>CADWAE010000481.1:17244946-18452437 GCA_902982915.1 Phalloptychus januarius
GATCGGTCAGTGGTGAAACTCTTTGACATTAAAAAGACAAAGGTTCCTTCGTATTCTGTGGACTTTGTGTACTCTGTAAACCGCATACTGTTTGCACATGGTTGACATTTTAATGTTGAGAGTACTGACTGCACACATTTCTCATGATAAATTCCTTTATTTTCCACAATTTGAATGGATATTAATAAGTTTGATGATCTAGTTGAGCGCCCAGCCACTGCACACCAGGTATTGTGGCACAAAGTGTCGCCCTGGCGACTGCGCATCTTTGTGATTGGTTGTGCCAACTCCCAACCTAACCAGCTCAGTGTTGGATACAAAACAGTTTGATGAGAAAATGTTTTCTGCCCAGCAGCTTGGGACACGGAGTATGCTGTGGTAAAAATATACATTTGTGTGGAGGCTTTAAGAGTGACAGTATTACCCACATATTTTTCAAAATGCCTGTTAGCCTCCATACAATGAGAGTCATCTGTATATGGAAAACATAGCTGGAGAGAAACAACAACCTTGTTTTGAACAAGTCAAAGTGTATACTCTCATACACTGAGATCCATCTGTTAAAAAGTTTAAGATCCACAAGACTGAAGTCAAGTTTAAGTTGGTTAAGGAGCTTATCAGTTAAATGTTATGGCTGACGAGTATTAAATGTTTAAAAAAAGCCAATAATAGGAGCCAGCTATAGACATTGGCACCATCCAGGAAACTTTTGCTGCTGGGTCTCTCTTTTAGTCAATAGATTGCGTCACTAAAATGATGATAACCAGTAGACATCAAATAGAATCTATTCAGTTCATAGGTTGACTGATCATCTGAACTAAAACCAGGAAACACGTCCAATTACAGCGTCTCTGACAGCAGCCAGCCATATGCTTCATGTCCACCCAGGGAAGACTAAAGTTATTACTCCCCAAAGTAGCCTTAACTTTATCTTTGTATTTTAATTTGGCTTTCTTTTGTACTTCAGATTGGATCTCCATCCTAATGTTTTTTTTTCTTTTTACTTTAGAGACATTCCCTTTATTAAAAGTTTTACTCCTATTATTAACCAGCCCCTCAAGAGATGCGGAAGGCCATGATGCGCTATAAGGAAAAAAATCTTACTTCACAACTTTTGAAGAAATAATGACATCTCTACTAAAGCAGAGAGGCAGCCGATGTATGTCTGTTCATCATTGTTGTCAGACAATTCAGCCGTTTACTGAGAGTCAAAGAGCATCGAAGCCTTTGTGCACTTTTTCGCTCCTCAGTCTTCTGACAGGAGATAAACTGTCACAGTTTGAAATTTGTTCTCCGTGGAAAACATTTATAAACCAGAATATCTCCTTTTTAATGTTTTGAATTCTCTCACACATTCCAATGGGGAAGATAACAAATATATATACTTATTTATATATATATTTTTTCTGATAGTTAACATGCATTTCCAATGACCAATTGCACAATTTGACATTTAAAAAATCACCCGGGTCGCATAATCGACAACCGGATTTTGGCTCAAACCACAGAAGAGAAGACGACAGGAAGTGGTTGAAGGATGACCATCATGTTTTCTGACTTATCAGGTGAACAAACAGATTCACATGTGATTTTAATTGCAGTTTTTATTTAACGCAAAATTGCGGTTTTTTCAACATTAGCAAAATATTGACCAAGTTCTGCTCACATTTGAGATGGAACACAACTGATGAGACCGCTGGGCGAGTACCGAGAAGGAATGTTGCATGATGAGATTAGTGGATAAAACTACAGGTTGAAAATGTTTGTCAAAATCATGATAAATTTTGTTGATCATGATTGATTTATAAAAGCAATAGAAAAGGCAAAACATCTTTGAGGGTGGATCATTTTTAGAGGCACTGTATTTTGGTGAAAAATCACTTTATTCTTCTTTACCTTCTCTATAATCATCCCTCCCTGAGAGGCTGGTTAAAACCATAAATATCTACAAAGTGTTGACATGACAACCATAGAAGGAAAAAAATCATTAACCTACAACGGTTCGGTTTTAGAGCTGAAAAGTCTCAGAATACTTGACAGTTATGGCGTTAATAATAGTGTTTTAGTATTTATGTCAATTTTTGATAGCAATAAAACATGCAACCATTAAGTATTTTCCACCGTTTTTTTAACTCTCAAGCAACCTGGGTTGTTTTTATTTTTTGATAAGATAAAGAGAAAAATATGACTCAGATCTGAAAAAAAGTGTTCTAGAAAGATGAAAACTGGTAAAAAAAAAAAAAAAAGGTATAAAAAACATTCAAACAAGGAAAGCAAAGTGAAACAAATATCACTTGAATTCTACCTAATAATAGCTGAAGGCAAGTAGAACAAAGATGCATCTTTCCAACTTTTGGAGGGAAAGAAAGCCTTGCAGGGAGGAGACTGACGACAGTGTCTAGATCCTGTAAACAAGCTCTGCTCTTCAAAAAGCTGCTGAAAGCAATAAGGGCATATGAAGGAGATATGAAATGCTTTTAGACATTGAAAGTGTTTTGAATATACAAGGACATCAGCTTTCAATTTCATCAATCAGTGTATATCTATCTGTCTATTGTCACACTGCATTAAAAAGTCAAGACTCACTGAGTGGATGATTTAGAAGCAGTGTTTTAAACCTCTGAAGTCCCACTTTGATAAAAATATAATCACAAGAAAGAAAGAAATTACTCTCGGTAGGAACAGATCAGAGTGTTAAGCCTCTCTTCCTTTATAGCGGTGATGCATCATCGACATGGCAACGAGGAGTTGCATTTTAAGTGAACCGACAGCTTCAGATATGGCTGAGATTTGTGAGGGGAGAAAAGTTTAAATGCGGTCAAATTGGACTGACTGATGTTGCAGACAGAAACCTTCAGTTATGATGAAATTCTGTTTAAAGCTTTGAAATATTTCCAGTGTTTTTAATATGTTGTGCCTCAGAGGGACACAGTGTGATAGCCCCGGTAATCAAGGAGATCTGGCAGCAATAAAAATCAAACGTAATGGCTAAACAAGGACAAGTGGCTGTGAGGAAAGGTGGAACTGAATTCTGCAACAACTCGGAACACACTACACGATATTTTTGCCAGATTTAACAGCCATTTGACAGCCAGGAACACTCTATTCTAGTCTGCAGTAACTGCAGTTATGCAGTTTATGTTTGAATGAACCAATAGAGATAAAGGGGAGGGATTTGTTGCTTTATTTATTTATTTTCAGATCATATTTAAATATGATCTGAAATCCTCCCATTCTACTTATAGCATTCGGAGAGTAAGAACCGCTTGCTTTTTGAAGAAAAAATAAATAAATAAAAAAAATGGTACGCCATAAAAAAGAAAAGCCGCAAAAGAGAAGACTGCAGGAAGCTAATCTACTAACATGTAGCTCATCTGTTCCAAGCTGGCTGATGTAACATCTACTTTCAATTACATGACTTTTGACCCCAATGCCCATCCCACTTTTCAGTTTATGCAGGAAGCTAATTAACTAGCATATAGCTCATCTGCTCCAACCTCAGAGATTACAGAGGGACATGCCATCCGGAGGCCCTGCTCCATGGCTGATGCTTCATACTGTACATTCCTGGAGAAAAATCTGCTCTTACCTCCATCAGCGTTCGAATCCTCAACTCAGCACAAGATTCCCACTTTCAAGAACACCAAGCCTGCTATGCATGATTCCAATGGATCACGACCTGCGTCTGCTGAAGGTCGGGAAACATCACCCAGTGTTATCCAGTGGGACCACCCTGCAGTGTGAGACTCCAATCTCGGTCTATGAAATTCCACTCCATGAACTGGATGCTTCCCGAAGTCCACCTTTTTTCTGTGCAAGAGAAAACCTGAAGACAACAGGCAGCAAGTTGTGAAGTGAGGTGGAGAAGCTAGTCCGCTAACATGTGACTCAACAAGTGTTTACTCAGCCATCAAACATGTGCAAAATTGCCAATATTAGTATATGTTAGTCATTGTAAATTAAGTTAGAATTGCTTACCATGTCTTAATTTTTTTTCCAGGTTTTCTTAGTTTTCTATTTATCATCTTAAACTCCTCTCCTATCTAGAGAAACAAACAGACAAACAAACAAAAAAAGGAATAAGAAAAAAAAAACATAGCACTAGCAAGAACATACTTCTCTTATAGATTTTTTCTGTAACACTTGCTAGTGTGACACACTTCAGTAACTCTTCCTCATTTGTACATGCATTTCTTAAGAATATGTTACAGGCAGTAAACAGGCCTCTGTGAGATAAATTGTCTTCCTGATACTCAGCGTAAAGGGGGGAGCGGTGACCCCTGCCCTGCTCACCACACCATTTGTGCATCCATGTATAAACCTGCATAAGAGTGAACACATAGCTCTAAAGAAAACCTACAGTTTAACTGTTTTACTGTGTTGTTTATGGTAACACGACTAGTCAGTGCCGACTATGAGTGAGTAATTTCCTTCATCCGTTCTGAAAACTGTCACTTAAATTTTAAACTCTTATAGATTTTTGTCTGTAACACTTGATAGTGTGATACATTTCAGTAAATGTTCCTCATTCATTCATGTATTTCTTAAGGATCTGAGAGAGGCAGTAGAAAGACCTCTGTGAGGCAACTCAAACTCAACTCTTAGTTTTCTGCAGTTAAAGTGAAAGACAACCTCTAACATTACTCCCTTTCCAGAATTTGGCCTCCCATCATTGTGAATGCTACTTTGGGTCAATCTTTTTCCTGCTGTTGAATCAACACTGATGTGACCCATCAGTCTGTATTCAAATATTGAGTACAATTTGTATTATTTATCTAGATTTGATGTTTTGATGTCAGCACTTGGATTTCATTTTTATTGAATGATGGTCTTTGTAAATGTTTATCAAACTGAATGGCCATTCAGGTTTTATATAGTTATTTTTTTCTTTCAATGTTTGCTGCAAAAATTCAAATATATGAAAGCTATTAACCAGCAATTCAATCAGTGAATCTGTGCTTTTTCCCTTGGTCCTAATGATGCTATCTGTTCACTAATGTTCACTAACAGACAGTACACCTCTTGTAATTGATAAACTTATAAATTATCAATGTTAGCCTTCAATTCGTCCCAGTGAGGCGGAGCTTCACAAAGCAAACTGTTTGTCAAGCTGTCCATCTCCCTCAGAAGATACGGAGCCCCTAAGGTACGGAGCCCCAAAGGGGACATGGAGAAAAAAAAAGGAAAGAGAGAAAAAAAAGGAAAGAAATCATCTCGAGATCCCAAGAAACTAAGTCGAGATCCCGACTTTTTATCTCAAGATCCCGACTTTTTATCTCGAGATCCCGATTTATTATCTCGAGATCCCGACTTTTTTTTCTCAACATCTCTAGAAACTTAAGTTTTTAAAGAAAATCTGATTATTTGCGCTGTTTCACAAAACCAGGACAGTGGATTTAAGGCGGAATTTTCCTGACATCTTGGATGAATTAAGCCTGGAATCGGTTTCACAAAAGCAATAGAAAATAAGTTGTCTGGCTAGCCTGTTCCAGACCAGGCTAATTTTGCTCGAAACATATGTACTTTTTTACACCATAAACATACATTCCGCCTCTAAGGGGGATTTCTGAGTCCCGCTTTTGTGAAACAGTCCTCTGGCCATTGTTAAACCAGATTATGAAACAATATTATTTTAATATTTTACTTTGCTTGCATTCCTAATTTCTTAAAACAAGATTATCTTATTGTTACAAAAAATATATTTACAACTATTACAGTTTGTTGGTTGTATTCTTTTTTAAATCACAAGCACAGACAACTTAACTTCATTTGCTAAGTGTGCAGCCAAAACTGTTTGTATTAAAAGTAAATAACACTGTGCTGTACAAGAGTAGGTCAACTGAGCCAAAGCAAAAGGGAGATTTGTAAATGTTTGTAAATGTGTCTTATACATTTTGTGTTGGGAATATTAGTTTAATTATGCTAGTTTTAATTATGTTCAACTTTAGCACATGTTGAAATATTAGACTGATTATGATTGTTTTGAGTAGGTTAGATGTAGACTCATGGTTTAATCAATACATAACTTGATTATGTATTACATCTTACATCTTAGAAACATTTTTCTAAGATGTAATGATCACAGTTTGATTCAAATTAGTCCATGTTGTTGAGCTTTTATAGGAGATCACATTCTTAAGAGTGTATAAGCCATTTAGTACTCTGAAAAGTCTCTTAGTTCATTGTAACCAAAGAAGAAGAAAACTAAACGGAAAATATTAAGTGTAATAAATGTTTTAGAACTAAAATTGCTCATGTTTGTTTTATACGAGTTTGAAGATATTATATGAAATGTGTGCTAATTTGCACACATTTCACCAGGTCGGAGGAGAGGTCAGGAAAGCTCTGTGCGGTTTGAGGCAGTTTGAAAGGATGAAAAGAAAACAGATAGCTGATAAACTTCGGTCCCACTTTCTGAGTAAAATGTTTCCTTACAAGATAAGCACATTTACTGTTCCTACCATGGGAAAGTACAAAGGGAGGGGGGCTTAGACCAGGGGTGTCCAAAGCCCCCCTCAGGAGTGTCCTGCATGTTTTAGTTCTCTCCCTGGTTTAGCACAGGGAGAGAACTAAAACATGCAGGATGCCGGCCCTCGAGGACTGACTTTGGACACCCCTGGCTTAGGCAGTGGATCGATTCATCTCTTGACCTTGATAACACCTGCATGGTCTCTGGTGGGCATACAGCTCCGATAACGGAGCTATTATCGGCCATTCACACGCAGGGAGACCACCTTGATATAAAAACCCACTTTGATATAAAAGTAATTGAGCTAAAACATCTAGTCAGATCACTGGGGTGGAACGGTCTTTTTCCTTTCCACACGCGGTGGTCACCGAAGACGCGCTTTCAAACTTAGCATTTTTCTCAGGTAATTAATGTTTCCTTTCTGGCTTTGGTATTTGAGAGCTTTTGGTGAGATTTCATGCATTTCATTGTTTGAATAAATTCTGGTTGAGTGTGAAGTTGAACAGTGACTGTTGTCTTTGGTTTCCCTTTTACACATGACATCAACGGACCTGGGGAGACGAGATAACGAGCAACTGGTAGAAAAATATCTCACTTTCAACATTTGTTAAACAAAATAAACGCACAATTCCAAAGGCTTATGCATTTCACAGAAAAAACGCATTCAATACAATAAAAAAATGAACAAGAATGTGTGAAAACTAATGTGAAACATTTAAAAAAGTTTTTTTAAAGGTCAGAGAAAAGGTTTTTCTCTGTTTGCCTGCTGCTTCCCCCTTCGTCCACTACATGGTGACTGGAGGCTGCACTCCATGGAGGGTGTGCCGCTGACTCTGCTAGCGCACCTGTGATCTATCAGACAATCATCCCGAAGTATATGAGGAGCAATCTGCCAGCACTTCGACTGCTGAGTGTTTGCCAGTTTTTGTACTCTGAGCCCTCCTGAGTTAGATCTCTGTTTTCTCTGAAGACTCTTCTAGTAATTTATTCTTGTCACCTCCTTCTCAGGTGTTTCCATGTGACCTCCTAGAAAAATTCCTCGTGAAACCCAAGACCTGGTCTTCAGGATTTTCCCCTTTGTGACACCATGGATATTACTCACTGGTTGCCTGAGTCCCTCCATCATCTCTTCAGATCTACAATACCCTGTTCCTGGATTCTCAGCTGGCAGTCGGCTCGCTCCTCCTCGCCTGTACTTACCTGTCCGCCCTCCACCGCAGTCTCCCCATTTCCAACAAAGAACTCCTTCAGTCAAGAACTCACTGGAACCTGAATCACTACAAGAGACCCACTCCTGGCACCCACAGTTGCCCTTGGCAAAAATCACCTTCAAGAACAAGAAAGATCTTCCTGGTTGTTTCAAAGATTCCTTTTTCCGACAACCTTGAACTCATTTTTTCTCTCACTATTCTTCAGAAAAACAGATGACCCCGGTAGCCCCACCCAAGGACTCAGCCCCACTTCACATTCTCATCATTGTTGAAATAAACTTTGTTTATCTGATTATCTGTTCTCCTGGCGGTCCTCTGTATGTGGGTAAAGAAACTGGAACCCTACATGACAATGGAAGCAACAATAAATCTGTATTCATAATCATACCAAAGTTCAAACCTTTAACTAGTCCAGACAAAATCAATAATTCTTGTGTGAAATTAAATACTCGATCATTCTTCCAACTGCTGGATCAGTGATTGGAGAATTTTCCTCCTGCCGTATTGAAATAGTTGGACCATACATGACATCCTCCTCTGCCATGTATGGTGCAACTGTTTCAAACATGTCTAGCATTTTTTCAAACTCCATTTTGCTGTAGTCTTTTGTGTCCAGGACCTCTTCTCTTCTGTGCAAGGATTGTTTTTCGGGTGTTTTTCTTTTTGTCATAGGCAGCGATCACCGTACCGGGTCGACTGAAAAAAAAAAAAAAAAAAAGAATACTGTTTGAGGCTTTAAGTAAAGACAGTTGAAATGTAGCTTCTGTTCCTCTGATGCTAAGGAGAACTGTCAAAGGAGTATTACTTACTAACCCTTCTAGGTTTTTCTTTAAAGGCTTTTCCTTTCGATGCAGACTGAGCCAGAAGTTCTCAACCAGCATGTCAAGTATAAATCCAGACAGATGTTCTTCTGAATCTGGACAAATATGCAATGATTGAATATGTTCACACTCAAATTGGGGAAGCCCACTTTGCAGTTTGCATTGATTTATTTTATAACCTAAACATGATCATTTTCATGTAGGTGTGATCTAATGGTTTGACATTGTTTGTTCTAATATTCATACTATAGAATTTTTGTTTGCTTAACATTGCATAGCAAAAAAAGACATTACTTTAGCAAGTTAAGAAACTTGCCAGTGGTCTCATGAATCGGCCTCTCAGCAAGTTGCTCAAAAAGTAGCTCTACTATCAAATGTAGAATCTGCAAAAGAGAATAAATTAATGTTTGGTTTCAGGAGATTGCCTGTTCTCTCTAAGCAGCGTTGTCAGAGTCGAACACAAACCTCTCTGTATGCAGAAGCATTCTGGAGTCGAATGTGAGGCCATCCGACCGACAGCCACTGGCTTAAATCAGATCATACCAGAACCACACAGCCAGATTTACAGCAGGATGTCTGTGAACAAATAGAGGTTTGACTTTTTTGTTGCATTGCATCATTGTCCAAAACAAAATGACTGCCAAAGGTTTTATATGTAGCAATTTGTTGAGTTTTATCTACAAATGACTTGATTATCTTAAGGGAAGATAATCCCTTAAGCGATTAAGGTCAGCCTGGTTAGTGAACAGGCTGACTCTGACTCTTCAGAAAAACACCAATAGTAATTCAGATTATTTTTTTTTTTTAAATGAAGTGCAAATAAAATCTCTGACCTTTTGAAAGAAAGGATTCCCAACAGTTCTGCTCTGGTAGGTACTTGTCACCCTGGCAACCGAGACACTGCAGGAAAGACTTGCTGTTCTCTGTACTTTAAACACATTACATGCTTCCATATTGTGTGGTTTTCTTAGTTGTGTTCTCATTTGAACCAAGCTGCTGTAGGTTATTCTGAGAAGCTGCTCTTATTGACAATGCACAAAAGGAAAAAAAACTCTTACAGCCTAGAGCGGTGGCTAACAAAAACAGGAAAAAAGAAACAACATTCTGATAAAGTTTCATTTTTATGGAGTTAAATTAATATGTGTGTGTGCACTTACCCCAGCATGCATAGTGAATACCAGCTTTGTTCAGTTCTGGTAGCGAAATTAAAAGTCCTATTCTACAGCTTGACCCTACTTAGATCAATATATACCAGGTATTGTGAAAGTATTCTATCCTGAAAGAAATATTCTCTGCACATGCCAGACCTTTTCTTTTGCATAAATCAGATTTTAGTCAATTAATTGTTATTCTTGCATAATATTCACACAATAAAGCTGTTTATTGTGTGAGGGTCAAAGGATGAACTAAAGCACAACAAAAACAACAAAAAAAATCCCTTAGAACCAATGAGCCAGCCTGATGTTGGTTTATTATTAGGTGTTATTTCTTACCCCTAAATTTCCGCACTTTTTCCTCCACTCACTGATGGGTATTTTTGAACCTTCATAAAAGAACCACAGACAAACGTAATAAGTTTTATGGCCATGCTTTTGCAAAAGGAGAATTCAGACAGGCAGACAGGCTCGTCCAGGAGGAATGAGGCAAATCAATTACTAGATACAATCTAGTAACTATCTGCTTTCTCTGCAGATAGAAGATGCTATAATCAATTGGAATGATGGGCTGAAGTTGATTGCACTTGATCAGTTAAGAAGCTAACAAAAAAGTACATTTATATAAATATATAAACATATAAAAAATAAGTTAAAGGGACTGTATTTTGTATTTTCCAGGCACATTGCCGGACACATTTTACAGCACATAACCATGTTCCATTCAGTTGTTATAAATATGCTGTATATTTCCAATATTACTTGAGAGAAATTTAATTATACGTATAACTCGTAATGAAATGCATTTCATTTCATTCGTATAATGAAGCTCGTATAATGAGTTCAGCAAATGCACAGTTCCACCAGGTGTTTGCTAATTGCTGATGGCTAGTCTGAAGGAGCTGAGGGGACAAGTCAAGCTCTGTGAGGAGGAGCTTCATCCTCGAAGGCAGAGCTCGGTCCAGCCAGACTTTTTGCACAGCTGAAGGATTGCATGGAACATTGAATGATTTGTCAAACATGCAAGAAAGAATCAAGGAAACACTCCGGGTATGTTTGTGATGAATAACATTATAACATAATGTCAAAAGGGGAAGTTTTCCATAACACATAATCTTAGCAAATGTCCAGAAACATAGGTTTTCTGGACTCATTTAAGATTTAAGTGTAAAAAAATACTAAGCAGAAAAAACACATAGATTAAAAACCCTATATATATATCAAATATTTAAAGCACTAATCAAAAAGACGTACATAATATTTAGAGCAGTTCTGCATTTTAACATTAGAGGTAAACTATGCCACTGTCTGGTCTCCTGGTGCTGTTTGTCTGATGGCAGCAGATTGAAGCGTACATAAAGAGGATACAATGAGACTCTGACCGTGATCAGAGTTCCTCTTAAACTGATGGTCAACGAAGGGGAAAGCACTCCGGTATCGTCTCAGATCTCCTCACTAACCTCTCCAGCTCTGTTCTTCCCCAAAGCTTTATGTACTGCTGTAAGGATGCTGGTGTGGAGTATTGTTTCCTTCAGTTTCATCAGGAAGTGCAGTCTCTAGTGTTGCTCTCTCATCAGGTGAGGTCAGAAGAATATACTCGAATGTGTCCGGTACCGTTTGTTTGCTTTCCAGTCGGCTGCTCCTGAGACGTACCAGAAATACCAGGAGCTCTTGAGGTCTTCCTTATGGGAGGATTTTTTCATTTTGGTCACAATTCATCTCATGAACATATATGAGCGCTGCTGGAACACTGACGATCCAGTAAATCAATACCGCATGGCCTTAGGAAGCGTCTCCTACACGACAACAGACCAGAGCCTAATTACCACATCAGCATCCCTGATCTGCTGCTCCTCTCTGCCACTATGCTTCATTTTGATCACACATCATAATGCTGGTGGGATCAAAGTCAACTTTGCAGCTTTTGCCTTTAGACACTTACCCTATAGTTCGCATCGCTGTTAAACAGACTTTATGTTTTCTTTGGCAAAACAAATCTTACATTGCTATTGGGGTGAAAAAGGCAAAATGTATTTACATAAAGCACTGGGTTTTTCTTGTTTAGCGTCCTGACTGCGGGGCGTAAAACTACACACGCCAAATTCAAAGTGGAGATTCCTCCACTGGAACGATTGTTAGCCTCTGCAATTAGCCTCTGGATGGGCCGAGAATGAGCCAAAGTGGATTCTTTTACATGACTGAGTTTAGAAATGTGAATTTTGACATTTAAATGTTGGCTTTCCTCTTCTCTATAAAAGTCTATGCCGACTGAAAATGTCCATAACAATCGTGGCTTAAAGCGAAACATAGCAACAAAGGTGTAAAGGAGACTGCAAGTGTTGTTTTCAGTCAGCAGGGGTGGGTTGCTCATTGTGTTCAAAAATAGATCTTTTTTTCTTGTCAGGTGGCAGTGAAGCAGATTTAACATGTTGAGCCTGCTGTCATCTGAAGCAGAAAGATGGGAAAAATGAGAAACAAACGTACAGAAAACGGATCTGCTGTCTGTTCTGTTTTATTCATTTGAATCTAATAAAAAATGGTTTGGGCTTTTGCCAGGTTGTAAAACGATGCAAAAAATGACTTGAAGTGTGCAGAAAAACACAAAGGATTCCATGCCTTCATTATTTATTGAGCTGAAAGACATCTTGGTTTTTCACCTCATAGTAGATCAATTATGGTTCCCTCTTCTTTACATCCTTACTTCACTGTCTACATCAACTAATATTTTAACATTTGATTCTAGAATACTTTAGTACACAGATGAATTATGGATGAAATCATTGACTGCCCGGTATTTAGATCCTGTAGCCACACAAGAAGCCCAGAGCATTACCCCTCCCCCTCTGTGGTTAATAAATGACATGAAAGCAACACGTGTGGACCGAGATTTCTATTCAGATTTTTCACACAGTTCTAGATTAGTTTTGATTTTTTTTTTCCTCAATGAAAGCATCGTCTTAAAGCTGCATTATGTTTTCACACAGGTTATCTTCATCCATGTTTGATGATCTGGAAAATGGAAGAGTAACACAAAGCAAAAAGAAAGCTGCCGGCAGTCTTTCACTGCACTGTAATTACAATCCGATGTTCTACCGGTAGGATTGAAGGATTAGCCGCGTTAGACCTTATTTAACATAAAGGTGAACCTGCAGGGAAACATGCCTCTGTTCTTTAAAGGTTAATCTATTTCTTCTTCTTCCAGTCTGGCTTGTGCTAATGTGAGCCCAGCACATCTTTGATTAAAGGGAGAGGATAAAAAAATGTCTGTTATTATTCATCAACACGGAACTACACTTTCTTCAGTTCCGTGATATAATTGCACCAGGGACAATATTCAATCAACAAACACAAAAGAAGGATTAAATCAAGTGCTTCTGGGGTTAGTTTGATTCAAGTAATTTCAATGTAAAGAGTCGCGATCAATCAAAACTATTTATTTCTGCCCTTTTTTTTTTTTAGCAATTGCCTTTCTTTGTTCTCAGATAATCCAGGAAGTTTTAATCCTGGTATTTTCTGATCGAGTCCAACATTAGTGCATCTTGAAAGATCTTTTTTTTTTTGCTAACATTAGTGCATTCTTTGTGAATGATGAAAAAGAGAAAGAAACAAGAAAGATAAAGAAAATAATCTGATTTGAATGTTGTAGAAAATTATACATTCAAACTCATTTCAGCCTGAACAAAACAAACATCTGGCGCAAACTTTTAATTAACATACTCACTCTTTGGTCTCTTGTTTAAAAGTTTGAAAACCTTTAAAGCTGCATATAGGAATTTGATAAAACATAAAAAAGCCAAAAATAGGAAAAATGAATAAGAAACACGGTATAGTTAAAAAAGAACTGATCAAAACAACGCAGGTGGGATTCAGGAACTGCATCAGTATTTGGCTTGTGTAATTATTAGTAATTATCATCAATAATTTATAATTAATAAAATGATGAATAAATAGGAGTTTATTTAATTCAATCGAGGCAACGATTACTCTGATATGTCAGTCATGCTACAGGACAAGAGACACTCCTCACACACACAGACACACTTATCGCCAATTAACTCTATTTATTAACAAAATAGCTCAGTCTTCCAGTCAAAACATCCAAAATATCCACTATAACTACAGATGGGCAAAAGAAAACAAATTGAATAATAGGTGAAGGATTACATCAAATTAACAAATTATGAAGAAACGTAATAGAATACTAAAATATTGTTGACAATATCAGCAGAACCAATTATACAAATACTGTTCAGTAAGACAAAAATAAAAAGGGAAGAGTC
Source organism: Phalloptychus januarius (assembly GCA_902982915.1). Classification (NCBI taxonomy): domain Eukaryota; kingdom Metazoa; phylum Chordata; class Actinopteri; order Cyprinodontiformes; family Poeciliidae; genus Phalloptychus; species Phalloptychus januarius. The sequence continues at coordinate 17,258,882 of CADWAE010000481.1, forward strand.
ATAAAAACTAAAACATGGCTTCAGGCCTCTTTAATACAACAATGATGTGAGAATGTGTGAGAAACAGATCAAAAGAGGGTGACCTTGGTTTTTGCTTGTTATTTATATCTCTACTTTGGATGCAGCCATTTCAAATATTGAGTCACAAAAAACAATATAAATCCCACAGGAACTCCAATGACAAGCATTCAACCAACATGTCTTATTTAACTTGTTTTATCAGCCCAGACTCTTCATGGGAGCTCTGCCTTTACTACGAGCTGATTGGAGTCATTCAGATTCAAAATATTACTTGGAGACCTAAAGGATCCATAGCTGGAACCGCAGGATGGGTCTTTGGTAAGAGCTGCGAGTCGACTAAGGCAGAACCCACTCCCAACCAGCTTCTGACCTGACTTCACATGCTATTGATTGGAGTTTGCAAAACAGCCAATCCAGGAATGCTATTCATTTTCCTTGACAGTCATTGGCTGAACACCTAAAAGAAAGACTGTAGATATTAATGGCTTTGAATTTGGGTCTCTAACGTGTGACGGTGTTCCTCGTCTAAACAGAATTTCTGCTCTGTGTCGCTGGACTGGCCCCACATTTAATCAGAAGTTCAGTTGCAACAGTTGATTGCAACTGATTACATGGGGCGTTGTGTGACATCAAAGTTTGAAGAAATAAAAGTTGCCAAATAAGCATTTCTAATAACAAATTTGTATAAGCATGTAAGCAAGCATTTGCAAAGTTCATTTATGTAGCAGCATTCACAGATAGAAGCCATCAAGTGGTGCATAAAAATTCAAAGCATGATGACGTGTGTCTTAAATACATATGCAGCTGTAGCTAAATACAATGTGCACAACCTATCCTCTGTAAACCATTCACTGCAACTGCAGATATGCATCAATTACGGCTGTTAGGGAACATGTAGCTATTTAACCTAAAGGCATACGCAGCAATTAGAGGCTGGTTGTTGGAAATTAATTGTTGGGAACCTGATAGCTCAGTGTGCCAAGTGTGGGTGTGAGCTGCAGCTTGTGAGTTTCTACTCTCCTGGCAGTCAGGCTGCCTCCTCTTATCTGATCAATCACGCCGAAACACACGATTGAAGAAGTGCCAGTCAAAGAGTGGCCGATGCCAAGTGTCAGGAAAGCAGTAATAGTTGTGAAAGTACCCAGCTGTCGTTCAGGAGAGGCACAGGTGGAAACCATGCTTCACCATTGAGTCAGTGGAGGAAAGCCTTCATATGTTAACTGGCTGCTATTACCTACTGACTACATGGCGCATTGTGTGACATCCAAAATGCTGTGCAGCTCGGATTGGACAAAGTCATTGGAGAGCCAATTATCTAAATATCACATATTATTGCAGTATAATGATGCTTGCTATAGGCAGTGAAGAGAGATCATTCCTAAGCTCTATGAATTCTGGATCAGTTATTTTGGTATGATATTTGTTCTAGCATTAACACATATTTAGAGCTTCCTTGTTTGATATTTTTAAAAGATCAACACAGACTGAAAAGCTACCTTCAAATCAGATTCTGGATGAGTTGAGAAAAAGCTTCACCTTTATTCTGTGATTCATAACTGAGTTTACTGTTCCCTCCGGATGCAGGAGGTGATTAAATACATTTCAATTACAACTAGTCATTAGTAATTTTGCATCCTAAGCAGTTCTGACAGTTTCCTGCTCTGGAGGATACGGGTGGGCTTTAACAAAGACAGGACTAATGTTCCTATGAATAATAGTTACTGCTCATCAACTTGAGATGGGTTCAGGGTCTTTCCCAAACAATATGAAGTCTATCATTCCAGAGTTTCATGGGGGAAAAAACAGACAACATTTAGCACATATAGCAATCTTCCCAGGCAATTTAACTTAAGCTCAAGATATGGAATGTTTAGAGACATTCCAAAAAAATTAGAAAGCAATAGCTCCATCTTAAAAAGCTACAATTGAAAGAAAGGGTTATATATATTTATTTTTTGATCCCAAAAAAAGCACATGTTCTATTGGAGACTTTTACAGGATTAACAGGTGACTGGGGCTCAGATTTTAGATTCATTTAACTTCAGAAAGAAGATTTGAAAATACGAATGCTGAAAAAAAGTTCCCAGAACCCCTGAGAAGGATCAGCTTTGCAACAAAGGTGGTCTGAATTTTAGCCTATCAGAGACAAAGACAAGACTTGATTCAAGATGAGAAAATAACTGCTGGGAGAAAAAAATAATAATAATAAAACAAACATTTCTGAGCCAAGAGCTTTATTTGTATCACTATTTCTGAGAAAGCACACTCATTTGCATACTCTATTCCAGAGTCACATTTATTGAGCTCACTCAATTGTTTATTGATAAAATGGTGTTCTTAGAATTGTGATGTTTGCAAAGAATTTTCCCTTGAACAGAAAAGTCGTTGGAAGATGAAAGATGTTTCAGAAAGACTCCATGCCCTTAAGACACCTTCTGAGGAGAAAACGGATAAAGGAAGCGATCATGACTTTTACAAAGATTTCTTAAGAAGAAGAGAAACTTCCCCCTTCTGAGGATTATACTGCGTGATCTTGAGACAGAGGCCCATATAAATTGCTCATAAATAAATCTCGTTAATTCAGTCTGTACACTCACATTCACATGACAAACCAACGCTGCAGTTTGTGTAAAACTTTCCCTTTCCAATCAATCCGAGACGGAAACAGAATTAAGGTGTTTAGTTGGACTCAGTCACCTCAGGAAATTGTTAGGATCAGCAAAGACACCATTTAAAAATCCTTTCAAAACTAAAGAAAAATCATTCAACTTTGCAAAACCATATTTAGCTGTAATTACACACTGAAAAAATATTTCTTTGAACCAACTTAGAAAATGACTCTAATTTGTTGCAGCTAATTTTATAGTTTTTTTCTCAAGCTCCAATTCTTATTTTAATAATTCTAAAATCACAATTACAGCTCCAGCAAAACTATTTGAAGTAGTTGAACTACTAAAACAAATTGAAGTAGCTTTTCAAAAGTTGGTTCAAAGAAGGAAAATAAAATGTTTCCAAGCAGCTGCAGGTTTTCTGGAGTGTTTCCACATCAACACACTGAGATTTCTGTTTATTCTTCTTTGCAAGACAACTCCAGCTTGTTGAGATGGTGAACTTCTCTAGACACAATTTTTGAAGTCTTGCTAGACATTCTCCATTGCATTTGAGCTCTGACTTTGACTGTTCCACTCTAGTGTTTGATGTAAGTCAGTGGTCAGTTGCTGACATCAGCATTGAGGTGCCTCAATGTCGACTCCAGGCTTGAGTTGCTTCGCTGATACAATGTACAATGTATTGTACATTGAGATAAGGCTTACGCAAAAAAAAAAGGGACACATGAGGTACAGATATCAGAGAAAGAGCAGACAGTGCTAGCATTCCAGTGTTGCGTGAGCTTCCTGCTGCTCCCTTCAAGCAGAGCGTTTGATGAGAATATTGAACACTGTGGGTCAGCAGAAAAAGCAAGAACAGAGAACATGACCAACCACACTAGGGTCATAGCATAGTAATAAACAGTGTATAACAAATTTGCTTACCTGACATAAAAAAAATAAATCAAGTTTGTTTGAAGGCTTTTCTTTAGATTTTCACAGTGAACATTTAAAAGTCCTATTTCAGAAAGTTGAGCCGAGGCGGTGTGACAGAAACGGTTTTGCCAAATATAGAAATTTTAGCAGCCAGTTGCTGTTAACCAGGCTTTTTTTGAGTTAGAAATGTGATAAATCAATGTTGAGAGACTCCTGCGCAGAAATGCCCACATTACCGCAAGAACATCATATGCAAATATTCCTCATGTAGAAAAGCCTGGTTGTTTTGGTCCTGCAGCAGATCATGACACTGACAGGGGAAAGCGGCTCAAAAGCAAAGAAGGTTGGCTTTTTTTAATGATTGGGTCAAGGTCTGTTTGCATTTTCTTCTGCAACTGTCCTTGTTTTGAACTGAACATGACTATTTCAGGTGTGCAGGGGAAGGCAAGGCCTACGACTAGATATGTGACATGAATGCTTTGAAAAAGTCCAGAAGCAGTTTGGCTTTGGGATCACAAAAGTCAAACTTTGGCTGGAAAGCAAAAAAAAACTCTGAGCCTATTTCAACTGGAAGTCTAATTCTGCGTGATCTCTGTTCATTTGTTTTTCATCTGAGTTGGATTACTCGAGAGAGAGAAGCTCCACAGACGGGAGGAAAATACTTCTGAACCAACCAGAGCTGGAATCTGTCAAAAGTCCATTGTCTGTCACAGCACTTCCTAGTGCCAGCTGCTCACCTTTGACCTTGTTTCCCAATCTATAACCTCGCTGTGTAGAGTAAGTCCTTATGGCGCAGTATGGGATAAACTTCGATACGCACATAGAAGAATTGGTTGGGTTGTTTTATCGTAGATACTTGTTTGTTTCAGTACCTACTGTAAAAATCGACGCTTCTTAACCCACAAGAGTTATTTATTGTTGTGCTTTTCTTATTGGAAAGAAATGAGTGTTTGGCTGCTACCTTTAAATGGATGACAACAACTGAGACTTAATGGAAAGCAGGATGGAGCCACGCTTGCATGTCGTTTACACTGAATTCAGACCCAATCCTCTTCAGGTCAGAGCTGGAACTACAGTTTTTCTCAGCTGTTTAAGCACAATTTTGAAAACAAGTCTTCATAACACTTCACACAATTAGCACAATATATCAGATCATTTGCAGAAAGGAACACTTCAGTCAAAACTCTATGATTTCTTACAAAAAAAAAAACATTTTCTTGTCAAAACATCCAACACATCCAGCATACAGGCTGATTGTGCTCAATTCAACAAAACACTCTTGTGCTCATCTTAAAACACTCGTAGCATTTACACAAAGTGTAAAAACAACCCTACATAGCACCCGTTGTGCACACCAATTGAATTATTTCTCTATATGTGACAGATTTTAATAATGACTGAAGAGAAAAGAAAAAGAAGAAAAAAAGATCACACCAAACACGATCGGCCTCTCTTCGCCTCACAGGATCAAGGCCTTGTCAACATCACAGGCCATGTTGTCATTAGCAAGGCAATGTGGGAAGAATCTTCTGAAGTGATGAATCCGTTAATCTGATGTTCCATCAGTCTGCTTACAGACTATTGTGATATGGATGCACAATGGGTGATGTTGCCACAGTTGTTGCCCCTGCATGTTGGCAACAATAATATCTCTTCCTCTTCTTCTCACTATCTATGTTTGCATCCAATTGACATGCAACTTTTGAGAGCTTTTTAAAACATTGCAAAAAAAGAAGAGGATTAGGTGTGTTTCCATCTTGTTTGGAGAGAATCAACCAGGCTACACAAAGCGTGACTTTGTCATATGCTGGTGCTGCACATGGCGGTAATGAAGAGAAAGTGGAAATTGAAAACAAGCACAAACAACACCATCCATCCATTGTGTAACACCCTTATCCCTTAGAAAGTCCGGGAGGGTTGCTGGTGCCTATCTCTAGCTAACGTTCCAGGGGAGAGGCGGGGTCACCTGGACAGGTCACCAGTCTGTCGCAGGGCAACAGACAGGACAGACAAACATGCACACACACACACACACACGCACACACGCCCACACACCCGCACACAAGTTAAATAACTTTGGGTAGGGAACATTATACTTGGTATAATGTCACTTACATCAGGTAGGTAACATTACACCATTACCCCAAGTTACTTAACTTGTTAATGGATTTTTATAGTGTCTGTTAGCCTGATTGGTGTGTCCCTTATGACACACACCTGTGTGTGTGCCTACCTACGTTCTACCTTGTAGAACATAGGTGTGTTCAATGAGAGTTCATAACAGTTCATTTGCCATAGCAGGGAAGTAACATTTTGATTGCTTTCAGTGTCAAAGGTTTAAAGGCGTTCAGTGTTTAAACGCCTTCGTGAGGTCAGGAGGAGCTTGTGTGAATATGCTTTTCCTGCTCCATGACTGTCAGGTTTTGCCAGTTTTTGTTTTAGTGTGTCTGCAATTGCTAAAAAAAACTGTTTTGTGCTCAAAATATTTCTCCCAAAAGTTTGATCACATTTTCACATTTGATCACATTTTCTTTGGCAAATGTTCTTACATTCCTCAGGGGTTTTTGTATTTTTAGCCTCAACTGTGACCTTTACTTATGCAAGGTTTTTCTAGGCTGTTGGGTGAGTTGTTGATGCACACTTGGAGGAATTTTATGGGATAGGCTGGATGATCCTGAGAATGTTCACCGCTTTTTTTTGGATAAGTGCTCTCACCATGAATCACTGACATCCCAAAGCCCTGCTAACAGCTTTCTAGCCTTTTCCAGGCTGATGGAGGCTAATGTATTTGCTCCTCATCTGTTTTTGAGTCACTGTAGATCAGCATATGATGTGCTGCATTTTTAGAAGTATGTGTATGTGTGGATTTGTCACAGTGTAACACACCAAACACGATCGGCCTGACAAAAAAACAAAATGCTGAAGAAATTGTAAAAGAGGGCAATTAATTTTTTACAGCTCTGCAAATGACATATTTATTTTACTTTGTATGTCACAAAGCTTTGGAATTAAAAGAAAGTCTGTTTATTTTTGCTACAAATAGTGAAACAGAAGGACTATAGGATTGATGTGTTAATATTAAAAAAAAGTCATTTTTTAAGTATGGTGTATAACTAAGACTGCTGTGTGGAAGAAAGAAATTACAATTTCCCTGAGGGATATCTATCTATCTATCTATCTATCTATCTATCTATCTATCTATCTATCTATCTATCTATCTATCTATCTATCTATCTATCTATCTATCTATCTATCTATCTATCTATCTATCATCTATCTATCTATCTATCTATCTATCTATCTATCGTTAAATTAAAATTAGTTCTGACCACTCCCTGATGTTCCTGACCTTATAAGCATCAAAATTGACCAGAGTGCCTAAACTTTTATGAGGGTGAAAATACTCTTTTTAATACTTGTCATTTTGCCAAGGTTTAACATAGGAAGCTTACCCCTTGAGGATGCACGTAGTTTCTTAAAGCGTAGTGAAGCTCATACATATACTTATACCCAAATAGATTTCTTTTAGTGTTATATTAGAGAAACAACTAAATCAAGGTATTAATATTTTTATTTGAAGCCTGATACATACTTATTCAACAGTTACCGTGTGTGCAAAAAACAAATTAAGTTGTTAGCAGAAACTAATAAGAAAAGTGTCGGTATGTACAAAGAATTGAACAGGAAGAAGCCTAGCAGATGTGTCTCGCTTCAAGGCCTAAAACAGAATGTTACTTAGACTTACAAGTCTCAGTTAAAGGTTGATTTTAACATCTCTGGATAAAAAACAAAGACATCAGCTAGAATATTTGCATATCGACCCACTCTGTTCTGTGTTTAATTTTTTTTTAATACATCCTTTGACTAACACCTTTTTTGTTGAACTTATTTTGAACTCTATCAGACACTTCTCAGAAAGTTGGTGTTTTGCAAAAGTCCACACCTGCGTGCGTGATATGGAAAGAGCCGTATAAAGAGAGGATGTTTCCTTATCCAACTTAGAGTTGACTTTGACAAGCACTTAGATGCTGTCAAGCGCTCTCCATCTGTAGATGTTAAATAAAGTGTTTGTTCCTTGAAGCTTTGAATCTCAGCAACCTTAATCCAGAGAACAATTTAAAGTTTTCTCCAACACCATCTATCTATCTATCTATCTATCTATCTATCTATCTATCTATCTATCTATCTATCTATCTATCAATCTATCTATCTATCTATCTATCTATCTATCTAAATTTAATTGTCTAAAGAAACCTTCTGCTCCTGTTCAGAGGTTGGCTTCTCGTCTTTTCATTCTAAGATATTTTCTTTGGCTTCTTTCTTAACAAATGCTCAAGAAGCTTTTAGAATGAATCACAGTGATGCAATCTCTTCACTTCAAGGAAATTTTATGACACACCTTTTTAAACTGGAGACTAAAACTGAAGGAATAACACATACTCCTTGACAAACAACAAACAAGTCTTATAAATGGTTCTTAACTCAGCAGCACAAAACATCTTTTCAGAGAAAACTGTGGCGCCTCGAGCTCTTTTTTTGTCAGTCTCTGAATTGTTGTCTAATAAAATGGCTTCATTTGAAGAAAACATTAATAAACCTAACTGACAGGGAATGTTCTCAGCATACCAATTTAAAGCACATGAGCAGCGCCACCAGGAAAGGTTTCATAATGTAAAACCTGGCATCAGGAAGGAGGGCTGCTGTGTGAAGGGTTCAAATACACATCCTGAGTTTTGTAAGAAAAAATTACTATAGCATGTGAGGGCAACAAAAACCCAGAAGTGGCTGCTTCCTGTAGGGATATTAGATAAATGTTTCTTTAGCAAAACACTGAAAAAACCTCTATGTATGGCAGAGTCTCACCGTCCACTGCCTTCTGATTACATTACTAATCAGAAGGCTGATGCCTGTCCAACCAGGTTGTCCAACCAGGTTGTCCAACCAGGTTGTCCAACTATCAACCTGGACGGGCTGACAGAACACTTCACAGACACCCAATTATTAACAGACACCCAAGGTTGTTTAAGCGTTACCATTTCACTTAAGCTTCGTGTGTCTACACTGTGGGGAGAAGAAGAACTCGGCTCCACACAGGAAGACCCCGGGCGAAATTTAAACTATCTTATTGTTCTGACCTTCTTTCTGAGAGTCAACTACTGCAGTAATCCTGAAACCCTTGGGTTATGATCAATAGTAAAAAAAAAAAGGAATTTGGGAATACAAGCCTAGATTGTTGAGATACAAAAAGGATCCCATAAATAATACAATGAAAAAAAAAATCTAAAATGAGTTATTTTAACTCAAACCGTCGGTTTTGTAAAAAAAAAAAAGCTGTACAGAGAATAAACAAAGACTGGTGAATGGTGGTGCTGTCTTACTGCTGTGCTAATATGTCTTAAAGGTAATGATTATTTTCAGCATACCGACATATTCTAGTGTAAGTGAAAAGTTCATTTATCTCAGTCTTTCTTATCCGGCCTTAAATAAACCAGTCACACACTTACATACTTCATGAGTTACATCTATAGTGATAATTTTGATGATTATGCCTTATGGGAAATGAGGCCAACTCAGAAGTTGTTAGACCAGTAGAAAACCTTTCTGATCCAGAAAGGTTACATTATGATCAACAAAATCACAGGAAACCTGTTGACTTGACAGTTGTTCATCATTTGTGGCGCCCATAAGTCGGGCAAGCCACAACATGTACTTGTTAAAGACACCGTCTGATTAAATGGAAGAAAAAGCTTCTGAAACCACAAACACTACTGAGAGAACTGAGAGCTGCAGTTCGAGTCACCAGGCAGATGCACACAGAACCCAGGGGCCGCCTGCTGCTGAAGAAGAACTGGCAACTTCAAAAGCATCTTTTGCATTTCATTTGGAAATCACACATTCAGAGTGGATGAGGAGTGGAGAGGCAAAGAATACCAGCCCACGTCCTCAAAAGTACCAAGTGAAGTGCAGAGATTAGCTGAACAGAGTCGTTAAAGCTCTGCTATCAGCCTCCAGGCGGATTGTTTTCTCGCTGCGCTCTGAGCAGCTCTGAGGCCAAACATTGTGCACAACATGTGCACAACATTGTGCATCCACATTTCTCTTTTAACTTTCTAAATTCATTTTAGGTCATATTTTTCTTCAAAACATATTTTTTTTGGTTTTGGTTACACCACTTTGTGATATGTGCAACCAATAAATCAATTAATTGCATGATAAATTAAAACAAACTCAATCATATTCATTTGCATAATTTATTGTTTTTCTATTTTCTCTTTTTTTTTTAATCAAATCTGGGTAATATAAGTCTTCAGTCTGGTGCTTCGGTCTCCACTAGCTCTTTGTTTGAAGGACAATTTGTTTAGAGAGACTTCATAATTAATTTTATTTGCCGTTTTGGATATTTAAAATACCTTTCAGTTAAACTGTTGCATTTAAAGTTACTGATCTGTCAGAATGTGTTCTTGCATTATTTCTTTATGTATTACTTGAAAATGTCTCAAAACAATAATGTTACCATTTGCTACCGCTGGCAATGAATTTATACAAGTTTGAGTTGCAGTCAGTGAATGAAGTCAACAGTAATGTGCTGAACTGCATGTGATGCCATACAGCCACCATCACACGCTGACAGTCTTCTCCTTTCCCAGTCATTTGGAAGTATCAGCTGTGAACATGCGCTGCGAGAAGTTGTGACAAAACCCCAGCTGTTTGCTGCAGCTTTGAAGCGATTGCATTTCTTGCAGAGGAAGCGTCTGGCTGCTGCTCCCTTCGCTCCCCAGTGAGAGAAAAATCCCTCGCTGTGGCTGAGCGTCAGATTCAACACAGTCAGGACGGGGAAGGGAGTTCTTCTTCCTCTCTCTCTTTCTTTCCCTTTCTCTCCTCACTGACACACACACACACACACACACAGCTTCAGCATCGCTCATAGCACGACTCCTAAATCCACCGGCTTTCTGCTCCTCAGTCCTTCAGAGCCACTTGGAGGGAGGATTGTGTAACAGCTCCGGTTAGAGGTGAGTCATTCCGTATGTCTGTCTCTTCATTTAGAAAATTCTCCCATCACTTCTGCTGTGTGAAATGCACTTTTCCTTTTAAACTGTCGCAAAAAATGCAGGTAAGAGGCAGACACCTAAACACATATATTTATTAGGAGTAATAACAATTTACAAAAATGCCTAATAAAAATGTATTATTGTTATTAGGCATTTTTATCATTTATTATTATTTATGCATATTTTTAGAATTTTTTTTTCACTTTTTGCATCCAAGACAGGTATCTGATTTCCTAGACTTTATTATGGATGGAAAGCTGTACAAACCTTTTTTCTGAACTCAATTGAGCAGCGTCAGCACCTCTGCACAAGTTGCAACGACTCATTTATGAAGAGATTTCAATTCTAGTCATGTCCAAAATGATCTTAGCTTCCCAACTTAGTGAGTTAATTTCCCAGTATTTGCAGTTTGTTTATGCCTGTGAGGGAAATTACTTTCACATGCTTTTATCTTGCATGTGCTGAAGGTTTGTTGCTAAACGTTAGGGGTGATGAGGCGATGAGATGCAGCTGCTCTGCTGCATCCTGTGGATCCAGAGATGCAGCAGAGCTGATCAGGTCTGCATCAGCTCAAGTTCCTATTGCTACCGTTATTTGGAAGAGTTGCATTGTGCAAAATCCAAAAACTCAAGTAGGAATTGTTGACGACAGGAAGCGGACAGGGGTAGGCAATTAGCATCATCACCAGCTCGCAAATTCAATTTCGTTGTGCAGAACCTGTCTCTCGTCTGTCTCGTTTAGGAAACAATAAGACTGTGAAGAAAACCTAATCTTTTTGTGAAGGATCGGGCTAAACGGGGAGCGAAGGAGCAGCCTCAGCGTGGCAGCGTGGCAGCGTGGCAGCCGGCTCCCCTCGGGGTTTTAAATGTAACTCCTGACAAACACGTCCATCGCTCACACCAAAACCGTGTCTGTCTTTCAGCTCTATTGTTTGCTTTACATTACGACCGGCTCATCTCTGCTGAATACTTGTTGGGTGAGTGATCTGCAGAGGGACTGCTGATCTATTGAAACTCCACAGTGAGTCAACGGAGAGAAGTGGTTTTAGAAGGACAGTTGGAAGACAGCTGGATTATTTTACTGGTATAATGTGAAAGGAGCAGAAGGAAAGCAGCTCTAAGCAGGAACCAAGAACCAAAGATCTTTTTTTAATAAATGTTTTCTAGCATTAGTCACCTTTATTTGCAACAGATTAAACAGGAAATAGGCAGAGAGCGAAGGGTTGGGAATCGAACCCCAAAAAAGCTGCGTCGAAGACTAATATCCTAGAGGGAGCTGCCACTCTGCCACTCTGCCACTACACCGTGCACCGGCCCAAACCAAACATCATTATAGTATTTTGTTGTACGCATTTATCTTTGAGTCTGCTGTGCCATTGTTCCGATCAGCGTCTGCAAGTCACAGGATTTGTTTCCATTCAGTGTTGTACTGACGATGCCAGAGGTCAGACACAGTGGGCACGGACTTCTCCAGAACATCCCAAAGATTCTCAGCAATCAGCTTGAACTCTGGTGGCCAATCCATGTGTTAAAATGATGCCTCATCCTCCCTGAACCACTGATTCACAATTTCAGCTCAATGAATCCTGGCATTGTCATCTTGGATTATCCCTTTGTCTTCAGGGTAGAAGCGATCCATTAATAGAATAACCTGATCACGCCAAGTGTTATACAGCAGACACGCGGCGTAATGGGTGTATCACTTCGTCTGTCTCTCTTCTCACCCTGATTCTCCCATCACTCTGGCAGAGGGTAAATCTGGACTCATCAGACCACATGACCTCCTTCCATCGCTCCAGGGTCCACTCTTTATGCTTCCTTTCAAACTGAAGCCTTTTTCTCCAGTTAGTCTCACTGATTAGTGGTTTTCTTGTGGCTACACAGCTGTTCAGTCCCAATCCACTGAGGTCCCAACGCCGTGCATGTGGAAATACTCTTTACTTTCACTGGTTAATATCACCCTGGGAGTTGTTTTTCTACAATTTGATGTCATCAAATGTTTAAGTTATCACCAATCATGACCATTCTGGGGGTTATTGCTGCCAGATTTCTCCCTCTAGGATGATAGTTTCCCACTTTTCACCCAGGTTTTAATAATACATTGGACAGTTCTCAACCCAATTTTAATTGGGTTATCTCCTCAGATATTTTCTTTGCTTGATTCCAATCATTTGACTTAAACAGCCGGGCATCTTTTCACAAACCACAGGATGTGTGTTTCCATATGAATGTCTCAGAAATGAGAAGCTCCTCAATGCATTGGTTGGCATTACCAGCTGGTAGTAATTATCCAACAGGAGGCTCATACCTGTTTGCTTAATTCAAACCAAATGACAACTGTTTGTTTCTAGAAACTTCATTGGAGGTTGTTGAGGTAAATTTTACGGTTGTTCTATATATACTTTGTAATATCTAACAGTTGACAACCACAATAGAATAGAAATCACCTTCCCAATATTTCTCTGCACATTTTTCTAATAATCTGTTGTTGTGGCATACTGATAGTAGATGTTCTACAAAAATGAATAGAAGACAGAAAACTAAGACTGGAACATACAATGTGAAACGAAGGAGACACATCTTCATTGGTTGATGTTTTAACCGACAGCTGGATGCTTTGGCAGACATCAGCTGCAGCACCTGTTGGCACCTTCTGGCTCTGTGCAAACTTAAATACTCCCCATGTGAGGCATGTGGGGCGCACATGCCCGATGTCGGGGCATGTGCGCCCCGACATGGGGGAACACAAATCAACTCCTTCAAGCTTCTTGATTTACTTGCTCACAAATTTAAAATACGAACCGATAATGAAAGCATCACAGAGCAGGAAGAGCTAAACCAAAAGTCCAGTTTATTTATCTGTCTTTAATATCAGAGAGGACAAATCTGAGCCTGTTCACCTGCAGTGGCAGCTCTTGATGTGTCATATGCCTCACCAGGGTGACATTCTATCAAAGACGGAACAAGTGCTCTGAAAAGAGTATTTATTGCATATCTGCATGTGGAGACAATTCAGTCGCCACTGGAGACGACTGATGATGAGATCTGAGTAATTATTTTTAGGCACAGTTTGACTCTTATAAAACCTTTTGATAGGTAATTCCTCAACCTACATAAAAGAACCTCAGACAACATAGATTAGGTTTCAACCAAGCTTTTGCAAACAGAAGATGCAGCGAACTGCTTCTCCAAGCTGCTCACTGTGTTCAGGAAACCTTAAGTTACAGCTTGTCTTTTATTAGCAGGAAAAGAAAAAGAAGGAATGGGGATTTTAAGAAGGGAGTGGAGGCAAGTTTTTATCTTTGCACACAGTTCACCTAGTTCTTTCTCACAAGGGATGGACGAAGATGTATATAGAAAATCTGGGTTTAATTTCCCTCCAAGTGTAGATACTCGAAGCATAAAATATATGATAAATGACAAAAAGATTATACAACATGTAACTGAAAGACATCTTTAAAAACTCTTTAATTACCCATAAAGACTAATGAATAAAGATTTGACAGCAAAAGCACCAAACAGCTCCTCTGCAGCAGATGCGATGTAAAGGTGTTGAACCCTGAAGGCATGAAGGTACAGACTGACTTGGACCCACACGTCACAACACGGCTCAATGGTATAATTTTGCTGTGAGGTTCTGTCAGCTACCTTGTTATTAACATGAAATTTTCTTCCATGCAAATGTGCTAGCAGCAATCTCCACCAGATAATTAGGTTGAGGCATCCTGCAGCTCCAAACTACGAGTCAGAGCTGTACTGGTGATACCAGCATCATTCTGGAAGGAACATTCAGACGAGAGGTAGAGAAAAAAAAAAACCGCACACCACCTAACAAGCAAGTGTGTTTTTGATATTGTATCCCTGGCAACCTTTAAAAAGCCCCTCTGACTGCGCTCTGTTTCCGTGTCTTTGGATTCAGTCGCATGATGAGATGAGCTGCAGATTGAGTTCTCAGTGTTGCGGATCGGGCCGATCGGTGGTCCAACAGCAACCGCGCTCTATTGTGTCGTCTACTGTTTACTCCTGACTCAGCTGCCTGTATGAAAGGTTACCAGAAAACAGATGAATCTTATCAAAACATGACGGGATCGGTGATGTAAGCTGGAAATGCAAAATTGTTTTCCAAATGATTTTTAGGAAATGGTTGGATCATGACGTTATTTAGCAATATTTTCCCTGCAGCTTTCCTGTTTGTGTGCTTGCAGAATGAACAGAATTTAAAAACATGTTGTTTTTTAGTTGTTTTTTTTTACTAATTTAAATTGCCTAAAGTGCCTCATTTTGTGCATTAAAATATATTCCTACCTGTACAAATTAAATTATGTGTTGAATTTCAATTAGAAGTTAAGTTGCACTGCTTCTGCTCAGACGAATGGAGGCATGTACATTTATAATCTTCTGGGTTTAGACATTACATAAGGGCTTCTAGAGAAACTTTTATTCATGGACTAGTCTGAAGATGAACAGTTTTGAAAATAAGGGAAATAAATATCCAAAGGTAGATGGACGGAAAGAAAGGCAGATAGATCAAAAGGTCTCAAAATGAGACGAGGCACAATGCTGATTTCACAAAAACGAGACGTGATGAGATTTTCATATTATTTTCAAGAAAAGGTCAAAGATCAAATTTATGCTTCTAAAAGGCCTTGGCTGTGGATTTTGTAGATTCTGACAATTGAACAAAATGGTCTTTCTTTTTCTGATTTGTTTTCATCTCTTCTTACCTTATTCACTCACTCACTATGGATGGTCTGCTGTTCCACATTTCACAATTACTTCTGATAGAGCGGGCTCTTTGTTGTGCTGCTTAACATGCCCTTAGACATCTATCTAGTGGTTGTCATAGTGATGCTTTCTCTCTCCTTTTGCATCATGAGTACTTATAGGTTTTTTTTGTGTGTCAGTCACTCTGTTGAATTTATAGTTCCACCTGGAAACCCCAAATTCTCCCAAGATAACATTTATCACATTGAGAAATACTAGGATGTTTTACTAGAAGATCTTGTATCACAAAATCCAGTTTCACCCAAGAAGGATTCGGTGTGAAATTGTTTTTGACGGACTCCAACATATCCAAGCGTTGGTCTCTTTTGTAGTTTTGGTCATGTCACGCACAACATTTTCTGGCCCAAAACGGACTCATCACTGAAAAAGCGCCAATTATTTCTCCCAGCAGGCCGTTTTGCAGCCATTTTGACAACAAACAGCTAAAAGTTTTCAGGATTTACTTTTTTGGTCTCATGAAAAGAAACGTGTCTGCAATAAAAATGTGACAACACCAGGGTGCTCTGAGTTTGATCGCTTTTCCTTCATGTCTTGTAAATTGTGTCAGCTGATAAGTGAAGGGATGAGAACCAGAATCAGTTGGAACGGGTCGTAATGAACCCGGTGCAGAACCTTCGGTCTACCTCCACTGTTGTATCAAAGCATAGAAAACTAAAGAGTGAATGTTGAGAGCGTGAATGCTCACTAAAGATATTATGAAATCAAGCATGTTTTTGTTTTCCTAAAGAAAAAGAAATGTAAAATCCAGGAGAGAAAAAAAAATCAGCACAGATTCATTAGTGTCTCACAAAACTGAGAGGCTGTTGCTCATGTGTGATTGAGCTACATTTTAGTCCATTTTCATATTTCTGTGTATTTTTAGTACCAACTTTACA
This sequence comes from Phalloptychus januarius, assembly GCA_902982915.1. Classification (NCBI taxonomy): domain Eukaryota; kingdom Metazoa; phylum Chordata; class Actinopteri; order Cyprinodontiformes; family Poeciliidae; genus Phalloptychus; species Phalloptychus januarius. The sequence continues at coordinate 17,275,138 of CADWAE010000481.1, forward strand.
TGTTATTGGAGTTCATTATGTAACATCTATAAGCGAAACCCTTGGCTGCTTGGTGGAAGCAGAGCCTTGATCAGAGCTGCAGAGCCGATCCGGGTCTTAATGGATTTAAAAGGTTTTAAAAAAGACTCAACATATCCACTCCGCTCACTTTTAATCTGCCTCCTGATCAGCTGTAAACCGTAGCCAGTTAACCTCATACATACTGGATTTGTGTAACTGTGAGACAATAGCTTTCCATATTAGTGGGTTGCAGCTGTACTTAGAACTCGCTAAAGATAACAACAGTGAAAACTACCATGTAATTAACTGAGCTGTCTAAACCTAGCTCAACCTTACAGCAACCTTACAGCAACCTTACAACCTTAACCTCTGGGTGAACTCCTCTGAAAAAGCCAAAGGGGTGTCAGAAAATCTTCACACACAAATGAATCCTCTAGCACCTCTAAATGTAAAAATAGTTCCCATGTCTGATGAAATAATTGCTTCCCAACCTCCTGGGTATAAAGTCAAGCACTTACTCAGGAATTGGAAAATTTATTTAAGTCTATCTGAAAAGCAACGGGGGCTGCATAGCGGTATAACTGACGGTACTGTTTCTTACTTCTTGCTTTGAAGTAAGAAAGTTGTCGGTTCAAATCCCAGCCTGGGGTTTTTCTGCATGTTCTCTCCAGGCACTCTGGAATCCTTCAAGGATGAAACGTGACATTTGAACTGAGTGTGTGTTGGACTGGTGAACTCTGCCTCATAATAGTCAATTTAAACATTTAATTTGAGATTTAAACATTTTTGAGAGCATTTGCACCAATGGTTGATCAACAATAGCATAGCTACTGAGAGAATGACCTTACATACAATAATTTATGTAAATGAGATGCATAGATTTTTTAGTTTATGGGTCAGAAAGAAAAGGAGGGGGGGCAAAATCATAATGCATGTGTTCAAAATGTAATTATGAATTGACAGAGAGGTAATCTGACCCACCAGAGCCAAATGATTCAATCAGCCCAGTTAGATTGGAAACAAAGCATTTGTACTCCAGTATTAATTTCTGCAAACGCTCCAGTTTATAAGATTATCAAAGTCTTCTTTTCAATTAAATCGCCGTCTGCCACCTGCCTTACTGTAGCAATGATGATGTGATAATGATTCACTCAGTCAGTGTGCCACAACAACTGCCACCTCATATTCTACAGGTTACTGATTATGTTTTCTATTAAATAGCATTAATATGTTCTTATTTGGCAGCACACCTGAGATTGTTTTAATGATGTCCGTGTCCCTTTTCATTGATTCAAACTGACAGATTTTGCTTGTAAATGTTATGGAGACCCATAATAAGCGAACAGTGCAGATGTGAAGTGATAAAGCACTGGAATAATCCACTAGAACGTCTATTAATTTAGTGCTAAGACATAACATTCATGACTGCTTTTGTGCAAATTTTGTCCAGAAGTACTAAAAGCTATCTTCATATACTTTGCTGGAAAAAGATTCCATGAAAACCTATTCTTGTGTTGGTTGAAGTCCTGCATCTTTCTATGTGAAGTGATAGTAATTTTTTGTGTATGAATCTGCAGGTTCAGCTAGCTAGCACCCACACAGGCATATGGACCTGCTCTCACCATCTCCCAGCCTAAGATGAGCTATTAAAATTTTCGGAAATCAAAGTCTTGAGTGGGAGGTCGGACTTTTAAAAATAAGATGTTCTCAGCTGGGTGCAATCTGTTCCACAGTGTGAACAGCTGATGCTAGCTCAGCCTGTTAACAGGCCATTTTTGCTCACACACTCTCCTGGTGGGATAATAACCAGCAGCGAGTCGATCTGTTGTAATTCAGCAGACATGCATGGCAACTAATGGCCAAAACTTCCTTAGACTCAGACAGGAGTTTAAGCAAGTGCCTGTGTAATATCAGCATCTCCCGTGCATGCAGAATATTTTATGCTGGAAGAGAGAAGTTTGGCAAATCTATTAAGATTACATCAAATAACTCCTCCAGGCACCTTCTCCTCTGTCAGGATGACAAACTGATGGTAGCTTTGTATCACTGATTATCTCTTGAGCGACTTCTTCCCACTAAGATTTTTAAAATGTCAGCCAACTGAACTTTTTTTCATTCTGTGCCTTCATTCTGTCTGGATAAAAAATTGTGAGTGGGTTTTATTTTTTATTTTTTATTTTTTTGACTCCTTGTCATGGACATAAATTAAAACCTTTACTTATTTTCTGCCTCTGTTGCTGGTAGAAGAAAACTTGTGGCAGCCATTCTTATATACTACTATTTTCAAACATTGTGTATCAATAATCTAGGTTGCTGAAAAATCATCATTAAACTCAAGTTAACATAGTTTAACTCATCTGCTTTTATGCTCCGGCAGCAGTGCTGTCCAAGTCAGTCCCCAACTGATGCTGATCTGCTCGTTGTGTTACAAACATCAAAGTTTCAGCCAAAGTTCATGAAAAAAGTGAATTAAGTCTTTTCATTCAGCTAAGTTTAGTAAAGGTGCATTTTAAACTTTCAGAATACCAACCTTTGAGAATTAGATTGTGTTCCTCAAACATGTTTAGGAATGTAGATGTCTGATAATGTCTTTCCTGGCATCACTGTCGTTTATCCAGGCTCTGTGACGTGGCTCCACTTGGCCTTGATGCTTGTGTCTCTTAGGGCTAGGTCCGCCGCTTTGGGTATCCATGTTGTAGTTTTCTGCTGGGTTAGAGACACAGTGCCTTATTTTCCACAAACAAGGTGTGGTCATACCACTGAAGATGGGCTTCTGTCTTCTTGGCAGTGATTGGGTCAACCTTAAGTCTTCGTCTCAACTCTTCTTCATTCATGCTGTGGTTGAATCTGGTCCGTCAGAGGAGCGAGCTCCTGAGTCGCTTCATTTCCATTGTGCTGATGATTTGTTGGTGTTTCTTTAGTCGCCGGCCAGCAGCCCACACCAGAGACTGCTACAGATAGTGTCTTGTAGATTTTGGCATCTTGTGATCAAACATTAATCCTGTAACTTGTCATCATTTCATCAGTCATAAGTTTTGACTAGTTCCAATCTATTGATCTCGATTGTGCCATTGGTTCATCAAGTTCAGGCCAGTTTCTTTCAATCAGTCGCTCCGGGTTTGTGTTTGATCTTGATGCAGTGAACCCCTTGATGTGTGATCTTGATGGTCAGACAGTGCGACATCATCAGCGTAGAAACGGATCCGGGGCTGTGTGTGTTTCAAATCTGCTTCTGGTCTGCTAAAACCTACGATCAACAGCAGGGTGCTGGTGCTTTCTGATACAAATAACATAGAAGTAACATAGCAAAACAATGCAACTGATAAGAAATAATAATAAACTGTAATAAAAGTATGCACTTTATGAATAAATAGGACCTCTGCCCACCTTTTTAGGCGGTCCTAAAACTGGGTGTTATATATCAGCTGTAGTGTTCCAGTAAAAACATTATTATTCATTTCTGCTCTTTTAATACCTAGCTTGCTCATATTTATTCTACATATCTCCTGTCTCTAAAGTATAAGCAGCAGGCACTTATCAGGAAAGGTTACTCACTTTTATCTCACAAAGTGCCTTTGAAACTGCTAAATGGAAAATAAAAGCTTGATGAGTCTGTTTGAAATAACGCAAGGAGTAAATGAGCTTTTTTGAAGTGTCACTTTGGTAAATGAAACAAAAAAAAACTATTGTCAATATGAACGTTCAGCCATTCTTTTCAAACATTCAGGTACATTTTTAAATGAGTAATCTGGGACACAATACAGGCATTGCATCAGTCTATTTGTGGAAAAAGCTAAGTTTAGCTCTGTTTGATGACGTTTGTTTGCTGTGGAACTCTGATCCATCTAGGCTCACGTCAGTTTCACTCACATAACACAGTGTGGGGGTGTGTGTGCGTGTTTGTGGGCGTGCGTACGGGGGTGTGTGGAATGTGTTCAGGTTGCTGTTTTGATGAGAAAAGCATATCCATCTGATCACACTTAATTACGTTTGTGATGTAATCTCTGCTGACCGGATTTCTGAATGATTAATGTGGAACACTTCAAAGGAGATGCAACGAGCTTCTTCTGTATTTTTTTTAATCATATTATTTGGCACATTAATTTTGAACTGATGCTTTGACCTGAAAATAGACTTTGAATTTGAATGTCTCATCATGCAATCCATTAATCTGTTTTAATAACAATAACCTAAAATTTCCATGTGTGGGCAAAGACGCTGTTTTGCTGCCATGCATAATGTCTCTTTTTCTTAGTATTTTGCTCTGTGAGGCCTTCATCAGACAACGCTGAGAGCGCTACATTAAGCTATTCACAACAAGTAAGTTCAGAAAAGCTAAATTGATTAACAAACAACGTTTGTATATTAAGTTTCTTATTAACAGGCTGGCACAGAATGCAGAGGAAGAAACAAACAGTCCTCAGATGAAGAACAGTTAGGTTTCCCTCCCTGAACCTTCCGCTCATTACAGAGCTTTACTCAGACCTCAGCTCCACTTGCTATCATGTGAGGAGCAGTGGTGGTGGATGTGTGATGCTCTGGGGTCAGCCAAACATGCCCTTCATCCAACACAGCCAAGATGATTCTGTGGATTAACAAGTACTACCACGTGTTTGTGTGTCTCACCGTGAAATCCTAATCTGAATAGTGGTGTGTGTGTGTGTGTGTGTACAGTGAACCCCTGCCTTTTTGTGGTTCTGTGTTCATGGATTCACTGAGGGGCTGCAGATGAACCATAGTTAATTCTGGCATATTCTCTACTGTGCATTGTCCTGTTGGAAATAAATAAGCAACAACAACCTATTCACAGACTTTTCTGTGAATAACGACTTGACACCTTGATCATCGTTTTTTTTCTTTGTTACCTTTGTGCTAATTAACCTTCAAGAACAGCAATGTACATTTCTTACTAACAGTAGATATCAGTTTCTGCAGCAGTGCCATGACAGTTTCCACTGTTAGTATATATATATATTAATGTATATGTCTTGTAATTGCTGACCAGGTTTGTGCATGCTTCCATTGGCATCCTGATGATTTGTCTTTGATGAGTCTTTCAGAAAATGTAAGTTTTTCTGTGTGTTTATTTAGATTTCTGTGTTTTGTGTTGTCCCGTTTACCTCTTGATTAGTTACACCTGTCTCTTGTCTCCCTGTGTATTTAAACTCACCTGTGTTCTTTGTTCCTTGTCGGGTGCAAGTCCTTGTCGTATCTGTCCACCGTCTCGTCTAGTCTGTCGTCAGACGTCTCTTGTGTTCCAGTTGCTACCAGTTTTTGAGCATTAGCCTGTGCTTCCTGGATTTATGGACTTTGTATTTTTCATCACCATTACGTCATCATATTCATAATTTCAACCTGGGTCCTCAGCGTCTTCCTCACTACCAACTATCGCATTTCATGACAAAGGCGTCTTTGTTTATGTTGTTTTTCCCTCTACAGATTCTCTGTTAGAGTCCAGTCGGCTGTAGATCAAATAATTAATAAAAATATTTCAAATCTATCTCTGCTGGGGATGTGAATAACTGTGGTATAACAGTGGGTACCATGTTTTCAAGACTACAGGCAACAACAACAACAACAATGCAGGGTGGTTAGGTGCTATCTTGGTAGTGATGATAGCTCAGAGCTCAATTTTCCCCTAACAAAGGCTGAGCATCTTTATGTCTCCACGGTGGCCCTTCGTGTGGTCTTTTATCTGTGAGTTGGCATGACCACACTGGCAACAAGCCACTCAAGTCACAGCAGCGGGAAGTAGAACATGCGTCCATAAGCACACCTCAGCGGGGAGTTAGGCGGCTGCTACCTACGACTGAATGAAATGTTTTCATAATGCATGTCTGCCTTGAGCTGCATCAGAGCTCCTCCAGGCTTCTGTCTGATAGTAATGAGTCACTGTGGGCCATGCTGGCGTCTCCTCAGCTTACATGCAATATAGATATGCAAAGGCTTTGAAATCTGTTGGAGACCAAGAGTCCTTCCATAGGTGTGAATCTATATTTGGGACGAGTTATTGGTACAATTAAAGGTCTGTGCAGGGAAGCACATTTAGATCGGAAACATTTGCTTTGTCGAATCGCCTGCAGGCATTAATTAGTCATATGAAAAGGACTGTTGAGGATTTTCCAAATGGGGGAAAAAAACATTGTTTATGATAAAAGAAAAAAGGCACATGACCTTCATTTGTTTTCATTTTAGCTGCAGTTGGACATAGTTAGTACGCTAAAAGAGTGGCTGTCTTTGTCTCGGTAATTAAAGCTTTGCCTCCAGAACCTGTTTGCATCATCCATGCCCATAGCTGAACCGGCGGCCCTAAACGGTCCCCCGGTGGCAGAGTCCCCTTGACTACTTCGGGCGTCCTTTGGTGTCAAATTTTTTAACTCCAGTATTATGTATGCTGAATGCTGCTTTTCTCTGCGCTGGAAATTTGGAGAAGCTTCCACTGGGATTCATCCTACAATACCTCTGATGCAAATTGAGCTTCATTATTTAGAAAGTTCTGGCTCGTGTGATTTAGGTACAAATTATGTCGTCAAGGTGAAGATTTATGTACCTTGACGTGCACAAGTTTTTCTGTGCACGTCAAATATATTTAGTACACCTAAATATGTACTAATTTTTAGTACATATTACTAAATGTAGGTGCAGATGTACTGCACCTACATTTAGGTGCAGTACACCTAAAATATAGGTGTACTATATTCATCTATCATCACGGCTTCATCTAAACGCTGTTATTTATCAAATCTAATTCCAGAGTTCTTTCAGCTGTCATTGATCTTTTTGCAGTACACCTAAAATATAGGTGTACTTTAGTACTTTAGTATATTTTAGTACACCTAAAATATAGGTGTACTGCAAAAAGATCAATGACAGCTGAAAGAACTCTGGAATTAGATTTGATAAATAACAGTGTTTAGATGAAGCCGTGGATTTGTCGGCGCATTCTGAAATACAACATTGCATATTTATTTGTGCAACATCCCAATTAGATGCAGCAGCTTTGTTAAAGACGGATAACTGACAACTTTGAAGAAGAGACAAGCATCCAAAAACAAATTACGCCTTCGGGCCATAAAGCACAAGTAAGAGCAGGTGGATCTGCTTAAATCTATAAACCCAACCTGCCTTCTCCTTCCTGCACAGCTCAGACTACTGTTTGTGGTGGGGATTATTCCTCCCAGACATTTAGAAACTCTTAATGCCGCTTAATAAAGGCTTTATTTTTACGACCCACCTGAATACGGCAGCTGACTTGTCTTTCTTTTTGGCCACAGCTTAGAGTTCAGAGATGCCGTGGGCTTTTCCAGTCATCAGATCTGAATCCAATTTAACGCCCTGAGGATGTGGGCGAAGAGTAGACTGGCAGGATGACAAGTCTGCTGAAAGTGTTTGAAGCGGATGATAGAGCGGGGGACTAAAAAGAAGCTTTCCAGCAACAATCAGCGAAAATGGAGGCAGCGAAAAGTTCTTCTAAGACGAGACAATTTCCAGCCCAAAACTGGAGCTTCAGAGGACAGAAAGCAGAACTACAGAGCAGTGATAGAGGATTAGTCGACAGAACATACGTACACATATGTTCTGAAGATTTTGCTTTCTTTTTTTTTTTGCTACACTTGTGTCAAAATATAACATTTGGTTGTGCCACTTTTGCTGCAATAAAAACTATCAAGCCGTAGTGATGAATGTTAAGTTCTTCCAAAGCAGAGCGTCTGCAAGAAATCCAGCCTACTTTTCACTAAATTGCTTCAATTCAGCGATGCTGGATGATTTGGGAGCATTGAATTGACTAGACTACCCTAAAACCCTCATTTTAACTTAGGATGGTTTGTGGTGTGTGTGCAATGGGCAGAAGTGGTTTTCGTCTGGGAACTCTCTCAAGGATGTCACTTTTACTCAATCACTTTTTTATTGGAGTTGTAAAAATTCATATTTTGTGAGAAAGACCATATCTACCCCAGTACATGCAATGCAAAAGCTTATGGAATCCTGTTTGGGCACAACTACATGTTTCCTCCATTATTGGATGATGGCTTCATGGTTTAACAAGTGGTGCAACTACACTGAAAAAATCTAAAAGTGTCACCAGACAGATTGAATGAAGTAAATAGGTATGAGCATCCTGTTTGGTTATTGCTACATGGCTGATTGACCTTCAGCTGGCAGCAAAGAATAAAACCCCAACTAGCTTCTCATATCTTAAACAACCAAGCGGACACACACTGAAAACTTCTAAGGAGATTGCTGAAACTAAAATGTGCTTATGAACTGTCCACTGCATCATTAGAACCTGGAAGAAAAGAGAGAAACCATTGTCTTACAAGCAAAAATTCCTGATTGATTATTATTGACAATCGCTTAAACAGTTGATAGGATCAACTGAAAAAAAACAACAGTGGAGCTCAGAGCATTTCCACGCACAGTGTGAAGGGAACTTAAGAGAACAGGACTGAACAGATGTGTAGCCTTAAGAAGACCAGGATGCTAACCAAACCAAAAGGCTTCAGTTTGCAAGATAGCATGAAGATTGGACACTAGAGCAGTGGAAGGTCATGTGGTCTGATGAGTCCCAGATTTATCATCTTCCAGAGTGATGGCAGCATCAGGGCAAATACAGAGGCAGATGAAGTGAGGCACCCATCATGCCGAGTGTCTGCTTTATAGCAATTGTGGTGGCATCACTAAGATGTGGGATTGCTGCAGTCAGTCAGGTCAAAATTCACCAACATCATGAGTTCGGCTGACTGGCTGGGAATACTGAATGACCTGGGGCCTCATGTGAAAAAGAGTCAAATCCTTACAGTTTGCGACAGGGAGAAATTGAGAAATTCATGGCATGCCTGTCACGAATTTCATGTCTGTGTGCCTTTCTGAAAACGGCGCGCAGACATGTCACTGCACGTGTTTCCTTTATGGATCTGGGCTTGGGTGAAAACTGCCCCTAAATGCATATGCAAATTACCATAAACACCTTGAAATGTCCCACTATCTGTCTGAAAAAACATGGCAACTGCCTCTGGAGGAGGCCACAGCTGACACCGTTTCACAATTTTACACACCTTTATGCAGCTGCATAAAGGTGTATAAAATTGTGAAACTGTCACACTTATCTACATGTGTGATTGTTTACACTTTTTCCATCTTATTAATCATCAAGCCTGACCTGATTGGAGTTACTTTGCTGATTCAACTCCATTTTTTTTGTCTGAGAGAATGAAAATTTAGATGCATTTCATGCACATAGACTGATGCAGATTCACATCTACATGTGACAAAAAACTGAGAAAATGTTCTCTTTACATTCAATTGAGGTTTTCCCATATTCTCTAAAGAGTGTTACGTTATTTTATGAAGCCAAATGAGGTTCAATTTTAACATTTTGGTTAAAACAATAAGTGTTGGGTCCTTGATCCGTATCGCTGTATGGAATCAGATTCCAGCTTGTTTAGGTGAGTTTAGGTTGTAGTTTGTTATTTTCGGCTAAAAAATGTTTGCGTTGCTGTCGCACATTTTCACGGCAATTCGAAAGTTTGCGTACATTTTCACTCCAACTTCCAGCTTTACACACGCTGAGTAGTGTGCAAATTTATACATGAGGCCCCAGATTGTATCCTTCAGTCATGGCACAGCCATATTGCCAGATGACGATGCCAGGATTCATCAGGCTCACTGAGAGAGGATGAAACATCATATTCATTTTCACATGTGGATCCTGGACTGAGAATACCGATTATATGGAAATATACTGCAATAGAATTTGCGTGGTGGTCGGACTTTCTGATCATCAGTAAAAAAAAAAACAATGAAATGAAAATTAATTAACACTGGATGGAAATAAATCTTGTGACATTGCAGAAGCTTATCAAAACAATGCCACAGTAAATGCGTGCCGTAATTAAAGATAAAGGTAAAATTATATCAATATTTATCTGTGCAAACCGCTGGCAGCAGCATTTTACGGCCTGAATATTAAAACCGATTAAAGCAATGAGCTGAAACAACTTCAATTTGAAGTCGTAAAACAGTTTCCAAGTTCAGTTTATTAATTCAGTTAATACCATGTCCATGACAGACTGCTCAGTGATTCTTAGGAGAAAAAGTGCAAAGTATTCACTGGGGTGACTAGGTTTTTAGACTTTTTAAAATTGTAAATGTCCACTTGTCAGCTTTTTCATAAGGTATATATCTTTCTTAACATTTTTGTGTAAAATTTGAAACATTATTGCTTATATTTCAGCTCCTCAGAAGACATAAAAAGTGCAGAACGTTTTGTATTCATAGTGGTCATGTGGCCTTTGTCTATTTCCTGGACTTTTTCTATGAGTTTCAGTCGTTTGCTTATGACTAAAAATCAGCCACTGTCCTCTTCTGCTCTACTTTTAGAGAGATTTGACTGCCCATGTGTGGGACACTTCTTCTACTGGGCTTGAACAAACAGCCTGTTGATCAATCTGAACACTGCTGCCACCTACTGATCGGAGGCTTGTCCCGGTGAATAAAGAGAATAATAAAGTCCCACTGTCTCTCTCAGTATTTGAGACATGCTGGTACATGACCAGGCTGACTTGACCAGCTGTTTATCAAATTGAAGTTAACTCAACTCCTGTCATCTTTGCCTTTAGTTTCTCTGTTGATCGAAAAAAGCTATAGTCCGACCTACTGTGTGGTTTAGGCTCCCTGAAAAAGCCCCAGATGTATCACATGGATTAGATAGGAGTATATATTATGTCTGTGAAACATATGAGCAACCCAAGAAGTGTCATATGACATTAGTGAAAGAATGTTATATGTCATATGACATGATATTAGTGAAAGAATTCCCTTTTTCAGATTGTGAGCTGTAAAACGTTTGACCACAGGAATGTTTCAGAGGTCCTCTTTCAAGTCCCTTGCATATCACCTCATCAGCTGAGGCTCAGGCCGTAACACTGGGACCAGTCAGAGGCGTCTCTTTCCACATTTTTGATCTGATCAACTAATCAAAAGGATGTTAGTCCTGCTTTATATATCCCCAGATGAACACAGTATTGCCTCAAAGCCTGTGATGCCTTGCAAAGATTATAATTCCTGTGGAGTCTTCACGTATTTCCTCATTTTACGACCACAAGCTTTGATGTGGGATTTTATGAAATAGATTAAATAGCAAATGTTGTGTTCTCTTTTTTTAAATGTAGATTAAACTGTGAAAAGTCAACTGTGCATTTGCTTCAGCCCCCGCAGCTTTGCTTTTCTAAAGACAAATATTCATTTTCAACCTTGATGTAACCAGGATAAAACTCCTTGAGGTTAGAGATCTCTTTTAGAAAACTGTCTTCACAACAATACGGGACCAAACTGTTCCTATTTTCTTAGTAAAGTCACTTGAATTCAGTCAGAATGGACAAAGAGCATCTGTGAACATCAAGTTTTTAACACAAGATTTTTGAAGATGCATCTTGATTTTAACACCTAAACATGTTTAAACATCCATTTCACTGTTTCTGGCTGTTTGTCCTGGAACATGAAGCTCCACCTCATTTGCAAGTCTTCTGCAGTCTCTAACAGTTTTTTTGTTTTTTTCATGGATTGCTCTATATTTTCCTCCCCATAGATCTAATCAGCTTCCTTGTTCTTGCTGAAAGTTGCATTACACCAACGTCGTACTGCCCTAACAATGTTTCACAGTGGGGATGGTGCATAGGCCACAATGTTCAGTTTTAATCTCATTTAACCCCGAGGCACATCGAGACATGCAGGTTACCAAACAACCCTAAACCACACTGCCAGCGCAGATCAAGCCTGGAGCCCGGGAGCGCTGCGGCCGCCAGCTGCAGAACCATCAAAACCAGAGGAATCTGCTCTGAACCAGAGGCATGATGTGTTACTATTTCATGTTGTCAGACATGTTCTACTTAAATGATTTCTTGATTTTACACATCAGCATTCAGACCTTGGTGAGGATGGTGAATTTAATTAAGAAAAAAAACTAAATGTTCTTGATTACATTTATTTCTGAGTAACTATCAGTATCAGTATCAGGGTCATACTGATAACTAGACGGTTCTTTTTATATTGCAGTATTTCCATTAAGCAAATTTACTTTCGAAGTGTCAAATTATAATAATAATTATAATCTCATATAACATAATATAATATAAGTTATAAGAGCTCAAATATTGAAAGATATCACATATTGCTTCATGGTGAAGTTAAGCATGTAACCATTAGTAACCATGGAGACAATGCCCCACCATCATGTAATCTAGCATGTATGGAAAAAACTGATTAGCATCTCATTTTTTGTACTTTTTTAATGTTGCTCCGGTGTAATGGAAACTCTTTTTAAGACATAGTGATATAAATCATTTGGTGTGAATTCAGGCAAAGTCTGAATTGTGATTTACACATTAGGAGGGAGGAAGTAAGGGTCGGTTTGGAAGCTAGCTACTTCCAGCTTTTGGAAATATCACTGTCTATGAGCCACAATCAGGTTTGTTAGATTCACAGACAAGTTATCTCCACTCGAACAAGAAGTAACATGAATAAACTGGTAAAAACGACTTAGGAAAATAACTTGAGTGTTCGATACTCCCGTCCTTCACTTCCGACATCCGACATGGCACCATGCTTTTTCCTCTGGCACTTGGAGTTGGATATTTGATTTCCACAGGATGATTAAAGTTTTTAACAGTTTTGGTATAAGTTTTGAAAGAAGTAGCTCTGAGGACGAGTGCACGGACTACGATATTATTGATGATTACCTTTTCAATCTTCCCCGGGCTAGAAAGCAAATTTCCCCAGCTGGGTTGATCTATGAGTTCTCATAGATCAAAGAACATCTGAGGTTAAAAATGCTTGCATGTCTAAACATGAGGTAATATACGAGGAGCTCTTTGACCCGTAGTACTGTGTTTTGAAAGGATTTTTATGATGGAAGAGATCTTTGTCACTCTGTTTTTTCCACTGAGTTTTGGGGTTGGATATTTAATTACCACAGGACTGAGGAAAGTTTGTAATGCCTATCTTTTCAGTCCTTCCCCAGCTGGGGAGCAAACTTCCCTGGCTGGGGAAAACTCACAGCAAACTTCCCTGTGAGAGACTGAGTCTGAAAACTCAACATCTGTTCAGACAAAAGTGGCATCAGAAAACAGTACCCATGAAGAACAAACTTCCTCGGCTGAGGACGACAGTACCCCAACCATCCGCCCGAACTATCAACCGAAATGTGTCATATTTGACGATGTTGTAGATCGTCCAAGAGTGCAAACGTCCTCGGCTGAGCCTAAAAAGATAACTTCTACTTTGAAGAAAACTACTGTCAGGTTCAAACTACCTAAAGACACTTTAACACACACAAAGAAGAGAGAGACAAGTGATAACATTTTACTCATATGAGGAGAGCAAGGTGGAGAGAGCCTTCAGTTACAATCTCCAAACTCACTCTGCCAGCTCATCGCTCTCCTCACTATTTATTAAGTTCAAGGGTTTCCCTAGTTACATATCTGAAAGCTGCACCAAGGGATTGGGGGATGGGGAAAGTTCTGCAGCCCTCAGTACACACAATAGACAACATAATAGTTGCATATGTCTCCGATACTACCACGATTCATATCTGTACCTCACTCACAGTAATTACAGGGACTAGAGAGAAATAGTGTGGGCTGAGCTCTGAAGTTTTTCAGAAAAGTCTGAAAATGAATGTCTGTGAGCCTGGGGTCACCCTGATACATGATTTTGCTCTGAAACACCTTGACAGAAAACCGTCAGCCTTGGAGAAATTTCAAAAACATTTTCCAGGAGCAGGTATTCAGCTCGATGTCCTGACCGACTTTCAGAGCAATCGAGCGATATTTGTAGGCATGAGGGCGATTTCAAAATGATTTTGGGGTCAAAAATCCACTCTGTTTCTCACTCTAATGGAGCAGCAGTTGATGTCGGTTACACTCTGTTTCGGCAGTTGGAAATTTCGCTCATTTGTCGCTTTTTACGTCGCCATCGTAACTCCGATTCCCAATGGATGGGAGGCAGTGACTGATTTGTGCCACAGTGGTCAAAAACTTGTATGCCCTTCCAGGTTGAACACATGTCAACTACCTGTCACCTCTTGGTTCATATACTGCCCCTCCTAGTGACCAAAAAAACCAAAAATACATATATTTAGCTCCAATAGTTCCCTTAATACGCCGTCATAATTTGATAAAGTAAAATGTCTAAGTTAAGAAAAGCTTGCACATACTTTTTCACCTCTAGAATACTTAATATCCTGAAGCTTTACTGAGGTAAAATAAGTTGTTTGTTTACATGTCGAAACACAAGTCATCATTTTTAAGGATTAAAGTCTTAACACCGAGGTTTAGTAGAAATTGAAAGACAAAGGCAATCCTATTTCCTCCAAGAGAACTAAAATACGCCACCCATCACATAAAAAATGTAACTTTGCAACATTAATAGACAATGACAAAGACCTGGGAGTGAACTGCTAATCCTTCTGTGGCAGAACAAAAGGTCCAGGGCCTGAGCATAAAGGAGGGTCTGGGGGTGGAGGGATGAGATTGGTGGGGGTGGCGGTGTTATTCAGAGGATAGTTCATACAGCATCAACTTTAAAATAAAAAATTTTAAAAAAATTCCCAAACCGACCAAGACATGAGCAGGAATCACGAGCGAGAAATATTATTCTGAAGCTAGGACGAATGCTAACTGAGATGATGTTCAGTCACTTTGGCGGATCTTTGAATCCAGTTCGTTCAACATCGACACGTGAGGGAGTGACATTAATGAAGCAGAGTCCTACAAGCATCAATAATGAACCACATTCATTTTGATATTTGTCATCTGTGTCAGGCCGTTCCAACAATGGTGTGCAGATAGAGTGAGGACTATTCAGAGGTCAGCAGCGATGAACAGGATGAACACGTCGACGTACCAGGAGGAGGAGCTGCTGGGTAACTCCACCTGGACCTTCTCCTACCATCACCAGAACTACACCCCCACCCCGCCGCTGCTGCCGGACAAGGCCTCCACCCTCAAACCCGCAGCCTGTGAGCAGGTCCACATTGCTGTGGAGGTTTGTATCGGAACCCGGGAACGTTTTCCCTGTGAACCTATAATGACCCCTGACTCGACTTTACCCAAACGTCCTGTCGCTGCGTGTCGTCTCCTCAGGTGTTTCTGATCCTGGGGATCATCTCACTGCTGGAAAACATCATGGTCATCACGGCAATAGTGAAGAACAAGAACCTCCACTCACCCATGTACTTTTTTGTCTGCAGGTAAATATTTATTGTTAATGTTATTGACTTTTGCACTACTAGTTTTAAAAACTATGAAAAAACATATTTATTTATATTGTTTCTTTCAACTCCATCAAAAACATGTAGAATTTTATTATTACGGCAAAAATCTGAAGTTCTGAACTGTTAGTCCGATATGTAATACCTAAAGAATGATTCAGTCAGTATCGTGTTAAGTTGTGCCAAAGTATTTCAGCTTCCTAAACTGCAGTGTCTTTAGAATATTCCAGCAAAATCCACAACATTATATCAAATCTTATCTGAATAATTTGGAATTATAGCCCGCAGGGTGTCGCCAGGTAGAACTTGGATTTTGAACATTGTGATCCTGCTTCGTGTTCTTGAGTGTAGCTGTGAGGAAACTCCTGTTATAATCAAAAACATAGATTATAACAGGAGGAAGCTTCCACTCTTTATATTACACACAAGGCAGTGTTAATTTTTTTCTTTCCAGATGAAAGATTCTCAGTGTGTGTCCAGAACAAATGAAAAGACAGATCAGAGAACTTCACTTTGGTCCCATCTTTTTCATTTTTGTACTTCCTGCAGCATTTAGGTTTCTGTCTGTGTTTTTGTTGTTCATAAATGCCTTCTTTGTTGGTCCTCTTGCCACTGTGCTTTTCTCTAAATATTTTCACCAACACCTTCCTAGAATTGATTCTGTTGCACTGCTCTGATATGTTGTGTTTCTGGGATGTGGTGAAATCTTCTTTCCACTGAACAGAACCTCTCATGCTGAATCTAGAAGACTCCTTTCATCAAAGGTTATTGTTATAAAAAAAGATTGCACCTCAGTTCTGCATTCTAGGCTAGTTTTTAGCTTATTTGATCAGATGTAATATCTCATGTCTCACTGATGTTGGAGTTATTCGTTTTACATCACAGGGTTTACTACCTTCTTCTAAATTCCAGCCTTGATCAGACCCACATTTCATGAGTCCTCTGTTTTTACTTTTGAAAAGCATAAATACAAAAATGTACTACGAAGTAAAGCTTTTGTTCCGCGATCAGATGTTTGACTTATGATTTCAACTAATTTTGGGTTTCTGGAAGCACTACGATGAGACGTTTACTTGCATCGTCTTTTGTGATTTCAGTATTATGTAAGACTTTAAGTTGACACAAACGTGGAGCATGCTGGGGTTTGTTACAATGTAGCATTTATTGCCAAACAATTCAACAACAAATCCACAGCACAAAGCATCAGAGCAGCTTCTTTGTGCAAAGCTGTCAAAATCAATGTTGAACTTGTCCTTGAGTTCCTTTTTTTTTCTTTTTCTGTTTTCCTTTTTTTTGGAAAAAGTGTCTTCACTCTGTGCAGACTTACAAAAAAAACTTTAGCATTCAAAGACGCTCAGATTCCTATTGACCTGGAGGCAGGACCTGCCTCCAAGTGACAGGAACAATGACTCCTACATTGATACAGTGAGATTAAAGGTTCGCTAGCGTTCGTTTTGACTGTTCATTGTGTTTCGCTTTGTTGTTTTGAGCATGGTGTCGGGCAGAATCTGACTTTGTTCTCCAGGGTGGATTAAAATATGCAGCTGTTGTTTTCTTCAAAGAAAATGTAAAATAAAACACATCGAACCAACTAGTTTCAAAGAAAATCTAATGAATGCATTACTGCTGTTTTACAAGGTTCTAAACAAGCACTTGATGGATTTCCTCTGGGCAGTGAGGGTTGGGGGGGTATTTCCCAGTATTTCAGATCATAAAGCAAATTTTAATATCAGACAAATACAAGCTGAGTAAATCAACCTTCAGGTTTCAAATTATGATTTAATTTCTCAATAAGCTTTTCCCAGAATCCCAAGAACCAAATATGGAGAAGCAGCATTCAGCACAGATCTGGAACAAACTTCCAGAACATTGCAAAACTGCTCAAACTTTTGAAACATAATGTTTTAAGAATTTAACAATGGCACTTGACTAGCTGTAATTTTTCAATCGTTGTTTCCATGTTGCATGCCTTTGTGTTTTTGTGTTTCTGAAATGTTTTACATTCTGAAATGCTTTGTTGTTGAAATGTGCTATACAAATACAATTTGATTGATTGATTGATTTCAAAACCAACCTCTTCCAATGTAAAAATGTACCTTGTTAAATCATAAATGAATTGCCTAATCAAATTTTTGATTTGACACTGATATCCCTGACGACTCAGTGATCTGTAGTCAAATCATTTATTCCATAAATATAACCTGTGTGGCAACAAAGACCAGATTAAAAGATTGAAAAAGCAGCACATTTCCCCCCAATCTAACACTATTTGTGTGAAAGAGTTAGTGAAATCTTCTTTAACAGTATAAAAATTATACCTTTAAACAGAAACCTTCCATATTGGATTCTGAGATCCAAGTTCATAAAAATCTTCTGACTTTCATAATTGAAGATAATTTTTCCAACTTAGAACTTTGAAAATTTAATTTCTGTAAAAAAAAAAAAATCAAGTCCTGTTGAATAACAGTTTTGAAATATTTGTTAAAACTGTAGTTTTGAAACCTGAAGATTTTATTCTTGTGCTTCTTCCACTGTTGTAGTTGACTGCAAGTCATTGCAGAACAAAATAAACTTCCCCTAGCTCCTTACCAGCTGGCTACATTACAAGATTAACCCTTTATTATAAAATAAAACTACATCCTGTTCAGAAATTCTACAATCTCTGCCATTTACCCATCATACTTTGCTTCCCTCTAACAGTTTAAATGTAGATTTAGGATGGTTAGTATTGCAAAAAGATCCTCCAACACAAGATCTGCACATACTCTGCGAGAACAAAACTGTCTGCTCTTTTACTCAAGGTGACAAGAACAAGCTTTTCTTTCTAAGCAGGACATTTTATGCTTAAAAGTCGGCGGTAATTCTCCAGAACACCTGAATGAAATGGTTGAATTCCCTCATCATCATGCCAGTAGCTCCACTGAGGACGAGAAATGAGCCATGCACTGAGACGCAGGTAGAGACGCTTCTAGATGTGCAGGGTGGCAAAGCTCAAGCACTGGACTTGGGAACCACCTGATTTAGCTCAAAAGGCCGTCGCCTCAAACACCTGCTAACATGCTGCTTTAAAGCAAAGTGCATCTGTCAGTGGTATCAATTTATCCGCCATGAATCATAGTTAGGATCGGCATCGCGACATGAGCGACAAGAAAATGGCTCAACCCTGCGGAGAGGGAAGGTTGCACATTAAATCATTGATTGATTTAACTGACTCTCCTGCTGGGAGGAAGGGATTTAAATGCATCACTGCTCAGCAGGAAGGTCTGCCAGCTTACCAGCTGGCTGCTGGTGCAGAAACTTTAGGAAAGTGTGTTTGTGGCCAAAAGCGTCCGTCATTAATCGCGTCTGCTTGGTTGCAGTCTGGCTGTGGCGGACATGCTGGTGAGCGTGTCCAACGCATGGGAGACCATCATCATTTACCTGCTGAACAACAGGCAGCTGGTGGTGGAGGAGCACTTCATCAGACAGATGGACAACGTGTTTGACTCCATGATCTGCATCTCAGTTGTGGCATCCATGTGCAGCCTGCTGGCCATCGCCGTGGACAGGTACTGAAGGGACCGTTTCCATATGCCGCACAAGTGTTTTTAACCCTTTGTATTTTCCACATCTTGTCACATTATAAATGAAAACTTCAACTACGTGATTTGACAAAAACAACAGGTTGGACAGAAAATGATGTGTAATTTAAGTAAAAATCTATAAAATGCTACATGCATAAGTATTCACCCTTATTCAATGCACTAATCCTGTGTGGAAATTAACATCTGGACAAATTCAACCACTGACCATGAGTTTCGAGTATTTTGCTGCATTCTTACCAGCCCTGTTTAGTCCGGTTCATTTCAGGAGGTGTGAATAAACTCCGTGGACCAAAAAGTGAACTCTGGTCTCCTACAAACTGCTTTGGTTGAAGTGAACTCTGGTGCAATTGTAAATGCAACCGAAACAAACGTGCAAGTTTAGCTCTAGAACGAGAATGACTTTTGTCAAAGACGAAGGGGAAATCCAGCCGCTAAAATCTGGTAACAGTTCAGTTTTGTTAACATTGCATGAAGAATGAAGTTGTGCTCAGTGTCTTCTTCGGAGGTTCTACTGTTGTTCCCTTCAGCAGTTCTTGGTGTAGCGCCAACACAGGCGAGGGGAGGAACAGGTTTTTCCAAAGGGTTTGTTCTGTTTGACACAGTGCAGAGTTAAAGAGAACCCCACCAGCTGAAAATGGAACAAATGTTCCCATTTTGGTCCCAAATCTTTCCTCAAAACTGTCAGGTGTAGATCTTATAAAGATAACTCAAGAAAGCTAACATGTGATGTTTTATTTATTTATTTAATATTTATTTAATATTTTATTTTTATTTGCTTTCAAATATGATAATATAAAATCACACACATAAACAAAGAATGCAAAGGACACATATTTTTTTGCACCACAATAATCTTAACTTGCTTGAAAAGGAGCTGGAAGAAGAAGTAAGAAACTTACAAACTCCTACCCCATAAACTCAAACCATATTTTCAGATGGACCCCATAGGTTAATTAATTTTCTATTCTATCTCAGCTAACATATGTCTAAATATATACATGCATACATCCATACCCACACACACATTTGTGTCTCACCCATATTTCTACACCTTGTGCAAATAACCTCATTATATAAACTATGTATATGTGATATGCTTCCCTCCACAGGTATGTCACCATCTTCTATGCTCTGAGGTACCACAACATCATGACGGTGAGGAGAGCTGGCTGCATCATCGGAGGAATCTGGACCTTCTGTACCGGCTGTGGGATTGTCTTCATCATCTACTCTGAGACCACCCCGGTCATCATTTGCCTGGTGTCCATGTTCTTTGCCATGCTGCTCATCATGGCCTCCCTCTACAGCCACATGTTCATGCTGGCCCGCTCGCACGTCAAGCGGATCGCCGCGCTGCCGGGCTACAACTCCATCCACCAGCGAACCAGCATGAAGGGTGCCATCACCCTCACCATCCTCCTGGGCATCTTCATCGTCTGCTGGGCCCCCTTCTTCCTGCACCTCATCCTGATGATCTCCTGCCCTCGCAACCTGTACTGCGTGTGCTTCATGTCCCACTTCAACATGTACCTCATCCTCATCATGTGCAACGCTGTGATTGACCCACTGATCTACGCCTTCAGGAGTCAGGAGATGAGGAAGACGTTCAAGGAGATAATCTGTTGCTACAGCTTGAGAAACGCCTGCAGCAACCTTTGCTCCCTCACCGGTAAGTTCTGAAAGAAAAAATGGAGGAAAAGAACTCGCACACAAAAACAACAAAATGAAGTTGGATGAATGAACTTGAACTGAGACTAGTTCCAGAAATTCAATGTCCAGCACATGGAGACTGTGTTTTGTTTTGGGTGTTTTTTTTTTTTTTTTTTTTTTTTCCACTTACGTATTACGGTCAAAACGGTTTTTAGTTGGGTGTTTGTTTTTCCGCCAACTGTTAAAAAGGACGAGCCAGAATGGAGCCAGAAACAGTGAAGTGTTTCCTAATGCGCTAATGCACTGCATCCAAATCGCACACAAAGAGGCTGATTTATTAGGTACATTATCCAAACGCTCTCCCAGCCCCATCCGAAATCACGAGTCATTTGAAAATGCGTCACAGAAATCTAGCCTTCTTTCATTCCCCCTGGACGCGTCCTCCTCTGTGTGGTTGAGCTTTTCTTCTGGTTCTCCTTTTCTAATCAGTGACATTACTATCCTACCCTACAGGACTATGACCAACAAGGCAGCCTGATAGATCTATTTCTCTTCTGTCAAGCGAGCTATGCAGGCCGAAAGAGAGTTTAGAGATTCACTGCTAATTGCCGATGAAGCCGGTCTTGCTTCGAAGCAGTGATGTGCACATCCTTGGCAATTAGGACTAACCCGTGTGGCGGAACGGCCTGGGCAATGAAGTCGGAAACTCTGACAAGATCCTGGGAATTCTCACTGATGTTACGAAAGGAGGCCAAAACAAAAAAGGATAAAACATGAAGTTGTTGTAATGCAGTGTTCACGGGGTTTCGAATATGCTTGAATTGACACCATTTATGGTTTTTATATGTAAAAAAATGCGAGTTTATTGACAGGTGCAGAAACATAAACACGTCAGATGAACAGAAGCAAGTCATCAGTGTATAATGACAGTATCTGAAGTCCTTCAGCCGGTCGTACAGTGGAACTATATCAGACATCAAAGTACCAGCTAAGTTCACTATGGAGGAATCCAAGGAGCAACATTAAGTATAATAAAAAGAAAAGATAAAAGATTTGGATTGTCGTACCCAGAAAAAATTATATCTGAGGAATAGTTTAAGCAGCCAATAGTACTTATAAAGATTAAATGTATTGGATTGTTCATTATTTCTTTATCGTTTCTCATGTTCCACATCAGGACATAACGACAGTTTTAACAAATATGGAAAAAACATACACACTTTTTAAAATTAAACCTACCTATCGCAGCTTTAAATATGAAAATAAGTAAATAAATGAAATGATTCAGTAACGCCCCAGCGAAACTGTCCTGCCCCGTCCGGACGCAGCCTTCTTTATTGTCTCATGTTGCATCCCGGTAACCTGAACTTGATCCAGTGACGGAGTTAAAAGTGAACACTGAAAAAAAAAAGTTCTATAAACTTTTGAAGTCAGACATTGCTTCAAGATCATTTAGTGAACCTGCTGTTGGAATCTGTTCAGTTCGGGGTCGTATTGATCAGTGTGGCGATTACACACTCTGCTCGGCGTACTGTAAAACTGTTATTCACATGAGAATCGGAGCTCTACACCCATGTGTTTCACATTGCCTCATTTTTTTAAATGTTTTTTTTTTCTTCACAGTGGAGTTGGCACGCCGCTTTTAATTACACTTCAGTTGCAAACTGTCCGCGTCTCTGCGCCGACTCTAAGCTCCGTGAAAGCACAAATCATTTATGCTTATTTCATTTTCTCATATGACATCTGTGTGCATCATAAGCTCATTAACAGTTCTTAAGCCAAATTATTTCCAGACGCGAAATTCATCAGAATCAAGGCGCCGCCAGAGGCGTGCGTCTCGTCTGCTCCTCAGTGCCAGCCCACACCCGCACACAGGTGACGGGGTTCTAGGTTTGTAATAACGCAAATAATAAAATATATTGTCTCCATCAAAGAAGCGGTGTTGAGCGCCGTGGAGGAGAGATGCTTCCTGCTGCCTGCAGTAACTCCAGAGCTCGGCTGCTGCTGTATCATTTATGAAGATAGTTTTTCCCTCATTATTTACCAGAAAAAAACAAACACTGGCTGCATCGTCTGCTGAGCAGAAGAACAAAAAAGTGATAATTAAAAAAAGCCTTTCAGTATGAATACAAGAACACAACTTGTTCATTTTCAACACTTCTAACTGCTTTCCTGAAATATTTGTAAGGGAAAAACTTTATCTTTAACCATGTTTTAAATAAAGTGGCTAAACAGAAAATGCATGGCGAGCAGATGGATTACATAAATAACATGAATAAAAGTAATTAGGATAATACAATTTTGAGATTTTTAATTTAAAATATTGCAATAAAGCTTGAACGCTTGATGACAAAGGCCACAGAAGCTTGTGATCAACTAAAGTTTGAGACTAAGAGATTTTAGACTTGGACTCCTGATCTGAAACTTGAGTCTTTTTAACATGTATGAAGATTTAAAAAAAGCTGTCAGATTTTAAAAAGCTGAAGATTTAAAAAAAGACTGAGGGTTCTGCGCTTTGTTAACTGTGAAAGGATGCAGTTAATTATGATCCAGTGATGTTTGTGAGTTATGGGCTGCTAAAGACACATAATACAGATTAAAAATAATTCAAAACTAAAACATAAAAGTATGTTTTCTCAGTGGAAAGGAGGCAATCACGCTGTGTAGTTCGGACGTAAATGTGAAAAGTGAGCTGAGTCAGTTTGGAGACCAAATACATAATCCCAGTTTATGAATAAATTGAGTCTCGTTTTGGCAGTAATAAAGCATTCTTTCTTTCTGGATTCTTACCAACCGACATTTCCTTGTCTCACCGGAGCCTGAAGGACACTGTTATGTCCTTAAATACTTCATGGTAAACTGTAAAAAAGGAAAGCATGACATGAACTAGTGATTTCTGCAGCTCTGTTTTCCAGAGCTTTCAGAATGTCGGAGAAGTTTTTGTGTGGAGACAAACAGTGATGTTGCATTAAGAGTATTATTGCACACATGTAGAGTTCTGCACTGTGAAAAGTGCAGTGGTGGGAGGTACAGCCTGCTGCTTGGCTTTGTTCAGCATGTTGAAGGTAAAACCATCCCAGTAAATGGCGACTGCTTCCTTTTAGAGCTCTAACAAAGACTTGCAGATGAAAGCGCTGCCTCCACTCTGGGTGGAAAAGCATTATGACATCCGGTGCTGTGGAAGACATACATGACTAATACCTGGTTCATCAGCAGTGGCCCATGTTGCTACAATGTGAATGAGTAACACTAAAACGAGGTAGAAAAAAATTATGATTAAGCAGCAGGACAGGGTGACGGACACTTACTCCTAATGACTAATGGTCCTCACGCTCAAATCACCTGTTAAAAGCACACATGGCAACCGCAAAAACACACACACACAACAGCCATCTCCTCTTTTATAAACGCTCTTACAATTACAAATCCCCGCTTCACTCCTGGGGGTAACATGCTTATCCTGCTGTTTCATATATTACCTGACCTTTAGGGGATCTACTTATTGTCTGCTCAGTGTGAAGCACAAAAGTGTTTTTAAGTATCGCCGTAGAAACATCATGTTTCCAGATATTGTTTTTGTCCAGTTGTTGTTTTTCTTTTGGTTATTTTTTATGTGATTATCAGCATGTGTTCAACAAACACAACATACATTCATGATTTTTCAGAATGCCAGCTTTAAAAGTTCAAATCCTTTTTTTTTTTGATAAAAAATAAAAGTCGATTTTTTTTTTTAGCTCCATACATGCAAATAAAAACCTTTTCTGGTGATGATAGCTGTGGGAAGGCTGAATCTAAAAAATCTGTATCAACAATGATTTTGAGCCACTTTAAATTTTTAATAATAAAAAGAAGGAGTCCAGCCTCAACCTATCAGTTAACCAATTTTTTTTGTTTTTTGTGGAAACACGTCCATTTTGGAATGGAAATACTTTTCACGGGTCACGTGACCAACAGCAGGATGTTACTGCCGGTGGAAATGATGAAGAAGACGACAGGAAGTTGTAGCAGGATGATGGTTTGCTGGGTTAAGCTAATTCATGTCTGATTTTAATATAGTTTCAGTTTCATGTTTAATGGAGACGCCACTATTGCAAAATAGAATATTGACAAAGATTTGCAAGCATTTGTAATGGAAACGCAGCTAAGTTTAGATGCTCCATAAGTTATAATTCATATTTCCAACAATCCATACAGTGTGAACATGTTATCTATTTGATCAACTTTTTGTACACAAATAAAAAGCAAAACCCACCATCTATCTTTTTCATTTTATTTCGTTGGCATCGACAAATCCAGAGATGCACAAGTATAAAGTTGTGACTTCAGTCGTCAACAAGCTGCAGCTGCGTCTGCCTCAGCGCCATGGTTACCAACCAGCCAGCCTCTTGAAATCTGCCTGTGTGTAAAAGCGTAAAGTTTCCTCCCTGCTCCGTTCTGACTCTGTGCTCCACATTGATCTCCTCACGCCCCCCTGCTGGGCTGCTGCCATGTAAAAACATGAATGTACAAATCGCTCCACAGCGCTCTCTGTGATTGTGTGCTGATGCCTACCTCCCTACTGAGAGGCTTGATACTTCTTTATCAGTAAAAGACCTGCTGAACCTGAATGTTATGAAGCATTGCTATGTAAACAACGTTATTACCTGTGCAACATATTATTTATTGTAAAAAAAAAAAAAGAGTCCGTCGCTGTATATTTCCCCTGAAATAATGTTTGTTCCCAAAGACATCGGGATTAAGAAAAAGAACAAAACGTGGTGAAAAGATTGACATGGGTTACCCGTCTTGTGTTGTAATAGTGTTCAGATTTATTGTAAGTCTTTTGCACTGCAGAGATTATTAATCGGTAGAAGATGCATAAATGTGCACAAACTTCTAACAATATTTACTTTGATGACTTTGCATTTTTGTGCTCAAGCCCCACTGTGCTGCTATCGTATGCGACATTCTTCAAAACTGACCCTGAGTTTCAGTTGACATACTGTGTTTTTGCTCAGCAGCTTCACCAGACTGAGGTTCTCCTGATCACATGCTGAAGCTTTCCTCCATGTGCAGTGAGACCGTTCGCGCATCTCACATCGTCAAACGGTGACATGAACAAACGTAAATGTTAGCTTCTGTTAGCAATGTGGCTTACAATGGATTCTTCTCTTTATGTATTTATGTCTTAGTAAAAAAGATAATGAATCTGAGTGTTACTCTGTTTTATTAATTATATTATTAATTATATATACATATACATATATATATGTATATATATATATATACACATACTTTTTAGTCCACTTTAAATGGTTTGGCGTTCTTTTTTAATTGTCCTCCATAACCTAAGAGTCCAAAAAGTGCTCTGAGATCTTCTCAACAGCTGCTCTTACTGCAGCTAATAGCCTAATTAAAGAGCAGTGGGGATGGAGCCTTTGCAGACTACAAGCTGCCCCTTGTTATTCTGCTGCAGTCTTTTAAGTTCCTCCTGAAAACTCATTTTTAAATTCAAGTTTGAGCTCCATTAGAACAGTTGGATTGTTCTATACTCCAGCTTTTTTTATCATATTGTTCTTGTTGATTTTATTGATCTGTTTTGGAACTTTGTCTATTTTTACTTTTTGTGATGCACTTTGGTCAAAGTGATTGTTTTTAGATGTGCTACATGAATAAACTTGAGGAAAATTGGCTCCAATATTGTTATTTCAAGGTTTCTTGTTTCATTCATTATTTTTCCGAATGATGGATAATTCATGGACAATTCAAATCCCAGAGGGAATTGTGATGCTGTAACTCAGACCAGGAAGAATCTCCTCTAGCAGTCTGTGTTACAGCGGTTTGAAGTTGTTTGCATCAGACTGACATGACATTGTCATAAACCCGACCTAACTCCCGTTATGATGACTAAAGACTTTTCAGGAATGTTTACACTGATGAGTGTCATTCAGTGAATAATCACACTTTTAGTGCAAAGTTGACCATTTTAATGCAAGTTTAATGCAACTTTGCCTTAAAAGTGTCATTATTTACCAATTAATGCAACGTTGACACTTTTAATGCACTTTGAATCAAATTTGCATTATAAATGTCATTATTTGCCAAAGGACACTTCATGACAACAGTCATAAATATTCATGAAATCTACTTCATATTTATGACAAGTGTTACGTTTATGACAGTGTAATATCAGTCTGATGCACACCCTGTCAAATAAAGGGTGACTGAAGCCTCTAATTGCATTTAAGAGAATAAAAGGATTTCTATATTCATTTAAAATTATTTATTTACATCCCAAAAAATCACAAACAAGGATTGCATTTTTTTTAGTTACAGTGATGCTTATTCTAATTAATAATATAAAAATAGTAAAAGATAAAACAGAGAAACCAATGCAAAACTGATAGAACCAAACTGATAAACAGTGACCTTATCCTGTAACAGACTATATGTCTTACTCTGACTGCAACGCTTCATGGAAAACCTCCACAGTTTATACAAACTTTTCAGTTTGTAGCCAGAAAGTCACTCAAGTTCTCTTTCTGCTCCATTCACTGGCTCTCATGCAGACCTCAGATCCCATCACACTTCTGCTCGCTGCACATTGGTATGCCCTCACTGACACCCAGAGGGAGCAGCCTGGCCTGGTACATGTGCACTCCAGCAATAGTTATGTGAATGATTTAAAATGCAAAGGGTTGGATAAACTGGGAAAACCCAGAAAGCATAAAAGATGGTGTCTTGAGTGAAACTTGTTAGTGTGGCCTGTCAGTCAGTCAGTCAGCGTAAATGACGCTCTTTCCCCTGCAGAGTGGGCGTCTTCCAGCATCAGGCTGTGTCTGCACAGTGCTGCAGGCTTCTTCTGTCTCCCGATCTTCTCTCAGTCTTCAGATACTGGTGACAGATCATTGATCTCTGGAGGAATAATGCTCCCTCCTCTAAGCAGCTCTTTGCTAATCAGATCATCTATATGCCTGACTCTGGCCTGCGTTTGTGCTAAATTACTTCCAAATAGTCATTCCCTCTGTGTCTCTTTTTATCAGTGGTTTTGCAAGACAGACGCATATTTGGGGCAAATGTTAGACGTCGGCATATTGACAGCTTTTTCAATTATAATAAGAATTTATCATTTTCTTTAGATATTAATCAGTCTCTTTAGTTAGACGCCATTGATTAAAAATCAAGCTGAATTATCAGTTCCCCTGATTAGGAATATATAATTTAAAAACAGAATGAAGCATAATGGTATTTTAGAGACAATCAGTTATTGTATGTGAGATCCACAATAATTACTGTAATTAAGCAAAGAAACAAAAACAAAGATAAAACTCACAAACACAAAAAAAATTAACACTGTTTAAAGAGAAATGTCTGTAATGTGAGACAAATAAATCAGCTGAATAAAGAGACTTTGGTCTCTCTATTTAAGTCTAGAGAAAGTTGTCATACCTAATGCTTAATCTAACTTTTCTTAAAATGAACTCATTGATCTATCTGATTATCACACCAGAACACCAAATTACCGCCAAAATTAGAGAGCCATACTGTGGCCTGGATCATGTTGTGTTGGGTGCTAACATCCCATTTCTCAGTTCAGCTTTTACATACATTTATGGTTGTTCTGTAAAAGCAGAGGATATTTTATATGATCCATGCTGGTTGATTTCTGGATGGCTTCTCACTTTAGATTACTCCAGAAAAGAAAGTTAGTACAAAGAAAAAACAGCCTGAAAGTGGTCGTTAGGAGATTGAAGCATAGCTGGCAAGAAAAAAAAACAAAACGTCATCAAGTCTGATAATCCAGTTAGAGGTAAAAAAAATTCTATTTCAGATATGAAATCCATTATTTTTCTCCAACTTATTTTCTTTTAACTGCAGAGAGAAAGAAAGGAAAAAAATAGTTGTAGATGAACTGATCTACTGCTGATTGGAGTCGTTTATCATTGAAGGAACACAGCATGTGATTATCCCAGAAGTAAAGAGCCGGACTCGTTCAACGTTCAGAATCTAACCCAATATTTAAAGTTCTGACTTATCACAAGCTACATGTGGGGGGTTTTAATTCATTTCTGAATTTTGAAACTTTGACGTAAAAATAGAAACAAGACAACAAAAATAATCAACATGAGCGTAACCAATCTTTTGATCATAAAACTTCAAGATAATATTTATGGGGTAAGAGGTTGATATGGGCAAATTCTGCAGTAGGAAACTTTGATAAACAATATAAAAAGTTTATAAAAAGTGTCAGGATGTTGTGACAGACAACATTTGCAGAAATACACCACTATGTCAGAAAGTACCAATCAGAGCCAGGAAGAGTGACTGTCTATCAGGCTCATGTACGCGCTGTTCACACCATTCCCCCTTGTTTTCTGCCCCACCACAGAGCCTGTCCTGAATGCCCAGCCTAGCTAGCATGGCCAGCAATAAGTTGTTTCTCCACCTTTAATCTTCAGCAGCTCATGCACAAGCATGATATACATCACTAAGATCCTCCTTCTGGCTCCAACTGGTTGCTTCTGACCCGCTGACAGCAATGCATTTCTGCAGACAGCAGGAGGATCACTGAGAGGAGGTGGATTGCTGCTGCTGCTTGCTGCTGCTTGCTGCTGCTGCTTGCTGCTTGCTGCTGCTACTTGCTGCTGCTGCTGCTTGCTGCTGCTACTTGCTGCTGCTGCTGCTGCTGCAGAGTAAGATACCAACAATGGAATCGCTTTCAGGTCGTAGGGATTCCTACTGAGACCAGCAGGACAACAAATGTAAAGTTCAAACACTTGGTTTGTCTGCTCAAAGTGCATTGGCCAAATGTCCAAGTAGGAATGCAAACAAGAGTGATGTAAGTTCATAGCCTCTGTTAGCCTCAGCTGCTTGGAGACATATCACAGGATCCACACAGTGACTTAATTCCGGCTCCTCAAAGACAAAAATGACAATTAGCACAATGGGGGATTGTACACTTTTGGGGGAGCAGCTTTAAAGTTGCGCAGTCATCAGGATGCAGAGCAACCTCTTTTTGTTCTGTGAAGTTTAGAAGCTAAAAACTTCAAACACATTTTTGTTACAAGCAGAATTTCCAGTCTGAGCAAAACAACATCTTTCTGAAGGTGTGCCGCAGCTCAGCCATGCGGAAAGCGTAGATGGCCGGGTCTATGAGGGCGTGGCTCATCATCAGCACCACATGCAGCTCAAACAAGGACCGGTAGCATTCACAGTACGGATTCATAGGGCAAACCGTGATGATGACCAGGTGGACAAAAAACGGCGCCCAACACACCACAAATGCCCCGAACAGGATGGTGAGAGTGAGAGCGCCTCTCATGTTGCTGCCCCACCGCCGCTGATGCTGAGACTTGTCCCTGCCACCACCAGGTAGCGCTGCGATGTTCTTGGCGTGAATGCGGGCCATCATGAACATGTAGACATAGAGGAAGCAGATAGTCGCCAGGGAGACGATGAAGAAGACGATGAAGCAGATCATGATGAACTTAAAGTTGAAGAACTTCACCATGAGCACGGCCAGAACTGCACATGATGTCCAGATGAGCCCCAAGATGGCTGCCGTTCGCTGCATGGTCATAATGTTGTGGTAACGTAGCGCATGGAAGATGGTGATGTAACTGTAGGATAAAAAAAACAACAAAACAACAAAAAACAACATTTGAGTCCTGATTGAAGGATCTTTTGGATTCCATAGTTAGGGTTTGTGTTAGGGTTACCACAATTCTGTGACCATTTACCAATATTCTTGCATTTGAAGCTGCCCTTAGGTGGTTAATGCAGCTTTAAAAAGAACCTTTATGGTTAGTCAAACTTTTAGTTGAGTTAAAAGCTTGTCAGAGTGGAAAAGCAGCAAAGT
Source organism: Phalloptychus januarius (assembly GCA_902982915.1). NCBI lineage: Eukaryota > Metazoa > Chordata > Actinopteri > Cyprinodontiformes > Poeciliidae > Phalloptychus > Phalloptychus januarius. Next base: position 17,305,478 of record CADWAE010000481.1, read on the forward strand.
AATTGGAAAATCTTGGAACCCACACGTTGTTCAGATAATGGCGCTCATTAGCCAGCAAAGGGTCCTTTGTTATTTTAGTTTAAACAAAAATGTGCATATAAAGAACATCATTATCTTTTTAATTTAGTAATCCACTCTCTTTTGTATTAGAATCTGCAAAGATCAAATTCATCCATCCGTCCATGTCTACGCCTGCTAATCCTCGCAGGTCTGCAATTGGGGTTGGGGGAGCGTGGTACCTACTGCAGCGGCCACAGGGTCAGAGGCAGGGTGTATGCAAAGATCAAATGTCTAATTAAAAATGCAATTCAGACTTATAACTGTTTTTCAGGATCTTATGTGGCCCTAACAACATGGTCTCAGACATGCCAGCTTGTTGTGTGATCAGTGAATGAGAGTCACACCAGTGCTGATATAAATGAACTACAACCATAGTTCATTAGATCCCGTTCACCTCTTCTTTTGACAGATGTGTGCTGTTAACTTAAACTACAATGGTCAACTGTTTCTGCAAGGCAACATATTGCTATTTTCCATGATACCGTCTTTTTGCCTCAGGGTAATAGTTTTGTTTTAACAAGTTTCCTTTATTTGATTTTCAGGGAAGCCACATTCAGCCATCAAACAATAAAGTTTATGTACCAGTAGCAATCAATATGTGTTTTTAGGAGGAAAAGTTCAAACTAAGTATGTTTTCCAGACTCAGTTTGAGAATCGAAATGGTAATAAAGGTTTTTTTCTTTGTGAAAATCTGCAATCTGCAATCTGCAGGGTTTAAATGTGGCTTGTTGAATGTCACAATTGATTCATCATCATCTTCTATCTTTTATAAAATGTTGCATCAAAGGGATGCTTTCCTGATTAGTGACAAGCCGAAATGAGTTTGTTACCAGAGTTACCTGTAACATGCTGCTAGAGAGGGTAAAGAACATTGGATCATCATGGCCAGTCACTGCCAATGGTCAAACCAAAAACACTGTAGGCCTCTGTGCAAAGAAATATGACACCTTTTAAAATGGGATTACATTAGCAAGAAATGTGACAAAAATGATTGATGCTGCCATCTTCTGTCTCCATCAAAAGGTTTACAATAAAATGACAAGTTTGATTTGCATCCTTGTTGGTTTTGTGCAGCTGACCGCTCAGCTCTTAATGGCCATTTTTACAGTAAAATCAACTGAATAAAAGCAGTATTAGGTGGCCAATTTATTGTTTTTTGTTAAGATCTGCAGGAGTTAACACTGACATAGGTTGTTCAATCATGGCAAATTGATGCAGTTTTCTGAAGAGTGGCCTACACGCCTTATTTGTTTGGCGTTACGGTCAAAACAAGGTGACAGTGAAAAAACACATTAGATTGTCCAAAGACGCATTAGACACCATTATTAGTTCTTCATGAGGGAATTGCACAGTGCAAGGTAACATAGTTGCATTGTGCCTTTGCCCAATGTCTGGGACATACAGTTCACACAATGGTGTAATGTTGGGGCCAATGGGTAAGAGAAGTCCAAAACCTGTTTACCGCTTTAAGATGGCTAATTATTATTACTTTTTTTGCCCCACTGACTGTAGGAATACGAGCATCCTCAGTCATCCATCAGTAGACCTGGATACATACCGGTCAACAGCAATGGCCAGGAAACTGGATATGGAGCCAACAAACGACATGCAGAGCAGGGAGTCCATCACGTCGTCCAGGTCCGTCTCAGGAGGACCCCTCCTCTCCAGGTGACCCGCATCAGCGAGAACTATCATCAGGTTTTCCCACGTTTTTGTCACGCTGGCAATGGTGTTGAAGGCAGCCAAGCTGCACATGAAGCAGTACATGGGCGAGTGCAGGTTCCTGCTGCGCATCACCGCCACCACGACCAGCAGGTTCTCAGCCAGGCTGATGATTCCAACGGTGAAGAAAACGGGAAAACGGGACCTTGACCTCAGGGCAGCCTGTTTGGTTCATGGCGGCGTCCTGTCTGACTCCAATGCAGATTAAACAAGATCCTAAAAACAGGTGAAAGAAAATAGAAATGTTACAAAAGGCTAATTGCTAGCATAGAATAATAATAATAATGATGATGCACCAGTACTGTTGAGCTTTGATGAGAACTATTGGGGGTCATATTTTTTTCAACATTATAAACTCAGTCATGCTCCTGGCTCAGATTTAAGCTTCATTTTAACTTGGTCCTTGTGAATTTCATAATAATAAAGTGTTACAGAAAAAAAATGTCAGGCAGATATTTGACTTCTAAATTGAAATATAATATCAGTAAAAAAAACAAAAAAAAACACTAAAATATGAAGCTATAGAGATAAGCTTTCAGCTTTCAGTTTATCTCTAACCCCTGCAGCAGGAGCTCTGCAACTCTTTTATCCACTGGCTTAATTTGAATAAAAATTAAAAAGAGATATGTCATATTTCTCTTATTTCAGCTTCCCTTCATTGGCTCCCTGTTGAATCCAGAAGAGAATTTAAGCTTCTCCTTTTCATACATAAAGCCCATAATAACCAGCTCCATCATGCATCAGAGCTCTGATTGGTCCATATGTTACTAACAGAGCACTTTGCTCTCAGACTGCAGGTTTACTGCTGGTTCTAACAGTAGAACGTGAGGCAGATCCTTCAGTTCTCAGACTCCTCTGCTGTGGAACCAGCTTGTGAATCAGCCACCCTGCTTACTTTTAAAACAAGGCTTAACACTTTCCATTCTGATGAAACTTATAGTTAGAATGGTTTATCTTACCCTGATCTAGTCTCTCACTATTTTTTCTTCACTGAAGCAACTTCTTATCAGACAAAGAGACCACAACACATCAACCAGTTTTAAATCTCTTCTTAAGCTAAAAAATATAACCTGTGAGCTTTAACGTCAGGACAGTTTGCACAAGGTAAATTGTGAGTGTGCCAGGGCTCCAAAGGTTTGCAATCCTTGGGTTTGTAGGGTAAAGACTGCAAACATGCACTGTGGGTTCAGCCTGCTCTCACAGGCTGATTCAAGTTGAGTTTTAGTCATTACCTTTAGTCATTAACAATTAGCTCTATTATGCCAAACTTGGGTGTGTGGAAATGGTAGAGAACTACTATTCAAGCTCCTAAAACTAAATCTCAAGATGAGACAGGTCATCTGTGGGGAAAAAAAACCCAACAAAACAAGCTCCTCTGCCCTCTCCTTGTGGTTCCACTGCCAACTGCAGAAACAACCAATCAGACCCATGAGGACGGTCTTCACGCGGTATATCATGCTAATGCAAGCGTTTCACTTGTGGTAATGGCAGAAAGATAATTTACCATCACAGGAAAGCTGCTTACCCTTTGTCATCAATAGCCATGCTAACTAGCTTGCACATTAACGTAAAGCTGCGCTCTGTAGCTTAGCAAGGTCATACAAGGGGTAGGATGTGAGAAGCACCTACGTTAGCCTGATTGACAGTGCTAAAGCCCTCCTCTTGGCTCTGATTGGTTGTTTCTGACCAGTCGGTGTATTTCTGCAGACAGCATTAGGAGCACAGGGAGGAGTCAGAGGAACTTGATTTTTTCAGGGACTTTCACATTTATATTCATTCTGTCATGACCTGGTAACATTTTCAGCAAATATGTAAAAAACGTTTTTTTCTTTTTAAATAAAAGTTACCTGCTGCAGTTTTGAGGAAACAGGGTATTTAAATTCAGACGAGAGGCTGACCCAAAGCCCAGGTGGCTGGTAGCTGCTATCTTACTGAACAAGTGCAAATTCCTTTGGTAATTACTAGAGCGCCGGTGACAGTCAGGAAACTCACACAGTAGTAATCAGTAACCAGCAGGTCTCTGCAGTTGTTCTGTAACAAATGCTTTTCTCTTCCATATACATCCTGTTTTTAAGCGGGAGGTGGAGTGGTGGATGTGGGGGGGGGGGCTTTTGGCACTGCTCAAGCTTTATCTGCAGCCACATCCTGCCTCTGCTTTCCTGTTTACATAAGAGGGTTGCAATCAATTTGTTCTGCAGGTGTTCTTCTCAGAGTTTTGGTTTGTTTGTGTTTACTGCAAGTCTGTGATGCCAAAAGCTTACAGGATATCACAATGCCTCTGATTGCAGAGTCGGTCTAATCCATTGTGCTTTCCTCCGCTATCTATGTACAAATCTCTGCTTGATACATCATCTGTGGAGACACAGGAGAGGACCGCCTGTACTCAATTCCAACACCTCACTTTGTCTCCTGTTGAAGAGTAAAGCAAAGACTGTACATATAAATATTTTAGTAAATATGTTTTTAAAAATACGGAGAAAAGAAAAGTGCACATTCTGAAATGAGCTGAGCATCTACAATACTCTATTGATTATCCTTGTACAGCCTTCTGTGTAAAGTAAAAGCAAAGTAATTAGTGCAGTAGCAATGCAGTAAAAAGATGCAAAGTTTTCATTTTGTGTCATTTTTTCTGTATAGCAGAATGATGCAAATACAAAAGGTAATACTTGATGTCTGTGAAACCAAAGTCTCTGATCCATAACATCCATAAGTGCTGGTAAATAATTTTGCATGTTTTTTTTCACTAATTAATCAAAGACAGCAGGGTAGATTATTATCTGACTAGTTTGTGGTTGACCTTTGTGGACAAAATGCAGAGAAACTGTTTAAAGAGACAAAGAGGCTCCGTTCCCACAGCAGGTCTTGATGCTTAATTCTGATTTCTTTGGTGAAATTTAATTTTCTTTCTTTTTTTTTTTTTTTTTTGCTTGGTTGTTCATATTACTAATTCATCAGACCTTTGTGTGAATTTGTCACAACTCCAAAGTGACCTGCTGTCTGACTGCAACAATTAAGGTCGATGTCAGTAGTAATAATAATGGACGCCACTGCAATGAGAGCCAAAGGTACCATTCAGCCGTTGTTTACTTACAGATTTACCACATCTGGCTTCTTCTGGTGAAAAATTCTGATGTCTATGACATAAATGAAATGCAACGAGGCTATTCAGACTTTAAACACATTAAAAACAATCAGATATCCGTATTTGATGTGGGGTTTTGTGAGAGCAATGTTGTGTGGTTGTCATGGGAGATTCAAGGATTTCTCAAACTTGCATGAAAGAATCAATGCAATTCCAATTATTTGTCCTTGTTGTTGAGAGAAAGACGTAACTTGTTATGAATTCACAAAGGTCGCTTTTACATAATACCCCTTTCACAATAACTTGTGTCTAAATGAGATATTCTTCCAGCAGCTGTTCCTTGTTTATTGGTTTCGGCCATGATTGTGCATGTGATCTGCTGCAGAGGGTTAAGTCTTGGTGTTTGTTGTGAATCTGTGCATAAGTTCAACCAAACTGAATTAAGAAAAACCTAAGGAACCTCCAAAGAGATTAAGCATTAACAATCGAGAGGAGTTTGCCACAAGGCAATTGAGCAAAAGTCAAGCACTGAGTCCAGAGTTTGTCAATTTCATCAAAGTACAAAATATTATTAACCATCTCATGTATTGGTATGAGTGTATGAGTCGAACCAAAAGGCCAAAACCAATTAAATAGTAAAAACCTGGTGGCTCCCAGGGGCCTCTGAGGCAGATCAGCATCACGAAATCACAGTGGAGGCGGAATAATACATGTGAAGTGAATTCAGTAATTATACATAACCTCTCCATGTAGTGGAAATGAAAAGATAGAAATATTATTTTATGTGGGCTGATATTTAATTAATATGGAGTGACAGAAAGAAGAGGGATTGTCCTGCATTCTGACAAACCAACATTTCAAATTCTTTCTGGCGGTGATGGATGCAACATGTCTGCCTCAGATAAGGGAATTGTTGGAACCAAGAGGTGAAAGCATTTCACTATCACAACTGTTCCAAAATGTGCTGCTATCAGTAGATTCTTTAAACAGCCACACATCTTTCAAAAGCTGATCATTGTTTCAACGTTTCACTCAGGTATATATGAAAATTAATATAGAATATAAATACAATCCTGATCAATGTGTTTTGGTAGCATTTACCCAGAATGCCCTGTGCTATAGTTCACTTCCTGTTTTCGTGGTGGTCTCTGATCCTGCTGGCATTCACATATGCCTTCAAACCACACCAGAGTTCACTTCAATGAACTGAGAGCGAGGTTTTTAGGTGAATTAGACTGCATTTTCTTGGTCCGCATTAGAGTTCAATTACATATTCAGAACTCCTCAAATGACCCTTATGAATCTTAGTCACCTCAGTTATCTCTGTCGAAACCAGTTTCTCAATACTAGCAGCCATTCTGAAAATATGCTCTCTAAAGTCATACATGAGTTCAGTTTCTTTCTTCAGCTCCAGTGTAGAACCGCAGACACATTCATCAGGTGGAGTTTGTGTTGCTTGACAGTAATCAATTTCTAAAGGGAAAGTAAGAACATTTTTTGAAAGTTTTATCTGCATGTTAAAAGCAGAGACAGCTCCACAGAGACAGGAATTGTAAGCTCAAAATCATAAAAAGAGTCATCTGTGAGCATCTTCAGAGATGCTATCACTTGAAATGGCATATTTGTTGAATTTCCAAGAATAAAGCAATTGGAGCGATTGCTCAGTTCAAGAAAGTGTACCACGGATAATCAAGCTCAGCTGTTGGGAGTTTTTTCTGACACAAATGATGTTTCAAATTTTTGTTCATGGCCACTTTTTCTGACGAGGATGCCAAGAGCACGTTTAATGCAAATACGCTATGAAGGTACACACCTTGAATCAATCTGGTAGGGGAACACTTCTGAACTAAAGGTTTGCTGATGGAATGATTGAGCAAAGACTCTACCTGAGATGTGGGAGTCTCCGCTCTTGCATCCCCTTCAAGTTGAAGTGGAGTTTGTAGAGAAAACCTCAGAATTTTTTTCCCCATCAAGTTATTAATAGAAAACAATCTTCCATAAAGTATAAACCACTTCCTCCATTTAGTTACTCTGAAGATAGACCGCAAACACCAGCAAAAACATTCAAAATTTCTACCATCTTATAAATACTCCAATCTCCAAAAACATTGTATGCAAGTACTGTTTTATGGCATTTTATTTAGTTTGCAATATTTCGAGGTGAGAGTTGATGTGTAACTATACATACAGTCACTACCGGGCTTTTTTTTTTTGATACAACCGCACAATTCTGTAAAGCCGCTTTCAGAGAAGTTTGTTCTGTTGATTTATGCCTCCTGCTTCTGTCTAACCAGTCATTTGCCAGGACTGGGGCCACACTGGAGATAATCTAATGTTAATTAGAAAAGAAATCTGAAAAACAAATATTCAGTGAGGAGAAAAATGTTTTTTTTTAATTGGATGTCAACAAAAGCCTTGCAAATGACCATATGCTACTTATCAGATGCTTAGAACTGGGTTTTTCTCGAGGGATTATGAGTATTAAGAATTTTACCTGCGGTAGACGATTAGTCTCTGAGAGGACTCCTGTTGGAGGAGTAGATGATTAAACTAACAGCAACAACTTTACAGCAACTTGAGCTCGGAACTTTTACAGAGTTACTGAGTGTTGATTGCAAACTTTATCACTGCATCACTTTTACAATAAGAATGGTTTAGAATGATGCCCATGCTTATTTCCTGTAAAGATTGTGTGTTGAACATTGGTCATGCTAATTAAAAAAAATGGATTCAAACCCTTTTGCCTTGGATTCAAACTCAGTATCTTTATTTGCAAGAAGAGCGTTGAATTATGTAGGACTGCTTCATAATGACTGGATGCAGTCCTACATAAAGCATAACGAACCCTCCTTTGAAAGCATTGATTGCTTTGTATAAGCAACAAAAGGGAAAAACATCTAAGGAGGTGAATAGTTTTTATAGGCCCGTTATCATTTGTTCAGAATCAACGGCTGAGGGGATGAATGAGGGTTTTTTTTAGAGTTTTGTTTTTCTTAGCGGAACAATTAATCATCAACATTCTAGGATGTGATCTTTTGTTGCGTCTTACGACTTTGCCATTTATGTGCTGTAAAATTAGCTTCTCTCTGGCTTGGGGACCTTTTAATGGGTTCTTTTTCTAATTAATGTCTCACTCACATTCTCTTTCATAATTATCTTGGAGGTGTTGAATGAGTGTGTGGCTTTGCTCAAGAGTGCAGACTCTAGTTCAGCAGTAATTTCCTTCTCATATTCATGTACCTGCTTTGCTTTTTGCACTAACACTGTCATGTTAGGTGAAATAAGACAATTGTTCCTCATTAGACAATTTCCAGTGAACCATGGCTGACTTTATACAGCTTTAAACTGCAGCTTAATTTAATACCTCAGATTATTAAATTGCTGTGTTTATTACAGTCATGCTTAGCATCAACACCTGATGGAACCAGGCTTTGCATAGCCTGGCTGATTTGCTCCAAAACAATAGATATAAACATTTATTTCACACTTCTGTTTAATAGTTTTTGTGCTTATTTGTTGTTTAATAGTTTTTTTGTTTGTTTGTTTGTTTGTTTTTTGACATTTTAAAATGTCACAAATTTCCATCAAATTACAAGACAATTTGATGGAAACATAACCTAAGCCTTAGCCTGCCCTTGTTTGTGACTTAAACACAAGTCGGATATGCATTAGTCTGACGAGTGCACTACCAAGTCTGAAGAACTTACTTTCTAATAAAATTATTAACTATCCATCCATTTTACTACACCCTTGTCCTCTACTGGGGTCGGGAGGGTTGCTGGTGCCTATCTCCAGCTATCGTTCCGGGTGAGAGGTGGGGTCACCTTGGACAGGTCGTCAATCTGTCGCAGGGTAACACAGAGACAGACAGGACAAACAAACATGCACACACACACTCACACCTAGGGACAATTTTAGAGAGGCCAATTAACCTGACAGTCATGTTTTTGGACTGTGGGAGGAAGCCGGAGTACCCGGAGAGAACCCATGCAAGCACAGGGAGAACATGCAAGCTCCATGCAGAAAGACCGGGGCCGGGAATCGAACCCAGAATCTTCTTGCTGCAAGGCAACAGCTCTACCAGCTGCGCCACTGGGCAGCCCGATTATTAACTAATATTAGGTTATTATCTTAGAAGTTAACAGTTACTGAGCATTTCCTACTGCCACTTTCTGTAAGGTCAAGATGAACACCTGCTGCACCTGCTGGCAATAAACAGGCCTTTCTATTTACAATATGATCAAAGCCCCTAATATTTCTCATTTGAGGATTTTTTTTTTTGCTAAAAAACTTGTTTAGGTCATTCCTCATCCTTTAGGGGTGTTTATGACTCTTTTGAGCTGAAACAAAGAGGGTTTACATAACTTTTACTTTTGTATATATACATATAAATAAGAACTAGAGAAAATGTTTTGCCAGATGACAAAGGTATGATGGTAATAACAGAATTGGACGTTTCAACACTGGAGGTGGGATCTGCTGCTTCACACACCTTTGGAAGACTTTTTGAAGACATAGTGAGTGTTAGCAAGTCATATGATAAAAGCAATGCTTAGTGAAGGTGAAAGAAATATTAAATGTTCTCTTTTCAGCACAGTTTCTTCGTTTCTGACCATTACTGTGACCCTTACATTGTCATGCAATGCGACAACCGTCAACATGTCCTGCTTTCTTGTGGCGTCTTTTAGCATCTGTCCCGGCCATACAAGGAAGCCAAGAAGGCCAATCAACATCTCTAACAGATACAAAGTTCCCATCGTTTCTGCCCGTCCACTTCATCAATATGCCAGCAGGTTGTCATCTTATCAGCACTATCTTCGTCCTCTCTTATTACCATGTATGCATTTATTCTACTTCATTACTTTCCAGGTTTCTTCTCCTGTTATCATGTCCCAGAGATCAAACCGCTGCCTCACCGCAAGCTGACCAGTCTGTGCCCTGCTCACTTTTTCATCATTAGACATAAAAAAGCAGTAACAGTCGTTGAAATGAAGGACACTTTCTGTACCACGGTGAGTACACTGAACACCGAGGTGCTCACACAACCGAGTTCCTTTAAGTCGAGGTTAGAAAGCTTGAAACGCGCCTGGTCAGCGCTTTGACTCACAGTAACTGGAACATTCATCAGCACATTCGATGACTTTGATGACGGCATTTGACAAAATTCATTGTGTTTTGTATCATTAAGAGTGCAAAGTCTGAGTGTCTTCAGTCACTCAGGATTCTTCAGATTTGCTGTAATACAGACTGCTACAGAGATCTTGATCTTTCCTGCCAGCTATCACTACCTACAATGACCCTTTGAATATTCCAAATTAATATGAATTGCAACATTTCATTTCACTTTGTGATCAATAAAGTGTTTTTGAATTGAACTTGAATTTGTGTATTGGCCACTAGGCTATGTTATTAAACAGTCACTGAATTGTACTATTCAAATAAATTTGAGTGTATGTGATTTCATATCTACTAATTGTGTTTTAATCATTTTTGTACCCTGTTTAAGATGAATACAAGTGCTTCTTTTCACCAAGTTTGATCAAATCTTTACCGTTAACTTCCTATTACGATCAGAATCAATCTTTTGACTGTTGCTGAATTCTCACTTATGAGTTGAATAACAGAAAATTTCACATTTATTTTTAGAAATTGCTAGAAGCATGATCCAATCCAAACCTCCTGATGAAAGTTTTGTGCTTACATAAAGAAGTGATGTGTTGCCATGGGAAACCCCCCCCCAACATAATTCAGAATGCTTTTTCAGAGATGTAATGAATGGAATGAAAGACATTTGAAACACTCAGAAGCAAAACAAAAGAAGCAGCATTTTGTGTGAATAAAACCTCGGCTACATTTAGGGAAGATGTCGGCCTCTGCTTGTACTTTAACAAAAAATCCGGCAACGCAGTCTGATCATTTTTATTTTTTGGTCCCATTAGAATAAACCTCACTTTTTTTTTTATCTTCCTGATGTTCTCTGGAAGACATCTGAACAATCTGAACATGCAGTGTGTAACAGTTCAGACAAATTTCTTTCATCTACGCTGGTGTGAAAGTTTACAGTTTCACACCAGCTATCTTCACACAAAAGTTTACATGAAGCAAGGTACAAACTCTTCAACCATGAACAAAACACATTTCATTTAAGTGGCCTGCTTAAGTTCCCAATGACACAGTTTGAGGTCTGAGAAAAAGCCTTACCTGTTCCATGCTCAGATCGCAGCAGCTCAGACAGTCTTCTCGGTTTTTCCCCTATTTTATTCGTCATTGATTTCAAAGAACATCTTAATGCAGGCCACCAAATGGAATCACATTCGGGAGGGTTTTTATAGAGTACGCGTGGCTGGGAGAGAGGACCGTGTTATTTTAGCCTTGAACGGCTCTAACCAAGGCAGCACTCATGTTATTTTGTCCATTTCTCTGTTTTTGTTTTCTAACACTGCCTCCATTTATGAGTGGCACAAGGCCAGTCGGCGGGGCTCAGAGTCTTCTCTTTCCTCTCTCTGTTTTTCTGTCGAAATGCATGTCATTTTGTTTAAATGAAGTTCAAATTAAACCAAATGACTACTTGGCACTGCCTTAAAGTGTTTCATCTCGGTGGTTAAAGGTTTTCTTGATTGAGCATTTCATGACATTCTCCGTATATCTACATTGCTGTGAATGAGTATCTCAGATTCTTTTTTTGCTGTTTCAGATGGTAAAAGCTTCAGATCGTCAATCAGTTTGTATGAAGAGTTTGCTTTTGCACTCCTAACACTGTATATTAGGGATGAAATGGTTGAAAAATGAACACTGCAGCATTACAGTCTTTAAAATGTGATAAAATATGATGAATAAAAGGAGCAAAAGTCCACTGGGCCCTGCTTTAGACAGCAAACCTCACAGATGATTGTTACATTTCAAAGCTAAAGTATCTTTGGTGGAAGTTATTCCGTGTTAACGTGTTAACGAGGCGAGACGATGTGAGAGGGAAAAAAACAGCTTAACATTCGGGGTTGTTACTATGAAAGCATTTATATTGATATAAATTATTGGCGACACAAATTAGATTAATTACAAAAACATAATAACTCACTTTGTTATATTGGAAAGCTGAGTTCAGTCACTGTAGCACATCCAGGACCCTTAACTGTACGACCGTAAACATGAAGCAGGCTAAAAGATTTCAAAAAGCAGGACCTCAGCTATAAATCTGGAAATGACAACAATACCTTTTCTTATGCTTTTGAAATTTGGAGAATTACAGTGAGATCTGAACTGAGTCAGTTCTGCAAAGATAGATGGGCCAAAATTCCTCCACACTGAGGAACACAGAGAGGGAAAGTTACTATTTCACATATTAAAATGTGGTCAACTCAATTAAAAATTGTATTCGAGTCCCGCCACTGTTTTAAAGTCATCTTTTAATTGAAAACAGATCTTTACTCAGACTGGGGGTGGGAGGAAGTTAGTTTTGTTGGAGTGGCTCAGTAAGAATCCATTCGGGTTTCACTTTGGTTTTTAGTCATATTTTATATAATAAAGCTCTGAAACAGCTGACAGCTTGAAACTATCCACCCATGCAGTGCTGGCTTTGATTGAGAGCTACAATTATGACAACACATTTTCAATGAAAATGATCAAAAATTCAGCAGGAAGGTAAACAAACCATTGGCACTGTCTGTACTGACAGCATGCAGTCTCCCATTTCAAAGTGTCAAGCCCATTGAGACACAGTTTGCGTCTGACATCACCCTTGAAATTTTCTGATTTCAATTTTGTGAGTTAGGTCAGATTTTGCCGATGAGTCAGACACAAATTGATTTTTACCTTTTATGTAACGTGCTTTTTAAAGATTTTTGAATTATATTATCCCATATATATTATATATATATAATATAATATATATATAATATATATATTTCTTGCTCTCAGTTAAAAGTAGGTCATTTTTCGTGAGTGAGTAAGATTAGAAAATCAGCATAAGATTGAATTAAGACACTGCAGTTAAATAAAATGTGATTTTCCTCCTTTTGTTTTAATGTTGCACAGACACATTCAGCATTAGCATCCTAAGTCTGTCTGGTAAAGACGGTTCTCTGGTATCTTTTATACCACACAACCTTTTTTATGTCCTCACCTTACTTGCTTCTCACCAAAGTCCAATGTGGAAATTTGGAGACAACAAAAAGCTAAAAACTATAAACTCATGAGACCTGAGAAACAAGTTTTAACTAAAAATGTTGCAGCGGGTAAACTGACCAACACTTACTGGCCTGTAGCCCACAGTGGATCCGAACTGTTGGATAAGTATCCACAACTTGAACTTTTTTCACCTTCTGTGACATTTCAACATAAACTTTAATGGTTTTTACATATCAGACCAGTACAAATAGCGCATAACTGTGAAGCAGAACAGGCAAGAAATTGTGTTTTTTTCACACAAAAAAAGAGGCTGAAAAGTGTGGCATGCCATTTTATTCAGTCCACCACAAATATAACTGCAGTCTTAAAAGAGAACTAAAAAGTGTTTTTAAATAAAATCATGACTGGTTAATTGGTCTCTAAGCTCTCCTAAGGTGTGAATAAAAAATAAAGTTAATAAAATAAAATATCAAAAATAAAACATCAGGTGGCAGAGTGGGAGCACTGATGCCTTACACTAAGAAAGTTGTGGGCTTGAATCCTAGCCTGAGTTCTATCTGCATGGTGTTTGCATGTTCTCCGTGTCATGCACGGGTTCTCACAATTCTCTTTAGGTGTGAATAAAAAATAAATTTTGTAATTACATTTTATAAATAGTTTGCAGGTTTCTCTCCGGGTGCTCCGCTTCCTTCCACAGTCTGAAAAGATTTAGTGCGATTTATGGTGGATGTATGATGGAAGAAAATTTACACTTGTTTATATTAATATTAATATTATTTATATAGCATTATGTTATATATATTATTTATATATTAATTTATTATAACATAAAATAGATAATACATACTTATACATAGGTGCGTGTGTGGGGGTGTGTTGGGGTGGGGGTGTGCGTGTGTGTGGGGGGGGTGAGCGTGCGTGTGTGTGTGAGGTCAGATGGTGTTCTTGTCTCCCCACTGAGTGTGCATCAGGTGTTGCTCAGATCACGGTTCTGACTGTGGGTGAAATTGTCTGCTTTATATTCGGGCAGGTTGCTGCTCCTGTGTGTGTCTTTGTTCCTCCTGCTGAGTGTGTGGCTGGCGTAAAGGTGGGATCTACTCATCTGAGGTCACGAGGAGCATTTCCTGTCTATGAGCTGTTGGGGCTTTGTTGGTCTTTGGGTTATACACCTGCTGTGTGTTTTGGCAGCTGCAGAGTTTCTGACTGATTCTGACCTGCTGATCCACTCCCCTCTCTGGGAGGCCGGGCAGCTGCGCCCCAATAAGATGCCGGCCAATTAGAGTTGAGCACATTTTCTCAAAGAAAGACTCAAGAAAGATTGCCAGTAGTTCCAAGTCACATCATTTTTTAAAAAAATTCTGGAGCTCTATGATTCCAGAGTAAAAGATCAAGTCTGGTGATAATATGTGACAAATCACAATAATGATGAGGATGGAAATAAGGCATAATCAAACCTGATGATGTTGTGTAGCAATTAATTCAGTTTTGCACAACTTCATCATCATGGCATTGTCTTTAATCCATTCTGGATTGTGTGGATTTCTGATTTCTGGTGACTTATTTGTTTTGAGATATTTTGAGTTGTTTTATTTTGTTTTGTTTTGTGTATCAACCAACCATCCACAGACAAAACCTCAGAAGGACCAAAGAAATAAACACTATATGAGATCTATTTTTTAAGATAATGTAATTTGTATGATAATTTTTTTTTTTTTTTTTTTGGTGACATTTGGTCGACACTCCTTACCGGCTGGTGATAATGCTTCCCTAAGTGGCTTACTAACTGCCAATAAACAAGAAGTAGAAGAAGAAAATCTGATAACAGTCTCTAGAAGACAGTGTCCCACCTCGCGACAGGGTCAACCACACCTCTTCACTCTTATAGGAAGATTTTAGGCAGACTGCAATTCTAAAAGAGCAGAAAATCAACATCGTCGTTCACAACTTCTCCTTTGTTTGGTGAAATTGTACCAGAAGAATCCAGCTCAATAGGAGAAATCCCTGACGCGCCGCACACATTACCACAGCTAGACACTGCAGAGGCACTGCTTTACGAGTTGACAGCCTGCTGCCTGTTAAAGCAGATTCAGTGGGGAACCTTAATAAGAAGTTGGCTAGGGAAGAGGAAAAAAGAATGTTCTGCAACAACAAAGTCACCTATGACTCAGTTGAGGCCAGATAAAACCCTCTCAGCTCCTGGCCAGGTTTATTTGTATGGATTGGTTGAAGTGGTGATAGGATCAGCTATCTTTCCGTACAGATGGGGTCACCCTCCTTCATAAGGAGAAGTTCGAAAAAGTGCAGAATTTGATTTCATTTTCCAGGTGTGGATTTGTTTGGGAAATAGTTCAAGTTTCCCAACTTTGTTCCTTATTCCATTATTTAAGATTAAAATCTGAAGACTGGCACTAGAGACTGAAATGTTTTCAGATGTGATTTCCTCCCTTTCATTCTCCATATCAGGGGAATAAAATGTTCCCAAGGATCCCCTCATAATCCTCATGCTGATAAAAATTTTTTATACTGTATTTGGCACTCCTACATACTGTGGGAGTTGTTTATATTTTAAGCTGTCCAGTCGACGAACAACCAATCTGTTTCAAAGAAATAGAAACTTTATAGAATTCGTCTTTATTTGTATATTGTGGACTCTCTCAAATATTAAATGTAAAATAAAACATACAGGATCAAATATGTGAATACATAACCAGTATTATTTGGTTAAAGCACCTTGAAAATGCTCTTTGTAAAACTATTACAGTAAGCTCACATAACCTCATATCTCAGGCCAAAAGCATCTTAAAGTGTAGTTGTGATTCAATGCTGTTGATCAAAATGATTTCCAATCCTTAACAAAGTATTCTACACATATGAAAAGTTTATTTTTTTAGTATGTAAAAATTGAGAAAAGCTTTTGCAAAACAATCAATAAGTAATTCATAATTAATCTTCACGATTGACGAACTTTAAGGTGAAACTCTGATTGTAAACATACTTTTTACACTTTTGAACATGTGTGAAACCTGGAGGAGTAAACTGCTTCCAGCCAGAAGATGTTATGTCGAATAAATAAATAAAATTCCATTTTTTCTGATTTGCTGTGTATGAGAATTGGAGAAAGCGCTCCCTAAATCCCCTTCTGATTTATCAACATGTTCTGCCCAAGAAGCTGTTTCTGATGAGGAACAGGAAAAGCCCAAAAGAGAAGCCTAGTCAAATCAAAACGAGCTTAATCAGAATTTGGTTGAAATGTTTTACCATACTACATTGTTTGTGTTTTCCCCCAGCGACCTGAGTCAGGTGGTCAGGTGAGTCTGCAGCTGCTTCACTTCTGTAGGCTGAGCTTTATGCTAAAAGGATAGCTTAGCATTTTATTGTTGCTGATTCTTTTAAAAAATTATTTGTGCTGAATATCTAGAACATTCAGCTTTATAAAGTTCCCCCAAAAAGGTAAATTCATAATCTGTTGTATCTTAAAACATATGAGTCTGACAGAATTCACATAGATACATAGATAAAGTATAAAGCTGCTTATATGCCCCACTGAATGAGTTGCACTTCAATACGTTCCTTTTCCAGGTTCCAGCAAATTTCCTGCTGGATATTTGATCACTTTTTGGATATTTGATAACTTCTCAATCATTTTTGAGAATTTGGTTTCCTTGCAAACAGCAATAATTTATTCATAAACTGACAAATGTTCGTTTAAGGTCACGGTGCCATGACCTTTTCCTTCTTTAAGATGCCTTTAAGACGTCTTAAAGAATTATGTGGTCATCTTTTTCAGACCACATAATTACATAACTTTGATTGTGATTTTAATTTCGTATCTTATTTAATGGAAACACATTAATTGCAAAATTGCATATGTTGGACATTAGACGAATATTGACAAAGTTTTGACCACATTTGTAATGGAAACGCAGTTACTATGGTGACGGGTTAAGATAACATTAAGAATCAAAAAGCAAAAGGTTGTTGAGTCCTAATCCATCAAATTGTGTAATAAAACATTGCTTTATTAAAATAATGTTTTTATCGTCCATTGGGCAATGCGTTGTGAACTGGTTTTTTGAACGTTTCCAGGTGTTCATAATTTAGCCTTAAGCTGATTTTCAGGTCTCCTCATTTCAAATGCCTCAAGACAATTTCTTCTTCGTTCTAGTAAATACGATACCTGCTGTGTTTCTACAATAGACTAAAAAACACGGTTGACGCTGTGCAAATATATGCTCTTTTCATGGTCGGCATCTAATCCTGCAGGCTCCCAATCTCACAGCACGCCATCAGTGTCATCACAACACACCATCTTTTTCAGTCCTAAAAAGGCAACTCTGGCCAGAATCAAGTGAAAATCCAGTTTTTACTCTGGTGAGGAAAGTAGGTGTGAACAGTTTTGAAAGCTGAACCTGTCCTCCACATCAAGGTCAGGCGAACATCAATACATTGATGTCCGACGCTCATAGAAGACAGAAAATCATTTCTCTCCAGCTGAGCAATACCAAAGAAAGGCGGCCTGCTTTGTTGGACGTGTCACCGGTGAGAAAATAAACTTTTTCTAACACTGCTAAATACAAAAACATGTGGCAGGAGAGGCTGGAATTCAAAAGTTGTACAGTTTAAATCCAAGTTAGAAAATGGAAACTTTTCATTGTTTTTGTCTTTTATTTCCTAATTTTTTTTAGGTAAACACTGAACTCCATCAGTTATTACCCTGAATCTTAATTCCAGATATTCATAAGCTCCTTGCCATCTTCCAAACGTAGAAGCCTATTTAACTTCTCTCATAATTGACTCCTGTGTTCTGTTGTTTTCAACATAAGATCATATATTATGCAGCCATTATTTTTATTGAACCACAAGGTTTCTCAACCATCTCACGCTCTCTATTTCTACGTCATATGTAACACACACGCTCCACATCATTGCTCCTCTACCTAAGATAGCTGTTTATCTTTCATTCTTTTTTCCTCTTCACTGGTGTATGTCAGTGTTGGGTATTCTAATAAAAAATATATCCAAAAACAAACATGACTTTGATATCAGGAAATGGAACAAAAATGGAAGTGTTTTGCCAATTTATTCATTTTTGTACAGTCAAAACCTGTTATTAAAAGGTCTAATGTGGACTAAGCTGAGCGATAAAATAGATTCACATTCAATCAGGGTGTTTGAGTTGAACCCAAGAAATAGCTTACAGAGTTGGCCTTACAGTAAACCGTAAACTCCAATAGTGAGTCAACTATTAATTGGCACTTTGTCTTGTCGTCTGTACCTAATTCAGTCCTGGATTTTGCAAACCTATATTACCTAAAACAACTCTGTATTTGCTTGGCTTTCAATTTAAATCTATTTAATTTACTAGGTCATCTCAAAAAATTTGAATATTGCATAAAACTGCACTATTTTTGCCATTTAAAATTATATTTTTGTAATTTTGATGATTATGACTTACAGGTGATGAAAAAATCAGTGTCTTGGAAAATTTTAATATTACATTTTATACCGAAATGTCAGACTTCTGTTAAATATAATATAAATAAACAGACAAAGTGTGTTTATTTATATGCAAACAATAACAGGCCTCTTGCTAAACTAATAGGTTTGATTCTTGATTCAAAGTAAGCACGCATAAAAAAAAAACTTTCTACCTGAAAGCCACTACAGAAAAAAATATCGTTTCTTTCTGTTTCTATGTCGCCCCCAGAAGATGCCACCCTCTGTAGTTGCCCAGGTTGCCCACATTAGAAACCACCATCAGTTGTCAGAGAAAATATTCACAGTTTTTTGTGTAAATGAACAGAACAAACCTAGCCAAACTTTTCCATTTTCACTAAAAGATTTTGTGTTGCAAACAGAGTAGGATTCATCGTGATGCGCTGACTCCAGCCTCGGCCCACTCCCACAGCTTCTTGAGCTGATTTTTACTTGACAATCCCCTCAAATTTATGGTTCTCCCTTTTGCTGGTGCAGCTTTTCCTTACCACACTGTTCCCTTCCTTTCTGTGAATACACTTGGATGCAGCAACCAACTTCTTCAGTAATAACCTTGTGTGGGCAACCCGTGGAGAGTGTCGATATCTGTCTTCTGGATTATGACTTTAAAAGTCGAAATTATGACTTTGAATCTCATAATTATGACTTCCTGTTGGTCTTTTATTTTTTTCTTTCATGGCGGAAATGGGTTTCCATAGGAAATGCATGATTTGAAATAAAAAAAAGTCATTGTTGGCATTTTAACACTAATGTGTTGTGGTTGATGTATATCACAAGTTTCATAAAAATTAACCTCAGTTTTACTTTGTCCAACGCTCGGTCGATTAGAAATGGGATTGCTTTCACAGAACTCGGTGGCTTCACTGCCTGGGGGTCATTTTCCATAAGCTTCTGCTGAAACCCCCCTTTGCCCTCTGGTATGTTCCTCCCAGCCGGAGTACACCCACGCAGATGCTGAGGAAGTTACATGAGACAGCTCTTACAAATATCAATCGTAGCTGGATTAAAAGAAGATAAAATATTCCGTAGACCTTTCATGTGTATTACAGATTTTTATGAAACCCTTCTGTAACTTATATTTATGTTAGCCAATTTCTCTGCGTGTTCTTCTCTTTTTCTTTCTTTTTTTTTGACACAAAGATGTTTGTCTTGTGTACTTAGTTAAAACCTACCTGGGTATTCTCACATAAAACATTTTCAGACACACTATTTGACGTTTGAAGCATCATGAAAACAAGAAAGCATTTTCTTATATTGAGATTAGTCTAAAAACCTGTAAGTACCAATCTGTTGCACGAAGTATAGATTATTCTACAGTGAAAATGGAGGAATCATCTAGAGAGTCAACACACAGCTTCAGTTATTTCAGCTTCAAACTAGAGATCAGACCTGAAATCTGGGTGTAGTGATGGACTCAGACCTGAACCTTCAGAGCCACATAAAGACAATTACAAAGTCAGCCTTTTATCACCTCAAGAACATTTCCAGGTTTAGAGGACTAATGTCTCTGCAAGATCTAGAGAAACTCATCCATGTGTTTATTATTGATTACTGCAACAGCATGTTCACAGGTCTGCCTGGAGCTCAGAGAATAGACTTTAAAATATTTCTGTTAGTTTATAAACCACTGAACGGTTTAGCATCACAATATGTCAAAGATCTGCTGGTGTTGTACCAACCTTCCAGACCTCTCAGGTCTTCTGGCTCTGGTTCTGCTCTGCATCCCCAGAACCAAAACCAAACATGGAGAACCAGCATTCTGCTTCTATGCACCACAAAACTGGAACAAACTTCCATAAACCTGCCAAACTGCCAAA
Source organism: Phalloptychus januarius (assembly GCA_902982915.1). Lineage (NCBI taxonomy): Eukaryota > Metazoa > Chordata > Actinopteri > Cyprinodontiformes > Poeciliidae > Phalloptychus > Phalloptychus januarius. The sequence continues at coordinate 17,325,779 of CADWAE010000481.1, forward strand.
ACACTGAGTTCCTTTAAATCAAGACTAAAACCCCACCTCATTAAAGCTGCTTTTGATTAATAATAACTGGAACATTGGTCAATATATTTGACTGATTGGACAAAATGTAACATTGTTGAAATGTTGCTTTCCTCATAATTGATGGCTATGTGATGTTTTATGATGTAAAGTGCTTTGAGTAGCCATGTTGCTGAAATGTGCTGTACATATAAACCTGGCTTGACTGAATATATAATATTGAACATTTCAATAGAGCAGCGAGGGGTCAGCATTTATTGAAGCAAAATATAAATCCTTATGCAGATTTTTCTCAAGCTGCTGTTTGGTGGGAGATAGACAAAGATCACAGATGAAGTGGTTCTATTACAGTTATCACTGTGCAGAGAGGAGATGTCATCCAATGTCACCCAATGTCAGAGACAGCAGCCACATTTTTCTTCTTTGAAATTGGAATAGGTCCTGATCCGCAGCACACTGCGTTGTCTGGGCACACTCAGCACCAAACACAAACTACAATTGGATAAACATCAGACAGTTGCCCTGCGAGGGCAGAGTCTGTGGCAGCAGCTTATCATGGTCAGGTTTTTATCATCTACTGCACGTCTGGAATATGCAATCATACATCACACCAGGGTGTTTTTTTTCTGTATCTGTGCACATCAAGTCTTTTTCATAAAAAAAAAAAATCTGCTTTCAGAGAAGATATAAATATTTTGTCAACCAACAGTTCTGGAAAATGTTTAAGTAGAATATGATAAACACAGTTTCCATTATGATAAAATTGAAGGCTCTAATCCAGAACCTAAGGGTCTTCAAATTGGATAAAGCAATGAGTTAGCCTTAGATGTACAACACATCGTTTACTACAGTAAGGATTTAGTTTTTGCCACATTTAAAAGGTAACAGTTAGCCATTACCTTCTTGTGCTTGATTCTCGTCTACCCACAGTAGACAGGACAGGAATCAACAGGAGTAATCGACCCCATTGAGGTCGATTACTCCTGTTGATTTTCAACCAATCAGCAAACGGAAGGAGAACTGCAAAAACAAAACATTTTGCTAAGAATTGTGTCTAGTTTTTGGTGCAAATATCTCATAATACTTAAAATAAGGCAAAACTACTGAGAAAGTAGATTTTCAGCAAACTATAGAAACTTTCTATAAGTCGTAATTTGTTTTAAGTATAAATATGTTAAAAAAATTAAATTACTACTGCCACTGGCAGATTTTTTCACTCATAACAAAACATTTTTTTCTATTATAACATTGTATATGTGAACTTCACAGAGTCCACACCTCCAGATCCTCTGTACAAAGCAAAGCATAGAACAAGGGGTTGGTTTTTACCAGACCAACCCTTTTTATTGTGTTTTTATCATATTTCTAAGGGGAAAAGCTTTATAAACCAATCCTTTCTGTGTTGGGATTGAATCCTAAACCATAAACTGGTTTACCTCCTGTGTTGGCAATCACATTTTTTACATCAGTGTGGTTTTTGCAGAATTGCTTTTTTCAAGACATATTATAAATTTTTGAGGGGCAAAAACTGTGAGTGTAAAGTCGTGCCACTACATCTCAAAGTCTGTACTTTGACTAGGCATCACCCAACATGTTGTTTTGCTTGCTGGCATGACGCATTGGAACCTTTGTGTTTGTTGTCAGGCTGGTTCTATTTAAGTGGTAACAATTCGTGGATGTGGCCTTTGAAGCTTTACTCAACTTTTGTTTTCTTTCCCCGTGGGTAAGTAAAAAAAAATTTAAAGATTTGTTTGATGATCTGAAACATTTAACCACCAGAAATGTGTGAAACAAGCTCGAGTTGTGGAGTCCATCAAAGCGGCGTGCCTGCGATGGGACAATAGTCAGACATTTTCTGCCCACATAGGACGCTTCTGCTGAATCACCTGGGAGAACGCTTGAAACTTGATCAACTGGATGTGTTTTTGTTTGTAGCCAACTCCAATTTAAATCTGTCTTTCTTTTGACAAAAATGTAATTTAAAAAAAGAAAAATATTTTGGAAACACATCTAATGGTTTTTGATTGTGGTGATATGGCTCTCTACCCAGGATGCTTCTGTGTCAGCGGTGACAGTCAATCTCTCATGGTGGTGACTGAGCATACCCAGGCAGTGGGGAGTGGGAGAGCTCCCCCTTGTGTTGGGCTCAGGGTAAGCACAGTGAAGAAATGTGGTGAAACTTCACCGGACTGCAGAAGCCTCACCTGGAACTCCATCAGAGATGGAAACATGTTTGACAAGCTGTGACCTTGAAAATATGTAACACTGTTTTCTGCAGCTCCTCAATTAGTTCACTATATACATATTGTAAAATCCTTCTAATGTCAGTAGACTACATATCTCATATTAAGGCTAAAACTATTTCAATATTTTTATATATATATATTTGTCTTCAAATATGAGAGTTATCATTTTCATTAATGTGCAACTGGAACATTCTAAAAAATCCAGTTAAACTTTCAAATTTTCACAGTACTACAGTATTAGTAGTAATACTACTAATAATAATATGTAGTAATACTACTAATACTGTAGTATTAGTTTGGTAAAATCTATTTTTAAGCAAAATATGTCAAAATGCTCACTTTTTGAGGAGTGTGTGTTAATTGCAAAGGCTCTGACTGGTTCTTTGTTACTAAATTACAAAATCTCCAGTCAAATTGATGCTTTTCTCATTAATTCAGTAATTTTCAATGTTGTGTTTTCACTAGCCATAAGCAGAAAATAATCATAATTAACAAAATTAACAAAATAAAGACTGTGTGGAATTAATGAAAGGTTGTGGAACGGTACTAAGCTTTTTAGAGCTTTAAATCATATTACAATGTTATTCCCTCATCAAAAACAGTCATGGTGTATCATACACCCCGCCCTCAAAAACACACACACTCTTCACCAGTTTGGTAATAAATGTGTTATAATTACTTGTTAATGTAGTTTTACTCTTATTCACTTCAGAGTGACTTTTAAAATCTGACTGATTCTGGCATATTGACAGAAACTTTTTTAATAACCTCTGTCACTGTAATAAATACATTTTAAAAAAATAAATAAATGTTATATATTTACAACATTTTATTCATGCATTAATGTCTCCTAGTCATTTAGAACATGTTCTATTGAGGAAAACTCAAACTGTCTGATGTGTAAAACCCAATAGAACAGAACAGGAGAAGAAGAGAGAAGATGGAAGAAGGATGACTGCATAATAATATGACTGCATAATAAATCAATGGCAAATATGAATGAATTTTCAGAATTTTATGAATGAATAATAAAGACACTGATGGAAGTCGGTCTAAGGCTGCCAGCTGGCCCGGCCACCATGCCAAAACATCTGCACCCGTCACAGGAAGCTGCCACCCCTGCTGACAGGTTAGGCCTTTTTTTGCAATATATGTACATAAATATGTGGTTTCTCCTGTAAATGAGCTCATACTCATGTCTAAGTTCACATAATAGATGTGTAAGTTGTTCCTTCTGTGTGAGAAAATGCTTTATTGTATCATATCATTCTTAAGAATAAGATATGAAAAAAATATTTAAAGTTACTTACACAGATATAACTTCTTGAGAATGTTGGAACCAGAGGCGTTTTCACTGACACAAACTGATAAATGGAGTTTCTTGTTTCCTCCAAAACTCTGTGCACACAGATAAAAACAATGAGCTGTGGAAATGAAAACATTTCCACACAAATGCATTTAAAAACTGTTTGTTTTTGATAACAATACAAACAGCTCAGTTCCCTAGGAGAACCGCAGCAGTCTCCCGGACTGGCTCACTCTAATCAGGTCATCTGAGCTTTTTAATGAGGGTTGCAATTTTGTTTTTCTGCAACTCAGCAAAGTCAGACAGTTGTTTTCTCTCTGATTGAGCTTTTGTGAGGAAATTAAATGTTACAGAAAAACAACATTTGTGCCTTTCACCTTTCCTCTACTCTCCCCTCTGTATGTCCTTGATTAGTGTGTTTTAAAGTTTAAAACTATGTAAAGGGCTTGACAATAAGTCAAGAAAGTACAAACTGGGTCATGAGATGAAAGACAGACAAAACCAATGAAGAATCAAGAGTCTTTAAATATTTACTGAATTTCCCACAGTGATTGTTTCTTTATTTGGAAGTTAATTTGCATACTTTACCAAATTTTAATCAACCTTATGGATATTTGAAATTTGGTTGTGTTTGGCAATTTAGAAGTGTGGCAACCCTCTGAAAGACTTTTGTACTTTTCAGACCATATTGGCTGACTTTGCCTGAGGAATGAATGGCATCTGATATGTAAATCTTTATGAAGGCAGCTGATCTCCTTAGGTCACAGCCTCCTCTGCTACATGTCACTTGATATGCTTAAATTCAATAAGCATGTCTTTAATATTATATGCCTTCTTTGCAATTCCTACAAAAAATGTATTTCCAGAAACATACAATATTTTAATGGGTTTGATGTATAAAGGCTCCCACTTTCACATCCACTCCAGAATAGGAATGCCATTTAAAAAAAAAATCTGGGCCATTCTTAAGCAGACAAGTTTTACAAGAAACTAGCTGCTAAACAGTTTAATTTATTCTGGGCCCAAAATGGAAACCACAACACATTAAAAGGTCTTTGACAGTAATTAGATGTCTGTATGAGCAGGAATTGGACAGATTCTAGGCTTTCAGGTCAGACTCTACAAAAGAGCCAGGGAGGCGGGACACTGGCAAGGCACCCTGGAAGTAATGTTCAAAGAGGAAGTAATGGCTTATCCAGCAGAGGTGTTTTCTCAGCCTTTCCTCTTTGGAGAGTGGGACCTTAATTGTCTGGGATACTTGAAAGTTCAACAGCAAGTGAGAGAAATGTATCCGATACCTGGAACTTCTTCACCCACAGGATCGTATAGAGAAGGAACTCTATGCAAAACTAGACAGTGGTGAGGCCACAGGGAGCAGAAACTCTGCTAAGCTGGCATACACTCATAATAACCCAGCTTCACCATGGTAAAGTGAATAATCACTTTGTTTGTAGAAGATAGAAGCAAAGGTCAGAACCAAACTCAGAGTAATTTACACTGTAGATGAGGCAGACCCCAGATCAGGTACTCCATGAGGAAAAATAACACACTCTGTCAAAGGCTGTGACAAGGATGTTGACAGGCAATCTCACACTGAGCGAGAGAACAGGAGTGTATATAGCAGCAGAGGTGGGAGCAACCGGCAGGAACAGGAGGAGCAGAGACACAGATAAGAGCAATGAGCCGATCAGCAGGTAAAGGAGGGGCTGTGAGCTCATGGCACAGCATGGATCATGACAGGAAACAGGGAAATCATGACAGACCCATAATAAAGATGGCTTAAAACAAATGCCAACTTAACAAAGCTAATGCCAAATGCACTGAAAGAAACTTGAACTGGTTGTTTAGCTGAGATTAAAGAGAAATGCACATGGGGAGCATAGCAGTGCGTCTCCTGCTGGGCCATCAACTCACACTTCATTCATCTTGCTGAATCGGACTGTCTCAGTGCTGAAGTGCACTGAGACCATTTGATTATGGAGCTAAAACTGTCTCATAATTCACAAATGCACAGGACGAAATCCACAAATGCACAGGACAAGATCTACAAAATAGAAGAAGGCTCTCCAGCTGAAAGCTCGACAGCTGATGGCTCGACAGCTGAAAGCTCAACAGCTGAAGGCTTCCCAGCTGGAGGCTCTGGCTTGCTTGGACTGTGCGAAACACTATTGTCCCTCACTTAGAAAAATAGCGTCTCATCGTATCAACAGAAAAAATTCTCATGACAAAGCTGCCTCTCTTATTTAGGCACTTTTCCAGGTGTCTTTCTAAAGATGACACGATGACATTGTCGCTCATGTCATGCTCCATGAAGGACAGCGTCCATTGAGCAGAACACCTGAAGGTTTTAGTGATTTCCCTGAAAACCTTTTTGCTCAGGGCAGGAACTCCACCACGGAATACGAACACAAGCTCTACTATACATAAAGACTTCCTGTCTTTATGTATGGTAGAAATTCTGCTCAATTTCGAATCGTCGTTCCTCAATTTCGGCCCAGATTTGCTCTCTCAAATTGCTAAGACATCAACGTGTCTTCGACTCCCTGATTCCACTCGACAACAACGACTTAACAAATATTTTCGCAATTTTGTCAGTTCCAAGATGAACCTGATAACAGAATTCACCAGGGAACTGAACTCTATTTCCATCTTGAGCCACTCGGTGGGGTCCTCGTGATCAGAGGGAGATGTTACGATCGACCTCTGTGCATTCATTTTCTACCATGTCTTCAAGGCCCAAGGCCTGGGCAAAGGCCTGAGAAACTATCTTATCGAATGTGGCTTTCACCTGCCCATATCCCTGGTTCTCCACCAGGTCCAAAACCACATTAGAAAAGACGTCCATTAGGTATTTCAAGAGATATTTCGTACTCTCTCTGATGCCCTCGTGTCCCAGTGTCAGATCTTCACAATCTTCCTCTGGGATTTGGCGGTAATATTCCTGAATCCGTAGTCGTCCACCAACACATAGAGATCTCTTCATATTAAATCCATCGGAGACATTTTGCTACTATTAAACTCAGATCCTGTTCTTCTCAAACTAGCTTGGAATGAGGTACCAACAGGAGTTATATACGTGTTACACAACAAGGTGTTTGTGGCATCACAAACTATGACGCATCAGCACAAGAATACATGCAGAGCTATGACGTAATTGGCTTACACGTGTGACTGGTGGAGTTCTGCATTGTGTGTTATGTGGTGATCGGACAAACCACAGGATACCAAGTCTGGGTTTGAAGGCGGTCTCCGTTTATTTAATCTGTCAATCGGGATATATTAGCTTTAGCACATAGCATGTGCTCCAGTTCTCCAACCCGATCTATAAAAAAATTATGGCGTTAGCATGCATCAAACGTTATAAAGGCGTAATAGCAACTCAAACGAAAATATCCAAACACCTAAAATTAATACAGAAGGAAAAAATTAACGGATTACAATGGATTATAAAACTTTCCTCTCCCCAGTGGAACAAATAACAAAAGGGAAGAGGAAATTAATAACTTAATATTTATAATAGTCCTGGAGGACCCTAAACAAAGAACACATCTGTGTAAATATAAAACTATTAATATAGACCCAGCTACATATACATTTTATATGTATATAAATAAATGTATATATTTATACACTGTAAAAAACAACTTAGATTTTACGGTAGGGCTGCCCAGTGGCGCAGCTGGTAGAGCTGTTGCCTTGCAGCAAGAAGGTTCTGGGTTCGATTCCCGGCCCCGGTCTTTCTGCGTGGAGTTTGCATGTTCTCCCTGGGCATGCGTGGGTTCTCTCCGGGTACTCCTGCTTCCTCCCACAGTCCAAAAACATGACTGTCAGGTTAATTGGCTTCTCTAAATTGTCCCTAGGTGTGTGTGTGCATGTTTGTTTGTCCTGTATGTCTCTGTGTTACCCTGCGACAGACTGGCGACCTGTCCAGGGTGATCCCGCCTCTCGCCCGAAACGATAGCTGGAGATAGGCACCAGCAACCCTCCCGACCCCAGTAAGGGAAAAGGGTGCAGAAAAATGGATGGATGGATGGATTTTATGGTAAAACGTCGGCAGTTAGGGCTGCCAAAATTCCACTGTAAAATTACGGTACAATATTGGCTGCCAGTATTTTACCGTATTTTAGAAAATAGGGTAAAGTTCTGTCGACCACAATCAATCAAAACCAATCATATTGCTTATGCACCATACCTGGCTAGGTGTTTGAAATAAATGGAGCTCTACAAATGGAGAAGAACCTGGCTGGGGGTGACTGAAGAAGGACCAGTCAAAGCCACGCTCATGGAGACACTTGTCTGTTTCTCTTTTAAAGCCTTGGGCATTGTTACTGCGCATTTATGGTCAATCAAAAAGACTAAATATGTCACACACATTCATTATATGTAGTAGACGGACTGTGGAATCCTAACACATGCAGCACATGTGAAATCAAAAAGGTAGATTGGCGACATAAAGAAAGACTATGGTTTAGACTACTTCTTGTGATACATGCTAAGAATAATACGCATTACATGCATTCAAACACCGAAGGAACATGTTCACAAACAGATGTGTGTTGGGAACCCGGGATTTTTGTTTTCTTTTTGGGGATTTTTTCTGTTTGCCTGCTTCTTACCCCTTCATCCAATAAATGGTGACTAGAGGTTGCACACCTTGGAGGGTGTACCGCTGACTCATCGCGCCTGTGATTCATCATTCAATCATCCTGGAGTATATGATGCTCAGGCTGCCAGCACTTCAATATCTGAGTGTTTGCCAGTTATGGTACTCTGCGCCCCTCTAGTAATTTATCCTTGTCGCCTCTCTCTCTTAGGTGTTTCCTTGTGACGCCTTGGAAATTCCCCTGGCTTTCTGGATTTTCCCCCTCGTGACAATCCACGACTGATGGAGGCCCGAGTTCCTCCATCGCCTCTGCAGCTCAACGATAAGCCGTTCCTGGATTCTCAGCTGGCAGTCGGTTCACTCCTCGTTTCTCCTCACCTGAACTTACCTGTCCGCCCTCCACTGCAGTCTCCACATTACCAACTAAGAACTCACCCTGTCAAGATCTCACACTGGAATCCAGATCACTTCAAGGACAACCACAAAGAGACCATATTCTGGAAATCACAGTATTTCCCCCTGGCGGAAATCTACATTCAGATCACATAGGATCATTCTAATTCTTCTCAAAGTTCCATTTTCTGACAACTTCAAACTCACCATCTCTTTTTCACTGCTCTTCAGCTTACAGACGACCCCGGTTACCAACCCCAAGGAGCAGATTCGCATAATCCCATTTTTCATCATTGTTGAAATAAACTTTATCTGATTTTCTGTTCTCCTGTTGGTGTTCTGTATGTGGATGAAAAAACTGGAACCCATCATCATGATGGTGTGTGTCATTAGTTCAATGAAATACAAACTATCAGAGGTGCTGGTAAATTAATATCTGCATTATTAAGTTATTGTTTTTTTCTTTCACCTTTATATGTTTTCTACAGGTATTTTCCTCATTCAGAAAGGCCTGTTTTAAACAGCTGCAGCCATCTTGGAGACTGGACTGCAGTTTCTCCTCAGCTTCTGACTTTTCCTGTCAAAGTTTTGACTTCAGGAGTTGCTTTTGCCATGTCTGACTTTGAAAAATCCAACTTCCAAAGACAAAGAATAAGCAGTCCTTTAAATGATCCAACTCGGAAGCTATTAATCAGATCCTAACTATCATCAAACTACCAATTTTCTTAGATTGCTTACTCTGTGCATAACACTGTGACTTAACAAAAAGTGCCAACTAAGAACCCAGTGCAGCTGACTTCTCCTCACCCCGGGCAGTGAGCCATGTCCCCTCCATCAAAAATCACATCTAGTGGAAAGACATGATTCAGCTACAGCTGCGTCACTTCTCTTCCCAGCGTTTTCTCTTCTTTATAAATGGACCATATGTGTTCCTTCCTTCAACAAAGCAAGCTTTTGGAACAGACAGTGGGACATTAAAGTAAGAGGAAATATGTGTTCATGATTGCTTGGCTGCGGTGGAGGTTTCTTTTCATATGAGATCAAATAGGGGAAAAAAACGGAAAAACACGGACCGGCTGAAACTAGTCATGAGTGCATATTGAGAAACTGCTCTTGCGGGACTGCGTCAGTCTTTTCTGTACAGGAAACTAATTATTGGAGACACGTTAAATTCAAAAGCAGGGTTTTATTGGTTCCTAATTCTCAAAGGCAATGTATTTTTATCAGAGGAAATTGGCTTCACGCAGGCTGCTTATGGTGGACAACAAGAAGAAGAAGTTGAACTTAACAAAATGCTTTCCCCTTCCTACGAAAATTACATTCTGATGCTTGTCCAGGTAAGATACAAGACAGAAAAAAAAATGCATCTGTAGATGTTTTTATCATTTAAAAAGTATATTTAAATAAAAGTCAAATAAAATATGCATTGAAAGTAGCTAAAATGCACAACACAGACAGGCCTTTAATTTTACTATTTTAACACTGAATGTGCACAGCTTGTGTGTTGTTGAAAATTTAGAATGGATTCATGCATGTCGGGTTTTTGTGTACTGGTGTTTTATGGGCAACTGGATATATAAAATGTCCCTAAATAAATAAAATATCTATCATCTTTCTTTGGAAAGTGGATTGATGATCGTGGCTTCCAAGTTATGAAAACCAAAAATTTTGGTAAAATTTTACATTAAACCTAAAATTTATGTAACCCGCTTTATTTATTTATTTATTTTTGCATCATTACATCAGTTTCCTAGCCTGTGAACTTGTTTAGGGGAAATGACTATCCGGTCAGCAGTCTTTCCTATGATTGTGCAGACTAGACACAGAGATCAAATATTCAAGAAACACCATGAGTTTCCAACATTTAATTATTTTCCACTTTATTCCAATTTGATGAATTTTATGGCATTCATCATCCATAAGACAGGATCATCAAAATTGTAAGAAATAAAGGCTTGGAAGGTTTCACTCTGCATGTAGTTAATTTACATAAGCTTCACATAAATAGTTTTTACTCACTTGCTTACTTATATGCTGGAGTTCTGTTGTTGAAAACAGCCAGAAATTGTCTGCACAGCACTGCCCTCTGGTGGTTAATATTTCAAAGCTGCGTCAAACATTTACCCCCTCAAGTGACAAATAAATGATTATTATATTCAAAAACTTACTTTTGTTATCACTATTAACAAAAGTGATGCATTTTTGTATGGCCCATACAAAAAGGTTTGACAGTGTAGAGTAGACAAAGATCAGGACCCTTATGTTGTGAACAGGGATCTAGTTTATGCAGACCTGTTCAGTCTCTATTTCTGTTATTTTGTCTTTGGTGATCAACTACAGTTACAAGGGCACATAACTACCAGTTACTGTTCTCTCAGCTCCAGTCTGGGCCCAACATTAGTTAATGTTTACTCACTTTATTATTAACTACATTAGCCATTAATTCCTTCACAACTGAACAGTTGTGACTGAGTGAAGAGTGACTGAGGGGACGTGCCAATTAATCACTTCACCATTCAGTAGCTAGTGCAGCTGTTTGCTGATGGATAATGTCCTGATTTAATTCATATCTGCAGCAGAATGAAACGTTGCGCAATGCTGTCTCGGTGCAAGAAAGAAGAACTAAACTTACGGTGTGTCATCCTTTAAAACGGAAGGTGCCCTTAGGTGCCCTTAGTTTATATTTAGCACTGAGCTCCTCTTCACTCCTTTGGTTCTGCAATGCTGACTTGGCCTCAGAAAGAGCAAATGTGTGCAGGATATTGTTCATTTGAGATTTAAGGCCACCCAAAGGCAGCTATGAGTGAGTTCATGACAGATCAGCTTTGTGAACAAGGCTTATGTTTCGTCTCCCACTCACTGGCCTTTTTGCAAGTCTGGACACAGGTGTTTCACTTTCCGCTGTACATGCGGATCTCATTAGTAAATGGGGTTTCTCCACAAAAAATATGTCAGTGGCAGGGGTCGCCAGTGAGCCTAGTGGACAATGCTCCTTGCCTTCCAGATGGTGCGGCTTGGCTGAGTATCGGCTTTATGAACAAGCGCTCTTATTAATGTTTACCATCATCCATAACCTGTCTTCCTCTTTCAAATTATGGATAGAGGATGAATCCAAAAGAAGTAGAAGCTGTGCAAGCTTTGAATAAGTCAAACCCTAAAACAGTTAGAGAAGTAAGATCCCTTGTAGGTTTTTTAGGCTACTACCGATCATACATAGCTGACTTCTCAAGGATAGCAAAACCGCTTTACGATCTGTTGTCACATCCAAAGACAAAAAACAAACCCTCAAAGAAAAGTTCTTCACAGTTGCCACCATCTCAGTCTGTGGAATGGACAACATTACAGCAGGAGGCACTTGAAAAGCTTGTAGACGCTTTATCAGATCCACCAATAATGGCCTACCCAGACCTTGAAGAACCATTTGTGTTACAGGTGGACGCGTCAGAGGAAGGTCTTGGGGCTGTCTTGTATCAATGGCAGGAGGGAGCATTGAGAGTAATAGGCTATGGTTCACGTACACTCACTCCAACCGAGAAAAACTACAAACTTCACTCAGGGAAGCTTAAATTTTTAGCTCTGAAGTGGGCTGTCACTGAGCGATTTCGAAATTACCTCTTCCATGCCCCACACTTTACAGTGTACAGTGATAACAATCCCTTGACATATGTGATGAAAAGTGCTAAACTGAATGTGGTAGGACATCGCTGGGTCTCAGAATTAGCTGATTTCCGTTTCATTCTGAAGTACAGACCTGGTAAAGTTAACCGAGATGCTGACTTTCTATCTCGCAAACCTGCAGAAATGGACAAAATAATGTCAGCATGTACAGAGGAATGCAAAGCTGATGACATAAGAGCACTACAATAAGGACTCAAAGCGAATCATAGTAGTGATACTGACTGGATTCAAGCTATTACATGCAATGTAGATGTACTGTCACAACTAACTGTTCCAGGTACATCTCCAGTTGAGCCGATAGCAATCAATTCAATCGCTCAACAAGAAGACCAAGTGGCACAATGACTAATCAGATTAAAGCAGAAAAATGAGAAACTTAAATACAGGGATAAAGTAAAAGAGCCAACTGAAGTAAAACGACTTCTAAGGGAATGGCCTCATCTTTACCTGACAAAGATGGAGTTTTAGGATGAAAGACAAAAACTAGAAATCAACTTGTAGTTCCTGCTAAGCTCAAGACATTGATTTTATCAGCAACTTCATGAAGAAATGAGTCATTTAGGCATGGACAGAATGATCTCATTGGCAAGTGAGAGGTTCTTTTGGCCAAAAATGCGAGAAGAGATTGAACATTATGTTACAAGAGTTTGCCGCTGCTTGAGACAAAAGAGATCCAACCGAAAAACTAAAACCCCACTACAAACTATTACAACCTCCGCACCTTTTGAACTAATCTCAATCGATTATCTGCATCTAGAGAGAAGTAAAGGTGGAGTAGAATATATTCTTGTAATAGTAGATCATTTCACTAAGTTTGCGCAGGCTTATGCAACATCTAACAAGTCTGGAAAAATGGCTGCACGCAAAATCTTTGATGACTTTATTTTGCAATTCGGATACCCTTCTCGAATTCATCATGATCAGGGAAGGGAATTCGAGAATGAGTTGTTCAGAAAGCTGCAAAGTTACAGTGGAATACAACATTCAAGGACAACACCCTACCATCCACAGTCTAACCCAGCTGAATGTTTTAACAGAACTTTATTAAGCATGCTCTGAACACTGGAAGAGACACAGAAACCTAACTGGAAGGACTATTTAAACAAAGTAGTACATGCATACAGTTGTATGTAAAAACTAGTCGATTTATGCACTGTTGGGTTCAACAGTGCATGAATCGACTGGTTTTCCACCTTTTTTCTGTTATTTGGAAAAGAGCCAATCCTACCTATTGACCTATTGTTTCCAAAAGAGCAAAAGCAGTCACAGTCTCATCAAGACTATGCAGACAAATGGCAAAGGTCAATGCAGGAAGCTTACAGTATTGCACAAAAGGAAAATAAATAAAAGACAAGACAAACTTCACACAATGTAAGGAAAAGAAACAATAACATTGGGACTTACTCAATTAAAAAAATGGTTCTTGTCACATGATTTGCAGAAAGCCCATCACTGAAAATCTTAAAATGATATTAAATGCCTCAAAATGTGTTCAAAAATTGCATTATAATGAGCTAATCACCAGCTTTCATGTGTCAAATCACTGAAGGCAGCAAACATTCAAAATCAGGAAATACCAAGTTTATCTTGGAATTTTACTGCCATCTGCAGGAGGAAGCAAGGAAACTCACATGAACTTAACCTGCTGTGTAGAGCAGAGTGGTCCTTCACAACAGCAACAAGATTCCTTCATCCTCCTGAAGCTGGCTGAACAATCTATTTGATCATGAGGTGTTTGTCAAACACATTTTATGTTTTTTAACATAGAAAAAACAGTAACATAGAATCAACAATTGAAATATTACATTTAGTCAAGTGTCATCATTAAATTCTTAATCGATTATGCTTCAAAGGCAATTCCAAACGGTGGGTGTTTAGAGTAGAAAACTCATCTGTTTTGCTGTTTTCTGGAAGTTTGCTCCAGATTTGTGGTGCATAGAAGCTGAATGCTGCTTCTACTCATTTGGTTCTGGTTCTGGGGATACAGAGCAGACCAGAACCAGAAGACCTGAGAAGTCTGGAAGGTTGATACAACAACAGCAACAAAGATCGATGTATTAATGTATAGTGGTGCTAATCTGTTCAGTGACTTATAAGCTAACAACAGTATTTTAAAGTCTATTCTCTGAGCTACAGGGAGTCAGTGTATTGACTTTAGAACTGGGGTCATGTGCTCTATCTTCTTAGTTTTAGTGAGCATTAGGGTTCTGTATTAGCTGCAGCTGGAGGATTGATTTGCTAGGCAGACACTGTTGCAGTAATTGATGCATGGACAAGTTTTTCTAGATCTTGCTGCGACATTAGTCCTCTAATCCTGGTGAAAAAGGATAGAATTACACAGGAGGGGCTGGTCAATGGCCTGAAGAGAGCTGACACCACTGTGACCTAACAGATCATGGTTTAAAATTCTATATGGCACAGAGGGTTCCCTTGCTTAAATCAGCATGTCCAGGCCCATCTAATATTTGCCCCAGAGACATGGGAGGAAGTTATATGAAGTTATATAAAAAACACCATCCCTACTGTGCAGCATGGGGGTGGAAGCATCATGCCTTGGGGGTGTTTTTCTGAAAGGACAACTGTACTGTATTAAGGAGAGGACGACTGGAGCCATGTTTTGCAAGATTTTGGGTGTAGTAACTATTTGTCCAAAAACTCAAAATCAAAAAACTTGAAACTTAAAAGTGATCAAAGCAAATGTGATTCAATTCAAATAGCCACTTTGAATTGAATTCAATGCCACCTCTAGCTTAGAGGTAGCATTAGTAATTAAACTACTACTATTATAACACTATAAACATTAGAATAGTGTTTATAGTGTTAAAAATTAGTTATCACAGTTCTTGTGTTGCATAAAAATATTATGCTTACTGTTTTTAAGTGTTTTTAAAAAACGTTGGGGTTTGGTTCAAATTAAAATGTTACTTTTATAGGGTTGTCTGAAGTTTCCCTCCAAAATGTATTTGTTGGGCTGCAGGCTGACTCTGTGTGACACGCCGGCATCTGAGTGTGTCCCACACTGTCTTTTAGGTATGTGGTGCATACACAGTTTTCTGTTGTAGTTTTTTAATCTTTTAATTTAATTACCTTATTACAGAATAGGTAATTTATGCATTTTTTACATAGAGTAAGAAATTAGAGTTTTGTATTATATTTTGGACTTTTATTTATATTATTTTGTGTTACATATTAACATATTTCATTGATGTTGATTTGTACACAATTTTATTTTTCTTTATTTCATTTGTTGTAGATGTAAAGAGACAGAAGCTGCCTAACTGAGCTACTGGGATCTGACTGTGACTGTGTGTGCCGTGCCGGTGTTTGAGTGTGTCCCACACTCTTTTAGGTATGTGGAATAAACTGACGCAGACTCTGATTCCAGTGTGGCGTTGCTGATCAATAGTACAACTGTTACAAAAGCAATAAATTTTAGTAAGACAAAATTAAATATATGGGTTTATTTGAGCCCAGAACTACAACCTTCAGGTTCTCCTTTGCTGAGTGTAGCTGCAGACATCCGCAGAGAATTGAACACAACCTGCCCACAATAACAAGGAACAGACCATATAAATGGAAATGCTCACTGCCTTATGGACTGCGATTGTGCTGGTTAGTAGTGGTGGCTTAGTGGAAAAGTGCCTTTAAAGAAGCTTCAAGACCCTGAAAATTCCTCTGTGAAACTGAAGAAATGGTGACTGCTGGTTCCTTACCACATTTTTCTAATGATCCTGGCTCTCTTCATTCTTGAGGTAGTGTGAAATCCTACTGCAGGATTTTGTTTGCAGAAGTAAATCTATATATTTACTTTTCTATGGGGTGTGGTGTGTAAAAGGCACCTTTGGTTGTCCATGGGATTTCTCTAGGTGCCGAGCAGATCTCTTGTCTCCTGTCATTGTTTTGACTGTGTGAGTTTAAGACTGGGGCGCCCCTCCTCTTCATTTCTCCTTCTGTGGTATTGTAGTTAAATTGTTTGTCATGTTGGCCTGTGGGAGGGGTGTGTGTTTATTTTAATCTAAATGCATCCAGTTTATTTATAGATTTAAGTTGGTCTTATCACAATTGTAATACACCAGTCCATTCCTTAATGTGAATTTTTAAGTGAACTAACAATTGTAAAGTAGGTGGAATTAACTTGTACAAAGTTACACTCAGTAACGTACACAAAACAAGGCCTTTTGTTTTGTGTAGGTCTTGGCATGGGCAGTCCATAACATGTTTGTTGTCAGAATAAACCAAGAATCTATCAATTCCTAAGAACCTGTGTCATGGCCTAATTTTTAAATAAAACCAGCACAATGCAGAAAGCATCCATTTACATTCACATGTTCTCCTTGAGAATCCATTGAATCTTTTTGGGTACTTTGGTTCTTCCCACAGTCCAAACATATATACATTTTAAGTTACTGGCCACTTTGAATTGTCCTCGGGTCTTAGTGTTTCCATGCGTGCAGGTCCTGAGTGTTACCCTGTGATAAACTAGTGAACGTGTCACGATATATCAAGTCTAATGGCTGCTGCAGATAATCACTTCTGGGAGAAGGATGAAATTTGAAATAAGGTAATTGCCTACAGTGCCCCTGAGGTGCAAAACACTGTTAAATGGCAAAACCTATACAGACAGTACACTCAAAGATCTGACCTTTACTTTGAAAATAACGTCTGTCCAGAAATCCTCTTAGCAGATTAAACTTTAGAAAGAAAAATGCCAGTGCAACCGAAGGCAATGTTTGTATATTGAAGCAATTAAGTGTGAATTAGCACAGCTGCTATGTGGGATATTATGATTCCATGATGGGAAAGGCAAACCCAACAGATTCGCAGTATGATGAGAAAGCTGAGACTGCATTTTGTGGAGGAAGAAACGGTTCATCCTTCATCTCGTTTTTTCAGCAGTTTACTTTCAGGTGAGTTCATGACTGCATTGAGACGCTCTAGTGTTCTGTAGCGTGAGCACACAATAAAAGATGATGCAACTATGATTATGTAATACCTTCTGTTTAGTTCAATAGCTCCTCTGCACACTTACAACTTTTATATAATGGTTGCCTGCTGTTGCATCCCGTGGGTTGCCCCTGGAGTGGCAGAAAACTTTCGCTGTCGTTGCAATGAAACCAACTCCTGGTGTGCACGACAGGAGCTGGTTAGGGTTTATTTATACTGGATTGCTGCTCATTTTTGTGTTGTGTGTGTTTTGTTGCGGGGCTATGGCAGGCTGTATTAACATAAAATCAGCTTATTATGACTGCAATTCGCCAAGAAAGGTTTTGGTATTACCGAACTACATTTCAACTACCCTTTCATCTACCCTGTATAGTAATTTAAGATACGCCAGATATTATGGCTAAGAAATCAAGATTTTTCAATTATATTTTGACAAATGAAAATATCTCACTTCATGTCACTGAATGTGTCATTTGACACACATCCCTAATTACAATTCAAGGTTTCTTAATGAAAATTACATTTGTAGTTTTCTAAATTGAGCATAATCCCTGGACGGGTGCTGGTGCCTATCTTGACTCCAGCGAGACATTTCACGTGAGAGGCGGGGTACACTGCTAAGGCCTCCATATGTGAGTTTGCTTAACCCATGCACCACCACAGCACCCCAAAATGTATTTCTTATAAAATCTTAAGTAAATGTTGCAGAATAAATCTGCCTGTCCTTCCATCCAATTATTTTCTTAAGCTAATCTGGGGTCGGGTCGCGTAAGTAGGGAGGCTTAGGGAGTAAGGATAACCATCTTTTTTTTGAATCCCATTCATTCTTCTTTCCATTGTCCACACATTATTAGATAGATAGATCATTTATTGAACCCAAAGCGAAGTAATGTGGAGTTCTATATACCCCATTCATACAAACAATAAAATTAAAGACCAATCAGATAAAAACACTGTATAAAAAATAAATAAATGAGACAACACTAAAAGAGGTGATAACAACTATGTTAGGGAACATAATCATATAGCATCTCCGTATTAACCTCTGTTTTCTTTCTTACTGAGTTACAAAAATAGTTTGAATACTTTCTCCAGCACTGGTGTAGTCAATAAACGAATTGTAGATATCTGGAAACAGTATGGATTTTATGTTTAACGGTCTGCCATACAGGATTGTCCCTATTCGTTGACATAATTGTTACGTCAGCACAGGCACCACTTGTAGTCTCCCTAATGGAAACGGAAACTGTGACGCACAGGACATTAACTCGTCGTTAATTCTCACATATTGAGTGACAACTGAATGTCCGTACTACGCATCAGTTCTTACGAGAAAAAAAATTATGCCTTTGTTGATTAATGTGACAGTGAATGAATGTTCTCGTGAATGAAGCCGATTGAGAGTTATTTCGTTTTAGTCTCGCCTAGCTTAGCCTACCCATGATGCATCAGTGTTAAAGGGATGTTCACAACACGGAAGCTGTCTGGAGTTTATACAGAATACTGCGTATGTGACCACATATCATCCCCTGCTCCTCTGTGTTTGTGCTAAACTGCTGCGTTTTGAATAGGTTTTTTACAAAACTGGAGCAGCGTTCATAACATGTTGAACATCCCGAGCCAGTCGTTCCCTGCGCCCAACTCCCAACAGAGGGTCTCCCCGTCCGCACAGTCCGGGAGGAACAAGGTAACACTGGAACCATATACCAAGCAGAGCTGAGAAAGCTATGTAACCAACATTAATGTCTCTGTTGGGATCTACGTATTTCCTTTGTCTTTTTTCTAACACTTAACTGGCACATTAGCGACCAATCATTAAAATATTTCATCTCTTTGCAAGCAGCAGCGTCACGCCCTCCTATTTACCTCTGTGTGATAGGTGTCCCTGAAGCCGGGCCACAGTCTGATGGACTGGATCCGGTTTGCCAAAAGTGGAAAAGACTTGACAGGGCTGAGAGGGCGCCTTATTGAAGTGACCCAGGATGAGCTGCAGAAGCATAACAAAAGGGAGGACTGCTGGACCTGCATCCGAGGTGAGTCAAAAAGACCAAGGAGTCATTTATTTTCTGAGCACATAGTACAATTTATTGTAATTGTTGCTTTAAGTAACATAATACAGTATTTCACACAAATGCTGTATCTATAAGAACAACTTTAGAGAAATTTGACTTTGCATCATAGTCATATCTGAATCCTTGAAATCAGCTTGTGTCTTTAAAACCCTCCTGCCTTTTCTAACACAGCCTTTTTACATCATCATAACAGTGCTTCTCCATGCTATTGATGGCGTTTACAACTGTTCTTAGGAGCATAGTTTCTATGACAAGCTCCGCAGGCTCGTAGTTCCTCTCAAACCAAAATAAAAATATGTGAATGGCTGATAAAGTTCCAATAAAGCATAGAGTTTTACTGAATACATCTGTCTTTACAGATCAGGTAAATTGCCACTGATTCCTGATCACATTTTTTAAAAATCACTACTGATAGAGACAGAGAGATATCAAATCAGTACATCTCTGCAAATGACAGTATAATGTGAGATAGCGATTTTAAAAAAAGTTGATTTTGCATAGTAATCCCACCCTTTAAAGGGGGAATATTATGAAAAATGTAACTTTTATGTTATTTCCTCATCAAATATATACCTGGAGTGTTTCCTTGATTGTTTTCGTAAATATTTTAGAAATCCTTTAATCTCCATAGCAACCACTTAACTGCAAAATGCCTGTTCAGACAGAGCGCCTCCTTCCAGACGCAGCTCTTCCTCAGAGCCTTCACCTCACAGAGCAGGCGAAGGCTCTGTGAGTCATAATACACTGTGGGAAACCCTGCTCATCAGAGAGATCATTCTCCCTCCTTTTGACCAGCTCTAGTACTTCTTCTATCATGTAGGTGGACTTTTCAGTAGTTCATGGTGGAAATACAAGGGAGGAAATATAATTTCACTATTGCAGTGGACAATAAACATAGAGATTTCTTAAGTGCAATTTTGGGGTGAAGGTTGTCAAAGTTACAGTGAAATAGAACATTGTAAAATGTACAGATTTAGCCTCATTAGCACCGGATAGACTATACTCAACAATTGGTAGTTATCGTGGTTAAAATGTATTTTATAGTCACATTAATAGCAATATTAATTACTACAACCATTTATTATCCCTTATTATCCCCATATCTCTTAGATAAAAGGTTTTTAATGTGCTCAATCTGCGGACCAGTAGTGACTAGTAAGTGGCAATGAACATCAAACATTGAACAAACTGCTGAGACACATAGAAGTCAAGCTAAAAATTAAATATTGTTTAGATTTGAGTTTGGTTTGTATTCACAGATTCTTGTGGTCACTGTCACAAATCTAATCTCTGCTACACCTTTACAAAAATGTAAAGTCCTATATAAAGATATGTTTTAATAGACCTGTCGCAAAAAAATGATAAATCAATTAATCGGACGATTAAAAAAAACTATCGAGTTCGTTTAAATTATCGTTTTTCCCTGCATTTTTCCATGACACTGTGAGAAAGCTCAACTCCAGTGCTCTCCACTGACCTCTCCCTTCCAGCTCACACTACACAATCTTAGAACTGTTGGCTGATTGTCGGCCCATTTTCAAAACCTGAGACCAACAGTAGCCCGTGTGGTGTCCAACAATGGGCACAAAATAATGGCTACAAGTCCAGTTAACTCATTTTAAAACCAGGCATTAATCAAAGTTTTACTACAATCTACCTGCAATGCATGTGGCTGGTGTCAGTGTAATGTCCTGACTAATGAATATCATTATAACCTATTTAAGTCACGTTAACGATGAACAGCTGAAAAGTTATCTGGTTTATCAACTGCAGTATTAATTTCGCTCCAGCTCCTCTCCTGGTCATTTCTGTGGATATTCTTTGCACGAAATGTTGATAAACATTAATGTTGTTTCCACATATCATCTCTGATGTCCGCTGCACTCTGGGACTGCACTCAGCTGTTTGGGATTCCCTCAGAAAGCACAGAGAGGAATCCGCGCTTTCTGATTGGCTACCTGTCACATTCAACAGGCTGCGTTCTCTCTCGCTGTCGGGGAAATACCCGTAGATCGGAGAGGCCACGAGGTTCTACCGACTGGACCCAATCATTCGTAACACATGACACACTACAGGAGACAGAGAACCAGGGCTGGGGTTTGGCATAGAACCAGGGAATCGCACACTACGAAATCGCAAGTGACAATGTTAGAAGGTTTAACATTCTAAGATTATCTAAGTGGAAAATCGGGGCAAAAAATCATGTAGTGTGAACTGGGCTTAAGGGAGGAGTGAACTATTGCATCAGGTGGTCAGATGTGCCCATCTTCTGTATCTAAATCTAATAATTATTGGAGGGCAATATAGTATACAGACTTCATAATCTGCACTCTTTGGTTGAATGTAGTTTTTATTTCCACTTTGGTTTTATGTTGTTTAAGTGCATTTTTTGTTAACATAGACTGAGAGTTAATTTTATGTTTATTTTTGGTTGTTTTGTTTACCAGTTCCAGTGTTAGATGTTTTTTTTTAAAAGAACGTGTATCTATTTTCGGCAGGATATCGCTTGCATTATTATGTCATTTCCATTAAATCAGTGTAAAAAGGTTTTCAAGGGGTGCTGTGGTGGCGCAGGGGTTTAGCACACCCACATAAAACCCTCGACGCGGCTGTCCCAGGTTCGAGTCCCGGTCTGGCGACCCTTGCCGCATGTCTTCCCCCTCTCTCATTTCCCTCATTCCTGTCAACTAACTATTAAATAAAGGCCACTAGAGCCAATAAAAAAAAAAAAGGTCTTCAAACAATATTATCATTTATCGCAATTATTTTTGAGGCAATTAAAGGCAATTAATTAGTCAGCAAAATTTGTTATCGTGATAGGCCTACACATAATATAAAATTATGTCATGACGTAGTGACAAATTTAACTTTCTAAAAAAAGGTATCCTGCATTCCTATTTGTTACCTAATAACAGTTTCTAAAAACAGGTCCTTTGCTATGCAATAACTGTACAAAGCATTACAACATAATACAGATTAAGCTGATTTTTTCTATGTATGTTCAGGCATGGTTTACAATGTGACACCTTACATGGACTACCATCCTGGTGGAGAAGAGGAGCTGATGAAGGCAGCAGGAGTAGATGGGACTGACCTTTTTGACCAGGTAGCTGTGCTTAAAAAGAAAGTAAATCTCAAATGCTCTCTCTTTTCCAATATTGTTAAAGCAGTTTCATATTCCATTTCTCTTTTAAGATTAAGTGCATTATATTTAAGCTCTGTGTCAGGAATGACCCTTATGAAGGCCACAAGCTGATGTGGTTTTTAGTACTTCATGTTTTACCTCACCAGATATGTTCTCTTTCCATCCTCATTGGAAGAGGGTGAAGTTGTGCCAGAGACCTTTGGATAGCTATAGAACTACATCTTTATCCCTTTCCGGATCCAGACATATACTTTGTAACGCATGAATTAAAATGCCTCTTAACTTGTTAAACCATAATTGAAGTATCAAGCATTGAATTCAAACTGTCCAAATACCAGCAATACCAGAACTAGCTTCCACTTCAGGTAAAGACTTTTACCCTGGAACTTAACATAGCATGTGAACTCCTTGATTATTGATATTATGCTACCATTCGGCGTATTGAGCTTTTTCATTACTTCCCCAAATTATAAATATCCAAGAACACCTGGCTATCAGGTGATTTGCAAAATCATACCTGTCCAGTCTATTTATGATACACATCACCAAATCTCCACAAAAGCCACAAAGTGCATGCAAACCTACTTTTTGTCTAATGTCTGATATTTGCCTATATAAGAACATTTTGTCAGACAGAACACATATGCTTTCATCAGAATATGTTATTAGTGTAAATACAACCATCTTAAGCACTTGTTTGTACCACTCTCCATGAGCCTGATCAATGGAGGCTAGCAGAGTCTGAACATAGCAATAGGAGGCTCAGATGATTGGGATTTCCTTTGAAAGGGATGAATTGTTTGTGAACAGATACTGTGTGTTTGTGTGGATATACTGCCCATTCAAAGTCAGCATGATGTTTTTGCACATTAATATTGTGTGTCACAATTTTGTGTTTCTTTGCACAAAATTTGATGTATGTGTCTATTTAATAATTTGTGCTAGTTTTTTATGTATTTATTGTTATTGACTTTGTTTGAAGTATTGTTTTATTATTGCTGTATTGCAGCATTGTCCCATCTCCTAAGACAAAATTCTTCAATGGAAGACAATGGTGTTGTGTTATCTTATGTTATTCTTGAAGCATACTAATGTGTTGACCTTGACCTTATGAGCTTTCTCACCTAGGTGTTGTTGCTGTGCCTTGCAGGTCCATCGATGGGTCAATTATGAGTCCATGTTAAAAGAGTGCCTCAGTGTTGGATTCTGAAGTGTACTACTAAGTTGCCGAACTAACATGACTTTGTAAATGAGTAGAAAGTCTGATTTGCTGAACTCTTGTTTTGATATGGTTGCTGTTATTTGTAAGTATAGGACTGGGATAAAAGCTAAGCCTTCTACAATTAATAATGCTTTAGTAATAGTAACAATAATGTATTTTCAAGACCCCTTATGAAAAAAAAATAAGGATGGATTCCCTCTCGTCCACCGGGGAGGCTACCCCGGTGAACGAGAGGGTAGCCTCCCCCTGCTTACAGGCGGGGGGACGGGTTCTGACTGATGTTTGTGCTTACGGGCTGAACAACAGTTCAGATTACCCACCCTTTTGGAGTCCTTTAAGTATCCAAGGATACCCTATCAAACCCTGGGGGACTCCCTTGTTCTGCTGGGGGACTTCAATGCAATAACAGTGAGACCTGGAGGGGCGTGGCTGGAAGGAATGGCCTCCACCGATATGTTCTGTTGTTGGACTTCTGTACTCGTCACGGATTGTCCATAACACTATGTTCAGGCATAAGAGTGTATATGTGCACTTGGTACCACGACACCCTAGGCCGCAGTTCGATAATCGACTTTGTCATCGATCGTCCGATCTGCGGCCGTATGTCTTGGGCACTCGGGTGAAGAGAAATGCGAAGCTGTCCACTGACCACTACCTGGTGGTAAGTTGGCTCCGGTGGTGGGAGAGGCTGCTGGTCTGACCTAGCAGGCACAAACATATTGTGATGGTCTGCAGGAAACTTCTGGCGGAGTCCCCTGTGAGACGGCGCTTTAACTCCTAGCTCCAGCAGAATTTTAAAACATTCCAGGGGATGTGAGGGATATTGAGTCTGAGTGGACCATGTTCCGTGCCTCCTTTGTCGAGGCGGCTTATTGGAGCTGTGGCCGCAAGGATGTCAGTACCTGTCGTGGCGGCAACTCTCGAACCTGTTGGTGGACACCTTCGGTGAGGGATGCTGTCAAGCTGAAGAAGGAGTCCTACCGGGCCTTTTTGGCCTGTCGGACTCCGGAAGCAGCTGATGGATATCGGCAGTCGAAGCGGGGGAACCTGTGCAGTACCAACACTGTTTATAGTGGGGATGGTGTGCAGCTGACCTCAACTCGGGATGCTGTGGGCCGGTGGGTAGAATACTTCGAATACCTCCTCAATCCAACATGCCTTCTATTGAGGAAGCTGAGCCAGGGGAGTCTGGGTCAGGCTCTCCAATCTCTTGGGACTAGGTTGCCGAGGATGGTTAAAAAAAATCCTCGGTGGCGCAGGGATAGATGAGATTCGTCTTGGGTTCCGTAAAGCTCTGGATGTTGTAGGGTTGTTTTAGCTGACGCGACTCTGCAATATTGTATGGACATCTAGGGCACTTTCCTTTGGATTGGCAGACTAGGGTGGTGGTCCCCCTATTCAAAAAGAGGGGCTGGAAGGTGTGCTCCAATTACAGGGGGCCACACTCTTAAGCCTCCCTGGCAAGGTCTATTCAGGGGTCCTGGAGAAGAGGGTCTCTCGGATAGTTGAACCTCAGATTCAGGAAGAGCAGTGTGGTATTCGTCCTGGTCGTGGAACACTGGACCAGCTCTATACCCTCAGCAGGGTCCTGGAGGGTGCGTGGGAGTTCACCCAACCAGTCTACATGTGTTTTGTGGAGTTGGAGAAGGCTTTCGACCGCGTCCCTCGGGGAGTCCTGTGGGTGGTTCTCCTGGAGTATAGGGTACCGGGCCCTTTGATACGGGACGGGCTCTCGGGTCCCTTTACGACCGGTGTCAAGAGTCTGGTCCGCATTGCCGGCAGTAAGTTGGGATAGTTTTCGGTGAGAGTTGGACTCCACCAAGGCTGCCCTTTGTCCCCGATTCTGCTCATTACTTTTATGGACAGAATTTCTAGGCGCAGCCAAGGTGTTGAGAGGATCCGTTTTGGTTGCCTTAGTATCGCATCTCTGCTTTTTGCGGATGATGTTGGCTTCATCAGGTCGTGATCTGCAGCTCTCGCTGGAGATCACGGCCGGAATGAGGATCAGTGCCTCCAAATCCGAGGCCATGGTCTTGAGCCGGAAAGCGGTAGAGTGCCTTCTTCAGGTCATGCAAGGGTTGGGGGCTTTGTCTTGCCCCAAGTAGAGGAGTTTAAGTATCTCGGGATCTTGTTCCAAATGAAGGAAGAAGGGAGATTGGCGCAGCATCTGCAGTGAAGCAGGCGCTGTACCGGTCTGTCGTGGTGAAGAGAGAGCTGAGCCAAAAAGTGAAGTTCTCGATTTACTGGTTGATCTACGTTCCTACCCTGATCTATGGTCATGAGCTTTGGGTCATGACCGAAAAAACGAGGTTCCGGATAAAGCAGCCAAAATGGGTTTTCTCCATACGATGGCTGGGCTCTCCCTTAGAGATAGGGTGAGAAGCTCTGTCATCCGGGAGGGACTCAAAGTAGAGCCGCTGCTCCTTCATGTCGAGAGGAGCCTCCTGGACGCCTCCCTGGTGAGGTGTTCCGGGCACATCCTACCGGGAGGAGGCCCCGGGCAAGACCCAGGACACGCTGGAGGGACTATGTTTCTCGGCTGGCCTGGGAACGCTTAGGGAATCCCCCAGAGGAGCTGGAACAAGTGGCTCGGGAGAGGGAAGTCTGGACCTCCCTTCTTAACCTGCTAACCCCGCGAGGATGGATATATTTTCAAGACATCCAAGGACACTTAACAAGAAAACAAAACAAATCAAGAATACACTAAAAATGAAAACAGATGCAGAAGAAAAAAAATTACCAACAAGTTACAAATAAAGGCCAACTTGAACACATACATTTTGAGTTGTGATTTGAAAGTAGGAAGAAAGTCAGTATTGTGGATATGTGAAGGCAGAGAATTCCACAGTTGGGGAGCAGATTGGGAAAAAACTCAGATTCCCAAGCTGATGAGCTTTTTTAATCTAAATGTGACTTTACAACCGCTCCAGTGAGAGGTGCAGATCACAGCATGAACTTCAGATACAAGTTCATTCTGTTTACATGTTATAGAACAGGATCTGATAAATGTTCCCTTTTTTCCACCACGTATGTCACTGTGACATTTGCTTTGCCTTTATCAACTCAATGTCCTCAAAAATCAAAGCAGTAATCACATTCTGCTCTCATCCTAAAATAGTTTGAGTTACTATTTCTGATTATGGATTTTTAAGGTAGAATAACCAAAATGTGGTGATTTCATGAAACGTGTGATTCATCATAACTTTTAATCAGAAACATATGTGAATATTGCATAAAATTATATCTATTATAGAGGTTTTTATACTTTGATGCTTGTTGAACCCAGCAACAGTCACACATAAAAAATAACAATAATAATTAATAATGATGATAAAACATTTTATTCAATGTGTCATTGATGCAATAGAATCACTTATTTGACTTAAAAAGGGCTGATTGTAAACTTTTGTTGACATCTCTTCCTCAGGCATCATCCTGCCTTCATCACCAACAGGTCTTGCTGCACCTGCTGCAGGGCCTCCTCCACCAAACAAAGACTCTCAGCCTCGGTATGAAACTGAGTATATTTGCAAAGTGATGCAGTTAAATTCTGATGACTTATTATATGCTGTTTCCTGTTAAAGGTACGACTGGTTTCAAACTGATGCAACTGTTCATCTGGCTGTTTATGCCAAAAGAAAGGTAATGAAGGTTTAACTAAAATTGATCACTTGTTCATCTGATGTCCCAGATGAACAAGGCAATGTTTAAAACATTTCCTGAATTCTTTTGTTGAAACCTTGTTGGGTATTAAAAGCCAGCTGCCAGACTAAGGCTGCGTTCACAATGTAGCCTGAAGTCTCCCGATTCCGATTTTTTTTTTTACGTAATGCGACCCGCATCTGATCTTTTCACGACAGCTGAACAACACAGGTCGGATTCTTTTCGAATGTGACCCAGTCCACTTGGGTCTCCGATTCAAATGTGACCTAATGCCTAAGTCGCATTCATCCGAACTCAGTGTCACTTATACTCGACAAATGTCACTATTCTGTGTCCTGATACTCGCAAGCGGGAAGAAAAACAACGATGGCGGACTATGAGGATTAAGTTGTTGATATGCTGACAACAACTTCAAATGTGTAAGCTATGCTCCACTGTTAGCACCATGTTTACTTCCGCAAACACTGAGCACTTCTTTGTTTTATGGCAGTTGGTAGAACACTGAGATGGCTGATGTTATTGTGCCCTGTACTGCACACACTTTCAGGTTGTTTACCAGTTCAAACTGCGGAACACATACAGGTCGCATATATTTGGAAGTGTCCGGCCGCTGCAAAAAAATCAGATTTGACAAAAAGTCGAAATTGGGTCACTTCATGCTACAGTGTGAATGCTGCCTAATATGCTGTGTATGTCATGTTGTTTCTCTCAGATTCCCAGTTCAGGATGTGTGACCGTTGACCTCAAAGCAGGAATTCTTCGATTGGAAGTTCTCCTTGGGAAACTGTCCTACTTGATACACTTAGGTGAACAGATTCACTGTTATTTCTTATTTTCTCTTTTCCCCTTACAGAATTAAAACACATTTACTTCCAATTGCATTGACAATTTAGTGTAGCTTTAAATATATTCTAAGAGCTTGTCATTGATGTACACTGTGTTCCAAATTATCATGCAAGTGATATTTTCTCAGATTTTCCTAAATGGTCAATGCAAATGATTGTCAGTATCATTTTCAAGTCATGAACTATTACAGTATAAATCAAGTTTTATTACTTGCAGTATGAGATGGTGCATTGTCATGCATGAAGATGATTTTGCTACTGAATGTTCGGCTCTTCTTTTTGAACCATGAAAGCAAATGATCAGTCAGAAAGTCCTTATGCTTTGTTGAGGTCATTTTCACACCTTCAGGGACCCTAAATGGGTCGACCAGCTCTCTCCCCATGATTCCACCAAAACATGACTCCAACACCTCCTTGCTGATGTTACAGCTGTGTTAGGATGTGGTGGCCATCCACCACCAATCCACTGCTGCGTCCATCTGGATCATCCAGGGTTGCACAGCAGTCATCAGTGAACAAGTCTGTTTGAAAATTATTCTTCATGTACGGCTAGGCCCACTGCTTGTGAATATTGGTTAGGAGTGGCCGAATTACTATTCGGCCACTCCTAACCAGTATTCACAAGCAGAAACGTTTGTGAATAAAGGTGCACAGCAAGCATCTGGAGGATCCTCCACCTTGAGGTTCCAGAGGCACCAGCAGTTCAAATACCTGGTTCTGCTTTGTAAGGGTATTTTAGCAGCTGCTCTCTTAATCTGATGAATTTGTCTAACAGAAACCTTCCTCATTATCCCTTTATCTGCACAAACCCATCTGTGTTCTGAATCGGCCACAAATCTCTTCACAGTACGATGATAACGCTTCAGTTTTTGTTAAATATCTAATGTTTTCATATCTTGTCCACTGCACTACACTATCTGATGATTTTCAGCAGCAGAGATCCTTTCTCTTTCCCATATTGCTTGAAACCTGTGGCCTGCTTAATGTGGAAAATCCTTCTTCAGTAGATTTCCTTTAATTGAGCTCACCTGACAAACTAATCAACCCAATGTCTGAAATTAATTACAGTGATTCAAAGAGCCCTGAGATACAATACAGTCTATGAATTTAATAGCACAACAAAAAAATTAATCTTTGACACTTAAATCCAATTTGCATAATAATTTGCAACACGGTGTATATGGTCTTGTATAATTGAACTGATACTGCAAACTAAAGGGATTGAATCAGTTTTCTTCTTTGCTAATTTCCACTTTGTAGATTTCAGAAAAAAACTACTTCATTCAAGCAATATATATTCCAGAAATGCTTAAGGCATATTTCAAACTTGCAAAACAAAATACTCATGAAACATTTGTTGTTGTTTTTTAAACTTTATTTGTATTTAGTTATTAAATATTTATTTAGTTTTCTGTCTCTTACTGACATGTATCATCTGCACTATGACTTGGCAAAAGAGGATGAGACAGCAAATGTTCTAACAAATGTAATAATGAATATACAACAACAGAGTGAAATCAAAAGACAGCTAAAAGCAAAATAAAATACAAAACACACAATTAAATCCCCTCTGAGGTAAGATGGTCCACACATTCTTAAACACAATGGTATTTTAACCAGACCCAAGAGTATACATCAACAGGATGCATGCATGACAGGGCTCCACCTTATATTAAAAACAGTTTTTTGAAGCCTTAGGGAATATGTGATTTCTTCCATTAAATAAATGCCCCAGACTTTTTGTATCCATGTGTTATATGTAGGAGGCCCTGGCTTCAGCTGCTGTGAGCAAGATATTTAGAAGATATCCATCACCTTTCCTATTCCATCGGGCATTGCTCCCAAAACTGCCACCAGGGGATTTTCGGAATATCTCTCCTGAGAATTATTGAGGTTCAAAAATCTTCTCCCAAAATACACTTAATTTAGGAAAGACCAAAACAAATGCATATGATTTGCGTTCTGCGTCCCGCAGCTAAATTTAACTAAATCTAACTTAAATTTGAGGTCTACTCAAGACAATTGTCATAGGGGTGGGTTTGGTGATGGTGAGAAATTGCAGGCGGGACCAGGACGAGTAGTGAAAAAGATGGATTTAATGAGGAAAAACACGATGAGACCAGGGAACACGACGAGATGACAGGGTAACACGAAGATGATGACGGCAACAACAACTACAACAACACGACAACAAGGATCCGACACCAGACAAAGACAACAGGTGGACTTAAATACACAGGGAGGGCAATCAGGGAACGGGACACAGCTGGGATTAATCACAGGGAGCAAACAGGACAACACAGAGACTCAGACACCGAAAACCTAAACTAAATACACAGAAAAACTCAAATCACGACAGTACCCCCCCCTTAAGGGCGGCTACTAGACGCCCAAAACACAAAGACCACACAAGTGAGGGCGGAGGGGAGCCGGACGGAGGGCCAGAGTCCAAACTTAACAAAAAACAACCCAACAGGGTGGGCGGAGGGGCGTTAAGGCGGGCTAGAGTCCAAAATAACAAAAAAACAACCCAACAGGGTGGGTTCGAGATGGACCCTCTCGGAGGGTCCGGGGCGTCCGGCGCTGGAGACGGACCCCATGGGGAGGTCCGGCAGGCGTTCCGGCGAGGCGGACCCTCTGGGGAGGTCCGGCGGGCGTTCCGCGCTGAAGGCGGCAGCCTCTGGGGGAAAGGGTCAGGGCAGCGCTGAAGGGCTCTGGCGGGCCGACTGAAGGCTCTGGAGGGCCGGCTGAAGGCTCTGGAGGGCCGGCTGAAGGCTCTGGAGGGCCGGCTGAAGGCTCTGGAGGGCCGGCTGGGGAGCCGTGAACTCGCCGGAGCGGAAGGCTCAGGCAGGCAAGGGTTCTGGGCAGACCGGGCACAGGAAGCGGAGACTGGGCAGGTCTGGGGAGGGCAGGACACAGAAGGGGTTCTGGGGCAGACTCGGGCAGGACACAGAGGGGTTCTGGGGCAGACTCGGGGGAACACTGGGAAACTCTGGAGGGGACTCGGAAGGGGCACTGGGAAACTCTGGAGGGGACTCGGAAGGGACACAGGGAAACTCTGGAGGGGACTCGGAAGGGACACAGGGAAACTCTGGAGGGGACTCGGAAGGGACACAGGGAAACTCTGGAGGGGAGGCTGGCGGCGTCCCAGAGACTCGTCGTCTGGGAGCGGGGACCGGCGGCAGCTCCGGGATCCGCTGCCGAGGTGCGGGGACCGGCGGCAGCTCCGGGATCCGCTGCTGAGGTGCGGGGACCGGCCGCGTTCCCACCCGGGTTCTGCTGCCCAGGGGCCGGGAGTCCCGGCGGCTCGGACGCGCTGAGTGGCGGGCGCTTCCACCACGGGGGCCAGGGCCATCCGGCGGCTCAGGACAGCGCCGACGGCGGGGCTTCCGCCCAGGGGCCGGGACCTCCGGCGGCTCAGGGCGGTCTTGCCGACGGCGATGGCGGCGGCTCCTCCTCAAGGCCAAGTCATAGTCAAGGCCCAGTTCCTCCAGCAGCAGCGGAGAAGGCAGGATCTCCACATCTCTGTAGAGATCCCTTTGCGCCAACTCCAACTGCTGCTGGATCCATCGCTCCTGGTCGAAAAACGCCATGCTTCTCACCTTGTTGGTCGGATCCTACTGTCATTGGGGTGGGTTTGGTGATGGTGAGAAATTGCAGGCGGGACCAGGACGAGTAGTGAAAAAGATGGATTTAATGAGGAAAAACACGATGAGACCAGGGAACACGACGAGATGACAGGGTAACACGAAGATGATGACGGCAACAACAACACAACAACACGACAACAAGGATCCGACACCAGACAAAGACAACAGGTGGACTTAAATACACAGGGAGGGCAATCAGGGAACGGGACACAGCTGGGATTAATCACAGGGAGCAAACAGGACAACACAGAGACTCAGACACCGAAAACCTAAACTAAATACACAGAAAAACTCAAATCACGACAACAATGTTGATGTGTCTATTTTTTAAACATGTGCTTAAAGTTAAAACTAGCATAACTGAATTATCATTTCCAACAGTATACAGGAAATAAACAAAAGTCATAATGAAGTCAATAATATAGCTTCAAATATGCTGCACGAGCTCCTGCAAACCTTAAAAAAGAAATCAAAAGTAAAACAGCGTATTTGTTCGTATCTTTACAATCTATAGATTTATCTTCATAAAACTTATAAAGAGAGCTGTGTGAAAGTTAGCCATAACCATGGGAATATTTTCTGATATTATTGTCTCTATGAGCGCACGGTACCTTTATTCGGCTGTCTCTGTTGGAGTAATATTGGTCCGGACGTACTGTTTTGAGGTCAAGGAACTCCTTTTCGTCATTATGATATGTAATCCGTAATCAGCGCCCTCCGTATCTCCGTGAAGGTGGCTCTTGCTTTGGCTACAGTGGCCGTGAAGTCGGAGAAGAAGGCGACGCGGTGCTCTTGCGAAGCGTCGCGCTAAGACTGCGGGTTAAACAATTTAATCTAGTCGAAACGTTCCCCAAAAGCGTAGAAATTAAGCAAACATTGCTGCTTCACCTTCTCTCCTCTGGACGTCTGACACCTGAACTTGGGAATCAGCATGCTCCTCTTTCCGTGGATCACACGGTAGGCTTCGCTTCTATGTCTATTACTTAGCATCGTTTGTACATAAAAAAGAAAGGGAAGGGAAGAAAAGAAAGGTAAGCTGCTTTTGTGATTTAGGTTTGTGCTGGTTTTGTGTGACGCGCACATGATGCGCGTTGGAGAGGTGCTTGTGCTCTGGCAGGTCAGGTGCAGTGATGGTTTGTGCTGCCCTCCGATATGTCGGACCTTATTGTTTTTTTCGACATCTGCTGATGTCAGCCAACGGGAGACCCGTCAGCTTTTCAGTTCGTAAAACCACACACAAAAAAAGCTAATAAACCGGCGACCCGCCAGAACCGCGCACACTGTAAAAAGCTCCGGCGAGATCTTAGAACTACGGGAGGTTCAAACTCCGCTCATTCATTTTTAGCGTACAGAAAAAGCGCCAAGCCGCCAAATAAAAGTAAACTGACCAATAAGATTTAGGCTTTGGCGTACCCACCAACCTCCCACCTCCACCCCCATAGACTGACACCGATGTGCGCTACGTACAATATTTTTTTCACACAAAAGATATTTTTTTCCTCCACAATTTTGTTAATAGTAAAAAGGGTTAGATAATAAAATATACAAAAAAATATTATTTTCTTTTTTTATTTAAAGGAAAATCTAAAGGCACACAGTGCGCACCGCCGTACAACTGCACTGTAATCTATACTCTCAGTCACTTGTAGGCAATTTAGAATCACACAGAATAGCTCCAAAAGGAAATCAAACTTAAAACTCTGTGAACTAAGAACTTCTGATCACATAATAGCAATATACCATAGCTGCCAGTGTAAATCATTAATGATAATTATTGTGAGTAGTCCTTAACATTAATATGATCAGGCATTGTGTAATCATATAGCAAATGTATTATTATTATAAAGGCTGAGCCAACAAAATGTATGTCTGTATCAAACAAGTAGCCCTTCGTGTTACTCTGTACCGGGAAAGTAGCTCCCAGTCTCAAAAAGGTTGGTGACCCCTGGTTTAGAAGGTTGTGATGGATGGATAACTATAGATCGATCCCTCCATCCATCACAACCTTTTAACCAGGTTGCTTTGGATTAGATAGATATTGATTGTGATAAATAAGGGCCCAGGAAGGGCCCTTATTTATTTATTTAGATATTTTACATGTGAAATAAAAAAGGTAATTTCTCATTTGTATTAATATAGTAGCTTCCCATCATCAGCGTGTGAATATGAGTGTGAATGACTGGATGTAGTGTACAGTGTTTGGGGGTCTAGACCAGATAAACCACTGTATAAGTAAAGGCCATTCACCTTTTGTTTCCTTTCAGATCTTGCTCATGAAGTTGAGGAAAACGTTTCTGGTAAGAAAAGAGTATTTCAATACACGATGCTGCTGATTTTCCAAATCAGTTGGGTTTTTGTTTTTTACACTTTTGGTTGAGGACAAAAAAATCAAATATTTGAATTATTCATCAATTCGAGGTAAAATGTTTTAGTTTCAAAGCTGATCTTTTAACCATGTTGCTTTGGATTATTCTTTCAAGTTAAGTCAGTGTTACGCCGTTGTCAAACTCTATATACAGTGTGGGGGGTGGGGGTGGTGGAGTATTTAGTCAGTCACCAACTGTGCAAGTTCTCCCACTTAAAAAGATGAGAGAGGCCTGTAATTGACATCATAGGTAGACCTCAACTATGAGAGACAAAATGAGAAAAAAAATTCAGAAAATCACATTGTCTGAATTTTAAAGAATTTATTTGCAAATAAGGGTGGGAAATAAATAACTGGTCAATAACAAAAGTTTATCTCAATACTTTGTAATATATCCTTTGTTGGCAATGACAGAGGTCAAATGGTTTCTGTCAGTCTTCACCAGGTTGGCACACACCGTTGCTGGAATGTTGGCCCATTCCTCCAAGCAGATCTCCTCTAAAGCAGTGATGTTCTGGGGCTGGCGGCGGCAACACAGACTTTCAACTCCCTCCAAAGGTTTTCCATGGGGTTGAGATCTGGAGAATGGCTAGGCCACTCTAGGACCTTGAAATGCTTTTTACAAAGCCACGCCTTTGTTGCCCCAGCAGTGTGCTTGGGATCATTGTCATGCTGAAAGACCCACCCATGTTTCATCTTCAATGCCCTTGCTGATGGAAGGAGGTTTGCACTCAAAGTCTCACAATACATGGCCCCATTCATTCTGTCATTACACGGACCAGTCATCCTGGTCCCTTTGCAGAGAAACAGCCCCAAAGCATGATGCTGCCACCCCCAGGCTTCACAGTTGGTAAGGTGTTCTTTGGATGCAACTCAGCATTCACTCTCCTCCAAACACGACGAGTGGTGTTTATACCAAACAGTATACTTTGGTTTCATCTTCCATTTTCTGATTATCGCTCCCACAGCAGATTTCTTCATACCAAGCTGCTTGCCTATTGCAGATTTAGTCTTCCCAGCCTGGTGCAGGTCTACAATTCTGTTTCTGGTGTCCTTCGACAGTCTTTGGTCTTCACCATACTGGAACTTGGAGAGTGACTGTTTGAGTTTTTGGGCCGGTATCTTTTATACTGTTAACGAGTTCAAATATTGATAATGAGTGGAGGACAGAGGAGCCTCTTAAGGAAGAAGTTACAGGTCTGTGACAGCCAGAAATCTTGCTTGTTTGTAGGGGACCAAATACTTATTTTCCACCCTTATTTGCAAATAAATTCTCTAAAATTCAGACAATGTGATTTTCTAAAAAAAAAAAAAAATTTTCATTTTGTCTCTCATAGTTGAGGTCTACCCATGATGTAAATTACAGGCCTCTCTCATCTTTTTAAGTGGGAGAACTTGCACAATTGGTGACTGACTAAATACTTTTTCCCCACTGTAGCTGAGCTTCATGAAAAAGGAAGTGAATAGGTTGTTTTCTGCGTGTTTTCCATCTCACTTAAGTAGATGTGTCTGAATGGCGTGTTCCTAATTGTAAACGTTGATTATCACCAACAGTTCATACTGCTTTCTCTGTGGGAAAGATCCAAATCACCATAAACAAACAAACTAAAGGAAAATGGACAAGTCTTGGTCACCCGCTGGAATTTCATAACACATTTCTATGCAAAAAAAACAGAGGTGAGAATCTTAAAGAGCTCTGTGACATGTCACTTTTGTGGCCCACTGAACAATGAATCCAGAGATGATCCTGATATTTGCCTTTCATTACACTGTTGTGTGTATTTATAGACTAAATGTAGTCAGCTGAGAACCAGAAGATGGTTTTTGTAGTAACCACCAGGATTTCATCTTACACATTCAGCATCACTGGTTCCCTAATAAAACTTTATTGATTTCTTTTTTACTCTCTCTTCTCTTCCTCTGTGTTCCAACTATTCCTTCAAGGGCCCTTCTACCGGGACTGTACACTGGTGTCTAAAATGGAGGTGACTCATAATACACATGTTTTCAGACTGCAGCTTCCTGAAGGGACAGTCATGCATGCAGCTGTTGGAAAACATGTCTACCTCAAAGCTATCATTAAAGGTAGCTAACAACAAACCTGAATGTTGTTCATGTTCACATATGAAGATGATCTGCTTAGAAAAATCTCCACCGGTGCATAAATGTCACTAACTCAACATAAATATAAAATGTTCTGTAAAGTTTTTTTTTGATACATTATTATTTATATAATATAAAAGGTCAGTTAACTTAGCTTGGCTTTGGCAAATGAGTTAACATAGAAATTATTAAAATGCTTGATGACATGTATGTATATTTCCAGGTACTGAGATAGTGAGGCCATATACTCCAGTGGATCAGAATCTGGTTCCATCTTCTTCACATGAGTCAGACCTCTACCTCATGATTAAAGTCTATCCTGATGGAGTTTTCACCCCATATCTGAACAGCCTGCAGATGGGTATGTCACAGGCAGGTCAAACAGTGAGGCCAAGTGTTTGTGTGTCTATCTCTTCATGTCTTTACTGAACATGCATGGGTCCTCTAAATAGATTTTAGCACATCTGAAGACATCTCAGGCCTCCCTTCAAAGCAAACATTAACTCATTATGATGAACAGTTTCTCTTCAGAGCCATTTAGAAAATTTGCTACTTGAACCACTTCCTCCTTCCAATACTTGAGCAGATGAAGAAAGCCTCTTATATATACTGCATGTATTTATGTTACTGAAAAGTAGGTCAACATCAAACAAAACAACAATAATGACTATTAGAAAGTTTTCCTGTTAATAATTTAGTTTTTAAAAGGTTCTGTAAAGGTTTATATTTTGTTGCTGTTTGATATTTGATCCCTGTTGCCATGCAGTTTTACTTTGGGCTGTATTATGAATGGGTTTTCTGATTTCCAAGGTGAAAATATCTCAGTCAGTGGTCCAGAGGGTACCTTCAGTCTCCGCCCACTTCGTGATGCCACACACCTCTATCTGTTAGCAGGGGGCACAGGATTCACGCCAATGGTTCGCCTCATCAGCCTGGCTCTACAAGAGGTTGACACAATCAGGTGGGAACAATCAATTTACCCCTTTATTCCGTCAGAAAGCATGACTGATGGAGGTTAATGGCCCTAGCAGCAAAGGTTTGATTTTCAACTAGAACTCTTGTTGCTGTCTGCTGTTGCTGACACCTTTTATCCTTTGCTCCCCATGTGTCGGGTTAATGACGCGCTGCTGTGAACTGTGGGAGAGAGGCTTCTAGGTCAAAATATGTAATTTGAATAATCTGAGTTGTGTAATATTAACATGTTAAAATGTTCAGATTAACGCATTCTAATGCATGCTGATTAATATCTGCTTCTTGAAAGTAACACTCCAGGTATATTTTTGATGAGGATCTAACATTATAACAAGCTCTAAAGCTCAAAAAAGTTGATTTTATATAATACTGCCCCCTTAAAACATCTGTTTTTTGGTCTGAAGTGATATTATAATGTTCCAAGACATTAAATTTTGTTTTTTTTCTTACCTACTATAATCATTAAAATTCTAAAAAAATTAAACTTTGAAATATTAACTCTGTAAAATGACAATTTCACTTTCTGAGATGAATTATAAGAAATATTGGACTTTTACGCAACCTTCAGACTTTTTCCAGATGTACTAGTATTTTGTTTTGCTGTTGACAGAAACTATAAATTGTCACTTAAATCTATGTGTTCACAGGACAACAAAGCTCCTGTTTTTCAACAAAAAGGAGGAAGATATACTGTGGCGCTGCCAACTGGATGACCTGGCAGCTAAGGATGAACGGTAAAGCAAAGCGGTGATATGTTTCTATAAAATGTTCTCTCTCTGATGCCTGGATGGGTGTTTGTGGGAAATGGGAAAAATAATCTGTAAAAATTTCAGTTGGTTTTGTTTTGACATGGAGTCGATGTATTCTTCAAACTGTAATCTGACACAGTTTTGGAACATTGATTATTTTTATTACTAAGGAAAGCAGCTATTTTCCTTTTCCGTGGTTTTTCATCAATTCTTTAAGCATTTGTGCAGTCATGGTGTTGTGTGCTGTCAGGTTTCAGGTGGAGTACATCCTGTCTGAGCCTTCTGCCAGCTGGACCGGTAGGAAGGGTCGGGTGGATGAGACCCTGCTGAACGACTTTCTTCTCAGGCCAGATGGGTCGAAATGCTACATTTGTGTGTGTGGACCTCCTGCCTTCACAGAGCAAACA
The DNA here is from genome assembly GCA_902982915.1 of Phalloptychus januarius. Taxonomy (NCBI): domain Eukaryota; kingdom Metazoa; phylum Chordata; class Actinopteri; order Cyprinodontiformes; family Poeciliidae; genus Phalloptychus; species Phalloptychus januarius. Next base: position 17,364,160 of record CADWAE010000481.1, read on the forward strand.
TTAGGGTATGGAATATTATAACGATTATGAAAAATAATAAGAGTTCCTCAGTTTTATCCAAATAACGAATTGCTAAAGTCACTGACAAATGCTTTGCCTTTTTCTTCTTGTTTAATTAGTATTAAAATTCAAATATTTCATACGTTTCAAAAGTTTTTATATAAAAAAATTATTTTATGTACATCATCAACATTTCTGCATGTGCATGTCAGAGCTGCTTAGTTCTCAACCACACCTCTTTGGTTCTGCTATTCCAGCTGAACGCTCTTAAAACAGTCTTGTGATCTCTTCAAATTAATCTGAAAAGGAAAATTTATCATTGCCAAACTATTTCTTAACTATGACTTGAAAGGAGTCTTTTTAAAGATAAAGTTGACAGCATCCTTTTAAACCGCCAATCCTAACATTTTGGGTTTATTATCAAATTATCAGGATGGAGATTTCCTTATTTTATTTTTATTGAGTTGATGAGTGTGATACAGTTTGTGTAGATCTTTGACATTATGTTCCAATGAAATATATTCATGTTTGTGGCTATGATAAAATATGGAAAAGTTCAGAGCATGAATACTTTTGTAGACCACTGTAAGTAAATAAATAATATGCTGAAGAACATAATGTGTGCATCAAGATTGACCTGTGGTGTGTTTGCATTGAGGGGTTTTCATCTTCTTTGTTGGTTTCTCAGATTGTTAAAGCAGCTTTGCTTCAGTGAGGAGGAATGCCACGCCTTCAAGGGCTGATGAGCCGTTCTACCTGAAGAAAGAGGACAAAAAGCCGACTTTTATTTAAAGCTGTTTGCGAAACAATCAAAAGAAGCATACCGTGGGGGAAAAAAGTATTTAGTCAGTCACCAATAGTACAAGTTCTCCCACTTAAAAAGACTAGAGAGGCCTGTAATTGACATCAGGCCTCTCTCATATTTTTGAGAGGCCTGACACAACTATGAGAGTTTTGTTGAGAGACAAAAACTCTCAGAGAGGACAGAGGAGCCTCTTAAGGAAGAAGTTACAGGTCCGTGACAAGAAATCCTGCTTGTTTGTAGGGGACCAAATACTTATTTTCCACCCTTATTTGCAATTCAATTCTTTAAAATTCAGACAATGTAATTTTCTAAAAAAAAAAATTCTCATTTTATCTCATAGTTGAGGTCTACCTATAATGTCAATTACTGGCTTCTCTCATCTTTTTAAGAACTGATTAGATACTTTTTTTCCCCACTGTATACCTCTATGAACCAAAGACACGTATCTGCAGCCACCACTCTATGCCTGGCCAGTGGAACCTGGACGCTTCTCAGGGATGGAACACAGAAACATACGGACTGAAGGTTCCTTCAACATGAAGAAAAAACTATTCTTCCACAACTGCTGATTTTTCACCAGATCTTCAAGTTACTTTTTGTGTGTTTGTGACTGGGTTAGATTTTTAAAATGTTATGTTATTTTGAGAAATACTATTTTTAATAAAAGTCAGTACGCACCAGTGAAAAGCTGCTCAGTTTGTGCATTATAATAAAATTATAAAACATAGTTTGATCACCATAAAGTTTTACCATAAAAGTAAAACTTTGTATCAGCTACATTTAATGCAAATTATTTATCAAAGTTGCAAATAGAATGGAGCGCTGGGGGACATCCTCCTTGAATAATCAAAGCTTTAGTTGACAGATCATCAGCTAGAACTTTTAATCTAATAGTTTCAGAACCATTTGACATTTTATACTTATTCCATCAAGTATCAGAGTGAGCGTTTAAAATTGGACCCTCCAACTATGAAATGATGGGCAAGAGGAGTTACAGCAAAGTCGAAAAAACTGTTTTATCTCAGCAATGAACGTTCAAGTTGTACTGTTTGTAAGAGTAAATAAACTTCTCAACCACACCTCTTTGGTTCTGCTATTCCAGCTGAATGCTCTCGAAGGTCTTGTGATCTCATCAGATTGATCTGTAAAGGAAGATTAGTGGTTGCATAATTATGTCTAACCACTTTTATAAGTGTAAAAAAACATACCTATGTGGCATGTTTGAATGGAGTTAAAGCAAAGTAGCTTTATCTCAGTGACAAGAGAAAAGTTACAGAGATTATATTAATTTTTAAACAACTCAGAATACTGAAGAAAGGCTTTTGGCTAGAACATGTTTAATCATTGTGTTGTGGGTGAGTTTCACAGTAGTATGAAAAACCTGCTTTATCTCAGCAAAAGAAGCAGAAAATGGGGATTTAAGAAACTGACACTTCACTGGAGTGTTATAAAGTTTAATTTAGATATCTTACTTATTAAGCACTTATTAGACAAGGATATGTCTAATTGTATTGAAGACATGGTATTCAACTATTCAACACAGAAAAAAAAAACTTTACCACCAACAGTCTCAACTAACACGGTGATCTGTAGTGCGCACTTCTGCAAGGAGGTTTACAACGAAAGAGACAAAATGAAGAAATTACTAAATCAGGCTGAAATCTAGCCTGTGACAGTGCCACAGCAGAGGCAGTGAGGGAAAGAACAACGCTGACAGGGAGCAGAGATTGGAGCAGCTTGTCAGCAGCTTGCAAACTGGAAGAAACCAAGGTTATGTTTAAATAACAGTTAATAATCTAATTCTCTCAATTAGATTCTTAATTTCTGAATGTAAGTTAAATCATGCCATTCCATCATGTATTCTGAATGTAAGTTCGCCATGTTTAATTAAAATGTATGCAGCTATAAGTGCATACAGATGAACAGGTTAAAGTTCTCTCATGTTCAAATGAAGTGTTGTGAGAAAACATTTTTCTCTCTAATTAGCATGGATAATTATTAATTTATACAGTGATTTTGATCAAATCAAGTACTTCTGGCACAGTGAAACAACTTAAACCTATGGCCAATTTGGACCCAGGATCTTCTTGTGCCGCAATGCGCTTTATCATTTTAATCTGATAATTTCTTAATGTTAAAAAAACAAAAAGTAATTTTAGGCCAAGTATTGGCGGTGGATCGGTTCTTTGTCCCAGAATTGGGTTCAAAATAGCCAAATTGGACTATATTTAACCAAGCAGTAAGTACTATTAAGTATTCTACAGGAGGCGGGCTGTACGCCCAGGTTCGAGAGCAGGGAGGACTGCTCCGTGTTTCTGCAGATGTCTCAGGATGTCCAGTATGGAGTCCAGTTCTGAGCGGAAAGCGTCCAGCTCTCTGCTCTTATCCTGAGCCAGACACCGCCACCGCTCCACTTCTGACTGCAGGTCAGCTGTTGACATCTGAAACGTTTCGGCAACTACCTGCAAAGACAGGTCACAACCAGACCTTCAGTATCTGCAAGTCACAGTCAAATGTAAACTTGACTTGTAGTAAGAGACCATATATTAAATAATCATGGAACTATGTATCCAGTTTGAATTTCTATGGCCAGGATAACTGCTATTCTTCCTGCTTTTGGCTTTAGAAATGACAGGAACAAAGCAGTACATGTCTCAGGTGTGTGCATATCCTAACAGCTTGGAGCTCCAGCAAAGAAATAAGTCATCAGCATCTACCAGATAAAGTGTGTGTTGTGGTACCTGCTGCAGCTCCTTCTCTCTATGCTCATGTCTGAGCTCCATGCTAATGATCTTCCTCTCCAGACTGCACAGAAGTTTCACCTCAGAGCTCTGAGCTTCTTTAGCTTCCTTCAGCTCCTGCAGCAGTCTGGTTAGCTAAGCATGAGGAGAACATTAGAGTAAGCATCAGCATCAGGTGATGCTGCATCAGCAGCATGGGTAAGAGGCTAATGTAGAGCAGACGTTAGTATCATTCTCTCATTACAGAAGAACGTAATGAGATTGTTTACTACAGGCTTGAACTTTTATTGCACAAGTAAGAAAAATCTAAAACTAATCCAAGCATCTAATGTTGTGTACAGTAGATTCTCCATGTACTACAGCATCTACAAAATGGTCAAGACTGTCTTGAAGTAAATTTTCTGTATTCCATTACATTTGATCATAACTGGTTAATTTAATCATTTTCTTATAATTCAAGATTACATGGCATACAGAAAGAACCTATTCATGATATTCATGAGATATTTAATACTTAAGTGACATCCCGTTCCTAATCCATAGGGTTCAATATGGCGTTGGTCCACCCTTTGCAACTACAACTGCTTCAGTTCTTCTGGGAAGGTTGTCCACAAGGGTTAGGAGAATTTATGGGGATTTTTGACCATTCTTTCAAAAGCACATTGCGAGGTCACATACTGATGTTGGACAAGAAGGCCTGGCTCTCAGTCTCCGCTCTAATTCATCCCAAAGGTGAGGTCAGTCAAATTCATCCACACCAGACTCTGTGCACTAGAGCACAAAGCAAGGCCCATAAAGACATGGATGACAGTCATGTTGGACAGCATGCCAGCATTCCGCATGCTTAGGTGCTTGATTTTATACGCCTGTGGTCATGGAAGTGAATGGAACACCTGATTCCGTTCTAATTTGGATGTGTGAGCAAATACTTTTTGGGAATATAGTGTAGGTCAGATAAGAAACACTGTGAACACACAAACTCCCCAATAAAAGAGATAAGCTACTGTGCTGCGCCATATTTTGAATATACACAAAGTTTTTACCTGCCATAAAAATGTGCGGCAGACACGCAAAAATTTTTTGTGGAGATGCTGCAGATATTCAGCAGATGTCCAAAGCTGGTAAAGGAACAGAACTGCAGATAGAACTGCTGCTAAATGTGGCTTTACAAGGTGCTGACTAGAAATGGACAGAAATTACTGATATTTTTTACTGTATTAAATACTAAAAACCAATAAAAATACATTAAGGTTTAGAGCTGTAATATAGGGAAGTTAGTGAGGTATAAAGCACTTTTAAAGCACTGTTTTAAAGGTTTATTGAGGAGCCTGTAGAAACAAACTGCTCACCTGCTTCTGCAGAGCTTCTTCTTTACGCCTGGAGTTGGAGAGAGCCTCTTTACATTCCTGCAGGTCCTTCAGCTGCTGCTGCAGGTGTTTCATTGCTTTCTGAGAGAAGATGGAGAGCTGAAGCAATGAAATGGATTTTTACCTTAAAACTAACAGATGGTGGGTGAGTGAACATGTACCTCCTGGCTATTAAGCATATTGGTTAGTTCTGCCACCTTGGAGGATGAGTGCTCCAGGGCATGGGCGGCTTGCAGATGCTCCAGCACCCTCAGGTGTTCAGCTTTCACACAGGAGAGCTGCTCTGCAAATTCTTCTTTCAGCCTGCAATGTCCCATTCAACTGTGTTTAATCACAGTGGTGATCAGGGGCCTCATGTATAAAGTATGCATATGCACAAAAAAGGTGCATATGCACACATGCAAAATAAATAAAATAAAAAAATGTGAAAATCTCACTTGAATGTAAATAGTAAATTTTAGAATAATTTTTAGAATAATTAAATAATAATTTTAGAAATTATGAGACATCTTTGTTCGAGCTGCATCTTGAAAATGATGTTCAAAATAGCAGGCATACAAAATAAAATTCACATAAAAATAAAAAAAATTATAACTTATGTGTTTAAAAGAAATTATGTGAAATACCGCATAAAGATGTAACTGGTCTGTGCACATCTTTTAACTCCAAGTGCAAGAACAGTTTAACTCCAAGCAGGTCAGGTTTGATTATTTTTACGGTGGTCAAGATGTGTAGGCATTGATCACAAGTAGTGCAGTGTAATCGTGGAACACTTTGGAACTGAAGAAGAACATTGCCGGTAGATCAATTCAGAGGGAGCGTTTGTTCAGAGACCACATTGATCTGCTAGGAAATGTTGATAATGGTTTATTAGCGCAAACTAATAAACGTTACCAGTGCAGCTGGAACTGCTGACAGGTCAGACAGTTGAGCCATGCCAGCTGCGTACAGCTAGAAATCATCTCCATTGTGTAAATGGGCAACTTATACACAATTTACAAATTTATACTACTAATTTACAAATGTGACAGCGCGGACCAGCAGCTGCGCTCTATTTCCCACAAATTGGAATTTATAAAGGAAAGGTGCGCAGGTGTGTGTGTACATAGCGCTTTATACATCTGAATTCTTTTGTGCGTCACACTTTTCTACACTAAATTTCACCATTTTTAGTGTGAAAACTGCGCTCTCTTTCATCCATGAGACCCCTTTAGTGTCAGTAAGTTGATTCAGATGTACAGACCTGCACAGCTCCTCCTTTGCCTCAACAGCATTGGCCTTCAGTTCCTCCTTCTCCTGCTCACTCTGCAGCTGAAGCAGTTCCACACGCTGACTCAGAGCCTCGTTCTCCTGCTGCAGCTCAGAGACATGGCTTCCTGACAGCAGGAGGGACATCCATCAGACGGTAAGTCAAAAGTAGACTGACCTCATGACCTCTGCCTCATTAAAGTAAAAGATCAGGTAGCTTATGTTGCCCTCTGATGGACTGGCGACCTGTCCAGGGAGACCCCACCTCTCACCTGTTGACCGCTAGAGATAGGCACCAGCACCCTCCACAAGCGTGTTGAAAATGGATGGATCAATTAAATAATTGTTAACTAATCTTGTAATCAATTAATAGTTAATGTCAATTAACAATTAATTGATTCTATACAAACTTTAAGAAGGACATTTCCTCAAAACAGCTCTCTAAAAGAATGAGTTAAGTTAAACTTTCACAAAAAAATTTATACATTTTGCATTTAGTTTAACAAAAAAACCCGTTGTGCAGTGTAATCGCGGAACACTTTCTGTTCTACCCAGAACTATACAGATGGAATAATTATAGTTCACCTGGTTCAAATTCTGGTTTGCATTAAGCACCTTTTGCTTATTAATCAATTAATCCAATAAATAATAAAGGCATCAACCCTGTACTTTCTCCGTCTCAGCAGAAAGTTCAAAGTTTTACATGTTGATGTAATTATTTTTTTTACCTGCATGGCAGGTAAAAAAACTATTTTCCTTTGAATTATTTGTTTATTTGTATTTTTCTACTATTCTATAAAATAAGCCCAAGTGGTCAGTTGGAGTTTGGCATCTAGCTGCTGATCAGTATGACCAGGAGGACTATATGAAGTGATGCAGAGTAGAGTCAGACCTGTGAACACAGAGGGCTGGTAGGTCTTCTCATAATGAGCAGGAAACCTTCCTGCCTGTGTGCTGCTATCAGATTCCTGGGCTCTGCTCTCTGCTGAATGGCTCTCTGATCGCTGACAGGGCATAGACAGCATGCTCCTGCGCTCCCTCTGCAGCCTCTCTACGGTCCGGCTCAGCTCCTGAATGCTGCGGCTCTTAGTGGCCAGCTCCTGGTTCAGCCGTTCGATACGGCCTCCAAACGCTGCCTCCGCTTGCCGCTGGTGTCGCCCTGGACTCGGCTGTGCCTGGACGGGGAACAAGTTTATATGTGAAAGTATTCATATCCATTGCAAACTCCCCACAGATCTGGGAGAAGTTAGTTAGCTTGCCAATCATTGAAGAGACTACAATACATTAAAGATCTGCTGCTGTTATATCAACCTCCCAGACAATTTAAGGTCTTCTGGTTCTGGTCTGGTCTGAAACCAGAACGAAACATTACATATCATATAATGGATATATTATATGATTTCAAAATAGATTTCATAATAGTTCAATTATTATGAATTAATAATTGAACAATTATTAAATTTGTATATAAATCTATATATAAACTTATATATAGATTTATATATTGATCTATATAAATAAAGTTAAAAAGTACATTCTATACAATTCTGATGTATAATTTTGATAACACCATTTGACAAGATGTAATGTTTGTTGCATAACCAATAACTGCATGATGTCATTGGCCCTGTTGCTGAAGTGTGAAAGCAGCATAACTGACTGCTTTTCTTCATCTTCAGTTATTCAGGCTGACCTTGTGTTTGAGCTGCAGCTGCAGAGACTCTATCTGGTCCTGCAGATGTTTGTCTTTCTGCTGGTGTCTGTCCTGGACCCGCCGCAGCTCCTCTTCCAGAGCCTGACATTTAGACATCCATGCATCTGACCCCGCCTCCGCCACCGTTTCCGCTGCTGCAGGCGGCTGTCTTTGCTGCTCCAGTTCACATATCTGTTGCTCGTAGCGCCGCTACAGAACACAACACACAAATACTCAGCATGTCCTGGCTCTTTTCCTGACACTTTCTTGCATCAAACTAATAATTTAATTTTTGTTATTTGTTGTGATGAGCCAATCAAGAGTGTGAAGAGAATTTTTGCATACAAAGAAAGGACTATATAAATAAGCATCTAAAAGCGACTTAGAGGTACGAGTCATAGATTCTCTCATGTTCCAGCTGCAGCTGTGACCTTGATCTGGTGGAACTGTTGCTCTATGGCCCTCAGGGTTCGCTTGGCCTCTTCATCGTGGCTTTCCAGTTCAGATTCCAGTCGCTGAATCCTGCGCTCCAGCAAAACGTTAATTGTGCTGGGGGTGGCCTTCTCCCCACTAGTGGCCGTGGCTGCAGCGTAGATGAGGGCTGGTAGCGAGTTTGGGTTCCTACTTCTCAGGATCTGCTCCAATTCCTTCACCTGGTGAGCACAGGTACAGTTAGCTGTACTGCAGATGCATAAAAGTGAGTTGGCTAGTCTGATGAATGTGTTTGGTCCAGAGGAACCTGCTGCTGCAGATCCTGCATTTTCTTTGTGTCTACTGGTCTGTCTATGGCCTTCCTCTGCACATCGCTGCTTCTTTTGTCTACTTCCCTCTTCAGGTTTTCCACCTGGAACAGAAACAAGCTGCTAGTCACTGCCTGCAATGCTAGATTGGAGTTGACATTCCGCAAACTCGACTTGAGTTGTAGCTAGTAGAACAGTTTAGTTTTGTTTAAATGGTTCATTTGAACAGTTATTTTTCAGCTATTGCAGCCATAACAATTCCATCATGGCTAAACCTAAATTATTTCCATGAAGGTTCTGCCTTCAAAATAACTTCTCTTCACTACTTTTTCTTTGTTAATTTAAGAGATTTTTCCAACCCGTTCCTCAGCAGACAAGTTTAAGACCTCAGTTTGTGCCATCAACCCAACTATTTCAATAACCTCTACCATTCCCGAAAGGCAAATGTCCTACCAGACTTGCACCAGAAGAAGCTAGAAGCTAGCTAAAAATTTTGATTTTCAATGCTGTTTATTTATATTGCACTGATTCACAAAAGTATAGCCCACAATTATAAAATTTTATAAAAGTTTCTATCTAAAGAAGCCCAGCAGAAAATTGAGTCAATGGACTAGTATGGACAATGCTTCATGAGGAGCATTCAGTCCTGAAGCACACAGCAACAGTACAATCCCTTCTGTTGCCTCGATTGACTTTACAGTAATCCCTCATACTCAGCGTACATGTAGCAACAATAGAGAGAAAAAAACTCCAGCATGAAGTACCTGGCTCAGTGGCCAGGTTCTCATCAGCCATGACCAACTGGAGGTTTGAGAAGATAGAGGAGAGAAACAAAAAGAAACAGAACCAAAGATTGAAGAGTACTTTCTACGTTAGAGAAAGGTAAAAAGTTAATTTAAATGATTTTAGGTTGAATGCCATCTAATTATTACACCCAAGACAAACAGAGACTCAAATATTTCCCAAAATAAATCACCATGCATTCATATGTATTATTTGTGTATACATATGACATACATTATATGTGCATTATACATATTAAATTTCAACTGATTGTCTGATGAGACTATAAATCCAAACAGAAATACACAGCCTGTTTATTGAGGAGTCACATCTGCAGGAGAAAAGTCCATCTGAGTCTCAGCTCAGAGACAAATGCCTTTTTATCTCCATGGAATCTTACATTTGCTGCTTCCAACCTAAAGACAAAATCCTTCCACATTTTGTTCTTCATTCCATAAACACGTAGCATCAGGGAGAGTCCCCACCTGTTCTTTGAGTTGGAGTATCTCAGCTGTTGCTGCTTTTAGCCGGCCAGCATCTCTGTCCAGCAGCTCCTGGTTTTCTGCAGACCACTGCAGCTTGTTCTTGAGAGCTTGCACCTCCTCCCTGTGCTGCTGCTGCAGGCCCTGCAGTTCAAACACCTCCTCTCCCCCTGAAACACACATCAAACCAGCAATCAGTCTGGAAGAAATCTCAGCTCCAGAAGACCCAGGGTTTGAATCAGATGATACAGACGCTCATCATGTAAACAAGTTTAGGACTGAGGAAGGCCTAAACTCACATTTGTACTAAATGTTAGTACAAAGACCAGCCATGAGCTGCTGTGACCTGAGGTGGAGAAGGCCTGCGCTTTGGCCAGCTGCTGTTCCTGTTTCATCAGCTGCAGTTCCACCTGCAGGGACTGCTTCTCCTGCTCCAGCCTGCTGTTCTCCTCACACAGCCTGGCCTCGTTCTGCTGCACACACACACATTATAATATGGAAGATGACTGGGACCGGCACCATAGAAACACTTAACCTACAATGTTAGAAACCTGTTGGGTGTTGATTTGAGCCAACAAATCAGAGATGTGTTTAGTGTGATCCAGGGAGCACATGTTGCTCACAGGCCTGGAGCTTCTTCTCAGCTGCTCCCTGATGAAGATGGAAATCACAAACATTTTCGTGAGAAAAAAATTTGACAAGAATAAAAGAGATCAAAGCTCTCACAGCTCACTGCTCTGCTGAGAAAACAGTTACCTGGTGACAGCCAGCTCGCTGAGCAGCCCCTGGTTCTCATTAAACATGGCCTCCTGGTTGGTTTTACTCCTGCTCTGCTGAGCCTTCATCTCTACATACAGCTTCTCATTCTCCTGTGTAAGACACATTCAGTTTTACTGCACACAGGATAGGCCATTCCAGAACCTTCATATGCTTCTTACGGAGCCACTCTGAAGCACTCCGAAGCACATATCCTGTGCTTCTGTGTGCCACCTTCTGTGTGGTTCGGGTCTTTGTCATATTAGAAGATCCAGTCAGGACTCAGTCCTCAGTCAGGAAATGAGCTTGTTCCCCAAAATCTCGCAATATATGTCCCCAGTCATCCTCTCCTTAGTACAGTGTCCAGTGCTGTCACATGTGCAGAAAAACACCCCCAAAGCATGTTGCTTCCACCTCGATGCTTCACAGTAGGGATAGTGTTTTTGGGATGGTACTCATCATTCTTCATCCTCCAAAGAGAGTGGAATTAATGGTGCGTTCATACCAAAAGCATTACGCACGTCAAAAATGCATCAGACGCTTCAAGTTGGGTGCATGTGCACTTTGAATGCAGACGCTTGAAATTTTGCTCTACATCTCATCCAAATGATCATGGCCGGTCACAATAACAAATTTTGCTGGACGATACACTGTCCCAGAGGTATTTGCAATAAAGGATGTTGTTTTGTGACCGTTTTAATATAATGGTAATAACAAAAGAATGCAAGAACACAAGAAAACAACAGAAACAACAAATAAAAAAAAATTATGAAATCATCCTGTTTTTTGTAGAAAGAGAAAAAAAGAGAAAGCAATAGATCATGCCAATGGAAATTATTGAGCTTGTTTTAATTTATCGTACAATTAATTGATTTATTATTGTGCAGAATTATAATGTATGTCTCACGTCAATTATATAAAAACTGGATGAAATGTGACGTGTGTTCAGACTGCAGACTAAAGTGTAAAAAAGGGTCTATATGACGCAGAGATAGAGGAGTGGTTGACTAAATCCGTGTATGAGGAGAGGGAATTAAAAACTAAATGAAAATAAAGCCCAGGTTAAGAACAGACATTAGGACATATTCAGGAGGAATGGTTAGGGACAGACCTGCTGGTACCCTTTGATGAGCATCTCCTGCTCCTTCATTTCTTTCTCTATTAGCTGGATTTTCTCCTCAGTGGCAGGATCTGCAGCCCCCAGCCATCTCCTCTGACTGGCTTCCTCTGCACTTCGCAGCTGAGCAGAACAAAGCAAACATTCACAAATGCATGGGAATAAATGGGCATTGAATATCACAACAGTCCTAACTATGTTCATTTCCCAACTCTGTGTGTTTGGAAACTTATTTCCACGAATAAAGACCTGGCTGGATACTTTTAACTGCAAAGCATCTGCTAACACTGTCATTACACTGTGTTCCAAATTATTATGCAAATTAGATTTAAGTGTCATAAAGATAACATTTTTATTGTGCTATTAAATTCATAGATGATATTGTGTTTCAGGGCTCTTTAATCACTGTAATTAATTACAGAGACCTGGGTTGATTAGTTTGTCAGGTGAGCTCAATTAAAGGAAATCTACTTAAGAAGGATGCTCCACATTATTAAGCAGGCCTGCTCAGTATTTTTACTGAACAACCTTAACAATTCTGAGAAAAGGACAATTTGTAAAGATAACGTTGTTTTTATGGACCATAAAAACGTAATGTTATTCGGATTATATTTTATAAGCTTTTTTGGTACATTTGACCATTTTTGTATGATACTCCAAACTTATTATTTTGTTATCATATAGGTTGCTATTTGTGATTCCCAGAAAGAGAAAGGATCTCTGCTGCCGAAAATCATCAGATAGTGTAGTACAGTGGACAAGATATGAAAACATTAGATATTTAACGAAAACTTGAAGCGTTATTATCGTACTGTGAAGAGATTTGTGGCTGATTCAGAACAAAGATGGGTTTGTGCAGATAAAGGGACAATGAGAAAGGTTTCTATTAGACAAATTCATCAGATTAAGAGAGCAGCTCCTAAAATACACATAGGAAGCAGCAAACAGTTATTCGAAGCTGCTGGTGCCTCTGGAACCAGCAGTCCTCCAGAGGCTTGTTGTGTGTGCATGAACCTACTACTCGGCCACTGATAACCAGTATTCGCAAGCAGATACAGTCGCAGTGAGCCCAGCCGTACATGCAGGTTAATTTTCAAACAGATTTGTTCACCGACGAACCCTGGATAGTCCAGATGGACGCAATAGTGGATTGGTGGTGGATGGCTACCACGTTCCAACTTGGCTGTAACATCAGCAAGGAGGTGGTGGAGTCATGGGTTGGGCCGAAATCAATTCGGCCCAAAACAAAGCTGGTCGAAATTGAAATAGCTTTTGATTTTAGTACATGTGACCACTTAATGCTGCCCATTTGAAGAATGACCGTTTGCAGTTCTTTGTAATCCATAGAATGTTTTGAAAATCTGTTGTGCATAATAATTTGGAACAGTGCATTTTGAGTTTTTTTATTTTTGAAAAAAAGTACTGTTCTCATTGGAATGTTTGTTCAGTAAAACTTGATTTATACTATAATAGTTCATGACTTGAAAATTATAGTGACCATCATTTGCATTGACCATTTAGGAAAATTTGAGAAAATATCACTTGCATAATAATTTGGACACGGTGTACAACCCAGATCCAGTGTTTTGCGTGCCAGAAAGAGCCACTCTGATTGAATGAACAGATTATATCATGCAAACTGGTATTTATGTGAGTAAATATCAGTTGGTGAGTGCAGGTGAATACACAGTGGAATGTTTCTATTAGAAAATATGTATTCTCCTGTGAAGTGTGTTTTGCACCTTGCTCTGCAGCAGGTAGTTCCGTTGTCTCAGTGAGTTGACCTCCTCAGCATCATCCTTCATCAACTGCAGCTCCATTTCCTTGTGGGCCAGCTGTGCTCTTAATGCCTCAATCACAGAACTGTCCTGGATCGTCTAGAAGTCAGAACACTAACTGATCAAACTCAACACATGCAGCATAAAACTGTGGTAATCAGCCCAGACTGATTGGTTCTGTCATGTTCACAGAACATGGCCTAACTGCACCGATAGGTGCAGGTGGATACATAGAATACATGCTATTCACTGTGGTGAATTGTGAATTGTTGTCTTACTGCGACCTGAGGAGAGGCTTGTGTACAGCTACAGTCCTGAAGTGCCGCATGATGGAGACTGCTGGTGTGTATCAGAGATTGAATGAATGCCACCAGCTCACTGCTCACCCTCACACCTGTCTTTGCTGGCCAAACACACCATATGTTCACACATACAGCTAACAGTATCATTATAAAACAAACACATCGTTGAGATGTTGAGGGATTTTCAGTGACCTGCAGCACCACCGCTATCTTGTTCTTGTTTTGTTGTGGATTTGTTTGTTGAGGGGAGGGCTTTGGGTGTGGGAGCAGCTTTGCTCATCTTCCCAGCTGCCTTGCTGTTCCCGAACCTGCCGCTGGACTCAGCTAAAGGAAGCTTCCTTTCAGACCGCATACAGGAACGGAACACAGAGGAGCCCTTGGATGTCTGTGAAGGGGGGTGTATAAGCAAATTGAATTTCAATACGCACGTGTGTGTGTGTGTGTGTGCTTTTCAGAGTTTAGCCTTCCTCATTTTTTTTTGCGTTGCCAACCAGTGACTGAGTTTGGAGAGAATATTTATTCTGTTCCTGCATCAGTCTTTCCACTTCCTTCCTGATATTGGAGGTCAGATCAAGGTTGGGCGGTTCTGTGGTTCTGGAGTGGCTCTGTCCAGGCTGCTCCAGCTCCAGCTCTGACGGATTCACACGTGGGAATATCCTCAGTTCCTGACTGAAATCAGGTCAGATAGAAATGGCCATCATCGCTGATTAGATAAAAGTACATTCAACATGGTTCCTAGACACCTGCTTCATATTTTCCAGTTGGTAATTACTGTGTTTCTATGCTGCCACTTCTTTAACTATTAATTGATCGTTTCATGAAATTAAAGCAAAACCCTGATGCATGTGTATTAAATCTGGGTATTACAAACTCCTTTAAGATTGTTTAATGTATATTTACATAGCTACATCTAAGGTGGTTTATGCAGTTCAATAATCAAGCAGCATTGCTCGTGAGGCTGACTGTTCTTTTTTTCTTAGTCGACATCAATAATAATAGGATTACATTATGCTTTATAATACATCTGTTAGTTGCTCATGACTCTAGTTTGTATTATGTGGTAACTCTTTAATGTTTGAATGTAGAACTGCATGGATCTAACCTAACAGACTGCAGAGTAGATCCTTTGGTGTGGTCTTCTGCTCCTATGGGCCTCATCAGCTCCTCTGCTGTGGGCAAGTCTGAAGCATCCAAACAGAGACATCACAGGAATTAGTCTGGCCATTTCTAACCATCTCCTCAACCATTCTCAAGAGAATCCTATTCTGACAGCTGCTGTGGAAAATGCTAATCAAAAATGAGACTATGAGACGAAAATTTCAGATTAGACCATTTTTTAATTGTAAACTTGCAACTCAAAAGTGGAACAAATTCCAGAAAGTTAGCTCAGAAACTGTTAGGAGAATGTAACAATTTCAGCACATAAAGTGGATATCAGAAGTCCCCAGTCCTTCAAAAAGCCTTGCACCCAAACTGGTCTTTTAAAAGCTAGTAAAATCACATGCATGATGGTGTATGGGAAACATCTAACCAAGAACTAAAATGTCCATTCAAAAAAGTTGAAATGCAACCTTCACTGTGTAAGAAGTTAATTATAATTGTCAAGATGTTCTGTTTAGAGCCCTGACTGAGGCAAAAAGTACTAGGATACTTTAACATGTGATCTAAGGAGAATCCGTTTGGTACAGAGATGACAATCCCACATCCAGATGTGAAATATATTGGTCTGTCTGTGATTTAAAAAAGAAAAAGAAAAAACAGCTGAAAGTTGTTTTTTCAGCTGTTCAAAAGCGATGTCTGACCTGAGTCGTTGGTAGAAAGAGGCTGCAGAGACTGCTGAGAATGCTGAGGAAGAGACGGTGGAGAGACTGGCCTGTCGGTCCTCCCTTCATCCTCTACAGGGAGACAGCGGTGACCACCGTAATCCTCCACAGAGTGAATCTGTCCATATGCGTCCTGAAGAGCCTCCAACTCTGACCCTCCACTCTGTGCATATAACTGGCCTGCACAAAAAGCACATTTAGATGGACTTCAGAGTATTCCTGATAAACTGACATACCAATCATAACATGAAGTATCTGATAACAAATCAGAATGAAATTAGAATGTTTCCCCCATATTCTCCATACTATGTTACTATTACTATATTACTATTCTCCATAACTACATTTTTGTGCATAAAGCACAAAAATATAGTTATGGAAATTATCTTAACTGAGAAAATCTGAAAAAGCATTTCCTCCACTTTAAGAGTTGACTTCATGTTCATGTTAATCATTGTAACTACTTCTCGGTGCAGTCCTCCATAGGAATGGCTGTTAAAAGTATAATTGTTGTCATTGTTGCAATGATGTGCTGAAGGCAGAGTGTCAGAAAAAGCAGGAGCTTCTTAAAGAGACAGATGCTCAATTTCAGGGTATCAAATTTCTTTTAAATCATGTTTAAATCATGTTTGATAAGTTTTCATAACAACTGAAGGTAACACTTGGTTATGCTACAAAATGGCACTACATACCTGGAAAATAAATAATATCCCCCCTTTATGAGAATGTACAATTAAGTTGAGTAGAGACTGTCAGGCACTCAGCTGCTCTGGTCTGATGGGATGCTGACTCCTCAGTATCCCATCAGACCTGCTGGCTGTGGCTACAGTGAGCATGGCTACAATCAGCTGTTTGCCAGTTAGAAGACAACATTACAGTCAAGAGAGGAACCCAGGGCTGGACACCAGTTCTCTCGTCATTCAGACTGTGGCTAAATATTCAGATGTTTTAGAGATTTCTACATGGCTTTTATTAATATACTTAATTAAAATAACTTTTTTTAGATGACATGCTTGTGTTGTGCCCCTATTACTTCTATCTACCGTCTCAGTGGCATCCATTCAGTGAGTGGCATCCTTTGAGTTATACAAAAACACTGAGAGAAATGCTGGTGACATAACCATAAGCATTCTGCCCTAGTATCATCTGACATGTGAATATATGTCAGATGTAATTTCTGCTTCACATTGTGCAGCACTGGTAAAAGGATCCTGGAAATGGGCCAGTTGTTGAACATTTGGCAGACACACCTAAGCAGTGAAATATTCATTCCCCTACCTCTCGCAAGAACTGGGGATAATTTAGAGGTCTGTGAAAAGAGAAAGAAATGATGATTACCCAAACAAATGAAAAGAAATGCAGAAGTACTAAACCATGGACTTATTAGTGTACTGTGATTATTCCAGTGAGTCATGCAGATGCATTTTTATGACAGAATTTTAGCAATTCTATCCAATAAACAATTACAATGTTTAACCTAGTAAAAAATAGCAATGATGAAGGTAGACTTTTTTTTATTCAATAAGGCAGACGATACAGTGTACCAGGCAGTATGTTAATACTGCCTGGTACGTATTAGAAGAGATTGCAACAAGTAGTGTAAACTAATTATTAATTCACTTAATGTGATTTTTTAAAGTCTTCTTTCAGTTTCTGTTCATACATTTACTATTGAGCACAACTATATCTAGATAATTATGGAAAAAGAGAAAAGAACTGTGAAATGTTTTGGTATCGATCACCTGGCTCTATTACAGCTTATGTATTCATGTGCACAACTTGCACAACTATTTTAGATAGCACACTTTTATTTGTTGAAATGTTTGCATGATACATGATGACAGTGAAAGCAACACTGTATTGGCTGCTGCAGCTCCCTCCCTGTCTGTCTGTCATTTGACAGATACACCTAAGCAGTGTATCTGCGAAATGACACACTACTTAGTGTGATATAGGTGATATCTCACCACTGATTTGAAATATTAGTACAAAATACTATGATGATCAAAGCAAAATAATTAGTTTCTGATTAAAAAGAGGACGTTTTTCTCTTGGGTTTGGCCTCACGATTAACCAGACTCAAACTAAAAGAATTAATAAGCCATATTCTCAACATTTTACATCAAATCCTTTTTTTTTTAGGTCTTTTTTCTATGCAAGGATACAGTTAGTTTGAGATGTCCAACTGGTTGAGACAAGACATCTGTCACAGTCAAACTGATGCATCAGAAAGTGTTGTGGTGATCAAATCTTGGACTCTGAAGCAAGTATTCAAGTGATACCAACCTTTAAGCATTAGATTGTAACTGTATATCAAAAAATGGCTGCTAGACCATTGGAAAGAAAGCATCCAGATAAGACCATCCCTAGTACTAAGACATATAGTAATAGGGAATTATCCAACATATTATGGTCACACTAACTCATCATACACTAACAAAGATGAAAGCCGTGTGTGGTATGCTTTAGCTTAGCCTCTATTCTCCATTTTACATGTGTGCATCTTTTTCATCTAATAGGGAAACTTAGCTTATTAGTTTAATAAGTTAAAAACAGAGCTTAAAGAGAAAAAGTGATCTCACTAACATTTCATAATAAAAAAAATCTAAAAGAGAATTTATAGTTACAGCCATGTATAATGCATCTTAGATGAAGACTCATAAACGTTAATATAAGAGTAAACATGAAGATAAAATAGGTAGCCAGTGAATTTCCAAACCTTTGTTTGTGACTCTTTTATGCCATCCTCATCTTCAAAATCTTCACTGTATTGTGGGGAACCAGAGTGGGCTGAGGGAAAAGAGAGATGAGGAAATCCAGAGAGACTCTAACAAGGTTGTTTCTCAGAACTGACCTCCTACCTGAAGACTCTCCCACAGCTTCTGCTGCAGCAGAAGGTTCTATTGCTGGCCCATCCTCGTTCCTATAAGAAAACATTCATTGATTTCATCGACTAACAGTCCAGAGCTTTACCATGGAACCATTGTCGCACAGATGGCTGTGTTATCATGCCCCAAAGAGCCAAAAAATGGTTCAGAAAAGACTGCTAGAACAGTCAAATGACAGAGGTCTGTCATTTGATTTCTGTCAAATCCCCTGTGGGGAGGTATGTTCCCTGCACAGCAGAACAGCAGAACATATCTTCCACACAGTTGAATTATAATTACAATGCATGCTATCTGGACAATGTATACAAGATTTTTTCAAAGTCTAATTAATGCCCTTAGCTGCTTCCATACCTGAGCTCAGTGGCAAAGGTAGAATGTCTTGAATCCAACTCTCTGTTCAGCTTGGAATAATCTATAGCTGATGAAGCTCTTGCTTCTATCTGTGCAAAGAATCTGGCTTTCTCCTCCTCTTCCTCTAGAGTGTCCAGGCCCATAGCACTCATGTTCCCACCTGGTGTCTTCGATGATTCTGTACAAAAACAAAAAATCATCAGAAAGAAGTCTGAGTCATTCTAGTTTCCAATATTATTGCAGTTCATTTTAATTTCCCACCACAGCTTTAACTAGGCTGTTGATCCTTTAGTAGATGAAGAATGCTTCTTTCCTGACAATGATTTCAGACAAGTCATACATGTTCAGTGTTTTTCTAATAGTCATGAACTTTAACATAAAGCTCCTTGACACGTTCAGAGTGTGTAATCTCAGAGTGTGTAATCTAGCTTTTGCTAGCTTCTTTGACACCTTAACGGGAACTGGCTGGGATGGGAGGACTGGAGTTAAAGGGGAGTTTCCTTCCATGTGTGAGTAATGTTTGTCACTGTAGAATGCTTAACTTTAAATTGCCTTATAGCTCCTCCTTGACTTACCGTGAGCCAGGTTCTGCTGGACTCTTCTTTTTGTTAAAAGGCAGCTCTTTCTTTCCTACATGCTTCCTCACTATGATATGTTTCTTTCTATTCAATAACTCAATGCACTTGGCAGGGCTTCCTTAGCTAGAAAGGTTTTTAATTTTGAACTGAATTTGAATGCAATGTATTATAACTAGAATATAACTGGATTGGATGGGAGTGATTCTCAATGCCAAACATACTCCCGCAGGCTTTCACAGCTGCTCCTGACAAATACAATGTCATATGACATATTATGGGGAAGTTGTTGGAAGAGCATGATCCACAGAAGCTGCAGAAAACAGGTGTTTCATAACTCCATTCTACAGTAATTCATATTATATCTTTTATTTCACAGAATTGTCGTAGATGTTGATGAATGTGTGATGGAAAGACTTCCTGTAGAGGACTGTTTAAAAAGACAGTAACACTGTTGACCTCCCCACTGTGTGCTGTCTTGCCTGTGGTGTCGCCCATTCCAGAACATCCTGTGTCATCTGCCTCTTGATTAGACTGGGAGTCCCTCAAAGACTTTCTAAAAGATGTTCCACATCTTGGAAGAGCTGGGAATTAAGAAAACATCAGCATTAAGCTCACAGTAGGGACTACCTCCCAAGGAAGGGATATTTTACAAACTATAATGCCCCTTCTCATCAACAATGTTCATCTAACTCCAGCAACATTAAAGAATTCAATAGATCTCTGATTGAATTCAGGGCTTAGCAGGTAATTGTTTATAATACCCCAAACTGCACATCTAGCACATCTTTGATGGGCTAGATATGGAAACATTTACTCTGATTTTCAAGAATAAATCTACAGCAAAAGTAAAAAACAAAATACTACATATTTGTGCACAATGCCACAATCACCTACTCAGTGTTAAAGGGTTTATTACAGGTATTTTAGTCAATTATTGACAGACCCAAAGGCATAGAACACATCAATCAAAGCTAGGTGAAAACAAAAAGAAAACAAAGGATACAAACACACGGTAAGATTATCTTTAGAGATGGATTATAGTAGATTATTAACCATGATATTTTACTATCCCGACTAGAAAATTGGGTTGGCATTTCCAGTATAGTGCTCAGCTGTCCGACAGAACTTTTTATTTGTCCATAGGCAATTTTAAATCTAAGCAGAATTAAATTATTAGTGGAGTTCCCCAAGCCACTTCTTTTCAATGTTTATATGCTTCCATTAATTCAAATTATACAAAATAATAAGATAGAATATCACAACTATGCAGATGACACACAGTTGTACATTAGTCTATCACCAGGAGATTACAGCTAGGTTCATACACTCACTAAATGTATTGAGCAGATTAATGTCTGGATGTGCCAAAATTTTCTCCAACTAAATAAAAACAAAACTGAAGTGTTAGTGCTTGGACCAAAAGAGCATAGATTAAAAATGATCACCCACCTTCAGCCAAAAATTTTGGAGTGATCATGGATCCCGATCTAAATTTTGACTGTCACATCAAATCTATCATATAAACAGCATAATATCACCTAAAATATATTGCTAAAATTAGACAACTTATGTCCCCACAAAATTCTGAAAAACTAGTTCATGCCTTTGTTTTTAGCAGACTCGAATACTGTAATGGCAGTTTTACTGGATTATCAAAAAAAGCAATAAGACAGCTGCAGCTTCTCCAGAATGCCGCTGCAAGAGTCCTTACTAAAACAAAAAGAGATCAGCACATTAGTCCACTTCTGAGATCATTGCATTGGCTGCCAGTTGCTAAAAGAATAGAATTTAAAATCTCTTTAATGGTTTATAAAGCTCTACATAATAAAAACCCAGACTATATTCAGCCCTACATACCACTCAGACCTTTAAGATTATCAGAGTCAAACCTACTAGCTATTTCGAGAGTCATAACTAAACATGGTTAAGCAGCTTTTAGTTTTTATGCTCCAGCCCTTTGGAATAATCTTCCTGCTCATTGTAAGTCTGCCCCTACCTTGAGTTTATTTAAAACAACGTTAAAAACCTTTTAATTTGAAGTTGCCTATTCTTAAACTCTTTTTTTTCTCTTTCTAATGTTTACTTTGTCTATTTTTAATTTGCTTGATTTTAATTTTTTTTCTGTACAAGCGCCTTGAATTGTCTTTGGCTGAAAAGCTGCTATATAAATAAAGTTGCCTTGCCTAAGATAGAGGTCTATAAAAGGAACCAGAAACTGTTGTTAGAAGCCATTTGCTGTGCTCTCCCATAAGAAAACATAGCAATGGACCAGCACTGCATTTTGGTCTTAATAAATGGGATTGATGATTTCGACTCGCTGACTTTTCTTGAACTTCATACATTACGTACTAAGCTGGAGAAGGAATATCTCCAACAAAGTTTAAAATGGAATGCCAGGTGCAGTGTTAGCATTCAAGTTCTTTTACACCACAGGGGTAAACGTTAAAGACAAACAGCTAGCTCTTACTGCCTGTTCCACCATCTCTTTTGACAACAGAAAATTGGGCTTGAAAATAATCTTTGGTAATAACGTCTATTCACCACAAGAGGGCGACTCCACATTGTTCACACAGGCAAGCCTGAACTGAGTTCAAACTCAGAGCTAAACCAAAGAACAGGCGCAGGGTCTAACCCACTTGACAAATAGGGTTGGAGAAGAACTAAATGTGCAATATGTCAAAGCATTTATCACTGGGCAAAAGACTGTCCTAATAAAAGAGAACATGTGATGCTAACAAATGTTGAGAGACCAAAAGAGGATATTAATCCTCTTTTGAAGATCAACTTCATACGCTATAACTAATATGAAGTTATAGCATTATAGACTTCATACCAGTTAACATTACTCTGTTTTCAAACAAATCCCCCAAAGCTTTGGGATCTGCTGTGATTGACAATGCCTGACCAGAACAGTGTCTGTATTGAAAATGGTTTCCAGATGGGCTACCTCAATGAGAATTAAAGCCTCAGGCAGCGTTGGAGGCCCTCTCAGCGAAGCGGGGGTTCCTCTCGCGCAGTTCCTGCGCATGTCTGCCAGGCGACGCACACTAACATCTTTCTAAGCACTTCCTGAAGACGCACAACCCCAGTATAAGTTCGCTCAGATACGACGTCAATAAAATACACAAAATGGCAGCTTTGATCCAAAATGGCTGTCTTTTTCATAACCCCAGAGCAGAAAAGATATCAGGGAAGAGGGGATATCTGTTGGAAATGTGGTCGAGCCGTGTCAAACATTTCCATATTTTCTGGGACTGTCAAGTCATGCGGCAATGTTGGTCTCAAATCCATGAACATTTACAGAACATTTTCATATTTGATTTTCCTTTCATCTTTGAATGCATACTTTTATGTAATATACTGGTGGACAAACTGAACTATAATGATCAAAAACGTCTGTACATTTTACTAGTTCGGAACAAAAAGGTCCTCACAAGAAAATGGCTCAAACGGGAACCTCTA
The DNA here is from genome assembly GCA_902982915.1 of Phalloptychus januarius. Classification (NCBI taxonomy): domain Eukaryota; kingdom Metazoa; phylum Chordata; class Actinopteri; order Cyprinodontiformes; family Poeciliidae; genus Phalloptychus; species Phalloptychus januarius. The sequence continues at coordinate 17,387,074 of CADWAE010000481.1, forward strand.
ACAACTAAAGACTGTCGTAGTGAAAGAGATTTATGTATTGTAAAGACACAAACATGCCTGCCAGGCTGTTTGTGTTTTTCTTTCCACTCCCCCTTCTTTTGTTTCTCTACACAGGTAGTAGGGAAGCTGGTGCCCATCTCCTCTAAACTACATCCACTCCGCCCATGGGCCTGCTCAACCTGGCTTGCTAGCTGACGCATGTCTTGTGTTTTGTGCGTTTGGTGTAAAGGTTTGTGGTGGGAGTTAAAGAACTTGGTAAGTTTGGGGTACCCTATACATTCCCATCACATAGGTGTTTTTCTGTTACATACACTAGGAATATAGGTGGTTGCCACCCATGTAAAGTTTTGGTTAAACTTTTGTTAGCTCAGTTAGTAGGATTTTCTTTTCTATTTGATTTTTTGTAGCATAGACGATAGTTAAGCTCTATTTTGTTTTATTATTTTCTTTGATTTGGCACCACCTAACTGTCCCTTTCTCCACCACAGTTTGTATGAGCCTTCTGAGGTTTTTGTTGTAAATAAATCCCTCTTATTTGGTCACATACATTTGGACTCCATCGAATTTTTGTGGTTGTCGTGTTACTCCCCTCCTCATCAAAAGGGATGGAGGGCCGTAACAGAGAGACTGTCTTTTTCTGTCAACGTGCAGAGGGACACTTTCTACAAGATATGGTCAAAGAGGACAGAATATGTCAAGCCTGTTATGTCGGATTTTTTGTAAACCTTCCTGTTATTCCGATTGATGCTTTGATTTGGATGTCAATGATTGGATTGTATTCTGTCTCCCCCACCACTCTCTTTTAAGTTCTGGTTTGTTTTTGTTGGTTTTGCTTTGTTTTTGTTATCTTCTTTTTATTTATTTTTTTTGAGAAAAAGTGTGAAAAACAAGAAGGAAATAAATACAATTATATTATTATAATTTTATATTAATATAATGTAATGTAATTATTATAATGTTATTATAATGTAATAATACATTATTGAGAACGCATATTTGCTTTCTAAATAAAAATGTTATATATAGAAAAGAAAACATTTGTAGTGTATTTTCTTAGGTAATGGTCACACACAAAGAGTCCTTTAGACAGACTTACCTCCACTTCTGTCTTCATCATTTTGCCACCATGAAACCATCGATTTCTGACTGGATTTCTGGCTGTTTCTAGTTTTTGGTTGCTTGTCAGGGCTGGTTAAGTCCACTGAGTCATCTGAAACAGACTTTTAGACACTGGATCAAACAAAATGCCGAAACAATGACAACCCAGCACCAAGGAAAACAAAATGCAAAAACCTGGTAGTAGAAAATCTACTAGGCTATTTTTCTAAACGAATCAAATTTTTGCATTTAAAAAGCAAAATATTTTTATAAACATATTTTTCACAGTATTGAAATTTGGCCTGTCATGATAAATTTTGCAGGCGATTAATTGTCCCAGAACTTATTGCGACAAAAGAAAGAATTTTCATTTTGAAACCATTTTTAACTAATAGCATAAAAATGGTCCAACAGTGCAAATAGGGGTCAATAAACTTTTGTCACTGTTATCGCTATCATGTCCCATGTATTGGGTTCAGCCCAAATGGAGGAAAACAGTTTTAGTTCCCTGTGGGTTTAGCAGTTACCAAGGAAATACAAAAGGGAGTGAAGCTTTTTGTCATGCAGTCTCTTTGGTAGAAAGAGAGAGAGAGATGCAATGAGAACAAACAAGCAATATCACCATCATATCAAACTCATTTTAATTTATTGTGCGATCAACTGATTTATTATTTATCGCGACAGAACTAGCGATTTTTCAACCTGATAATGATATCAAATGGCTGATATCCCTAACTTCAACAACTCAATTCAAAGATATTTCATATTGAAAAATGTCACTAAATTTTAATGGAAAGACAGCAACATGCCACTTCGCACAGACAAAGGAGGCTGCAACAATCAATCCAGTCTCTGAATCAATGCTCTTTCGGTATAAACATAATGGATTCTTCTATCTGTGTCTTCTGTACGGTGGTTGACACAGGGAAAGCAAAATGTGGCAAAATAATTTCAACAATGTTTGGTGGAGTTTTTTTCCCCCATTTGAGTTGTGTTCATGATGCTTAGCGCCAAAGTCAAATTTCAAACTGTGGATTTATGTAAGACTAGTGTTTAACACTTAAATGTTTCTGAAGAGTTTGCTAGCTGCTATTTTTAAGTGCACTACCTCTTCCAGGAATTTCTCAAACTCAGCATCCAGCTCTTCCTTAGTCTGTCTGTAAGACATTGTAATAATGCTCCTCAGTTGTGGACTGAACCTGAAAAAGAATCCCATGAAGTATAAATTAATAAGCAAAGTCATATCTTGTATAATGCTTTGGTTTAATGCTAATATTACCTACATAATATTAGAAAATCTGAATATTTAAATGCAATAAATTTCTACTTGAATTTCCTGTGCTACAAGTGTGTGATATATTTTTATGTAATATGTGTACTTCCTATGTTATAACATATTTACAAGTATCTTATTTTCAAGGCATTATCAATAGAAAAAAAATAATGAAAAACAATAACTGTGACAAATAACTGAAGTGCTACACTTATAATGAGCAGCATACTGGTAATGATGAAGACTCTGATTTTAGTGTGTCACATTTTGACAAAGGCGTTATTTAACTTTCGGGACATACGCTTAAGGTTGTATTTGAACAAAGCAGAAAGAATATTCTAAAATAAGCAATACTACTTTTTGGTTGAGTAAAATAAACTATTACAAGAAATGAGGACTTTTATTCATGTTAGTAAAATCACAGAATAGTCACCACTAGCAACAATTCTTTAGAATGTGAGGTTTTAAAACACTGCAGTTCTTTTTTTTTTTAATAACTTTTGTTCTTTGAAAGTTATAGTGTTCTTCAATGTGAAATTGTGTATTTTCTCAGACAAGTGCTTCAGAAGCTTTGCCAACAAATGTATGTCAACCCACTCTTTGGTAGGATTACCATGCATGTGCAAAGAGGGAATGGGGGGAGCAGATGGAGCTTGAGCTGATGCCCCATTATCCTTGATGCACAGTGTCAGATTGTTGTGAAACTCTCAGCAGAAACTCTTTCAGGCCTGCTGTAAATACGTGAGCGATTTGCCCAGTTACTGACCTGTCTGTCTCTTCCCTTCCTTCCAGTTGCTCTTCCTGTCACTGATCCAATGGGGATGGAGGTCCAAATCCATCTGCATTGGATTTGGACCTCCTGGCTTTTGACCCTCTATCTGTCTGACCCTGAAATCTGGAAGCCCCTGACCTGTATTTGGGCTCCCTGGCTCTGACCCTGGCCTGTTCTGACTGTGATAAAGCCTATTCCTTAATAAACACCAGTTCTTTATTTCACTGCTCAGTCCCTGCGTCCATCCGTGCCAGGATCGTGCCAATGTGCTCCTTTGACTCAAAATCAATGTGAAATTGTTCTACTGAAGTGTTTAGGTGAGGCACACTCATTCTTATTCCATTTTAACCCTTTTTACATATTTGTTTGGCAATTATTTTGTCAAAATTTTATAAAATTTATCAAATATAATTTTCAACAATTTCTTTGTCAAAACGTAATCAAAATTTTGTGTATATATTTTTGTTGCATTTTTTTTGCCAAAATTTAGTAAACAAAAAAATTGCTAAAAAAATATAAAAACTCTAAAATGGAGTAAGAATGAGTGTGTCTCACCTACACACTTTAGTAGAACAGTTTCATACTGATTTTGAGACAAAGAAGCACATGGGTTGGAATCTATTGAAGAAAACATTATATTGAATATTACAATTATTTAAACTATTTAATATGACTTAAAAATTCAATAGAGAATAGTGTGTTTCGTGTAACCCTAATTATCACTTTTTTGTGTCACTAGGTCACAAGGCAAAGCATTTATTTATATTTGTTTGTCAGGAGTGTTTGGTTGGGAAATTTGTTGACAGTCCCTAAATGCTTCAGGAGGAAGCAGGAGGGAGCGGTAGATTAATGTCTGAAGAATGTAGAAATCTAAGCATTTTGAAAACACTAATATTGAAAGACCAATATTTTTGTAATATCTAATAAACACTTTGATCAGACATGACCTACTTCAAAACGTATTAATGGCGAAGAGAACAGGCAACAGTAACACTGGCCAACGACAAGGACCAATGACATGTACCAACGACATTGACCAATTACAGAAGTTAAAGACATTCAGACAACTACTTGAACCAACAACAGAGGGCAGTAGCATCAAAAAACAACTGCGAAGGGCTCACTGCTTTACTGCAGATGAATTGACAAGATGACAGTGAGTAATAACCATGACGCAGCTAGAGACATAACATAGCAACATCTACATATGCAGCAAACACATACGCAACAAACACATCTGCATGCAACATCGACATATCCATAGAGCACCAAGACCACAAACATCTACCAAAGACACATAACGACATAGACCAACAACATCTACACATACTTATTTTTGACACAAATGGAACCCCATAATTTTTGACACAAATGTAACTTCATATAGATTAAGTTTGCTTTGCATTGCATGATGACAATGATTGCGTATGATCTGATTAAATATTAGATTCTTGATTACTATGGGTTGTTGCTATATTGTTGTACGATGTTTTAAGGTTTTGTTCAATGTGTCCCTTTTTAACTTTGAGTCTCTGCTCCTCCAAAGGTCTCTGCAGAACCCTGCAGGTTTACCATATACATTGTTGGGGTTAAAAGCCTAACTCAATAGCAGAGTCAACCAATAACCCAACTCTGTTGCTTTAAATCAAGCCAGTCCTGGATGAGTCTTTTGTTGACCCAGTACTGGAAGCGCTAATAGTAGCACTTTATTTGTCGGCGTGTGCATAAACTGACATGACGCTATCATAAACATGACATAGCAGCACCTGTCATGAACATCAAGGAGTCATGTCAGTCTTATTATGCACACCCTGTCAAATAAAGTGTTACCGAACTAATTAAACCAAAGGTTTACGACTTACTGTTTTTTGGACCTGTACACTCAAACCAGATTACTGAAAGAACATAAAAAGCTGTTAAATCTTTTATCACATGTCCCTCACTATTCACACTGCTTTGTATGCTTTGTATGTGTCTAACGCAAACTATTGGTGACAGCGGAATCAATCTCTTCCAGCTTTGAACACATATCATTTTGAGTCCTATTTGGTCATATTTGTTGGTTGTTCGTTTTTAAAAAAAAATGTTTTAGCAACAAAAATAAATAAATAAAAATACCGAACAGTTTTCCGATGTATTCAGATCATTCCAGCTAACACAGGTTCACCAGCAGCAGTTCGGCTCATCTAAGGAGCTAATACTTAGCCAAGGAACTTAATCAAAACTTCCAGCCTGATTGTTGCTTCAGGAAGCCGACTTTAGTTAGCGACAACGTCTCACTACTCACTCAGAACTGAGGTCTTTGATGACAGCTGCTCAGCGCAATAACTTCTGAAACACGTTGAATGAGTCTTCCCCTCCTGTGTTTATGGCGGTTGGCAAACAATTTAAGGTGCTCTTCACGCCTTTGTTTTGAGTGTAACTTCCCGCGATACTAGCCGCTTGACGAAGCCTCTCTGATTGGCTAGGAAAAAAAAAACGTCAAGAGTGATTCTTACCAATAAACACTGAGAGCGGCTGGGCTGAAGACCGTGAAGTGTCTTCAACTTTGGCATCAACTGTCTTACGATCTTCCTCAGATAACTGTAATAACAATGATTATTACAATATACTATTAAGTAGATCATCTGTTAGAAAGATAGAATAGAATAGAATAGAATAGAATAGAATAGAATAGAATAGAATAGAATATACTTTATTAATCCCCAAGGGGAAATGCCTTGTTTGTTGACAAGCTACTCCACCTATGGTATTAAATATTAGTATTACAAATATAACCGCAAGAAACAAAGTTTATAAATATATATATACCTAGAGTGATGTAAGTAACTCAATATGATTGAATGTAAATAAATACATTACAAGCATGCACATTCAAATAATGTAAATCTAAAAATAATCTATAAATTAATGCAGAAAAATTTTTAATTAACTGTAATGGCTGCAGGCAGGAGTGATTTCCTGTGGAGCTCTGTGGTGCATTTTGTTAAAATGAGTCTCTGGCTGAAGGTGCTTCTGTATCCAGCCAGCATATAGTAAAATGGCTGGTTCTCGTTGTCCCACCACGTCTGTTTACTTTCAAAATAAAAGCTTATTAAAATAAGTTATTTACATTTTTTCCTCCTAGGTTGCCATGCCTATTGCTGAAAAGCACTCTTTTTCCAGTGACTTCTCTCACTTCTGAGTGACAGAGGGCTACCTCTTGTCATGATGCGGGGTTTGGGGTAAGATGAATTATGTAGAGGAGTCCAGGAAGTCATGGTGAAAATAATAATTTAATAATTTCTCTCGGCGAGAGAAAGCTATTTTGGTCAAAATGTGAATTTGCAGCTCCACATTCAGTTGTCAGCCTTCTTAGCTGTGGGACAGCTCCAAAGTGATGTAAATCAGCTATTTTGGTTGTTTCAAGCAAGAACTAGGTGTAAATTTTAAGTTTCAACAAAGTTGAATGTAAGAGGCCAAAAATGCTTTATCTCAACGATAGAAAGCTTTTTTGGATAAAATGTGAATTTTCAGCTCCACAATCAGTTTTGAGCTCTATTCGCTGTGGAACAGCTCAGAAATGCTGAAAATCAGCTATTCTTGTTGTTTCAAACAGGAAACAAGTCTAAAGTTTTAAATTTGAATAGAGTTGAATGTGAGATTCCAAAAAAGCCTTTTTTCAGCGAGAGAAGTGCATAATAGACAGCATGTGAATTTGCAGCTCCACATTCATTTTCAGTGTTATTGGCTGTGAAACAGCTCAGAATTACTGAAAAGCAGCAGTTCTGGTTGTTCTAAAATGAAATCCAAGTCAAAATCTTATGTTTCATGACAGCTGATTGTTAGAGGCCAAACAAGAATTATCGCAGCAAAAGAAGTGAAAAACTGAGAATATATAGATTCACAGCTCTGCATTTAATTTTCACCTTTATTTGCTTAAAATTGATTAAATAAAATTACAGCAAATTTTTTTTTATATGTTTCCAGAAATTTCAGAGTGATTGTTTAGTCAATGTTCGGCAAAAGTCAAGTCGACATTTCCGTTCGACTTTCATTGTACATTCGCGGACATAGTCTTAACTAGTGTTCCTTGCCAGCTAATAAGCTATTTTGGCTTATTAGCTGCAGCTCAACTGCAGCTCTCATTAAACACAAGATTTAGACTTGGTTATTAGAACTGCTGTTTTTCAACAATTCTGAGCTGCTACATAGAAAATAAGGTTGAACATTGAATGTAGAGCTGCGAATCTACATATTCTCATTGTTCACTCCTTTCGCTGAGATAAATCTGTTTTACATGGAATATTTAGACTTGATTCCATTTTCAATCCAGTTTTGCTTTTATGCATTTCTGAGCTGTGTTGGAAATATTAATTCAATGATGCTAGTTTTAACTTTAAGCACATGTTTAAATATTAGACAGATCAATATTGTCTTGCGTAGGCGCAAAATTTTAGTTAGATTGAGATTCATGGCTCAATCAACATAATCTGATCAGTAGAAGATAATTGTGCCAGTTCTTATATCGAAATTTGCCTTTTTGATATTCTGGGTTAGAAGAGAACTCTGCCCCACCAGCCTCCTGTTATTCTTAGTTTACAGTAAAGATCTGCTTATTTAGAGGACAATAAAACAGAGAGGTCTGTGTGAGGTTTTAAATGAAAATTAGTTCTGACCACTCCCTGATGTTCCTGACCTTAAAAGCATCAAAATTGACCAGAGTGCCTAAACTTTTATGAGGGTGAAAATACTCTTTTTAATACTTATCATTTTGCTAAGTTTTAACATAGGAACTTACCCCTTAAGGATGCACATAGTTTCTTAAAGCGTAGTGAAGCTCATACATATACTTATACCCAAATAAATTTCTTTTAGTGTTATATTAGAGAAACAACTAAATCAAGGTATTAATATTTTTATTTGAAGCCTGATACATACTTATTCAACAGTTACCGTGTGTACAAAAAAAACTAAGTTATTTGCAGAAACTAATAAGAAAATTGTCTGTATGTACAAAGAATTGAACAGGAAGAAGCCTAGCAGATGTGTCTCGCTTCAAGGCCTAAAACAGAATGTTACTTAGACTTACAAGTCTCAGTTAAAGGTTGATTTTAACATCTCTGGATAAAAAACAAAGACATCAGCTAGAATATTTGCATATCGACCCACTCTGTTCTGTGTTTAATTTTTTTTATACATCCTTTGACTAACACCTTTTTATGTTGAACTTATTTTGTATTCAGACCTTTCTTATTTTGAACTCTGTCAGACAGTTCTCGGAAAGTTGGTGTTTTGACAAAAAGTCCACACCTGCATGCGTGATACGGAAAGACCTGTATAAAGAGAGGATGCTTCCTCATCCAACTTAGAGTTGATTTCGACAAATTGATTTAGATGCTGTCAAGCGCTTTCCATCTGCAGATGTTAAATAAAGTGTCTGTTCCTTGAAACTTTGAATCTCAGCAACCTTAATCCGGAGAACAATTTAAAGTTTTCTCCAACAGAGGATAACCTTTTTCTGAAGCCATATAAGAGTTGGGGTCCTTTCTTGTGTGTTCGTGTAGGACACCTGGAGAGAACCTAGACTCTCGCACAGACTGTGAAATGCTGCTTTTGGAGCACTTTATCAGACCTCCTCCAAGCCTCGCAAGAGGAGTCATACAATCATTTAGAACATCTTCCCTTTGAAATTTGAAACTTTTTGTAGTCAGGGAAGCAGGAACCATCCCAAATTGCATACATTAGAGAAGAGAACACACCTTATAAAAGTTTCAGCGCGAAAATAATTAATCAGATTGCTGGGGTGCGGCGGCCGGTGTTGTGCGAAAACGTGCTCCCCCGTGAAAATCTGTTCCCCCTGCGTCGGCGCTGAGTTTCTGATGATTTGGTGTTGTTAGTATGAATTTATGCATTTAATTGTCTGAATAAACTCTGGTTATGTCTGCAGTGGAACAGTGGATTTGTGTGTATGTGCTTTCACCCTTTCATCCTTGACCCAGGGAAAACCAGAGGAGACAATGAGCTAAAGGTTTTAATAATTGTCCTCTCAACCGCTACTACATAGCAAATACAGTTGAAAATTAAATGCAGAGTTGCGAATCTACAAATTCTCCATTTTTCACTTCTTTCGCTGAGATAAAGCTTTTTTGGGACTCAGCTGCAGCTCTCATGAAGCACAAGATTTAGACTTGGTTCCGTTTTTAAACCACCAGAACTGTTGCTTTTATGCAAGTTACAATGGAAATAAGGCTGAACATTGAATGCAGAGGTTTGCCTATTGTCATACAAATTAAATTTAGACTACTCCGTAGGTTGAAAAGCTTATTTTATATTTTAATCTGTCTGGGATCTGACTTTTGCTGAACATTTTTGTCAATAAAGTTTTAAAAATATAATAGGAGTGGCCGCTCTCGGTTTCCGTATTTGCATCACTAAATCTGAGATCGTAAGGCCCGGACCCTCCTTCTGCCGTCTCTGAGGCAGACAGAAATTTCATTCTCCGAGATCATCGATCGCCTTATGCGACTGATAGAACACACCCAGCACTACGTTGCCAAAAGTGTCAGTGTTGGAATGATTTTATCAAACTCTAGAGATTAAAAATGACCGATTACGTCGAGGAGCAAAGAAATGAACTTGAAGCCATACAATCAATCTATCCCGACTCCTTTACAGGTAGGAGTTGATTAAAAATAGTAACTAGCTCACAGCTAGCATCGCAGTAAGCTATTTGAATGGGTTGGAACTCCTGTATTTTGTTTGATAGCTGTGATGACTTCTAGTCAATGAAAGCTAATGAGTGAATTCCAATGGCGATTCACGTTTACATCTAGCATGCTCACAACGCGAAGCAACGATTCGGTTCTTATAGCTAATATAGACTAGTTTAAATCCTGGATAAACTTATAGAGAAGGGGGGTTGATCTTAAAAAAAAGTTGTATAGTTTAAATGGGCTGCTACAGCGACCAGTGACGGAAAACTGTCTGGACAATAGTGCACTAGTGATCATGGTGTTCTAATGCAAGTTTGCAGAAATGATCTGTTATTCATGTGGGCTTGCAGTGCTGTCAGAAGAACCCACCAGTTTCGCTATTACCGTTACGTCAGACGTAGGAGAAAACGGGGAAAGTGAGTATATTAAATTTATAAATGCGTTATATTCTATATTCATTTCCTTATTTTTGACACCTTCTTTTTTGCCTGCAATAACGATGATTTATCTGAGTTAATGTATGTTTTGAAGTTACCGAATAAAAATGGTTGCAATTCAATGAGAATGAATTATTCTTATTTAACTTTATTTTCTCATTCCAGCTGTTGAGGCAACTTTAAAGTTTACATATGTAGCAGACTACCCAGATGAACCTCCACTGTGGGAGATCTACTCTCAAGAAAATCTGGAAGATGTCGACCTGGAGGACATTCTCACCTTGCTGAAGCAGCAGGTGTGTTCATTTATGTGAGAATAAATGTCGTGTTTAATTTCTGATGCTTTGTTCATTATTTTTTAACTTTTTTGGGGGGGAAAGTGTTCTCAGCAGACTTTGGGATATTTCCATACACTCATAAACTGACCAAAGAGCCATATTTAGTCTTGGCAGGTACATACACAGCCTTGTGGAAGCCCATCACTCAAAGATCAATGGTTTTAGGAGCTGTTGAAGAAGCATGCAGCAAAGTTTGGTAAAAAAAAAAAACATTAGAGGTGAATTGGAAAATATATTGGCACAAACATTTAATGAATTGAGTCAATGCAATTATGCTCCTCTGTCATGCCACCTCACATAAGATTTTTTTTTCTTCCTTTAATGAAACAGTTGAGCTTTAATTTGTGCAAGCAGTATGGAAATGTTCTGGTGGGCATCCTTCTTTACTGAGGCTCTTCAGTACTGCAATGACCAGTGTGATAAACTGCAGCAAATGTTGAACATGATAAAACTGCAGTTCACAACATTATTTCATAATATTTTATTTTTGGATGCTAATTTGAATCCAATAAAAATTTGTGGGGGGTTGCTCCATGATTTCCACTTGCTCCATGGAATAAGTTTCCAACCAGCCCACATCAAAACACTTGCATAAAGCAGAAGAAAATGGTGGGATACTCACTACGCAGTCCTTGTTTTGACATTTGGAAATGTTTTGTTTGGTGGCCTATGGGTCTTAAACTTTTGATCACCTACTCAATTGCCAGAGTTTAAAAATAGTAGTATATAATCTGCCTGCTGTATTTTTGATGATATATATAGCTCTGTAAAGGCAAACAGAAGCGCATGGGGCAGTGTGTGGGATTTCTGGTCTTGCAATAGTCCCACACTAACTTAAAAAATATTCATTAAATTTTTCCAATTTTTATTTGCACTTAAAGGGGGGAACAGATCCCTTAGAAAAGATTTTTGTTCTGTGCACAACCTGGCTCTAAATTAGCGGTGGCTCTTGTTCACGGGCCTCACGTAACTATGTAAACTGAAGCCGCTTATTTTATGCTGTTTATTTTGTATTACCAACGTGTCTATGCAATAATCATGCAGGCTGAAGAAAACCTGGGTATGGTTATGATTTTCACCCTGGTGACAGCCGTTCAGGAAAAACTCAATGAAATTGTGGATGCAATGAAAAACAGACGAGAAGAAGAGAAACTCCGGAAAGAAAAAGAGGCAGAGGAAGCAGAAAAGGTAATAGAAAGTCTCTCTGAACACTGACTTTTGTTCGGTTTGCTTCTTCTATGCCCTCATTTCTGTAGAGGCTTAGGCAATATGCTCAGGTTCTCTTAGGAGATGAAGACAGTATGTATGGACAGGTACCCAGTGAAGAATGCTTGTGTTTGGCAGGTGAAGTTCCAGGGTACAGTGGTAACAATTGAAAACTTCCTGGCATGGAAAGCCAAGTTTGAGGTGGAGATGGCCGAGTTCAGACGAAAAAAACAGAAAGAAGAGGAGCAGGCTGGAAAACCTAGACTCACTGGTAAATCACTTTCACTTTTATGTCAAAGCCTTGGAAATTGTTTGCAAAATAAAGTGCCATTTTTTCCCTTTTAGGTAAACAGCTGTTTGAGAGAGATCATAACCTTGACACATCAGACATTCAATTCCTAGAAGATGGTAAGGAATGCTCTACAATAAATAGATCCTGTTATTAAATATTATATTTGGAAAACACTTTTTTCTTAAACTGGAGAGATTTTTCTCATAATTTCAATCCATTTTGAGTAATAACTCCGGCTAGATTAATTTCAATGTGTCTTGTGTTTGAAGCAGGTCAGCTTCAAACACAGCTGACCTGTGTTTGAAGCAGGTGTTTGAAACACAGAACTGCAGAAGATAGTAAAAACCAGACTTGTTTTTGCTATCTTCAGTTAGGAACCACTCATTGGAAACCAAAACTACTGGGAGTTGGAGTTTGTTTAGGTTCTTCCATGTAACGTCTCCATGATGTGAGGATCTGACACAAGAGCCAACTCTTAACAGAGCAAAGTGCTTCTGGTTTTCTTTCAACGGTGCTGGCCAAGCATTACATTAATGTCCTTGTTTTTTTTTTAATATATATTCTAAACGATAACAAATGTTTGGCCTTTCGTTTTCAGAATTAAAGCTGAAATGTTCGGCATCACAGGGTCTTGGGTGGAATGAATCTTGAATGGTAATTTATTCACTACCCTTTTTCTAAAGTGGTCTTGTTTGTTTGTTCTTCTCAGCTGGTAATAACGTTGAAGTGGACGAGTCCCTTTTCCAGGACATTGAGGACTTGGATTTGGAGGAAGACAATCCAAACTTCGACCCTTTAGACATGGACAGTGATGAAGACTAAAGCTAAACCAAACAACAGACAGTTAAAACCCCTAGCAAACCATTGCTTCACTCATAATTCTATCCAATTTACGGCATTTTTGAAGCCTCTTGGAGAAAATAGGAAAAATCTCCGTTTACTACAACAGAAGACGTTAATAAATAAATAAATGGAAATTTTCAAAATAAATCTTGCTCTTCATTAAATACTGTGAAAAACCATGGTGAATAATAGCTTGAGGTTTGATCGGTTTGCTGATTTTGGATTTTAGCATCCGAGTGTGTCATGTTACATGTCACACTCCAAATATGACTTCTGTCTGCTATGATGACAAGTTACCTTTTGACTCAAAGAAGTCCCTGTTCTTTAGGTCAGACTGGAACCAAGTAAGTACTGAACTCCTCAAAAGTATCCATGCTGCTTGCTTAAAAGAAAACACAGCAGTTGGATATCTATCTCTATAATATGGAGTGAAAATAGTTTCAATTTTACATGCACAAAACATCCCAGCTGGACCTCAGAGTGCTTCTTAAAAAATATATATATATACTGTATACTTGGTTTAATGTAGCCTCCTAAACAAATTGGGACTGTGATGTCATGTCCCAATGGATGAACACACTTGACAAGAAGAAAAAAATGAGCAGAATTATCTATAACATGACATTATGACTGTAGAAAAGCTGTGCACGTGTTGCATCAGTACTCACTACACATAGTAAGGACTCGTACATCCTCACAAGTGATCCATTTGTCATCTGGTTGCATTCCATTTCGAAGGGCTTTTTTGAGTGTTCTGTGTTTAGGGGGCCAAATCGTGTCACGGCCTGATCAATCATAAAACCAGCACATCGCAGAAAGGATCCGGTTACACTACTCCCGTGACCCGACCCGGATAAGCGGAAGAAAATGGATGGATGGGTAATACTGGCAAATGTGATAACTGTGAAAAATATAAAACAATAGAGGATGTTATACTAGAATGTCATAAATGTGAAAAAGAGAAAAGATGAGGAGAGAGTTTGAAAATATTAATGAACCGGTTAATTTTTTAGATATTTTGTGGAAGAATTTGGGGAGTAATCATATACGAATAGACTATATGATTTTTTAATAAATAGATAGACCATTGATTTTTTTAATAGATAGACCATCACGAACCACACTCCATACCAGTAAGTTGCGGTAATGCTTTTAACAGTTTGTTGCCGACCGCCAATAAAACAAAGAAGAAGAAGAAGGTAGTTTACGTCTATTCCGGCCTAAGCCGGAAACAGGAAGAAAACTCTGAAGATTGAGCTACAATGGAGGCCACTGTGTTTATCCTATCGCTTGTAGACTGTTGTGCACTGATTTTTCTTTCGGTTTACTTTGTATCCTTTCATTGCATATGTTTCTCATGAATGTTGAAAATAATTGCTTGAAGTAGCCCTTTCAGCTATCGGAACTCCTGTATTTGTTTTTCTACATAATCTGTGTAAGCTACATCTTTAGCCACCTAGTTAGCCCTGGTTAATGAAGCATTTCATATAGCCAAAAGACCGCGCTTCAGCGGTGGGGACACGGCAGCAAGTGGCGTGTCGCGGGTTGCTGTTGCTAGACAACAGTAATAAACTCGTGAAAACAACTAAAAATGGTTTGTTCAGGAAATTGTGAATGTTCTATTAACTTTTGGCAGAATTTCATAACCGAATGAAGCGGTTCCTTCTGCCTTTGGTCCACTTTATTTATTGTAACTGGAATTGTGGAGTAGTTATTTTCTCTTACTTAGCATTGGAACCTAGAAAAATTGCAGCACCATAATAACCAATTAATGCATTTCAAGAAATCTTCTTGACAACGTTTTTCAAATTATCTTTGACTAATATTGACTGTTTAGAGATTAGAATGAATGGAGGTTAACTGGTGTGCAGTAGTTTCTTTATTTACAGTGTCCTCTTCAGTACTGCAGAATAAAACACTTTTACTGTTTAAAAATGAAAACAAAATATTCTTCCTCGAACCAACCCTGGTCAAGTTCAATCGCGAATTTCAGATTTAATATAAACACAAAACAATGGTTTACTTGGAAAATTCTTCTGACCTCCAAACACATCATTTTTTGTTGGTCTAAACTTGACTTGTGTGTCCTGACAATGATTTTAATGAGAATGGAAAAATCTGGACATTGAATTAAATGTTGTGTAAGTTTATAATATCAGCTGAAATCCTCAAATATCAACCTTTAGTAGAAATAAAATCTAGGGGACAGTGCTTCCCAGAGCATCATCAATAGTCCAGAGATTAAGCCTTAAAGCCAAAGATAGGAACATGTCTGTCTAACGTATAATCTTCATTGTGATAATTGACAGATTCCATCCATCCATTTTCGAACACCCTTGTCCCTAGTGGGGTTTGGAGGGGTTTGGAGATAGCTCCAGCGAACGTTTTGGGTGAGAGGCGGGGTCAACCTGGACAAGTCACCAGTCCTTCGCAGTAATTGACAGATTGTACCACAATCATAATCAAGAAATAACAGATGTGTCAGATGATAGAAAGATATGGAAAATACGTTTCTTAAAAAAAAACAGAAAACCTTTGTAGTATGTAACACCTTGACATTCATTTCAAGATTATCACTCTATCTGATCTAGAATGTGACTACATTAATGCGCGAGCATGCTGCTCCAAGCTAAACAAAGTAAGTACCATCTCTGTGTTCTCTGTGATCCGTGTGTATATTTCCAATATAAAGATATTATTTTTCCTTGTGTTTATGTTCCATTTTAAATGTATATGTTTATAGTTAGTTAAATGTCCTGAGATTTTTACTAAAAATTTCAGTTTTTGTCTGTTTTTGGACAATAAATATTTTAATGGTTTTATGTTTCCAGTGGGTAATTCCAGAGATGGTTGGTCAGTGTCTCTCTATGATGCTCATGCTGGTCTCCATGCACTGGTTCATTGTCCTGCTCAACATGCCTGTAGCAGCCTGGAACATCTACAGGTAAGCCATGTTTTTACGCTAGTGAATGACTTACTGTTTGAGTGTGTAAACATTATTGTAAACTATATATTTAGTTATAATGTATAGTTTACATTATTGTAAACTATATATTGTGATATAGTTGATATATACCATGGAGTGAAGCAAAAATCTACACATCAGGGTAATAATATAAGAACTGTTCATTTATATAGTTGGTCTGGCCCTTCCAAAGGTAAAATTAAGTTAACATAATTTTGGCACCCAGAAAAGATTTCAAACCTGTTAAAAGACCAGTATTCTGCATGTTGAACTCCTGGACACCTCCCTGGTGAGATGTTCCGGGTATGTCCCACTGGGAGGAGACCCAGAAGATGACTTAGGACATGCTGGAGGGACTATGTATTTTGGCTGGCCTGGGAATGCCTCGGGATCCTCCTGGAGGATCTGGCCTTCGTGGCAGGGGAGAAGAAAGTCTGGGCCTCCTTACTTAGGCTCAGCAAGTCTGGTTCTTTCTGTGAAATAAAAAGTTGTTTAAACAATCCTTTCAAAGTCCTTGGGCCTATAATTTTATTCTTTTGTGTTAAAATATTAAGAATTACCTTATTTGTAAAACCAATACCCTGGCAAAAAGTATGGAATCATCAGCCTTGGATGAACACTCATTCAACATTCCATGTTTGTAAAACAAACTCTGACCAAAAACATGATACAATAATAAGGTCATTCCAAAGTGCAACTTGTTGGCTTTCAGGAACACTCAACGAAATGAAGAAAAAACATTGTGGAAGTCAGTGAATGATACTTTTATTGACCAAGCACAGGGAAATAAATATGGAATCACTCAAATTGGAGGTGGGAAATAAGGACACACTCAGACTATTTCCTTTCCCTAAATGGACACCTGCCCCAGATTAAATGTGCCAATTTTATCTGTCATGACTGCAGATAAAAACACCTGCAGTCATGACACCTTGGAGGGCTTCTGGACGACGTGGGGTGGCAAGAACCATGGCTCCAAAAAGAGAAATGTCCCTTGAAACAAAAGTGAGGATTATAAAACTTCTTGAAAAAGGTAACTCTTCACGCATGGTTGCTAAAGATGTGAGCTGTTCACAGTCAGTTGTCTCCAAGATATGAACCAAATACAAACAGGATGGAGTAGTTAAAGCCAAGCGTACTGGTAGGCCAAGAAAGACATCAAAGCGTCAAGACAAACAACTTAAGGCCATTTGTCTTGAAAACCGAAAAAGTACAACTAAACTGATGAAGCATAAATGGGAGGAAGCTGGAGCCAATGTATGGGACCGAACCATAAGAAATCGCCTAAAGCATATGGGATTTCAATACAGGAAAGCTAAACGAAAACCAGCATTGACACCTAAACTTAAAAGAACAAGACAGCAATGGGCTAAGGAGAGGTAATCATGGACTTTGGATGACTGGATGAAAGTTATCTTCAGTGAAGAGTCAAGAATCTTCATTGGACAAGGTGATGATGCTGGAACTTTTGTTTGGTGCTGGTCCAGTGAGATTTATGAAAGGCCTACCAGAAGAAAACAATCAAATTTCTATAGTCGTTGATGATATGGGGCTGCATGTCAGGCAAAGGCACTGACTGTGGTTAATTCTTCTATCAACGCACACGTTTACATTGACATTTTGGACAGTTTTTTCATCCCTTCAATTGAACAGATGTTTGGAGATGATGAAATAATTTTCCAAGATGACAATGCATCGTGCCATAGGGCAAAAACAGTGAAGGCATTCCTTGGAAAAAGACGCATGGCCTGCAGATCTCAACCCAATTGAAAACCCGTGGTGGAGATTGAAAAAAAATGGTCAACAAGAAGGCTCTGACCTGCAAAGCTGATCTAGCAACTGCTACCAAAGAGAGTTGGCATCAAATTGATGCAGAATACTGTTTGTCATTTGTCAAGTCAATGCCTCAGAGACTGGAAGCCATTATAAAAGCCAAATACATACTAGTGATGTATTTGTTGGGATCTGGGGTGTGGGAGGTTGTTGTTTTTCTATTTATCCACCAGAGGGTGTCCTGAGGCTGCCTTACTTGGAGGGTGTGTTCTGTGGTTGTTGGATCAACACACCTGGCTCCAATCACTTCATCTGGAGGAATATATTAGGAAGAAGCTGCCAACACTTCGACGCCAGAGTGTTAGCCAGTAATGGTACAGACTCATTGAAGAGCTCTCTCTCTGACCGATCTCTGTTCTCTAGTGATTTACTTCCTGTTGTCTCCTCCTCAGGTGTTCCCCGGGACGCCTTGGCCTACCTCTGAGAAGCCAGGATTGTTGCTTTCAGAAAACTCCCTCCTTGTGCCTGAGTTCCCAGCGCCTCTTTATATTATAGCCATTCATCAGACATTTCAGTCGGCAGCTCCGCTCTAAAGGAGATTCCATCACTCCACCACTTACCGGTCCGCCCTCCTACGAGGCCACAAACCACCCAGCCATCCTCTCCGCCAGATACATCCCGGCCTGGATGAACGCAATACAAAGTAAGATCTACTAGATTTATCAAAGCCACAAATTCCCATTGCCCCTGAACTCACCGTCTCTGCTCTCCCTGTACTCAGAGATCCAGAGTTTCCTGTTTGATGCTCCCCTGTACCAGACCTCTGATCATTTTTTTCATTTTAGATTTATTTGTGTTTTTCATGATTCCATACTTTTTTCCTCAGAATTAAGTGATTCCATATTTATTTCCCTGTGCTTGGTCAATAAAAGTATCATTCATTGACTTCCACAATGTTTTTTTTCTTCATTTCTTTGAATGTTCCTGAAAGCCAACAAGTTGCACTTTGGAATGAACTTTTTATTGTATCATGTTTTTGATCTGAATTTGTTTTACAGCATGAAATGTCTGAATGAGTGCTCATCCAAGACTGGTGAGTCCATACTTTTTTGCCAGGGATTGTATAACTTTACAAGACCCTCAGCATTCCTCATTTTATGAAGGTTATCATAAAATTATGCCTTTATTCTCATACAACTTTACTTAATCTGAAGAAGCCTGACTGAAGACACTTTGTATTGTCATCTCAGGATGAGGATGGTCAGGGTTGTCCATAACTTTCTTGATTTTATGAAGAATCCTTCTTTGCCTTATCATCTCCAGAGGTTCCACCATCGGCTCCAGAACAGAACCAGTCTTCTTTATCAGGCTGTTGAGCCTAAAAATCTAAATCAAAAAAAGAAAAAAAAACTGGGAGATTGACATTCTTACACTAAACTTCCCAAAACAGGAAGATCTAATTTCATAATAATAATAACATTTGTGATAAATCAATGTGTAGATTTGTTTTAAAGAAGGTGGAGTGGAAATTTATTCCTGACCAGAACCGGATCACATCAGAACCAGAGACGTAAAAAGGTCTCAGGTTCTGATGCTCCTGCCCCAACAGATGACAGATGAAGAGATGACGATCTCAACAACAGACTGAGAAGATCTGCAGCATCTTTCTGCAAACCTTCAAGGTTCTTAGCTTCAAGATCTTGAAGCTTGAAGACTTTGAAACATTGAGGAATGTTTGTACTTCCTTAAAAAGTACAAACATGTAATCTCACAATGAGTGAAATGGAGATCAGCTGAGTGCAGTGAGCGCATCTCCAGTGATTGTAGTACAAGCCAGCTGATTCTGGAAGGTCCATTCACTGGTTCATCAGAATTCCAGGAGACTAAAGAACACTCCAAGATAAATCAGAGAAAAAGCTGTTGAAAGTATGAGTCAGGGAAAGGATTTAACAAATCTCTAAGGCCCCGAAAATTCCCTGGAGTTAAGTTTAGTTCATTAACAACAAATAAAAGTTGTGTAAATCTGCCAAGAATTAAAGCAGGTCATCCTCACACACTCAGTGACTGCGAAGAAGGAAATGAGTGAGAGAGGACACATTTGATATCAGAATTTATTGTGATGCAGCTGTTGTTAGGTAAGTAGGGTGACCATATGTCACATGTCTGATATGATATGGAGACATGAATACTGAATTTCAGTACATGTTGCAAGCTTCTGTTTTTCTCTTCTTCTGTTCCCATAGGTATGTGAAGATTCCTATGGGAAACATGGGTGTGTTTGACCCAACTGAGATCCACAACAGGGGTCTGCTTAAATCATACATGAAAGAGGCCATGATTAAATTAGGATACCACCTGCTCTGCTTCTTCATTTATTTGTACAGGTAACAAAACCACATTTAGATAATGTCATTCAATATTATAGTAAATTGCACAGTACTACTTTATTTCCTCCATGTATTTGCAGCATGATCCTGGCTCTGATCAATGACTGAGGACCCCAACAGAGTGACCACCCTCACATCTGTGCTGTTTGGATGAAATATCTCAGAACACTGTTGATTTGTGTTGTCGGGATCCAGGGTTTGCAGTTTGATACAGTTATGTGGTTAATATTTAACCATTCAGTGCTTAACACTTTCAATATAGCCAAAAATGTCTTTTTGTATGGTAAAGAACCCTATGTTATTTTTTAAAATGCTTTTTTAACATGAGGGCAATCACATTTGCTTTTCGCTGTATGTTGGTGTGATTTTTTTTTTGTCTGTGCTTCAATTAGCTGAAACAAAAAATGTAAGACACAGTCAATTGCAAAACATTACTAGTAAGTAATGCATACAACTGATCCATTTAGCCTACTTTATTTACTTTCATTTACATAGCATGCTCAACATATGAAACATCAGCCTGACAGAAAGATCCTGCAGTGATCACAATTGCAAGTAGAAACTGTTGAATAGCTCACTTTATCTGCAATACCTCCAATTAATATGAGATGTGGTCTACTGCTGTTGTGCAAATATGCATGAAAAAAGTCCTCTGGACTCTTCATAAGGCAGGACCAGTAATTTGTATGATTGAGTAAAGGTTTTTAATGTTTCTCATCAAAAGCTAGTGATGTAAAAACAAAAATAAATGCTTATATGGTTTTTGCTGTAAGATACAAAATTATTAAATTGAAAATTAAACATTTATGGTCAACAGATCAGCAAAAAATGTCATTTATTTTCATTTTAATTTGCCTTTGGGAAACCATGTTTTAATGTTTCTGGCTACACCCTAAAGTCTACTACTATTGCTTTTTGGTACTGTAGTTGGCACTGTTTTCCCTGTACAACACAATTTGCTTTCAAAAAAGAATGTGCTTTGTTCATGGCTCAAGTTTGCTTGAATACTGTAAATAAAGAAATAAAAACTAGGTATCTGTCAAGAGGTGTCAAACTATGATGAAATGTTAACAAATAATTTAATGGATAAAATATTAATTATCTTCTTTTAACGCATTATGTAAAATGAGAGACAACAAAACCTATCTGATAAAAATAGATTTACACTGCTCGACTACTGTTCAATTTGTTGTGAATTTGGTAAGCAATGCAGAACATCATACTGAAACTTAGAAAGAGGAGATTGTGAAATGAGAAAAGAGTATGTGTGGATGCTGTTGTAGAGATGTACTCCTATGTTTACTGTCCATTTATGTGGTAAACATGTTATGGGCTCCTGCACCCCCTTTACAGTAATACTGCTGTCATAATGTTTGTTAGTCTAGTCTGTAGAAAGATGGCTGATTATTGATGGAAGTTGTAAAGAAGAAGAAATCATATCATGTTTTAGAATTGGTCATACTGGACTGATAGTTCTCTTTTTTGAATAGGGAAACATGAAATGGGGACTTATAATTATTGTAATCAGATGGAAACAGTGGAACACGTCTTATTATAATGTAATAAATATTGAGAAGAATGTCATAATTTGAAGTCAATATTAAACAGAGAGGAAAAAGGATTTTGGATAATAAATCTTTTAGGAAATTTGTCAAAATCTAATAAAGATCAATTAATTAGATTTTTCTAAAATTACTAGGTTTTAATCAAATTTACAAGTATGTGTGTGTGCATGCATGTGCATACACATATTATGTTTATGTGTGTTTAAATAGGCACATATACACATACCATTGAGGTATTATTAAATAGCTTCTGAATATCATTGATGAACACACTCCAGTCCGGTAGGTGGCGGTAGATAAGTTGGTTGCCATCTGCGAATAAAACACAAAATAAGAAGTTGTATCAACGAATACCTGGAAAACAACTGTCAGCAATCAAGTGTTTGCCTAAAGACAAACAAATGCTTTGCATTCCCCCGGTGAAAGCGAGGTACGTTTTGTGCTTTGGTTTTCACAGTGATTATGATGATCAGGATCAAAAGGAAAGTTAAAACGCTGAAAATCACCGGTCAAGCTGCGCTGAATGTTGAGCGGGAGGGCTGCTACAGTCAGTAAATAGTAGTTTAAACAACACCCGATTGAATAATGAAACTAGACTGGCCAAAAGGATACCAGTCATTTCTTTTTGTTTGATTGATTGCTCTATCTTTCGGCTCACACACCACCTCAGTAGATGGCGGTAAAAGGCTCTTAAGCTGGGTCGCAATAAACAGAAGAAGAAGAAAAAAAGGGAAGAAGAACTTCTTGTTGACGTGTAGGTTGGAAAGTGTAGCTTTAGCATGTATCAAAGTGCAGTCTTTCATTATTCAAAATTAATTCGTTCGGTTTATTGCAAAGGTTTTTAACAAAATGCTACTCAAGGTAAACTGGAAAAACTGCAAAGGTAGGGAACTTAAGATTCGGTGACAAGACGGGTACCCTGCAGAAAGTGGTAATTTTGATTTATTATTGCTATGCCAGACAGACATACCAGTGATACAAATTGACGAGTCTTTGTGACAGATTCCGATCCTGTGGCGTTAATGAAGCTACACATTAAGGGTAGGCGTCATGTTGGTATTCTGGTTGGGAAGTAGAGCCAATACGATTAGGAGGAATGTAATAAAAAGTTTTCGGACAATAGGTAATTACATTAATGAATTAACTTCTACGTAAGGTTTACGCAGTCTTATTGCCAACGAAAAGTAAATTCACACACCAGGGCACGAAATGGAAGTGGTTATTAGATCAGTTTGTTCGCCATCTTTTCTATACAAAATGAACATTAAAGTGTAAGCTCGAAGATCCGCAAAGCATCGTTTTTATATACAGCAGATATATTGTTATAATTACAGTGAATATGTTTAGCCACGCATAAAGTTAACATATCTGCCTGTTAACACCCTTGCTTAATAGTTAAGCCCTCTCCTTCAACTCTGTTACATTTTTGTTTATTCTTATTTGTCCATTGCTGACCTCAATTTGTAATATTTGGCAATGTTAGTTTTTAGATTATAAGTTTTCTAAGTGTAGAATTTAAATCAGCTGTACAATATTTGTTTTGCACTCTAAAAGCTATTTTAATTTCGCTTTAAAATTATTGGCTGTTATTTTCAGGTGAGTCAATGGATACATTTGATGGGGTTGGTCTGGCTGATTCAGGCCTTTGTAATATTAGCTGGTGTGATCAAAAAAAAAACAATACATTGTTGAACTTAAACTTTATGTTTACATGTGTTGTATGCAACAACATAAACTATTGTAGTTAGCAACTAAAGAAAATATGCAAACTTACAAAAAAAAATTAATTGTACAGAATTGCTGCTGAATCCATTTGCATGGACCAAAGTCTTGTTTATGCCGTAAAAATATGTTGAAACACAATTTATTTGAGTTGGTCAACAGCAAATTGACAGGCAAATAGAAGCACACAGTGACATATTAGAGATAAGATAATAAAAATGATTGCAAAATGATCTTAACATTTCTGGTCAGGATTTAAGTGTTACTCTGTCTACTGTTTGGCCAAACAAGGAAACATAACGCTTTAGTAATGCATTTCTTTTTATACGCTAACTCAAGTGTCCCTTACTAGTTGGTTTTTCATAAATAACGGAACTTTTGTCATATTAATTAATCTTATTTTTCGCAATTAGCTAGAAAACATCCTGTTCTTTCAAAAAAAATGTTCTGCTATTTTCAAAATGGTATAAGTTTTGTCTTGGTATCATATCAATCTTTAAATTTTAGTGTTGTGATTATTTGTGTGCAAACCAGAAAAGCTTATTGCTTTTGTTTTCAACAGGTGTGGTTGAATAAGGACGTCCATGATAAACTATGGGGAAGAAAAAGGTGCTGGATCTGTATAGAGCCCCATTTCCACTGTACACTGTCAAAGTGGATGCCACTACAGGGCTTGTGATAACAGCTGGAGGAGGGGGTCCCTCAAAGACAGGAATAAAAAATGCTGTAGTAAGTACTGATGATGGTAGACATGTCTTTCTCAAACTGTGGTCCACAGGCGCCTCCCAGTGGTCTGCGAGGTACTGCATGTAAACAACTGTTAATTTCCCATGTGACACTACAGTTAGCTTACCAAAGGATTGTGCTTATAAATAATAATGGACAAATGGTTTAAGACCGGATCACTAAAAAGAAAACCTTTTGAACACTACAAAACATAGCATGCCACATGCATGTAGTTGTAGGTCCGGTGAATGCGATATAATGGTAAGGAGGCGGTGCACAGAGCTGTGCCCATGCTGACCAAAATATAAAATTTATATTGTGCTAAATAAAATGGCTGAAAGAAAATGTTTGTTTTTGCCAATGCAACTCAAGTCTATTTTTTGTTTATTATGTTTCTAAATTAGAAATATCGCTAAAATGTTAGTGCACAGAACACTAGTAAAGAACATTTTTTGATTTCCATGTGTATTCTATCATTGGAAAGCTTAGAATTCATACTTTCAGAATATGTAACTCAAAACACCAGAGTAGACTTGTTAATGGTGTTATTGTGTTTACAATTTACAAAATGCCGCCCTTCATATTCAGAGGAACAAAGACAGTGAGTTAAGAGACTAATATTTTTATTTCAGGTTGCATATATTAAGATGTTGCATTATTGTGGGGCAATTTTAAGTTAGGTGGTCTTGAATGTTTGTAAAGGGCATAAATAATCCTCAGCCTGAAAATGTTTGAGAAACACTGCTTTAGATGAAGACTGAAGTCTTTCAACACTACTAAGCTAGAACAATAATTAATTAATTAATTGCTGTGAGTCTTAATTTCTACTTATGCCTAAATTAAAATATCAGATCAATGTAGCTATTAATTTTCCATTTTATTTTCAGATTTCTAATTCAGAAATACTTTATTGATCCCACAGAGTAATTAAATTAAATTCTACCTCCTCCAGTAATTTGTTTTAATTCTCAATAATATTCTGTTCACTATATACTGAATATTTAATAAAGGTTAAACACAACAGGTCTAACACACAATAATAAATATTATTAATTTATACTCAGAGAAGTCTCTGTTTTATTCAGATTTTTTTTTACTTTTGCTTAGTTTTTTTTCTGTGGTTGAAAAACATTGCTCCATAACTCAAATCCATTAACCAGCCATTTGTGCGTCATAGCAGTGCACAAAGCATTGATTGTGTTAATGTGATCAGGACTAGCAGAAGCGGTCCTTGCCTGTTTGGTGCCCTGGGCAATCCATCCTTCCGGTGCCCATCCCAGAAACCTCCACTGAGGACCGGTTTGTTTTCCAGAACTAACAGCACGAACTCTGTCATAATGTTCACTTGTATCTTATGTGCTGTTATTCACTCTGCGCCACACTCCTTTGAACTTGGATGAGACGCAAAGTGCACTGACGTGAAATAATACCTCCGATAGAAGTCCACAGAGCTGCTGAGGAAAGCTGCTACCATGGAAACACATTTTATTCTTAGGTGATTCAGCTCCCATCTATCACCTAAAATCTCTCCTCCTAGGATGACAACTACTGCAAGCTTGTAGTGTTAGCTTAGCAAAATTCCAGCACCTGCATATTATGCTACTTTTGCCAATGCTGCCTTCAAGGAGTGTGGAAAATTTCAGTATAAAAGAGCCGCACAGGATCTGACAAAGAGCTGCATGTACATGCTACATATAAAGGACCACTTTCACAATATTTACCAACAAAGGCAGGTAACTTGTGGAAAGGATTGTCAAAAAGGAGGACTTTGTCATTTTCCTCACTATTTTTGCAGTTCTATTGCATATACTGCTGGTTAGGTTATATCATGCCTAAAGCTTCTGCATCTGGCTCCACTTAAACCAGCACCATTTCCTGACACTTCCCTTTTTTGATGTATGTCATCAAAAAAGGTTTGGTTCTAAGCAGTATTATATTAACATTAATTTGCATGTGAATAGGTTGATTGTGTGGGAAGTGCTTTGAATGGCTGACAAGATCAGCTTAAATAAGTTAATTTATTTAGTGCCAGTTCACATCACATCATCTCAAGGCGCTTTAAGAAAATGTCTGAAATGGCACCATAAGTGCAGTCTGTTTTATTTGTAAATTTTAATTGTACGCATCTCTAGTTTTATTTAAAGTAAAGAAATTCTCATTAATTTTAATATAACTTTTTAATATCGGTGAAAATTTGCACAGACACGTAATGGCAGAATGCAAATCTGATTTCATCAGTAGCAAACTTGTCTTTCAGCATTTCCTGGATGTGCAAATGGTTGGAAAAAATCAGTACACCTCCAGTCTTCTTCACTCTCATGATACGGACACACGCGCCACTATAAACATGGCTGTCGGTGACGGTGTGATTGCTGCTGGACAGGATGGCACATGCAGCCTCATGAAGTTTAAACTCTGCCAGCAGAAAGAAGAAAGTGCTACGCATAGAGATGGTATGGTTTACAGCTTTCTGAAGATTACTTGCTGTTTTAAGAAGACAGTTAAAACATACTTTGAACTAAAGGATTATCTTTCCCATTTGCAGTCAGAGATGGAATTACCATTTAAAGTTTTGATTGTGATGCAGAATTCATTTTCTTAATTTACCTTTGGTTGTTTTTTTGTGTTGCTTTTCCTTGATTAATTTTTAATAGACCACACATTTGCTGTCAGGGCTCAAAAATTATAAGCCACCATATATAATGGTTTGTAATCTGATTCAAAGATAGCCACAGTCTTTAGTGTGAAACCTGAAATTATTTTAACCTTGACTCAAATGTGTTAAAAGTTAAGACTTTAAGAACATTATTATTGAAATGAAACAAGCAGTGCTACTCATTAATGGGTCTGCTTATTTTAAAAAACTCAGTGAAGGAAAGGCAGCAGCCTTACATGGATCCTTTACATTAGTGTATAGTATATCAATTATCCTGTTTTTGCTGGTGGGACAATTGACAACCTGGTGAAAAGTAGCCAGAGTGAAATCCAGGCTAACATGATTGAAATCGGCAGATATTATGAGGGCCTCAGGGTGTTGTGACACGTTGTATCCAGACAGCAGCTGGCTCCACCCTCAGAAGAATGTAATGGAGATCACGTGACTGATCTCTCGAGGAAGATGGTGGGGACGCAGGCTGACAGCTATCAGCTCTAGATCAGGGCAACACCCTCTGCCTTGACTTTGACATGGCCAGGGTTACATAGGTTATGTAGATGATCAAACCGCCAACTCTGCTTTTTCCACATGCCAGACCATTTTTTTGGTTCATCTCAGGGTGGCAATGACTATGCATATTTTTTTGAAAGGATACATGTCTCTAGTTAATTTGGTATGATAGCCCTTCCAAAATGGTAACTCAGTCATATTAGCTCATGAAGTTAATAACCCTGTCAGCCGGCGTATGGCTAGTTTAAGCTCATGATACGGACATTTGGTAAAGTTCTATAATATAGTGTTTGGTATCATCTTAAAGGAGATACTCTTGGCTTTCATCTAAGTCAGATTTTGAGTATCTGACCAACACAGAGGTCACTAATGCTTGTTGAGCCAAAAATAATACACATTTTTCCACATTTTTTGATTAAACTGGATACATTTTTGATCCCAGTGATATTTGTGGACATCAGGGACACAAGAGTTAACAACTAATGTACTCAACAGACTTTAAGGATTCAGTAAATGTATAATATACCTGTACTGTCTGTCTGAGTTGAAATTTAAAGTCACTGTCATAGGCTATTACCTTAAAGGGCATCTGAAAAAACCCTTTTCACTTGAGGTAGTGTTAGGGTTATATCAAGAGAAAGTAGTTTCTCTGGTTTGCTTTTTTTTCCCATGTCCCCTTACAGGCTCCGTATTAATAACTTCCTTAATGCACATTTTCACGATCCCTGTTTTTGCTAAGAATATTGATTCATGCAAAGAAAATGCACAACTATATACGAATACACAACAATCAATAAATGTATTCTGAAGAAAATCCAAACCCGTTAATTGAATAATTATATTACAAAAACACCAAGGGAACTCGGCCTGGTGTCCCTGGGTTACCGTTGCAGTGACACTGATGTGGGTTCATTTGTTTGGTTGCTGGGCCATTGGCCATGGCTCCAGGTTGACTTGTATGCTCTCTATTCTAATTTCCTTCCACTACTCCTATCCCTTTCTTTCCCTTTTCTGTCTTTTCCCCACTCTTTTCCAACTCTTTGTTCATTGCATTTGAAATAAATCTTAAGCAATTTCTAATAAAGATATATACACTCACCAGCCACTTTATTAGGTACACCTTGCTAGTACCAGGTTGGAGCTCCTTTTGCCTTCATAACTGCCATAATCCTTCCTGGCATAGATTCAACAAGGTACTGGCAACATTCCTCAGAGACTTTGGTCCATATTGACATAGCATCAGGCAATTGGTGCAGATTTTTCAGTTGCACATCCATGATGCAAATCTCTTGTTCCACCACATTTGTGCTCTATTGTATTGAGATCTGGTGACTGTGGAGGCCATTTGAGTACAGTGAACTCATTGTCATGTTCAAGAAACCAGTCTGAGATGATTCATGCTTTATGACATGGGATGTTTTCCTGCTGGAAGTAGCCGTCAGAAGACGGGTACACTGAGGTCATAAAAGGATAGACTTGGTCAGCAACAAAACTCCACAATACAGGTAGGCTGTGGTGTTGTCATGATGCTCAATTGGTACTACTGGACCCAAAGAGTGCCAGGAAGTGTGCCAGGAAAATTACACAACAAAATTCACCACACCATTGCAGCATCACCATCAGCCTGAACCATTGTTACAAGGCAGGATGGATCAATCCTTTCATGTTATTGACAGAAAATTCTGACTCTACCATTTGAATGTCGCAGCAGAAATGGAGACTTATCAGACCAGGCAACGTTTTTCCAGTCCTATGTTGTTCAGTTTTGGTGAGCCTGTGTGAATTGTAGCCTGAATTTCCTGTTGTTAGTTGACAGAAGTGGCACCCGATGTGGTCTTCTGCTGCTGTAGCCGAGCCCCCTCAATGTTCGACATGTTGTGCATTCAGATATGCTCTTCTGCATACCTTGGTTTATTTGAGTTACTGTTGCAATTCTATAAGCTTGAACCAGTCTGGCAATTCTCCTCTAACCTCTGGAATCAACAAGACATTTGTGCCCACAGAGCTGTCGCTCACTGGATATTTTCTCTTTTTCTGACTGTTCTCTAAACCCTAGAGATGATTGTGCGTGAAAATCCCAGTAGATCAGGAGCTTCTGAAATACTCAGACCAACTCATCACACACCAACAACCAGGCCACATTTAAAGTCTCTTAAATCACCTTCCTTCCCTGTTCTGATGCTAAGTTTGAATTGCAGCAGATTGTCTTGGCCATGTCTGCATGCCTCAATACATTTGTAATGAGTTGCTGCCATGTGATTGGCTGGTTCAACATCTGCATTAATGAGCAGTTGGACAGGTGTAGCTAATAAAGTGGCCAGTGAGTGTCTGTGAATATATATATATATATATATATATATATATATATATATATATATACGTATAAAATCTGCTGCGACTGTATAGTATTTATTGCTGCACCTTGATTCCAGGCAGTGCAAAATCTTCAAAATATCATATTGAATTATTAGAAAGTGTTGTTAAGAGTGTTATTTCTGCTATAGGTAACACCCTTGAACTAAGCAATGCCAGACGGAGATCTGGGAAAGCTGGAAAAGGTAATCTGGAGAACCGTTCTTCTACTGGAGACGTGCCTGATACTAGGAATGAGACGATTCAAATCACAGTGACCAATATAGCTGAGGTGCTGTCAGACCTAAACCCACATGACCCTCTTCAGAAAGTTGTTAGGTTCAGTCCTGACATGAACCTTCTGCTGACCGGAGGCACCGATGGATACATCAGAGTTTGGGAGGTAAACTTTGATCAGTTTTTAAATGTGAAAATATCCCCACATTAGCCAGCTGACATTTGTATGATTTGGAATCTACTTTAGGTAATCAGAAACAAACAAATAACATTTCACTGGTTCTTTCTACTACTACATTGAGTACTCGTACTTTTTTGCCTTTTAGGTCATGGAATCATATGACACATTTGAATATCAGACAACAGCTTATCTCTGTTTATTTATTGCCCAATCTAACAATAGTGACAAATTCAAGCTATTTAGATAAAGAATAAAACAAAACATTTTTCTTCAAGTTTCTTTTGCTGACATAACAAAAATGTCTAGTAGTTATGCATTTACTTACAGTAGTATTAATAATGTTAATAATAAACATTAGATACGTTTATCAGGTTTCTATATAAACCTTGTAGATGCCTGAGTGGTGTGTTTTTGTTTTGACCTTGTCACTTTGGATTTTTTTTTTCTTAAAGTTTCCATCCCTTGAGAAAAAGTTTGACTTTAAAGCACATGAAAAGGAGATTGAAGACTTGGATATGAATACAATAAGCAAGGTGAACTATCAACTGCTCTTAATAGGAATGTAATGCATGTTCACTTTTAAACCTCATGTTTCGTCTTGCAGCAACTTGTGACTGTGGGACGAGACTTTGTCTGCAATGTGTGGAGTGACAACATACTGGTTACAAGTCTGAACTGGCTTGAAACCATGCCTCAAATTGCTGAAAAGACCTATCGGTATATGGCCTGCAGGTACGATAATAAGGAAATGGGAGAAGGATTCTTCTCTTCAAAAGCCCATCTAATTTGTTTTCATGTCTTTTTAGGTTTGGAAATGATGAACATGAGAAAGATGCCATAAAACTTTACACAGTGCAAATCCCTCATAAACGAGACAAAAAACCTCCTCCGTGCTATATCACCAAGTGGGACAGCAAGATCTTACTTCCAATGTTAACATCTCCCTGTGGTACTGAAGTTATCTCCTGTCTGGCTGTGAGGTAATTGAACCAGGAGAACCAGAAGATGAAGAAGATTGCATTTTTTGGGACAAAAAAGTTATACCATAATTAGTTCTGATGTGTTTATGTTACCAGCATCTGAAAACAATCAATGCGTGTGTGTATGTGTGTTTGTGTGTACATATAGAAAGTAGATTAATCAAGCATTGGAGGTTGGCAGATGGAAAAATTAATCTTTGACTTATTTGGAACAGTGACTCTGGGAGGTTTCTTGGCCTTGGAACAGTAACTGGATCAGTAGCAGTTCATGTTGCTTTTTCTCTAAAGGTAACATAAACGTCATACTGACCTTAACATATAAAGCGTATGCATAAAAGTTTATTTGTATGTTAATTTTTGCAGAAGCTGTACTACGTTCATGAGTCACATGGCATTGTTGTGACAGATGTAGTCTTTCTGCCCAACTTGATGAAAGGCCAAAATATCAAAGGGAACAACAAAGCAGCATTGCTGAGTGTAGCTGTGGATAGTCGATGTCAAGTACATACTGTCATCAAACAAAGTGAGTCTGACATAAAAATTTTTTCATTTAAAATGCATATCTCTGAGCTTCTCATTGTTTGCCGTTAATTTTTTCCATTTATTTTAGGACCTGTCTCTCCCTGGCTTTTCTTCTGCGGGCTTATCATCGTGGGAGTGCTCTTGATTTTACAGTACCTTTTTCCAGTGTTGATGTAAATGATGCATATTATCTGTGATTAATAAACCTCTGACAAATTGTCAGTATTAGTAACCGATTTTTTTAAACAGTTTTCAATAAGTATCAAACCCAAACAATTGTATATTAAATAATTTTTTTGTTTTGTGAATATGGTTCAGATTCACTTTCACTATTTGAGAAACAAGCTTCATGAATGGGTTCAGTTTTATTCATAAAGCTAAAGCAGACAGTTTTATTAAAAACAGTACCGATTGTATCAAACACATATGTTGACATACAGTCACATGTGTTTCAGTCATCCCCGTAGTGGTGTTTTTTTTTTTTTTTAAGATTATATAAAAAATCAAAGGCACAAAATTATTTCTATGTCATTCATCTCCCATGCCTCATTGCTCTTGTAGTATTTTTTACATCTTCTGTAATTGGTTTTACTCACAACAAAAGCTTTGTGGGCAATGTTGACCATACATTCATCCTTCCATTTTCTATACACCCTTGTCCCTGGAGGAGTTAGGACAGGTATGGTGCCTACATCCAGCTAACATTCCGGGCAAGAGGCAGGGTACACCCTGGACAGGTCACCAGACTGTTGCAGGGCAACACAGAGACACACAGGACAAACAACCATGCATGCACACACTCACAGAAGAGAATTTAGAGAGACCAATTAATCTTGACAGTCATGTTTTTGGGCTGTGGGTTGGGCTGACCAGTGGTTGTGAAATTGTATTTAAACATATGTTGGCTTTTCTCAACATACAATAGCTTCTTTTTTTTTTTTTAAATTAGCTTGATTTAAAAAGCTTTTTTCAAAATAAAAAAATAGATGGTGATGGTTGTTGGCAGAAAAGATTTTCTGCAACGCTATGTACTGCACTGAATCTGAAGAACAGAACCAGAACTGAACCAGCCTTCTTTATCAGGCTGTTGAGCCCAATTGAGATGGCTGAACCACAACTTTTAGAATTTAATTGAGAGTGGTAGACCTGTGATTTGGGAATGTGTTTGGTGCAAATATGTGCTTCCTGAAGGAATATTACCTCTGATTTTAGTTTATTCAGATGAAAACACTATTGCATAGAAAAAGCTTCTGCAATTATAATAGAGGCTCAGATGTCTTCGCTAAACATTTTCTGTTCCATTTTTATTGAACCAAAAACGGCGAAAGTTGAATAACAGCAAGACGTTTGCATCCTATCTTCCTGTTTGAATTGTGATGTTTGTTTTGAAGCAAAAATTTCTTAACCCTCAGTGCAAAGACAGTGGATAAAATGAATGGTTTTCTGGCCCAGATTTTTTGTGTGAACCTGAGAACAGATGGCTGAAAAACCCTAAGATCTTGAAAGATATTTCAAGATCCTGAGGTCAAAATAGCGGAGATGAATTTTACTCAAGCTGGGCAGGATAGTCTGGTAGAAAGGCTTATGAGCAACTTTTTCTTATGACTTAGCCTTAAGTCACTAGAGAAGCCTTGCTAGTGGCTTCTCTAGTGCAACACCTTGTTGCTGTTTTCGTCATGACATAGAAAACTGTTAAAATAAACACTTTCTTAATTACATTTAAGTACTGAGCAGCTGGAGAAAGTTGTCAAGATGAAAGATGTCAAAGCTCAGGTACCAAAGAGTCTTCTATGCTTAGTCTAAATATGGTTTAGATATGGTAATAAATAGTGGTATTTTTACAGTTTGAAATTAATATCTGTAACATAGCCAAATTAGAAAAAAGTGATGTGCTGTGAATATTTTTCTGTTGCTCCATAGTACAGAAGTTTATTTCTTTTGGTGTAATGTAATTTTAAATGTCACATTTTTTTTGCAGAAAAGTGTATGTAGAAAAATCATCCTTATCAAATATAAAGGCTTGAAATCATCACGGTGTTTGTAGTGAATATATTAGTGAATAATGATATGAATACATTTTGTCAGTAAGATAAGTTGATTGAATATGGATGTAAATATACCGATGCATTAAGTAAATTAGAATTTAAAAAGTTCATTCAGTAAAACAATTCGCTGTCAATCACATTATTAATTACCTATAGACTGACCTTCTAACGACTTTATTCCTTTTGATTGTTTTTCACTGACAGTTAAAGCACTTTTAATCTGACAAATGAGCCTTATTAAAACATATTTATACGTATTAAATATGAGTGTTTGAATTTACATTTCTGAGAGACTACAACGTCATGTTAGAGGGAGGAGCCCTCTAACCCGTACCAAGATGGCGACGGTATTGCCGCATCGTTGGTATCAATAGCAGTAGTCAAGGCGGCATCACCG
This sequence comes from Phalloptychus januarius, assembly GCA_902982915.1. Classification (NCBI taxonomy): domain Eukaryota; kingdom Metazoa; phylum Chordata; class Actinopteri; order Cyprinodontiformes; family Poeciliidae; genus Phalloptychus; species Phalloptychus januarius. The sequence goes on from CADWAE010000481.1 coordinate 17,421,046, forward strand.
TGTACATCTTTGAATGCTTCTGGTTTTGCGTTTTCTGCTGAGAACACAGATAAAAAACGTCAGACGCAATGCTAAGTCAGGGTGACTCTCTCCTTTACGTTTATTTTCTCTCACTGAGTTATTTATTTTGATGAAAAATATTCCCTGCGTATGGCTGTGATATTGTAAGCTGCAGCATTTCAAGAGGACTGCGAAAAGCCTCGTTATTCTAATGGTAATGATATTTAGCACAAACAATGAGACGTAATCTGGCGTTACTGAAGGTAAGTGGAAGTAGGAGGACATAGCATGTATATAATTTCCTAAACATCCAGAACAGCTGATAGAAATGAAATCTGTCCTGCATTGTCGGTTAATGGAAACATGCAATAGGGATTGGATAATGAGGGGATGAAGGAGAAATCCTAGTCAGAGGAGTGTGTGTAATATGTACATGTTTTAATTGAGAGGCTGTTGCAACCGAAGATGGGTTTGCCTGTCGATAAGCAGTGAAAAAAGTAAAGTAATGTATCGGCTCTAGGTATGTAAGAGTAGGAGGTTAGATTGTAGACGTACTTCCACAACATAACTATGTGAGGGAGCAAACATGTTATGCAGGCCAACATCCACCTGTTTTCTAATCACTTGCATCACTTGCAAATGATATATAAAATCACTTGCAAGAGAGATACCTTAATCCATCTATCTATCTATCTATCTATCTATCTATCTATCTATCTATCTATCTATCTATCTATCTATCTATCTATCTATTATTATGTATTATGTATTATGTATGTATGTATGCTTGTTGGATGGGTATAAATATTTGCTAAACTTTCTGTCTATCTATTCAGGCATGGAAAGATGAAGAAGGAAACACTATTCAATTCAGAAAAAATTAGAAAAAAAATCTTCAAAAATAGACAAATATGGGATCTAGCAGAAACAGAAAGTCACATATTGTTGATGAACTTTGAAGCATTTAATCAGTATTGATTCATCTTTCTGATAAACGATAATACTACCCTGTGCTGGTGACGGAACATTGATTGACTGCATTGGACGAAGGGGACACTAGTGCTGTGATGCAAGAATACATCTCTCTCCAGTGCTGTTGTAAATTGTGAGAACACTCGATTGTGTGTTTTCAGAAGAATCAAGATTACTCTGCAGAGAAAAGTGATACTTTGAACACTTTTTATATTAACCCACTGCTGCAGGACAACATGGCTTTTATTCTTTGATTAAAAAAGACTGAAAATTTTGGCTCAGACTTTTCACCATGCCTCGCAATCAAGCTTTTTCTGAACCAGAGTACTCTGTGGAGTATTCGGCAGACTGCTCTGTGACATTGCCCTCTGATCCAGGGCAGGCTGTTGGGCGAACACATGAGGTTACAGTTCGAAATTCTGGATCCTGCCTTTGCCTTCCACGGTTTATGCGCCTAACATTTGCACCCGAGTCGTTGGAGAATCTCTACCAGACCTACTTCAGAAGGCAGAGACATGAAACACTTTTGGTGCTGGTTGTGTTTGCTGCTCTTTTTGATAGTTATGTCCTTATCATGTGTGCAGTGGTTTATACCTCTGAAAAACTTGCATCCGTTTCTGTGGCAACTGTGGGATTGGCAGGAGATATTCTTCTCTACCTGCTGTGTCGCTTTGGGTTGTTACCAGACCGGATCTCAAGGCGTTTTGTGCCCTATTCCCTCTGGGTCCTCATCGCATTACAGATATTTTGCCACTTGGGTCTAAACTATGCTCGTTTCCACCAGGCTAGTGACACTGTGGGTTGGCAGGCCTTCTTCAGCTTTTCTTTTTTCCTTACTCTGCCTTTGAGACTGACACCCATTGTGCTCATCACTACTGTATCCTGTGGGGTTCACACCCTGGTTCTCGGAGTCACCATTGCTCAACAGCAGCAGGAGAACATCCAGGGTTCAGCGCTGGCCAGACAGGTAAAACTTGAGGGGGGAAGATGGGTCAGTGGGATTGTCTCACACTAGTGTTTCTCAGTTGTGGTTCTTATGTTCCTGTGTAATTCGTTTAGAAGTGTCCTCAGAACAATTGACTCAAATGACCTAAACCCCTAAAACATGCAAGGCAGTTGACCCTGAGGACTGGAATTGAGAAACACTGCCGTAAACTAAACTGGGTTAATAGTTTAGTTTACAACTGTCTATGAACTTTTGTAGTGATAGACATGTATGAACTTTTGTGCAGAAATAATTACAGTGTTCTTCTGTATTTTCTGTGAGTGACTGAGTTTAATGATGTGCTTAAAATGTGGCGCTTATAATTTGTGATGATTAGATTTACTTATATGGGTTTTTGTGACAGACAAACATGGTCTACACCAGCTTTTCCATGCAGGGTTGTGGGGGTGCTGATGTCTATCTCCAGAAGCTCTGTCCAGTTTGAGTAACCAAATTCAAAATTGGCAGAAGTATCCAGACATAGTCCTTAGTTGAGGTCGGAAACGGACCATGGTCAAAAACAATAGTCCAAGGCAAGGAAATAAGAAATCCTAGACAGGCTCTCAGGCATTATACTGTCTACCAGAAAACGTCTGGCTGGAAGGAGTATATGTAGGTTGGAGTCATGGGTGAGAGGTAGCAGGCAATAGTAGTAACTGGATTCACCTGGCTTTCTGAAACTGAAAACTCAGGGTATGCACATACCAACATACCAACCCCTGTGCTTACTCTGAGTTGGCACTTACCCTGCTATCTGAAACAGGGGACCAGATGGTTGAGGTGGTTTTGGAGACGTAACAAAATTTGGTTAACAAGCACAAACCCACATATATTTATCTTCTTGCTGGAAATGTGATTGCATAATGGACAAATGAATTATGTGAAATAAACTGGAAAAAAAAAAGATAAATGTGTGGTCTTGCAATGGGAACAGCCAGGTAGAAAATCTGGAAACAAATTGGTAAAGTTGGGAATTGATCCAGAGGCAGCCTGAGGTATTTCTTAGATCTCAAATGATTTATTTTTAGTTGAATCACCACTTGCTCACTAAGATTAGAGAGAAACAGTATTTGTTTTCTAACAACATTTTATTTGGACATTTTCAAAAGTGTGATCTGTGAATTTTCCACTCAGCTGTCCACATCTTAATTAAAGATAGCTAAATATTAAACTCATTACAGTTTAACCATTGAAAGTATTGTCAATAAACACTGTTTAATGAAGAAAAAATATTTGTCCTGGCTCTATGATCTCAGTTCCAGTTGACCTTCAGAGTTTTTGCATCTGCTGCAGGAGTCACCATTGTTGTTGTCGTCACTCCCGGTCAGCTCTGGTGTTAACTGTGGCAAGAAATCTTTGGCATAAACTTGCTGATGGCTTCAGAATTTTGGGCATAATGCTTCAAAAATGTGGGCAAATACATAGTTATTTGTAGGCAACTACAGTATGTATGCAAGCAACTATGTCCAATTAATTAGAAAAAAAATTCACAAAAATAAGCACCCAGTTCTTGTCTTTTAAATACTCCACTATGGACATTTAAGAGGGCTGCACAGTGGCGCAGTTGGCAGAACTGTTGCCTTGCCTGTTGCCTGGGTTCGATTCCCGGCCCGGGGTCTTTCTGCATGGAGTTTGCTAGGTGTGTGTACATGGTTGTTTGTCCTGTCTGTCTCTGTATTGCCCTGCGACAGACTGGCGACCTGCCTAGCGTGTACCCTGCCTTTCGCCCAAAACATTTGCTGAAGATAGGCACCAGCACCCCTTTCTGACCCCACTAGGGACAAGGATGTTAGAAAATGGATGGATGGGAATTTAAGAATAAATAAAATCTTTGACCATAATATTCATGGACACAGTGATTGCATGTACACCTCTGCTAATTGTCCCTATAATTTTTTGAAAATATATTTATTTAATTTTTGTAATCTGCCCAGGACTGAAAATTTAATAAAAAGATTTAACACAGATTATAGCGTTAATAGACAACACAGAATATAGGATGTTTAAATGGCCGTGTTGTAGGGCCGTGCAGAGACCTTTGCAGGGTCAGGGGCTCAAAGTTTAAACAGGGCACATTGAACAAGATTGTAAAACATCATACAACAAGATAGCAACAACCCATATTAATCAAGAATCTAATGTGGAATCGGTTCATACTGTATCATTGTCACCATACAGGAACAATGCAAAGCAAAAGTAGCCTGTTCACTAGGTAGTTAACTATAATGGAATATGAGATCGGAGGCAGCTTCACCACATTGTTTGACATACTTTCCTTCTCTATGTCATATGGGTCCATCTTGACAGCAAAAATTTTGTTTATGCACATTGGTTGAGTGTCCACATATCTTCTTTTTTGTTGGTCTCGAAGCCATTAGTCTGCTATGCATTGCGTAAACAAATGATCTTAGTATACTAAGACAGCGTGGATCACTTCAAGTCCAGACTTGTGCAGCTTTGTATAGGGCTTCTTGTAGTCAAATAGTTAATAAATGCATGTATATTCATTTCATCCTGAGTCCTAATTTTGAATCTCTTTTCATGTTTGTTTTCAAGCTACTGGCCAACATTGTGATCTATATTTGTGCCATCACTGTGGGTGTCACATCGTACTACATGGCTGACCGGAAGCATCGAAAGGCTTTTCTGGAAGCAAGACAATCACTGGAGGTTAAACTTAACCTAGAAGAGCAAAGCCAGCAACAGGTCAGAATAGCTATAGATCCCTTGCATGCTATTGCTTACATCTGTAAATTTTGCATATGGACACAACCTTGAAGAGCAAAAATATTGTTTTACATGGCATCCATAGCTAAGCTGGTGCGGTACAGTAACTCCTTTAGCAAAATGAAACTGAAGATGTAACTATTATTAATTCAGTGCAGTGGCACAGCAATGGGAAAAATAGCTCAGAAAAACTGTTGGAGAATAACTCAAAATCACTTGTATTTTTGTTGTTCTCTGTATCGGCTACACTACACACACACTTGTTGCTATAGCAACTGATTGACAACAACGCCACTAATGTATCAAGATACCAAAAAACACTTAAACATTTCCCACATAAAGTATAAAACTAAAACTCTGACTATTGGCCATGAAACATCAAGTTTCAATAACTTCCCCGATGCAAGGTCACAGCTGCATCAGACTTTCCATGTCTCATTATAGACCAGGCCTGATCACATTCACATGGTCAAATGATGACATCACTGTCATTGTCTCTAGATCACTCATGCATCATCCGATTTGCACCAAACTTGTCATGACTGACTCTTGTGAATTTCTGCAGAGCCCAATAGCAATACAGCTACATCTCCTCTCTACATTGGCTGATCTGCATCAGATTTTGGGTGCTACATCGGGGAGCACTACGGAATGCATGGATACGTATCGCCTGGTGGACGGGTGGGGGAACTGCGCGAAAGCGTCTGCGGTGCGGGAACCCCCGCGGTCGCCAATTTAGGCCGCAGCGGCGCTTGGCTGCGAGGGCTGTTCGAGGCTGCCTACAGTTTTAATTTTATTTTGTAACTGAACCAAAACACACAAAATTCTACATCACAGTTACAGTGGTACAGTTGTCTCCCTTGCTATTTTTTCTTAATTCAAACTTTTACCTTGTTATCTTGTTATCATAGTGTTGACAATTAGTAGCAAAGCACTGCTTATGCCTAAGATTTATTGAGTTATACTGAAAACTTGACAGCTAAAACCAGTACTAGTCATCGTTAGCAAACAGCTTTTTGCCCTCTAGAAGGGAGTGGGGGTGGGATCTTGCGCACATGACGTCATGCTGCAAGGGGTCTATAATAAATATTTTACTGTAATAAGTGGGGCATTCAAATCAAAATCAAATCAAGTTGTATTTGTATTGCACATTTCAGCAACAAAGCATTTCAAAGTTTTTTTATGATTTCAGCAAAGAATGTGTCCCTTGCATGTTATAGTATTGAGTGATAGTTATACGGTCTTTCTTTATAGATCTCATAATAAACGTGAAGTTGAGTTTTACGCCATTTGCATTCGGTCCTACGGCAAAGTTGTCTTGCAGATCTAACTGTTTGTGCATTTCTCCATGGATACTTGTTCCTACCAGACACAACCTTCATTTCAGTGGAGCAATAAAATCAATGAAATTTTAGAATGTCAATTATCTACCAACTCATCTACATGGTTACAGCTTAAAGGTGAGGAGGAAGAGTGGATTTGATTAAATGTCTCTGCTGTGTTGCCTGTGAAAGAGTGTTTCACAGGCAACTGATTGGATAAGAGAGTGAACTGTCAAAGATAACAGTGTCGTCTTTGTCAGGCAGGGCGACAATCAGTTACAGATATTGGAAATATTTATTCCCTTACTGATAACCAGGTCCAGTGTGACCTCAATTGTGTGTTTATTTAACAAGCTCAATTAGACCAAAATTTTCAAGTATATCACACAACTTTGTTACCCCTTAGGCTTGTCAACGTGGATGTTGAAGTCTCCCACAATTGTTAAGCAGTCACTATCAATGCATATAAAAGATAAAAGCTCATTAAGGTCCAGAAGAAGACATTTCTTCAGAAGTGGACTGTCAGAAATTAAAGAGTTTACAAACTGGGAGCATGACTACTGGACAGAAAACTGGTGGCTAATTGGGAACAGCTGAGGGTGGAGACCTCAGCTGCACCCTGAGGTCATACTAACACATGCTAGTATGAAGCGTGTGTTAGTATGTTTCATACTAACACAGGAGGAGTAAACTCCTGTGTTAGTATGGATCACAGGATGGATCCATCAATCCTGGATCCTGGAACATAGTTATTTTCAAGTTTATTATGCTTTTTACACATTATAAATACATTATAGAGTGCATAGAGAATAAAGAGAAAGCATGGAAAAGTCAAAGTATATGTTCAGTCACAAGTATGATTCATGTTTGTGATTTATTGTTATGCGTTCTGTGAATCTGACCTTGTCAGGAACGTCTCCTGCTCTCCATTCTTCCCAAGCACATAGCTGATGAGATGCTTCAGGATATGAAGAAGGAGCCCAGTCAAAAAGAGATGCAACAGTTCAACACCATGTACATGTACAGGCATGAAAATGTCAGGTAACTTGGCTGTATGTTGCGGTAAGTCTGTCTAAAGCAGTATATCTCAAATAGTGAGACCCGTCCCCTGGGGCAGTGGGTGGGGGGTGGTAGGGTGAACATCATAACTATCAGCGCCAGAAGCAGGACTTTATAGTTGTCCTCTTTTCTCACTCTTGACTGATAAACAAGCCTCCAGTCACTAGGTGGCAGCAGTGTTCAAATCAATCAAGAGGCTGCCTGTCCAAGCCAATAGAAGAGATAGTCTACACTGAAATACTGAGAAGGATCTTGCTGCAGCAAACAGGAAGGGGCGGGGTCAGACCACTGGCAGTCTCATACCTTATTTGGAAACGGGACCATTGCACTCTGGAAATGAAGAGGGCGCTATTTCCTGTATTATTTGTGGTCTACCGTTTTTATCTTCTTTTGAAATCTGATATATCTTCATCATTAGGAAGGATTTTCACTCTCAGCATGTGTTTGAACCTCTCTCTTTTATTTTACTTCAGTGCAGCTCACAGTTCTTACCAAATTCTGTAACTTTTGATGTACTTCTAAATCTGCTCTTTAGTCGCATCTTTTTGGGTCTACTACTGCCTCTAGTGGCGTGGGGTGGTAACTCAACTGATACAATTAGATTACTAAATCAGAATACCACAAAGTCTTTATTATTTACTATTAATTTCAGCAGTACTGGCACCGTAAAATATAAATTATCTTCTAAAACACCATATGTTTCCATTTTCTTCAGGATGCAGAGCTAATTAGATGACATAAACAATACCTTAATACATTATAAGTAATATCTTTACATCTCCATCAATTATAGGAGGAACAAAAGAAATAAGACATGAAAAACAACATGATCAGCTATAATAAAAATGCCATTTACAATGTATACATAAGAAATTTAATTGAGCAAAAGTCAGTAACAAACAAATGAATGAGGTTCACAGAAGAAAAGCAACCCTGGTTGTTAAAACCAGGGTTGTTAAACAGATGCAAGCAAAAATTAAAATTTTTGTCTTTACTTTGCCATGTATATTATTCTGAGAGACTTTTTGTCGGTAGAGTCTTGTATAGGAAAAAATATGATTAAACTATTGAGTCTACCAAGGTGGAAATTTCACCTTCGACTCTAAAAAGTTGAAATAAATCATATTTGTATAATTACAATATTAACAATTTGTGCATAAAGTAAAACACTTAGCATGTTACAGGTAAATGTTATCATTTAGTTTGGTTAAGAATAATTATTGCACTGTCAATAAATTACTTCTAATAGATGTTCTTTAGTTACCAGAGGAATACGGTAACGCCTTCATGAGCTCAAACTGACAAAAAAGAAGATGCTCTCTGCTGAAATATTCCTTGCTGTCTTCCATGTTCTTTCAGCAAACAATTGAGACATTGAGTTGATTTTGGTTTTACCACTATTTACCTAAAACTCAAGTTAAAATGTAAAGTTTTAACATTTTAATTCAACAACCACTACCTAACTAGAGATTGTACACAACCTCTAGGTACCTTGTACCTATAAACCAAACTAAAATGTTAAAATTAAAATAACCAGATCAGTTCAATGCTTTAGCTCTCTTGGTAGGTAGGTACCTACCTAATAGGTACTAGGTATTATACCTAGTGTACCTAGGTAGGTAACCCCGAGATCACTGGGTCCTCTTAAAAGATAGAGTCTCTGAAAATATTTCAGATGAGGCTCAACCTGCTGAGCATCATCTTGGAGGAGGCTTGCTCCAACACCTTCGAGAACCTCTCAGCTCACTTCCACCTGCAAAAAAACAAATTTAGCTGTTTTCAGCAAAATTGAGCTGACTGTCCAGGAATGACCCAAGGTATTTAAAATTTGCCACATTTTCAACAGGGTGGCCATAGAGAGAAACTGGAACCACTTTCAGGCCTTGTTTATGTAATTTAATTAGCACTACTTCCTTAAGAAAATGAAAAGGTAGGGTGTTTTGTGAGGAAATTTATCTTTTACGGTTCCAGCTCCAGCTATCTTTTACTTTTTTTCAAAGTCCTGTGGCTGATAATTTTATTCTGATGCGTTAAAAGATTAAGTATTTCCTTATTTGTAAAATCAATACCGACTATAACTTCACAAGACTCTCAATATTCCTTATTTTATCATCAGTGTGGTGTAGAATTCTCATAAAATTACAACTATACAACTATACTTAAACTCCTCCACTTGGGGCAGGACACCCCCTCCGACCCGGAGAAGGCACTCCACCCTTTTCCGGCTCAAGACCATGGCCTCGGATTTGGAGGCACTGATTCCCATCCCGGCCGCTTCACACTCGGCTGCGAACCGCTCCAGCGAGAGCCGCAGATCACGCTCTGATGAATCCAACAGGACCAAATCATCCGCAAAAAGCAGAGATGCGATCCTAAGACCACCAAAACGGATCCCCTCAACACCCCGGCTGCGCCTAGAAATTCTGTCCATAAACGTAATGAACAGAATCGGTGACAAAGGGCAGCCCTGGCGAGTCCAACTCTCACCGGGAACGAGCCCGACTTACTGCCGGCAATGCGGACCAGACTCTGGCACCGGTCGTACAGGGAGCGGAAGATCGACAGGCGGATTGGTGCAGCCTCTGCAGTGAAGCGGGCGCTGTACCGGTCCGTCGTGGTGAAGAGAGAGCTAAACCAAAAAGCGAAGCTCTCGATTTACTGGTCGATCTACGTTCCTACCCTCATCTATGGTCATGAGCTTTGGGTCATGACCGAAAGAACGAGGACCCCGATACAAGCGGCCGAAATGGGTTTTCTCCGCAGGGTGGCTGGGCTCTCCCTTAGAGATAGGGTGAGAAGCTCGGTCATCCAGGAGGGACTCAGAGTAGAGCCGCTGCTCCTCCACGTCGAGAGGAGCCAGTTGAGGTGGCTCGGGCATCTGGTCAGGATGCCTCCTGGACGCCTCCCTGGTGAGACTATGTGGCCCGGCTCCCACCGGGAGGAGGCCCCGGGGAAGACCCAGGACACGCTGGAGGGACTATGTTTCTCGGCTGGCCTGGGAACCCTCGGGATTCCCCCGGAGGAGCTGGAACAAGTGGCTGGGGAGAGGGAAGTCTGGGCCTCCCTTCTTAAGCTGCTGCCACCGCGACCCGACCCCGGATAAGCGGTAGAAGATGGATGGATGGATGGAATTACAACTATATTGTATTCTTACAACTTTAGTGTCATTTCAAACAAACAAGCAAAAAAAAAAAGAACTCTTAGTCTGGCTACTTCTTCGTAAGGAAGTAACTGTAGCTGTCAGAAAAATTAAGCCTAGATTGGTGGAGCCAGTTAACACAGATAAATTAATCAAATTCAGTTATTCAATATCTATAAATTGAAGCCCAAACTTAAAAGGTGGCTACATTTTTTCTCAACAATTATTGTATGAAGCTTATTTATCACAGATGTGGTCTTCTCCCTCTTCTTTACTGTCTTTTTCTCATATACCCTGGGAGCTTGATGTCATGAATACTTTTAACACCTATGGTACATCCTGCCAGCCAAGGGGTGACTCTTCTGCCATCCCCCATTTGGCAGAGGAGTCTGACTTGCTCTATAGAGTAAAAGGCGAGACTCATAGCATTTTGAGGAAGTAAAATGATAAAGTTGAAACCGTTGTTTGCACATAATATACTGTGTTTATTTAAAAATAATTGAGCATTATTTTTCTTCCTAGAATTGGTATAAAGCTATTTGCAGTAGCAATAACAATAAATGGAATCTGCAAATAATGTTCTTCTGACTGGCAATACTTCCAGCATTTTGCTAGACAGTATTAGGGTTTATTATCTATAAAACCAAGGACAGCTGATGAAGTAATAAAAAGTTTAAATTTTGTCAACCTTTCTCAGCATGTATTCAGTACCATCCATGTGTCCTGCAGTACAGAATAGCCATTGTATACCAATATTTTGAACAGTTCCTTTGATGGAATAGATCTACTGTACATGCTGACTTGTATCAGTTCGATGATTTAACCTTTAATTTAGGTATATAAATCACAATTACTTATTAAACTTTGCTATTATTTCCACATTCATGCAACAGACCTAGAGTAGTAATTAGTTTCAGTTGCTATTTCATAAGGAAATTATTTAGAGGCATGAGACATTCTTCTGTTGAGAGATATTGCCTATAAATGTTGTGCACTTAATATGGAGCTAAAACAGTCTCAATATTCACAAATGCACAGAACAAGTCACAAATATGCAGAATGATTCACACATGCACGGGATGATTCATGCACTTTTTCCCCACTTTGAATAACTTTTGTATAAGCCAATCACATTAAACCCATTCCAAAAGTTCTGTATCTGATTAACCAATCAGCTGAGCCTTCCTTGTTAAAAAAAAAGACGTTTGTGGATTGAGCAACTTAGAGGAATCTCAAAATTCACACACAAATACAGCGAAGCCCAAAAGCCAGAATTAGTGTGTAAATCAAGACATATTTGTGTTTGCATCAAAAATTTAAGTGCGAATCCTTCTGTGCATTTATAAATATTGCTTTATGCACATATTAATTATTCTGTGCATTTGTGTCATTTTGTGCATTCATAAATTTGATTCTGCACGTGTGAAAAAATGCATTTTGCATTTGTGAATATTGAGGCTGTTTTAGTTCCATATATCTTAGCTGTACTTCTTACTTTTAATAATGCATCACTTTAGTGGCTTATGAAATGGCATATGTTATTTTTACTGTTTACATCTGTGATAAATGAGGAAGATAAGAAGAAGATAGACTTAGAAACATTATTTCATTTAACAAATAATCCCATGTTAGGATTAAATATTGTATTATTGTGCCATAAATGTTTTTAAATTTAAAAAAGTGTAAATATACTCATACATTTGTGCTCTGGAGCAGCATGTTGTAGTAACGTGCTGTCTTGTGTGTCTTGTTGTCATGTAGTATTTTGTTTGCAGACATTGTGGGTTTCACCCAGCTGTCGTCATCTTGCAGTGCCCAGGAGCTGGTGAAGCTGCTCAATGAGCTCTTTGCTCGCTTTGACAAGCTGGCTGCTGTGAGTTTTCTGCTTTCATGCAACCTTAGAGATTTGTTTTGTTTAATTTATGAAAATGGTTTAAGTTAAGAAAATGGTTTAAGTTAAGTTCAATTCAATTTTTTGAATTGAAAACCTTATATAAGGCTTATAATGAAGACAAAACAGGCTTTAACCCAGCCAACATATCTAGGTGGGCCCCATATGGGGAAAAGGAGGGCAGACAATATGGGTCCCACATGGGTTTGTCTGCAGTTTTCATGGTGGCCTCACATGGGTTTGCCCATGTAGGGCCTGACTTTTTCAGATATCTACAGGTTAGCGCCTATTTCAATCAAAATATACTTTTATCCGGAAACAGGAAACCACTTTTTAATGTGTTTCTGTCTTTGTTCAAAGACAGAAACAGATTCATGCAAGAAACTTGTTTCGATACTATGCGACGGTATTCTATCTTCTAAACAAGGTGACACAAACTACATAAGAAACAAGTGGGTAAAAGAAGGATATTTATCTATCTCATCCGAAGGCTGGAAACAGATAATTAAACTACGGATTACTTCGAGCTCCAACATATGGAGAGAATTCTATTGGAAAAAAACGGTTTGATATTTTGTAACTCCAATTCAGAAAAAGCATCGGGGCAGCGGATACACCTGTTGGAGACTCTGTGGATGAAATGTGGCAAATCATTATCATCATCATATCTTCTGGGGTCCAGTGATTAAAGTATTCTGGGAGCAGATATGTGTTCATCTAAGTAAGATCTTTACTGAGAGAATCACCTGTAAACGTGAAGCCCTGTACTTAGGAAACATTCCATTTGATAACTGGACTCTGAAAGATAAAAAACTATTGTTAATGCTTCTGGCAGCAAGAAAAAAGACAATCATAGAAAATGGTTAAAACCTGAAGCATCTGCAGTTGAGGACTGGTTCAAAATTGTACAGGACATTTATATTCTGGAGAAGTATTCATCTCTGTCGAAGCTTGAAGGGAATCATTTTTCAGGATCTGGGGCCTCATGCATAAAAGTGTGCAACTTAGCCGTACGGACAAATGTAGAAAAATCTGGATACATAAAGCCATGTGCACGCATGTGGCTCCGCACCTTTCGTTAATACAGTGGTTCTCAAATAGTGGGCGCGGCCCCTTTTGGGGGGCGCGGTGCGATACCTGGGGGGGCGCATGTAACCCTGGGGAACAGGCTGCTTTTTTTTTTTAAGTTATTATAATTATTAAATATTATTTATTGATTTGATTTAACTAATTGCAATGGTGCAATTAGTTGGTCAAACATGTTTACAGTTTAAACATGTTTAAAACACGTCTTAAAACAGACTTAAACACGATTTAATAAAGTTATTCTTTGTAAGTTTGACCATATGTCTTTCTTTTTTTCTTTTCTTTAATGTTAATAAGGATAAAATGTTATGCAGAGATGGGGCGCGAATAATTTTCTTCTTGCTAGGGGGGGCGTAACAGAAAATAATTGAGAAGCACTGCGTTAATACATCCTAAATAGAGTGCAGCTTCTGGTCCGCCGTTTCGCCACCCATAAACACATATGTAAATTAGTATAAATACCCGGAAATCCACCACATGAAGCAATAACCATGGCAACGTCCTTGTTTGTAGCAATATAAACATTTAAAATAATAATAATTACATATTTTATTTAAAAGGTGCTTTCAGGGCACATAAGGTCACCTCACAAAAATAAAAATAATAGGTTTTAAGGAAAAAAAATCCAAATAATAAATAAATAAATAAATAAAATAAAGTGATCGTGCAAATGCATGTTTGAACATTCAGCCGGGATTTAAAAAGAGACAGCGTGTCATCTTTGACACGCTGTCTCAAAGATGACACGCAGACAGAGGTGTGTGTATACGTATTCTCATTCTCTTTGTTTAATTAAGCTGAATGTGCATTTCTGCCAGAAATATCATCAGTTGAGGATCAAGATCCTGGGAGACTGCTATTACTGCATCTGTGGACTTCCAGAATACAGGGGAGATCATGCTGCCTGTTCCATCAAGATGGGCCTGGCTATGGTGGATGCTATCTCGTAAGTGCAAAAACCTATTGATTTTAATTTCCATCTATTGGAATATTTTTTTTGTCTTATTCTACATGATGTTACAACACAAAATTTGGGAAATTTAATTTATTTAAATGTTATGATTTGTCTTTTACACTTTTTGTTTTGTGTTGTCAAGATGTTGGTCTCTCTTGATAGCTACTTATGTGACAGTATAATAATTCCTTTATAAGTAAAATGATCTCATTTTCTAGTAATAACAAAGGTTGTATTCACATTATACCATACGTATTGGTTAGCAGAAATAGAAAATTCTTACATTGGGAGCTAATGAATTGATTCGAATTTAAACATGAGAGATGGTTGTTTTCTGTTCAGTGTAATTCAATAATGCCTCTGGGCTTCAGATCAGGGGCCTCATGCATAAAAAAGTGTGCACTAAAACTTGGCGTATGAACAAATTTAGAAAAGTGCGGCGCACAAAAATCTTCAGAAGCCGTGCACACGCACGCACCTTTCCTTTATTCATCCCAATTTGCGGGAAATTGAGCGCAGCTGCTGGTCCGCCCTGTCGCCACCCATGGCAACGTCCTTGTTTGTAGCAGTATAAATACTTATAATAATAATAACTATATAAAGTGCTTTTAGGACACAAGGTCACCTCGCAAAAATAAAAATAATACATTTTAAAGAGAAAACAAATCCAAATAAAAAAAATAAATAAAGAGATTGTGCAAATGCCTGTTTGAACAGTAACGCTTTCAGGCGGGATTTTAAAGACAGACAGCGAGTCAGAGAGTATTTGAGTGGGAAATGTGGACATTTATTCTAAATAGATAAATCATGTGTATAAGTTGTACATTTACAGAATAGAGATGCTTCCTGCCCATAAAGGCGCAGTCATAAAGCGGGCAGCTCCACTGAAGGATGACTGTAGCTGGACCGGTACCGGTACCGCACAGCTAATTCTTGCTCAGAGCTAAACACTAAGCACTAAGAAGCCATCATCAAAATTTCCCAGCAGATCAATATGATCAATCGCTCCCTCTGAATCCTTCCATTGCCGATGTTCTCCATCAGAGCCAAAGCGCGCCACATTTACGCGGCTCACCTTCATGCAACTACTTGAATATGTGTGATTATATACGCCTTGATCATCTTAAAAATAATCAAACCTGACTGGAGTTAATCTGCATTAAGCAAGGGGGCAAGTTTCGCACTGCAAGGTCGGAGTCCCTGGCGCCATAGTGTGTTACTGACGGAAGCCTTTGTAACTTTCATCCCAGCTTTCTGCAGGTCATTTACTAGGTACCCCTGTGTGGTTCTGGGATTTTTGCTCACCATTCTTGTGATCATTCTGACCCCAGGGGCTAAGATCTTGCGTGGATCAGGGGCTCCACGCAAGATCAAGAGAGATTAGCCAGTGGTCTTGTAGGTCTTCCATTTTCTGATTATCGGTCCACAGCAGATTTCTTCATACCAAGCTGCTTGCCTATTGCAGATTCAGTCTTCCCAGCCTGGTGCAGGTCGACAATTCTGTTTCTGGTGTCCTTCGACAGCTCTTTGGTCTTCATCATAGTGGAACTTGGAGTGTGACAGTTTGAGGTTGTGGGCAGGTGTCTTTTATACTGTTAACGAGTTCAAATAGGTGCCGTTGATACAGGTAATGAGTGGAGAACAGAGGAGCATCTTAAGGAATAAGTTACAGGTCTGTGACAGCCAGAAATCTTGCATGTTTGTAGGTGACCAAATACTTATTTTCCACCCTTATTTGCAAATAAATTCTTTAAAATTCAGACAATGTAATTTTTCGATTTTTATTCTCATTTTGTCTCTCATAGTTGAGGTCTACATATGATGTCAATTAAAGGCCTCTCTCATCTTTTCAAGTGGGAGAACATGCACAATTGGTGACTGACCAAATACTTTTTTCCCCCACTGTGTGTGTGTGTGTGCCAAATACTGTACAGGAATGACCTGGTGCTGTTGCATGTCAGTCATCTATCAATCAATAATGGTATTTGTGTTGGTGACTTTGCCCTCAGTGTTATATTGATCGCTCTGATGGAAAGCTATTGACTCTTTCCAAGCTTAAATAGATCATTGAACAAAATGATTAGGATTCAACACTTTGGTCAGGGTAACATGCATTCAGTGACATAAGATGGCATCTCTATTACCCTGATATTTTAAAATAGATCCCTAACAGATGATAGGTAGTGTGAATAATTTTTTGTTAACTGATAAGAGGTGTTAGACACCGAAAACATATCAAAAACCACCAGAGAACCAGATTGCAGATTTTCCTCTAATAGTAACCTCCTTGTTACACTATCAGGTTCAGCAGCTTTCCAAGGGTTCACTGCCCTCAGGGTTCTCCATACCTCCTGTTCAGTGACGGTCAGGTGGTGGAGGAATTGACAGCTACAGTAATTCAGCCTCAAAACAAAGAGATGAATGATCTCCTCTGCCAATGAGGGATCCCCAGAGATTTTGGTGGTGTTGTTTGATCTGATGTTGGTGATGTGCTGGACCCCCTTGCCACATCTGCTGGCTGTTGTGCATCTATATAAAGTCCTTGATTATACACTCTTTGATTCCATAATCCAATGCGGAAAATATCTTAACTATTGATGATCCTAGCCATTTTAATAAAAAATTAAAGCAAATAAAAACAGACACAGTGAGAGGCGCTCTGAGCCACTGCGTCTGTGCGTGCCGCCATGGAAACTAATTTTATTTATTTATCAAACAGAAATAATTTTGGTAATTCTAACTGACCTAAAGTAGGAGAAGCTTGGTCTGATTTAATCTAAAAATTGAGATTATAAAAGTGCATGTGTCTTTAAAATACACCTTTAAAAGATCTCTGGCAGGGGTTCCCAAAGTCGGGCCGCGAGGACAACTTCATCAAATGATGGCTCATTAGAGCATATTCTGAAATGTGTATTGTTCTCTCTGAAATTAATAAACAACAAAAATACCAATTAGTTGCCTGGTTGAGAAATGAAAGGTGATTTCCTTTCATCCATTGTTGGGTCTCTATGTATTCCAGCTGTTTTCAGTTTTTGGATATAAGAAAAGAAGCTTTTGTTCAGGAGCTTTCTTCTTTAAGGGGACCTTGTGTTGCCTTTTATTTAGCATACTTTTTTGTGAAACAACCCTAGGTATGTCCGTGAAAAAACCCAAACCAATGTTGATATGAGGGTTGGAGTCCACAGTGGAACAGTACTTGGAGGAGTTCTGGGACAGAAACGCTGGCAGTATGATGTTTGGTCTACGGACGTCACAGTAGCCAACAAAATGGAAGCAGGAGGTATTCCAGGGTAAGAGCAAGTTCTGTTCATATAACTCAAAGGTGTCAAACTTATTTTCATTTCAGATCATGTCAAGTGTGTTAATATCCACAAAGGTTGTGGCAGAATGTATTGCTAAAACTAACCATTAACCCTCTTGCGATGGGCTAATTGAGACCCCACATACGGGCTGCACTGACCCCATATGTACCTCTGTGAGGTTTTTGTTTGTAGGTGTGTGTGTGTGTGTGTGTGTGGTTTTTTCGAACTTGATAATCTGAAAGGGCAACCTTCCATTTCCTCACTGTCTGACCGTGACATTTTCTCGTGAGCATTACACTAAGACTGTGGGAGGGTTAACAAACTGTTAAAATGTTTTTGCGTTCAATTTGTGCTTACTCAAATGCAATAATTTTAATATCTTTTCACATTGATGTAATTTGGTCCTATAAAAATGAAACCTGGTTTGTGCAAAACCTGGTTTTGCTTGATAAAATAATGTTTAAGCATGCAAGTTCAATTTATGTGGCACTCTACACTCTACATAGCTGGCTGGCTGGATTTGGTCTGCAGTTTGACACCAGTGATCTAAATTAACATTTTGCACTTCAGGTTTATATTGATGCATTGATCAAATATATTCAACCATGACAGCCCATAGAATATTGCAAAACATGGAAGTTCTTGTTTTATAAATGTTTCAAAATTGCAGAAAGTGGAATCTGTAGCATTTTTAGTAGATAGGACCATTTCTGCAAAAACTGTCAGAAACCATCTCATGGAAGCTCATCTGTATGCTTGTTGTCCTCAACACGGTCTCGATCTGACTGCAGTTTGTCGCCGTAACCGATTTGAGTTGTATCATATGTGATAGAGCTCATATGTGATAGAGTCGTGCCACATTGGAGAGGTACGCTCTTCATGGAAAATCCTAGTTTTCATTGTTAAGGGCAGATTTTAGACAGTGTGTGTGGTGTTCACACATTGTGAATAGTGTTGAAACTATTCAACATTGTGGATTTAGTGGCACATGGAGTTACCGTACAGGCCGGCGCATGACATGGACGTTAAACACAGGTGCATTTTATTGATGGCATTTTGAATGCACAGAGATACAGTGACGATATCCTGAGGCCCATTGTTATGCCGTTCATCCACTACAATCACCTCATGTTGCAACATGAGAATGATCGGCTCCATGTTGCAATGAGCTGGAAACTGAAAACATTCCAGTTCTTGCATGACCAGCATACCCACCTGACATGTCAATTATTGAGCATGGTTGGGATGTTCTGAACCACCGTATAGATGTGCGACAGCGTGTTCCAGTTCCTGCCAATATCAATATCAACTTCACATAGTCATTGAAGAGGAGTGGACCAACAAGCCACAATCAACAATCTGATCACGTCTGTGTGAAGGACATACAGTACATATGTTGTATTGCGGGAGGCAAGTGGTGGTCACTCCAGATAATGACTGGTTTTCAACTCCCTCCCCATAAAGCAAAACAGCACATTTCAGATTGGTCTTTTATTGTGGCCAGCTTTACAGCTGTAAAAGTACAGATGTAAAGTACTTTACAGCTGTAAAAAATCATTTTTACAACTGTAAAAATCATTTACTGTAAAGTAAATATCATTTTACTTTACAGCATGATTTACAGTAATCATGCTGTCAAGTAATCATGCTATCTAATCAGCACAATGATATGACACAAGGTGGGATGGATTATCTATGCAAAGGAATAGTGTTAAAAATTTTGTTAAAATATTGTGAACAATATTTGAGAGAAATTGTTATTCTCTCTGTATAGAAAATGTTCAAGTCTTTGAGTTCAGCTCAAAGACTTGAAGGATAAATTGTACTTTTTAAAAATTCAATTTGAGTTGCCCAGTGGCACAGCTGGTAGAGCTGTTGCCTTGCAGCAAGAAGGTTCTGGGTTCGATTCCCGGCCCCGGTCTTTCTGCATGGAGTTTGCATGTTCTCCCTGTGCATGCGTGGGTTCTCTCCGGGTTCTCCGGCTTCCTCCCACAGTCCAAAAACATGACTGTCAGGTTAATTGGTCTCTCTAAATTGTCCCTAGGTGTGAGTGTGTGTGGATGGTTGTTTGTTCTGTGTGTCTCCGTGTTGCCCTGCGACAGACTGGCGACCTGTCCAGGGTGTACCCTGCCTCTTGCCCGAAATGATAGCTGGAGATAGGCACCAGCAACCCCCCCAACCCCAATAAGGGAAAAAGGGTGTAGGAAAATGGATGGATGAAAAATTCAATTCAAATCAGCTTATTTATAGAGTGCCATTTCACAACAAATGTCATTTTGAGGCACTTAGCAAAAAAAAGGCATTTCAATTAAATTACGCATAAATCTAATTGATTCTAGTTATCAATCAGTGTATTAAGCTTAGTATATTATTCAAATTAGTTTAGAGAAAAATTCTACTTTAGGAAAACCAGTAAAGCATCAAATCTCTGACTTGAAGCATTCACTCCTCCTGAGGTGAATGCTTCAACAATCCTGTAGACAGTCCTGTGTAATGAAAAAAAAACAAACTCTCCTTTCAGGAAGAAACCTCCGACAGGACCTGACCCTGACTCAGTATGAGCTACTTAATGGAGATTTGAGAAGACAGAGCAGATACATAAAAATACAGAGCACTGATCCCGGAATCCTTTTTATGTTATAGAGAAGTCAGAATGTATCATTATTTAGTGGTGTCATCTTTAGGAGTGATGTCTCCTTTGTGACACATCTTAACCGACAAGCTCTGAGACGGTTTAAAGGCAACACAAACAGGAAAAATTCAACCAATGGAGACAGCACTAGACAGGGGCAAATGTGTCATCTGTAGAAGGATATGCTAGGTGTGACACCATCCTTAACGTATTACAGCTTAACAGAAAGCCAGGTCAGATGTAATTTCTTTGAAAAGTTAGAAATAGAGAACATGATGTTAAAGGTGAAGTAAAATGCCATATAATGCAAATTGGTTTGTATAAGTCCTTCAGTTTGTTAAAGGTGTACTAAAGCACCAAATTGGGCATCTTTTAAAATCACACCAAAAGGGCAATTTTCTCGAAAAATGTTTTTTGGACCAGTAAAACAAACAGAAACAGTAATTGTAAAAAAAAAAAAAAATCTGATTTTTCATTCTTTTGTGCTGTTGGATTAGTCGTGTTCACATCTCACAAAGTACCATGGAATGTCTTCATGGAGAGTTCGATGTGGAGCCAGGAAATGGAGGCGATCGATGTGACTACCTGAGGGAGAGAGGCATTGAGACCTACCTGGTAATGGTTCCTAAAGATCCCTTGGGAAGAAATGGAATCAGTCCTGTGGTTAGTTAAACATCCAGACACACTCACAGCTAGTATGTTAATGTTCAAACATTTTCACGGTTCTCATTGCCAGTGTGTACAAGAAGACAGGAAGGAAGAGAGATGTCATTTTGAAAATGTTTAAACATTTTTCTTTTAAAAGGTGTGAAATAAGGTTTTGGAAATATATACATACTTATATATTTTTTTGGTAAGTTTTCACTCATAATCACAGAAGACCCATTTTTTGCTTTTTTTGTCAGAAGCTTTCAGTAACCTCTTCTAATGGAAATTCCCCACTATTAATCAACACAACAGAGTGTAACGGCAGTGTGGAGGCAGCCTGCAACACACCTGAAGAACCAGAAGAGTTGGACACAAGGGTAAGCAGTCAGGTCAAATATGAAAGATTTGATATTTTGATAACTTTAACAATTTTGTTCCTACTATGTATGTGAGAACCTAACTCCGAACTATTACCAGAGAAATATGGTGTAGTATAATTTGCAAATAGAGTAAATGTTAACAACTTAGATTAATTTTATATATCACTAATGTAAAGTAAAAAATGTTTAGGACCCACTACCAACTGTTATGATAATCCACAGGTAACTTCTAGTAAATCAGAATGTATGATACTTATTTGTACATATTGATACCTTTGATACAAGGAACTCTTTATCCAAAACTGGAATTCCTCATACACCATATTTCTCTAATTTATGTGAAAGTAATTCATTGTCTAAAGTGTCAAATAATTTTTAAGTCTATATAGCATTCCCACAGTATATTCTTTTTAATCATTGCATTTCTGTATCTTCTACTGGTTGCATTACGGCCATTGAAGTTGATCTTTTGGCTCTAAATCCATATTGACAATCAGATAATAATGAATATTTTTTTATGAAATTATGAAGTTGAAACATTTTTCTGAAATTTTAGGAAAATTCAGAGAGATATTCTGCATACAGGAGTCATGCAGCTGTTTTGTTTCTTTTTTAAACATTGATTTCTACAGTCAAACACATTATATAGTGAAATAGGTTAGCAAAGTTCTTATTTTTAATTTTTTGAATGCAATATTTGTCACAGTAATTACTTTATAAAGCAATTTATTAATTTCTAAAGTTAGGTTTTCATTATGTTGACAAATGCCATGGTAATTATTCAATCTCTTTTAATCCAGAGTACAGTCATACTCATAGTTACTGTAGCTAAAGTAACATCAGTCTTTGGCAATGTCTCATGCAGCTGTTTGGTGTTTTCAGCACCTTAGAGGTCCTTTAGTAGGCTGCTAGCTCCTAAATGCACAAAGGAACATTATTGTATACGTATATAATGAATAGATTGGCATAGAAAGAATAATAACAATAGCACACAATATTGTTTTTATTTTTCTGGGACTGCAGGTAGTGAACCCATCTTTTCCAAATCCACGGAGGAGGCTCCGACTGCGGGACCTGGCGGAACGGGTGATTGATGCCCAAGAGAATGAGCAAGAGCTCAACAAGTTGCTTAATGAGGCTCTGTTGGAGAGAGAAACAGTTCAAGCGTAAGTGTAAATTTTTTCCTTTTGTAATAAAAATGACCGGTGATACTGAAATTTTGTTGCGGTCAGAAAACTGATTCCCCAAAATTCTTTCCTGACTTTTAACTAAGCACATCTTCTATATTCTTCCATTGTTGTATCTATACTGGTTGTAGTTTCAATAAAAATGCTCTGCCAGAGTTTGTGTTCCCAGTCTCATGCAACTGGGAACACAAGGCAATCATGTGCAAGGCCGCTTTCAGCATATTTGAGGCTAAAATTCTTTAGCACAAATGCTTTAGTTCTAAATTATATTATTTTTGTAAAAGTGTAATTCCTAATGGAGTCCTGTCTGTGTTTGGAAGAATGGTGAGGAGTTGAGAGATTAACTAATGTGCTTTTGTTCAGTGTAATGTTCAGTGTTTCTCTCTTCATGTGGTGCTGACAAAAGGAAGACAAGAACCTTTTTAAACACAGCAACCCATTAAACCGTAAGCAACTTAGTCGTGATTGAGAACTGGCTCGTTTAATTTTTTATATCTACATAAAGCCACTTCACAACACAAGTAATCTTA
This sequence comes from Phalloptychus januarius, assembly GCA_902982915.1. Classification (NCBI taxonomy): domain Eukaryota; kingdom Metazoa; phylum Chordata; class Actinopteri; order Cyprinodontiformes; family Poeciliidae; genus Phalloptychus; species Phalloptychus januarius. The sequence continues at coordinate 17,443,861 of CADWAE010000481.1, forward strand.
GGGAACTTTACAAAAGAATGCAAGAAGTCAGTATTATATATAAACCTCATAAAAAATCCAAATTTAAAAATTATTCTTTCATAGCCCAAATATTTTGTGGTATTATTTTATAGGCCTTTTGCTTGACAGGTAATTGACTGACATGCAAACAGGCTGAATTAAATAAATTTTAGTTGGATTAAGCTTAATTTTAAATATTTAATTTTTGCAAAGGGCAATTCAAAACAAATATAACCTCGACATTTTACACCAAAATAGATCTAATTTATGAAACATATATGGACAACAATGGTGGACAACAAATGCCTGAATTTTAATGTCTTGACAGTCTGAAGGGAAAACACACCAACAGGCTTTCCTTGAGGTTTGTGGATCCAGACCTAGAGGTTCGTTATTCTATTGAGAAGGAGAAGCAGAGCGGCGCTGCCTTCTGTTGCTCCTGTGTTGTTCTTCTCTTTACTACAGCAATGGAGGCACTCATAGACCCCAGGTCAGTTTTACACCAAAATCATTTCCCATAGCACTTCATACACAGATAACAAAAGGGAAAAAGATTATTCATGTTTTTGACAAACTGGTCTTGGTGCCAAATGTTATCTGGTATTTTTGTTTTTAAACAGGTTCATTATGAACTACATCACTTTTGCAGTGGGAGAGATTTTGCTGTTTATCCTGACAATCTGCTCTCTTGCGGCCATTTTCCCAGGAGTGAGTTACAAAGCTATCTCTACACCATCATACACTAACATAACTTCTTAAACTATTGCTATCTATCTATAAAAGAGTAGCTTTGGATACCACATAACTGTTGGGGTGTTTGGGTTTTATGTAATACTTTTGATTTTGTCTAGTCATGTAATGTTATTTCCTGACATTTATCAGGCATGTCAATATTGGTATATTGACAGATGCTTTCACAAACTCAGTTTAGGTCAACAAGCTACACAAAGTAAGCCAATCAATCTCATGAGAACAGAAAATATAGACTTAGTCTAAATAGTGCTAGAGGCTTTTTAGTACTTTCAATACTGCATTAAATATTTCAATTTTACATGCCCGTAGTGCCACAAGAGTTAAGAAATACTGATAACTGATTGTGAATGTCAGTCAACCCATTAGCTAAACTTTAGCTAAACATTTTTTTTACAAAGTTCTACAGATTTTTAAAAAATATTTAAAAATTCAACTAAAAAATATAATAAAAAAAAAACAAAACAACAGAAATTGATGTGACGCTACCTGTTAATCAGTCCAGTGGATTTGTCAAGCAACTGACCAAATCAGTGAACACAATTTATCCAGCGTTACTCGGTCTTTACCTGGATGAAATTAACTTCTGATAAAATGTGGGAGCTTATTATTAGGAATGTGCACCAGTCATAAATTTGATGAAAAATAAGACTCGTCTGATTGTAAACTCTGGTCTGAAAACTACAGTGCTAATCCAAAATTAGCTGCCTTACAATCATTGACTGTTTTGTGAAAGATCGCTGCAGAAGGAAAAAATGTCACAACAGTGTCTGCAAAATGCAAAGTTTCTCATTTATTTTACAGGAATTACAGAAGTGGCAAAAGGTCACTTTTGCCACAAGCCCCATTCTCCTTCCAAAAAAGGAGAATGGAGCTTGTCTGATTTGTTTAACGTACAAATCACAAATGCTGTGGTGATTCCACACAGTGTTACATGGGAGAGTCACATTCTGGTGACTTTCTAACATGAAAGAGATTGGCCTGACCACCTGCAGATTGAAAGACAATAGACATCTGCAGCATTACCATTTGGCTGTAGGGTATGGAATCAAGATGAGGTGTGTGAAGACAACAAAATAAATATAATCTCCAATTCTCAGTTCTGAACAAAAAGATCTAAGCAAACAATATTTTGCTCCTCAACTTCTTGTTTACATAGGATTTGGAAACAAAACAAGTCATTAAAGATAGATAGTTTTAAACTAATAAAAGAAACCAGTTTAATTTGCCATCATTGTGTACCCTTTGATTTAGTTTGAAAAAGATAGGCTGCAAATGATTGGCTTAATTTTCTAAATATATTCTTTAATTTAAGGTCTTTCCCAAAAAGTTAGTGTCTTTCTCAATCTGGATTGACCACACCCGATGGGCTCGAAATACGTGGGCCATTGCAGCTATTTTCATCTTAACCATGGCAGACCTTTTAGATATGGTAAGTGGCTTTGACTTATTTCTACAGAAACAAAAGGGTTTTGTAATTTCTGTAAATTCATGTTTACAGAGAAAACTCCTGTGTATGTAGAGCAGCTGTTAATTAGAAAACCATGATAAAAATCCTAATTTGAATGTATAATTCCTGAAAGAGAAAATATTTAGAAATAACAATCGATTTCCCTTTGTGTGTCTTTAATATTTAGCTCAGTTGTACAGCTGGAGTCCCAGATTCAGGCAGCACCACAGTAGCTCCGTTTTCTTCCTCATCTTCACAGTCCAGCCTTGGAGGATGCCTGAATAATCCTAAATATTACAGCTTTATAGCAGTGCTTGCACTAATAGCCACTACCATGCTAGTTCAGGTCAGTCACATGGTCAAGCTTACACTGATGCTGCTCATAACAGCAACAACTGGCATCGTTAACATCTATAGTTGGAAAGACATCTTTGACCACTACGACATGGTTCGCTTCCAAGAATACAGGTAAAACTTTCTGAAAATGGAAAACGTTCTGTGAGAGTAAAGGCCAACAAAATTCCATAAGAGTAGTCAGCTATCTTTTATTTGAAGTAGTAGAAATAAGTAGAAAGTGTCTGCAAAGTGCCGTGTTCTTAGGAAATACTCATAGGTCTTATGGGCATATAATAGTTGTCAGACTCTACATAAGAAAAATGTGTTTTGTCTGAATGGTTGACCAAAAATAAGCTGTAGAGTTCTCAAACAGACTGCAAAACTGAATTATGTAATTTTGTTCTTCCATCACTGGGAAAGAAAAGAAACTTCTCTGAACCTGAGGAGTGCAGTCCTTAAGAAAGCATGAACATTTTACAGCACTGTGAACTCAGCTTGCTGCACATGAGCTTCAACACAAAGTTTCATGTGATGTGTATGATGTATGATCTTATGTTCCCTAGTTCTATGTTAGAAGACCAAAATAGGAGCATTATACAAAAGCCACACTTTGCAGGAAATAGGAAATATAAATAGCAATTCATCCTTTATCTTAGAATGGAACATTGTTTTTAACCTTGATATTTTAGAATGGCACTTTTCTTTTTCCAGCTCAGAGATGGTTCCCTCCAAGTTCACCATGACAGTTATGATCTTCATCATGATGGTCAGCTTCTATTACTTCTCCAGACATGTAAGTTCACATGGATGCAAGAGGCACTGTTATGCAAGAATCAAACCACCTGTTTACCATCCAGGGCCTTTGTTGGAAATGATTGGTTTTGGAATGTAGAAAGCAGCAACAATCACTTTGATTTCAGTGATTTAATTGAAGGTTTTTCAAATATCTTTATTGAAGAAACCTTCAATAATAATTGTAGAAGAAAGTTGTTTCTAATTTAATTAAAAGAAATATAACATTTAAAACATTTAATAAAAATAGAAACAAAAACAATTTTGCACCCTCCCCCCCATTTTATGGTCCTGACCATACGCTGGTCCCACTAGACATTTACATAGGACCCAAGTATGACAATCCATCACTGACATCTCTGACATACAGACAAACCTATAGCATTAAGATCTGAGCCAAATCCATTAAGGCTCCAGATCGCATAACAGTCACCTGGGTTTCTGTATGCACCTGCTCTGGGTCGGGTTGGGATCATGAACCTCTCTTATACCTCAAAAAAATCTTTGGCTCTGATCCAATCCGGGTCTGGACCAGATCTGCCAAAAAATGAAATGATAATTCTGTATTTGTGCCACATCTTGCCCAAATGTAGTATTTATAGAACTGTGGCGACACTTTCTTTCCATCTGTTGATGGATGAAAAAACAAACAAACATTGGGCCCATGTCTTTATATGGCTCCGGACCAAATGCTCATCCACACTTTGCCCTGAGCAAATAATTTTTTGCTGTCAGGTCGAAAAATAATTTCCCCAATACTTTTTACTCGTCCAAAAGTCAGAAAAGTTGAAAAAGAAGGCAAGATAAGCGAAATATTTTGAACAATTCATACATCAGGCCCATGGAGTTATTTTTGGAAACTACACAGAAATTGATTTTTTATAAAAAATTGGTTATTTTTACTTGTTTTATCTTCAATATCAATGGCTACCTTAGGTAGCCATTGATATTGATATGGTAGCCATTTATGTTTTTTATTCCATTATTTTGAAAATGGAATAAAGTCTGTTCCGTCCTTTAAATGCTCTGGGTAAATCATGTCTTGTGCATGTTCCCCACTGACAACTTTTAACCATTTTTTCCGATTATTTTCCACCTAATCTTTTTGACCGCAGCACATTTCATAGCAAGTAAACAGCAAATCAGTAACCAGACTGTAGAGCATGGTAGACCCAACATCTTTGTCCTCCAGTTAAGGGGCTTTTACTTTGGGACAAATTGTGACAAACCCACAGAATTGATTGACAGTTCAATGACACATGTTCAATTGTGTCAATTGAACATTTCTTATAATACAGCTGACAGTTGATTGTGGAATATTTAGGAGTGATTAAATTTCACAAATGTTTGTAATGCCTAGGTGCTTCATTTTATACACCTGTTGCCATAGGTGATTGGAACACTTGATTTTGATCATTTAGATGGACGAGCATATATTTTGGCAGTATAGTCTATATATCCCCAAGTTAAGTAAACATTATAGGATAGTGGTAGTAAGAGTTCATCCAGCAATCGATGGATTGCTAGTTCAGTTCCTGCTCCATCAGCCTTTGAACTGCCTTGGCCAAGGACTCAACGATAGAGGACCTGGTGGTGCCAGTACATTTCAGCCTTGTTTCTGTCAGACTGTCCCAGGGCAGATGTGACTACTATCCAGTAGCACCATCAGCATATGAATCCGTATGTTAATGGATGAATTAAAATGTGAAATGTGTAAAGTGCTCATTTCACTTCACACATGAAGTGTGTGTGAAGTGAAATGGGGTCATCTGGGCTATGCACAGGCCATTTACCCAGAAGTTAAAACAAGCTCTTATGAGCCTTTAATTCTATGCAAGTCTGATGCTAATATTAATATTGTTAGTTAATAATGTTTATATCAACTGTCATGGTTGAAGGTGGAGAAGCTTGCTCGCACGCTTTTCTTATGGAAGCTAGAAGTCCATGAGCAGAAGGAGAAAGTATATGAAATGAGGCGCTGGAATGAAGCTCTCGTAACAAACATGTTACCTGAACACGTGGCTCGACACTTCCTGGGTTCCAAAAAAAGGGATGAGGTAAGACCTTTGTTGTTACAATTAGTTTCTGCCTTTCTAGACCTCAGGTCAGTGCACACCCCTGAGATCATAAATCCAGTACATCATTTCCATTTGTGGAAATTTCTAAATGGTCTAAAGGCAAAGCAAAAATTAATGTGCAGGAAATTATTTTAGACAAATATGTTATGTTTGTCATTGATTGATAAACGTTGTATAGTAAGAACAATTTTGTTTTCTAAATCTTGTACGGTATGTAAAACATCTTGTTTTATATAATTCGGTAAAAAGTTGAACTTTTAGTTCAGTTGTGAATTGATCCAAATTACTTAAGTGATTCGTGGCACCCAAGTCAGCGCTGAAGCATTTACAGCTCAATTAGGCTATGTTAAGTGATGGCTTTAGGGTGTCTCTCTATGATGAAAGAAACTTGGAAAAAATTGTGAAATAAATATAAAGGCTTTTTGAGAAGACATTTTGTGAAGAAGAGTCACTCCAAAACATACTAAACTATGGCCCTGTCAGCACAGGACAAGGCAGGTATATTAATATGCTACATTCCAGTAACAAGGTAGTTCAAAGTATATAGCAAAGCAATAGATGCTTGATATTGCTATACAAGTTATTTATGCAAAGTTAGATTCTAGTTAGCTTTTGAGTTATGCTTTTCTAATTAAAATAAAAATAAAATTTGCACTTCTAAATTAAAAAGAGAAGCATGTAGTATAGTGATATTAATTATGTATTGACGCTGGTTTTAGTTAGTGGGGTTATGATAATACCCACCAGGGCATGCTCATAAGTAAGGTTCCAACATTTTGTTCTGTTGTCTTGGTTAACAATAAAACTAAAATCTCAAATAAAACTGAAATCTCACTTTATCTTGTTTCTGAATTAATCTATGGATTTCTTTATTTCAGGAGTTGTACAGCCAGTCATACGATGAGATTGGTGTCATGTTTGCCTCAATTCCCAACTTCTCTGACTTTTACACAGAGGAGAGCATCAATAATGGTGGCATTGAATGTCTACGGTTTCTCAACGAGATCATCTCAGACTTTGATAGTGTAAGTATTGTGCCCCTATGTTATGGGATAGTTAGATTGTAAGAAAATTTTATTCACAATTTTAAAAAGTAGTTTAAAGGGTTATGTAATGTACATTATCAGTTACTGTTTTAGCCTATGTGTAGCCCAAAGGGAAGTTTACTTCTAATATATTGATAGTTATTAGATAACTATTACGTCAACGACTAATACCAATACTACAGACTTGTAAGGGATGTTGGGCCTGATCAGAAAATTCTGAATTCTGAGCAACAACAGAAGAAAACATACACAGTTTGAGAAGAGAATGAACTGATTGAAATGTTTTAATCCAAGTTTACGAATAAACAAAACTGAGCCCTTTTAAAAAAAAAGAACAAAAAACGAACAAATCTATATAGTCTTTTCAATGTGTTAAATATTTGTACACTAATAATTTAGTGTAGAGCTAAAATTTATTGGGATCTTTAGTAATCTCTCAAGTTTTTCCATGTTGCACAACAATATTATTCAAGTAATCACAGTTTCATATCACCAAAACATCAATAAAAATAAAGAAATTAGCTTATATAAAAGCTAATATATAAGTATCTATCCATTCATTTTTTTAACACATTTATCCCTAGTGAGGTTGGGAGGGGTGCTGGTGCCTTTCTCTAGTTGTCAACAGCGAGAGGCCCCCTGGACAGGTCGCCATCCACAACACAGAGACAGACAGGACAAACAGCAATGCACACACACACACAACACACCTTACTAGAATTTAGAGAGACCAATTAACCTCACTATGGGAGAAAGCCGGAGTACCCCGAGAGAACCCACCATGCACAGGGAGAACATGCAAACTTCATGCAGAAAGACCCCTGGCCGGGAATTGAACCCAGGACGGTGCTACTAACTGTGTCATGTGCAGCCCAGCTTATATTCGGTAATTAAAAAAATATATTATTTCAGCCTTTAAAGTGCTAATGAAGTACATTGACAAAAACATAATGATTTTATATCAGAATGTGCATTGGAAGCACACGTTGGCAGTAAGAAGGAGAGCAGCAGAAATGGACTGAAGAAGGGAAAGTAGGAGATGAAGGTTGAAGTGGACCCTTGCCAAAAGTGTGACCGGACCTTTTGAACATAGATAAAAAGAACAAAAAAAAGCCAGTGATCTCCAAAAAAGGGAGCAAGGGCCCACCAGGTCCCAAGGTCATGAAGGTTGTGCAACAGCTTGCTTGACGCTTGACTGAGGAGCAGATATAGAGGACGCCAGACTTTATGAAGGAAGCGAACCCTGATGATGGGAGGACAGCCTGATGAGGTGATTATCTGAGCAGGTGAAACGAAGAGTCTTCCAGATTGAATTTACACTGGGCTTCATATAAAGAACATAATACAACTAAAGGACTGAACTAAGGTAAAACAGAGATAAAGCTTATCTAATCAAAGAAAGAGACTAATAGAATAATAATAAAGCTAGAATAAAATCCAAAAGCAAATCAAGACAACCCAGGTCCTGAACTATTCTTGATTTCCTGTGGGATTAATAAAGTTCTTATCTTTCTTTATATGCATCAATGTCAGCTACTGGATGAGCCCAAATTTCGCTACATCACAAAGATCAAGACCATTGGGAGCACATACATGGCAGCATCAGGTGTCACCTCTCATGTCAATGATGGCTACATGTGCATGAAGGTAAGCAAATATCAGAATCGTCTTTGTTAGCATTGCCCCCTTGTAGCTTATATCCGTCTTTTTTTTATTTTGGTAGTGGTAATGCTTCTGTTACGACTGGCTCAAGGTCATAACAAAAACAGGAGACCATGCAGGGGTTAAAGTGTGGGAAAATTAGATATTTATGAACAAAAACAACAATGTATTGTGAATGTCAGTATCAGTCGTGTAATGCAAATGCTTGGATGTGTTGGTTGAGTGCATATGGAAGTGTTGAGGTGCAAAAACAAAGACAAACTCAAATGTGCAAATGGAGGGGAGCTGAGGCCTGGCCACAAATAACCACAAGCGTCAAGCGGCAGAGTGGACGCCAAAGGCGACCCGGAAGATTGAGACAGCCAAGCGTAAATACTTTGTGCTCCAAATCAACTGGATCAGGAACACCTGCAAAGGGAGGAGCAGAAAAACAGACAAAAACATCTGCAATTCAACCCACAAGGCCCAGGGCCGTAACAGCTTCATTTAGCTGTTTTCCAACTGTCATTAAACAGAGAAGGAAGAAGGAGCTGTCTTCTATGCAGTCCCTAGAAGACAGCATCAGAATTTACAACAGGGTGAAACACCGCTCTACTCAATAAACGATATATACAAGTATATATATATATATTGTAAAGAAGGTTAAACTTTATTAGATTATAAGTTAGTTTTGTGTCTTTTATTTTAGTTTTCCGAGCCTAAGTTAGGTTAGTAAATGCAACACAGTTCTGGAGACGAGGCTAGTATCGCGAGATTCGGTGATGTTCTGTTGTTGTTGGTTACGGTTCTCGCTGCTCACTGCCTGGACATTGCTAAATGCTGTCTGTGCCAGAGTAAAGTTTAATGCAAGAGACCCGCTTTTTCTTGTCGTGTATCGAACTTCACCTACCGACACGCCTCCATCACACTGGAAACCAAAAGCACGACTATATATATATATATATATATATTGCAGTATTATATTTCTGTCTTACAGAAGGAAGAGCAGTCTGACAGAGAGCGCTGGCAACACCTGGCAGACTTGGCAGACTTTGCTCTGGCCATGAAGGTGACACTAATGAACATCAACTACCAGTCATTCAACAACTTCATGCTACGCATTGGTACGACCTTTTCCTTTACCTGGGCATTATTGGAGAATGTTTTGCAGAGTATAAGCCAAAGGTCTGCAAACAAGGTCTGATTTGTTTGCAAATCTGAAATAGCATAGTTTCATTCAGAGTTCCATGATGTATAGAAGTGCATGTCATAATCATAATTAGAATCAAAATTCCTTTCAACGTCATTATGCACAAATAAAGCATAACAAAATTCAAAAAATAGCAACTCTCGAAGGCAAGTCAGATTTTGAATTAAATTTTAATAAATAAATATATCTTAATTTTTTTTTTTTTTAAAAAAGAATATATATTTTTGTAACTATTATTAAAAAATAATAATTTAAAATTATTATTTATTTTTTCCTTTATTTAACAAAGTAAAACCTGAGATCTACAGCTCATTTTCAAGAAGGACCTGGGCAGAAATCTGCAACACACAACAACCTGGTTACACAAAAGTAAAACTAATTAATATAACAAATATAGTATGAACACACAAGAACTAGTTGTGTAAACATGAGTAACTATTACAAAGCAGCATAATTAAATCCACTGATGGAGATGTGTGACTCCTCCATCGGCAAAATGGAAAGAGATTGAATGTACAAACCATGGTGTTCCTTTTCAAGCAGCAATTGGAAATCTAGACTTAATAAAATACCTTAAAGATCAGAAACAGCACTTAAGACCTGGTCAAAATTAGTAAAAGAAAACAGAGTCCTGTTTACCAGGACCAGATCAGATGGATAGCATATGATCAAGACTTTACCCCAAATAAAATAAATAATACTTTTTTTTTAAATGGATTGAAGAGAGCTTGGTAAAATATAATGATTTATATTAAAAAGGCTGTCTCAGGACCTTTCAAGAGCAGGAATAGTCAGCAGATTCATTCACTGACTAACACTTTGACGCAACAGAAACAGAGACCTCTGCTGAAAGAAAAATGTTTTTTCAACCCCAAGGAAATGTTTTATTTAAAAGGGTAATCCTTTAATTGAAAACTCTGAGATCAATATCTCCTCTTTTTCTTTGTGAAATTCACAAGTGGAATTTCATTCTGCTCATAAAAATGTAACAACATTTTAGTTGAAGTCAAATTTTATGTGTTTTGTAAATATGTTATTACATCTTTTCATCGGACAACATTGGAAATTTGTTATTTTTCTACAATATAAAGTAATCATCCTCCACTTTCTTTAATTACAAGACAAATATGACCAATTAATTAGTTTTTAATACAGCTTAACATTCAATTTACTTTCACACTACTCCTGAGAAATCAATTAGCATTAACATACTCCATGATCTTTCATTTAACATATAAACTTCTCCTACAGGCCTGAACAAAGGAGGAGTGCTAGCTGGAGTGATTGGTGCCCGGAAACCCCACTATGACATCTGGGGAAACACTGTGAATGTGGCCAGTCGAATGGAGTCCACGGGAGTGATGGGAAACATCCAGGTACAGCTCCCAGCTCTCCAAAAACAACTTGGTTACGAAGATTATTCCATTTTTCTTTTTGGGAAAAAATGAAAAATGTTTCATTTTAAGAGTTAGAGTCTTAAAGTTTTAAGACTTAAGAGTCTTTTCTAAGACTCTTAAGTCTTAGAAAAATACTTGGTACAAATCATTACCATAATATGTTTGTGCAAAGTTAATGACTAAGGTAAGTAATTATTTTATAGACAACATTGATGTTTTAGTTGCTTAAAAAACAACTAACCCCACTATGACATCTGATATTCCTGGACTTATTTGATAACTAAATGGAAAGGAGTTTTCTTTTAACTGACCAAACAGTCAAAAATACATTCATAATATGAAATATCTTACACCTAAATATCAATTCACAAAATGTGAGTTAAAATGACAAAAGGAGAAAGTCAGCACAAAACAAAATAGGTAGTGTTTTTTCTTTATTCTCATGGTTCCTAAATCCAAATCACATGTTGACACATCTCGTACATCACATGTCCACCTTTAATGTCAGCACAGGTGTCATATAGATATATTTACAAGGAAAATGGCAATGATCTTGTGATGCAGCTTGGATCGTGTTAAATAGCCATTCAGCCTCCTGTAGTCTTAAAACACAAACCAAATAACTTTCAGTCTGGCCCTAATTCATAAAATCAAGTAACTGTGGCTCACAGAAAAAGGCCAGGAACATTTTAATGTTAATGCACAATGTCATGCACTTTTCATCTTATCTGACAAGCTGAAATATAAGCAATATTGATGCAAACTTTGCACAATAAATGTTAAAATATCTACATACCTTCTGAAAAACAAGGACTAGCAGCCAATGTTTACAGTTTTAAAAATATTTACTGTGTGAAGTCTAAAAACAGACATACCAGCGAATCATTTGCACTTTTTCTCTCATAAAATTAACTTGTCAAGAGAAGGTTTTGTCTTCCTTTTTTGTAAGAAGGTAGAAATTGCCATCCCAAAACATAAACATTGATTATACTAAGATTAATTTATATCTCAGCTTGTTTTTACCGGAAATGGATATTCATGCACAATGTAATGCAGCTCATATTACTGGTTAAGTGTGACCTACTGCAGCCACTAGGGGGCCTCCAAGAGCAATGTAATTGTTCTTTTTGCCGTTATAAACAATGATTTCTACGCGATCAAATATATATTATTGTAAAACAATCACAGCTTTATAATGTATGTCATTGTTAAAATCATCACGCAAGAATTATTACTTAAAAAGGAAATGTTTTAAATCCGCTCCACTTAAGAGGCTCCTTGTGGCCCCGGGGCCTTAAGGCATTAGGAAACAAAGCTTATACCTTGGGCTAGCCGTGGGTCATATAGTCTGTCTTTAAATTAAAATTAAACTAATGAGTAGTGAATTACTTTTTGGGGGTTTGCGGTATGTCCTCAAAATAATCTTAGCCATATTTGTAATAAGGTTTGTAAAATGTTGTTTACAACCTTGTAGTGTAAGATATCTCTGATATCAAACATCACTGAGTAAAGTTGGTGGATATCCATGGAATGATTCTGTTTTCAATAAATTTTTTGACTTTATTTCATGATCTGTCTGACAGTGCGTTTTTTTCCCCAGGTAGTGGAGGACTGCTATAATATTTTGAAGGAGTATGGCTTCCGTTTTGTGAGAAGAGGACCCATCTTTGTAAAGGGAAAAGGAGAACTGCTCACTTATTTTCTTAAAGGAAGAGACAAACAGGGCTCATTTATTAATGGTTCATCCGTCACTCTACCACATCAAGTAGTAGATAGTTAAAGTTCTCGGATCTTTAGTCAAACACTTACTTTTTCCATCAGTCACTTCTACATTGTTTTGAACACTGTAACAGGCAAAGGAGAAACAATTTGACAACCAAAGTTTACTTTAAAGTTTTAAAGATACAATTATGTATCACAATTTCAGAAATGTATATCAGCCTGCAACACTTTAAAAAGATGGAAAGATAGATGACCAGAGACAGTGGGGAAAAAGTATTTGGTCAACCACCAATTGTGCAAGTACTTCCTCTTAAAAGATGAGAGAGACTTGTAATCTAGAAAATGACTTTGTCTCATTTTTAAAAATAATTTATTTGCAAATTATGGTGGAAAATAAGTATTTGGTCAGTAACAAACAAGCAAGATTTCTGGTTCTCGCAGACCTATAACTTCTTCTTTAAGAAGAATGAATGGGGCCATGTGTCATGAGATTTTGAGTGCAAACCTCTTTCCATCAGCAAGATGGAAGTGGCTTGGTCTTTCAGTACGACGATGATCCCAAGCACACCGCCAGACGAACGGGTGGCTTCATAAGAAGCATTTCAAGGTCCTGAAATCCTTCTAGCCAGCCTCCAGATCTCAACCATACAAACCTTTGGAGGGAGGTGAACATCTGTGTTGCCTAGCGACAGCCCCAAAACATCCCTCCTCCAGAGGAGATCCACATGGAGGAATGGTCCAACTTTGTGAAGACCTACAGAAAATGTTTGACCTTTCTCATTGCCAACAAAAGATATACAACAAAGTATTCAGATTAACTTTTGTTATTGACCAAATGCTTATTTTCCACCATAGTTTGCAAATAAATTCTTTAAAAAATCAGATAATGTGATTTTCTAGATATGTTCTCTCTTTTTGTGTCTCATCCTGGAGGTCCATATGATGTCAATTACAGGCTTCTCTCATCTTTTTAGATGGGAGAACTTGCACAATTGGTGGTTGACTAAATACTTTTTTCCCCACTGTAATGTTTTATATAAATTTTTTATTCTACCTAGAAATGCCATTCAGTAGTGCCATGTGTAGCGTATGCCATATAAACAAACTGTTTAAAACGACACATTTGTTACTGTTGGAGTTTAAATGGACTAAGCTTTTGTTTTTTTAGGTCATTTGGGATTAGAGAAATATTAACACAGAAGGAGCTGTGGTATTTGGTGAAACAAACTGAAGTTGATTTTAGACTTTTGGAAAAATATGAGTACCTAAAATACTTTTTTCAGCTTGTGAGTGGATGAAAATAATAAATAATAAATATATAATAAATAAGACAACATACTGGACAGAATCTGTATACAAGAGGGAACTGTACTTGAGAAAGCTTAGGTCCTTTATTACTGTGCGCTTGACAGGGTTTCCAAGTCAAGTCTCCAACCTCCGTAATAAATATTTCCTCATCAAATCCACGACATCTAGTGCACCTCCAACTACATCTTTATGGTTTAGGAATCCAAACCAGCGCAGATTTTTCTCAAGCTTAACTACTATATGAGTATTTATTACTTCTCTTTAAATCTACTAATTAAAAACAAATTTTTAACAAGACTGGATTAGAAGAAGTAACATATTCCTTAAAACCTTGCAAGATAAAAAACAAAATACAGAGTCAAAGGAGTCTGAAACCTGCTCTAGCTAACAGAAGAACTTATGATAGCAGGCTGGCACTGTTTGTGTATGACTTTATATTATTTTAAAAGTCCATGAAATATTGTATTTATACGTTCAGAAACTTTTAACTTTTAAATAAGAGCTTGTTCCAAAATGTAATCATGAATTGCAGAATTAGTTTTTATTGCACTAACAAAATGACAGAGATTAAGACCTTCTAAAGCCGAATTTCTAGTTGAATCAAAAGCAAAGTGTGTTTTGTCCATGTGACGACAGTTAACACTTGTTTATCTGTGTCTTTGTATTTGGCACTCAATTGGGTTAAATATTGTTTGGGTAGTTTAATTTCCTTCACTCTCAGTTGGAAATTTCCCAATAATATTGGGAAACCATTATGTATATCCACATTTAAAACATTGTAAATGTTCTGAAAAAACTACAAACCTTGCAAAACAAGTCACAGTCCATAATCCCTGAGTCATGAGCGGAGTCCTGACTCTGCCTTGCTGCCGTGCTGTGGCGTGGACTTTAAAAGGCAGTTCATGCTGGAAAACCTTCCAATACGACTGAAATACAACAAATCTCCAAAAATGAGTGGAATACAATTTCTCCACCTAGAAGACTCACTACTAGTTATTACAAATACTTGACTGCAGTTGCTTCTAAGGGTGGCCCAACCAAATATTAGGTGTAGGAGCAATCACTACACCTAAGAGCCACAGAGATTTGGATTTGTTTTCTCCCAAACAGGGAGAAAACAAGCACATAGTATCACTTGAGAGCACAATCAAATAACTAGGTTACCGTAAGCTGCTAAAAAAAAGCTATATCAAAAATGACTTAAAAGAAATTTGACTTCGTAATAAACGCCTTGAAATTGGGCGTCTCTCACCTTAAAAACGTATGCTCTTTATGAAACTCTGCCTTCAGGAAGCTGTCTCAACAGCATTCCTTTATTAACTCTTTAAAATAACTTTTACCAATGTTGCACCAAGAAGTAGCTCTTATAATGAGCTCAGCGGATGAACCGTTTCACCAATTGCTTGCTAATTGCTGCTGATTAGACTGAAAGACTTGATTGGGTAATTTATTTTACATAATACTGCCCCTTTAATAATAAACATCTTCATTTAATAACTGCACTTTGTGTTTACCTGTTGTTTGACTAATATTTTAAATTTGTTTGATGTTTGGAAACTCTGAAGTTTGCCAAAACATGTAAGAAATAAGAAATCAGGAAAGGGGCAAACACTTTGCCTCCAGCAGAGAATTGTCTTTCCTCATGGAAAACATTGGTAAGGCTCAGTGAAGACAGGTGACTCTGCTGCCCTGTAATCCTGTTTTAGTTGCCTATTGTCAAGAAGAAGGCTGTATAAAAATGTTGATTTGAATTTAATTAACAGCTCCTTGCCATTATAAAGGAAGATCCTCCTGACATCAAGTGACTACATGCAAGGGTCTGTGTTTCAAGTGTAAAAGTTGGCCTGCTACTGTTTGATGAGTCAATACTTAACTTTACCAATGTTTACCTGGGTACATTTTGAGAGCAAACAAACTGTTCTCTAAAAAAGGTATTTTACTCTGTGTTGTATCTGAGGTTTAATTTGCTATTTTAAGATTCCTGGTGTTCAGGTATCCTAATTGTTCTTTTTTGATGTTTGCTATTGGAACACCTTGGTGTTTCATTTTTTTTGTTTTTTATTTGAGGCCTGATAATTGACTACTTTTCATTTATTTTTTGATTGTTTCTTTCTTTTCCCAGAGCCAGCATAGTTAAAATATTTTACTGTTCTAAATTAAATCTATTTTTGCTAGTGGTCATTTTTAACAGTTTTATTATTTGTCCAATAATAAAATTTTTTGCCAGTCATGCTTCTGTTGTTTGAAAACTTTTTCCTATGGGTAACTTATGGGGGAATTTTTCTGCCATAATCCAATAGCACACATTTTCAGTCTAACAGGATTTCATATGTTATGTTCTCAAAACTTTTAGTTCTAAGAAACTTGAAATTTTCTGTGAAGAACTCGGTGTCAAAAAGAGTTTCCCAGGCCTACATACCTGGCCTTGTTCTACTTGTGGAACAAGGCCAGGGCAGGGAAGAATGTCAAGCAGAATACTTTCCAATGATCAAGTTCAGGGAATGACAAGCGATCACACAAAGCATTCTGGAACTTTAAGGAGATTGTACTGGAAGATGGGAGAAGACCGACAGTGTTGTCAACTGTTGTCAGCGCCACACTACGAGTGTGTTGTAACCTATTCTCGAACCTTGGGAAAGTATCGGAAATGGATGGATAGGGTGCTGCAATGACTGCCTCCAACAATGAAAGGTGAACTCCATGTCAATATAATCACATTCATTTCCTGCATCGCAATGATAATGATTGATGACAACAAGCATCTCCAACCCCTATTGGAAGATATGAGTCCAAAAGTGATTCAGGCCATTTTGCAAAAGTGGTGAACTACACCTTGCCCAAAGTCTTTAACTTCCTCTTATGGAAGCTTCATAAGGACATCCCACACTGTGTCCACCAAAAGCAACTTCCTATTAAACAAAAGGAATTCAGAGATGAAGAACAACCGTTTGAGGACGTCCAGCCAAGGAGAGATCAAAAGCAATGGCACTTCCAGCCATTGGAGCAAAGAGGAGGAAGAACAGTTCAACTTTGATCGCCAGATAAATGATAAGGATGCCTACAATCTGCACAAGCGTAAATGCATGACTAAGAAGCTCCCTGTTTGACCCTTTCAATCATTTCGTCAAAAGAGGAACTGACTTTTGATTCAGTGAGACAGTTGATGTTCCTGAAAACATCAGTCAAGAAAAATGTTACAAGTTTTAAACAAAGATAGAGTCTTGTTGATTTGTATGTGCTGATGGTCAAAATGTTTAAGATTTTTTTCACAAAGAAAAACGTTTTGTAAAAAAATATGGGAAAACAAAACACCCTAACCCCCCAAAAAAGACAAAAGAAAGAAAGAAGAATTTTAGCGTTATAATTAAGGAAGATTTCTGGGTAAGGCATAAATGCAGTAACTAAAATGAATGGAAGGCAATTCAAAGTATAATAGGGCAGAATTACAAACATGTGTGTGCGTGTGTATTCTGACTCTACAGATCTACATATGTATGAAGTCTGTGTCATATTCCCTCCCCTGAGCCATATGGAAGGTGTCTGGTTCGGTGTTTGAGGACAGTATGCCCCACTTAGCTCTGTATTTATATTAAATTTTAAATCCAATTTAAATACAAAATTACCATATGAAATATTAAGCAAGAGTGTAAATATTTAATGTGAGCCCTTTACCATAGGCATGGTGTTCATTATGATGCAGTGCTGGATTTTAATGGGCAGTCCCCCACCCCATCTCTCACACTGAGAACAAGTGTATGGTTTCCGTGTATCTGACAGACAACAGGGGACGCTATTGCTCTTTGCTGAATTGTAGTGCAAAGAGCTTGGTAACTTGATAACTTAGTAATTTGAAAATCATGGCCAGACTACGATGGAGAAAGCAAAACATGCAGGTTTGTCACAGAATTCTGTCTCTGTTGACTTGACTTGAGGTTTATAAATGGAGAACATAAAAATTAATGATGATCGGCCTTTGAGAAAAACATGTCCCCATAAGGTGCATTAATGAAGACAATACTTGAAAGGTGAAAAACATCCATCACATAAATCTCTGGTAAACATTCTGCTGAACATTCCAGAAATAGAATAAAATAAAAGATTGAAGTCCTATTGTTGTCACTAGAGGGCAGGCAAATACCATTTCATTATGCTCTTAGGTTCTGGCAAATTACTGTAAGAAGAGAGAACAGAGCCTGACTCTTTCTATTTGTCTCTTTGATTGATTGATGAAACAGAGTTCTATTGTCTGCTGTCCTGCCACATCAGATTGCATAGGGACTTCTGTTTGTACCTCTGCTCTCCTGTATGTACAAATGAGACTCTTTACTGTAATTTGTTATTCCTGTCCAACTCATCATTATCCAAACCTAGCCGCTGTTTGACATTTATCCAGAAATAAGAAATAAAGATGCAGTTTTAATATAGCACGGGATGAAAAAAGATGGAGTCAAAGAAAAAGTAGAGACAGCTATGAGTTAAGGAAATTATCGTTATACAGTAGAGTTGTAGGGAAGAGGTGGAGGGCTAGAGATGCATGAGCACACACCCCTCTGAGGCAAGGCAGGGAGGAACATTAATCACTAGGAGACATCTGTTCATTCTGCCGCTTTACAATTCTGTCAAAGAACTCAGACGCCCCTCCCAATCGCTGTACACTCATGCCCCGTCCCCACCCCACCTTGTTCATCCACTCAGAAAAAAATGTGTCCTTCTCTTAAGCTTGAACAGACAGTGTGAAACATCAGAGTCAGGCTTTGCCAAGGGCCGCCTTCAATTTAATTTCCATTTCTGTAAGACAGAAGAAAACACAGGGATAGGATAAGATGCTGGCATGGAAATCAGTGCTATTATCTCCAAAATGCCAACTTGCAGGGAGCCCCAGATGAGCATGTCATGGAGGAACATGCTGGGCTCATCTATATGACAACACAGGTGTTTGTCATAATGGAGGATTCTGCAGTACCTAATTCTGGATTCAAAGCTTTTGGTAATTCTGAAATGATACCTAGACTGATGAAGAATTATATAATAGTTGTTATCTTGGATAATTTAACACAACTTATTCCATTCTAATGGCTAATTGTATTGAGTTTCCGGATTGCTCATTGCTATTTGTTTTAGCAAGGAAGGAACAATATGTGTGTTAGAAATTTTAAGGGCTTTATTTGTTATCATTTTGTTTATTTATTATATCTTTTATGTTCTCGTGATTGAGAATGTTCAGAACGAAGATGTTGTGCACAGAGTACATATATCCCAGATGCTTTATTTTTCCTCCAATTAAGTTTTGTTTTGTTTAAGTTTCGTTTTCTTTGTGCACCTGATGGGGTGCAGGGGGTGGGGGGTTCGAATGGAATTTTCCTCTCTCTAGAAATATAACTTTCTTTCAATAATGAAGTCCTCGCTTCTGCTGAGGAACTCAGAGCTCACTGATCCTTAGTACCGAGCGCTTTGGGGCCCATTGACCTCTCCCTTTACAAAGAAAGGCAATAAAATGTTGATCTTGATTTTGTGTGGTTAATTTAAATTTTTTTTAATTACCCTAACAATGTGCCTAATGCAGGGGTGGGTGAGTATACCTGCTATCATTCACAGTCTTGCATGTTCTTTGTTTTGGTCCTGCTTTGCTGCTTTGTGAAAGCTTGATGTCATTATAAAATTGAACCCTCCACTAAAAAAACATGGTCAGAATTCTTGAAGGGGAGAGTATGGGATATATTTTTTTGTACAATAGCCAACATGCTGATCACAATGTTGTTATTGCTCAAATCTAGACGTTTATTTATGTGCTCACCATGTCTACCTCTGTCATGAGTGTGTTTGATGTGTGGTGTATTTTAGGGATTTTTAGGTTATTATTGTGTAGGACCCCTAATCCTGAGTGACGGGGAAGCCTGGCTACACAGGGGTTCCAAGCCATTAAGGCGGTTCGTCTCAATGCCAGTGAAGAAACCGACAGATCCTCACTCGTTCTTTAGTTTGGGGGCTCTGACATCTTTGTACGCCGAGCAACAAGTGGTGTTTGTGATGAGACAACTACATCTGATTTTTTGCTGTTTCCTTTATCTTATTGTATTGTGCATTCTATGTGTAGACTATGACTTTTTATTATTTTCTTTTCTTTTCTGTGCTTAGTAGTTTACACACAAGGTAAAAATGATAAAAAGGGGGGAATGTTAGGGATTTTTAGGCTATTATCATTTCTACATACGTCATAACCTTGTGTGGCGCTTTTTGGCACCAAATGTCTGTGTTTTAAGAACTGATTATTCCTCCTCTAGAGCTAGATGATCTGTATGCAGATAAAAGTTGCTTTGTTAATCTTTTCAAATTCTTTCGCTTCCTAAATAAAAGGCTTGCCCGAGCTGAGAGGATTCGGGGGAAACGCTTGGTGAAGAGGATCGGAGGATCCTTTTTGCTATGCTTTCTCCTAGAGCAAAAGTGCGGCCATAAAACTTATTACATTTGTCTGTGGTTCTTTTATGAAGGTTCAAAAATACCCATCAGTGTAAGTAAGAAATTCTGGGTATTTCTTTATCACTTCAAAGTTAAGTTTTTACATCCCAATGCTAAGCTGGTAGAATATCAGGGAATTTTCTAATGGCCCTGGGCCCTTTCACGCAAATAAATATTGTACTTTACATTTAGTGTCCCTCAGATTCGGTCTGATATAAGCACACAATAAATCTCTATCTGCTGAAAATAGCTGGTAACATTTTCAGGAGGAGCATCAAATAAAATCTAAATTCAGCCAGTGAGCATAGAGTGGTCCAAATGATGTCCTCCCATTGACAAGACAGGAGAGCCAAAGATGGAAGAGACCTTTCAGGAGGTTTTTTAGGACTGCTTTGTCATCATAGTATTAAAAGTGAGTTTTCCAAGATTTGTCCAAGATTTTTTGCACTGCACTACCACAAGGTTAAAATGCTTAATGGTGTGTTTTCACCTCAAGAGAAAAGTAACAATGTCCATATTGATCTCACAGATTTCACATTACCCTATTATTTTTATGTTTCATTTAAACCAGTGTTTATCAACCTTTCTTGGGCCAGCCACCCTATCCACTTTCTAGGTTACCACCGAACCCATCTAAAAAGATGGGGGCGGTGGTCTTTTTAATTTACTGTACAGAAATTAAGAAGAAGAAAGCTGGCTCTTAATCAAATCCTCATGAGTCAAATGGAAAGTGTCATGGAGTCACTTAACAGCCTCATGACATGAACAATGACGTGAAAAATAATACTGAAGAAAGAAAAATATAAAACAAACATCAATTAAAAACATTAATAAATGAAAAGTTCCTTATTACTGTTACTGTCTGTAAAATAGATTTCTTCTTATTAGATGTTGTCTCAACAAACCCATGGCACATCAACAATATTTTCTTACCTTTTATTTGAAAACAATGTTTGTCTGTTTGTTCTTGCTGTATGGCAAGAACAAACAGACATAGTACTTTGTGTTAGTTATTGCTCAAAAGTCCTTGCCATACCAGTTTATTCCTCTGTACTTAGTTTCTTAGTTTATTTTTGCATTTTGTTCTTTGTGCATTTCCATTTAGTTTCTTTTGATTAGTATTATCCTTTCTTAGTTCATTGCTGTGCCTTTTTCTGTTTCTTCCCTTTTATTAGTTTGCTTCCCCTTTCTTTAGATGCTCACCAGTAATCTTTACTGAGCCATTCACCTGGCTGCACCGCCTAATTATCATTTGATCTGCCACTGATTTTTTACTGTTCAGCTACGGATTCTTTGTTTTCATATTCTTAGTTCGTTGCTCTTATTCTATGTCCTGGTTTTCTTGTTTTTTAGTTTGGATGGATGAGATTGCATCCAAATGTGTGCGTCTTTTTCTTCTTTGTTTTTTTCTCTATGGTGCTGAGCAGTCAGGGATTCTTGGGGCTCAAAGTACAACCTAAGAAACTTCAGAAAAAATCAGAAGTTCAGTCTGGTGGCCTGTCATGCCACGAACTATGGAGCCCAGTGAAAGGGACATTGGGAACCCTACAAGGAGGCTCAGCAACACCAGGAGGCGACCTGGAGCGGGCTCCTGTGAGGGACGTTTCTTCCAGAAATGGGCCCAGTATCGCTCAGCATAGTTTCTAGAGAAAGTGGATCATCCCTCAGCTCAGAAAAATGGCTACTGGTTGGACTGAGGATGTAACAGAGCTTGTCCACCATTTTGCTTGATAGTTATATTTTCTTGAAAGTTTAACAAATGTCCTGAAATGTCTCACTGACTTTTAAGAAAAGAATCTATGAACCAGAATCATTTTTAATGGCTAGTAATAATTAACTTATAGAATAAATCTATACAAGTTTCTCATAACAGAAGTTTACTATGTTAACTTTACTACTCAAAATGACCCATATCCTCGTGTAATACTGGTCAAATTCTATCATTTTATGTCCTTTTAATGAGACTGGAAAATCATTTGAATTTTATGAGTGTGGTCTCTTGTAAAGTAAAACACTGTACCTGTTTTGTCATGTAAGTTCTCTGTCTGATCCAGCTTTGCTGACAATCATACACAATTCCACACAAAGTGAATTAATCCAACTCATTGAACATTTAAAGCAATTGCCCCCAACCCCTGGGCCGCGTACTGGTACTGCCCATGGATCAATTGGTACTGGATTTCCATGGGCCAATTGGGCCAATAATTAAATATTTCCATTTTATGTATTATCTGAGTCTGGGGGATCTTTTATTTTGAAAATCCTTTGACTGGATTCTCTCGGTTACCTCTTGCGTGCCAACATTGAGCCCACAAGCAGCAAAATGAGTAAGAAACAGAGCAGATGTCTTTGGAAAGTTTCTGTGGGAAGGGGACCAATTGGTACCCTTC
This sequence comes from Phalloptychus januarius, assembly GCA_902982915.1. Taxonomy (NCBI): domain Eukaryota; kingdom Metazoa; phylum Chordata; class Actinopteri; order Cyprinodontiformes; family Poeciliidae; genus Phalloptychus; species Phalloptychus januarius. The sequence goes on from CADWAE010000481.1 coordinate 17,466,437, forward strand.
CCAAAGGGTACTAGAGAAGAGACAGGACCGGTAGGTTTTCCCACATTACAAGTCCGCTCTGCATGATATGTGGCGCTAATGAGGCAATGAAGCCTTCAAACTGCTTAGCCATGTATAGAGACCAAGCACCATATGCCTAAGCAACACTTCTGGTGTTATTGTCTCCCAATCACTCTCATATGGGACTGTCTTTGCAGAGAAACAAGCTCAGGAATCCCATTAATTTGTCTATATCGTGAGTTAGAAATTTCATGAAAGTAAAATTTCATAAAAGTAATTTCATGAAATTACTTTGATGCTCTACTGCTCTCCTCCCAACAGGAGTAGACATTTATTTAGCAAGGTCTAGTAAAACAAAGCATAAAAATCAAAAATATTTTAAAGAATGAAAGACAGTTAACAGTTCGGCTGATATTCAGGACAGTATTGTTTGGCTGTACTGATTCACATCCAAACAATGACTTGTTTACATGAGTAAAGCCATTTATAAATATATTTACAAGTTGCCTGTCATGTAAACTAAAAACATGAAGTAATAGAAGCTTAATAAAAGCCAAGTGTAAGCTTACCATAATCTTTGATGAAATAAAACACAGGAAACGAAACTTTCACAGGTAGGATATATGTATACGAAATCTGCTGAGTAAGCACAGGGTTTATACAGGAATCCCAGAGTTGAATTTACTTCATTTTACTACCATTTTTACTACCACTGCAATATTTTTACTACCAACACAAAATTGAGCCAATTTCTTCAATTTTGGGAGATCAGTGATGTGTCGACGTGTATGTGAAGCCAATCTCATCCTCTGATCTTTTCTACTTCAGCAAAGGTCTAAAAATCAGCCACTTTCCTCTTCTGCTCTGCAGTGAGAAGTTTGACTGACAGACCGGTCTACTAGGTCATGTCTGCAAGCTTGTTGTTATCAATAGTGACCTCACTGGAACCAACTCAGATTTTCTTCCTATATTTAGCGACATTTCAATGAAAAATTACCACTAGCTAAAACCCAAATTGGCAGGTCAAACTTTTTATAGATTGATAATCTACGATCTGCGAGAAAGCTGCAATCGGTGCACTAACCCATGTAAAATGACGGCTCATGTAAGACAAAACTTTGTCTAACTGTGAATTTATCTCGACCAAAACCTCACACGTTAAAAACAGAAAGCGCTATTTTCAGTGCTTACTCTAAATCCATAAGACTTAGGATATTTGTTTTTTTAAAGAATATCAGTAAAATACAATGACATTCCAATATCACAAGCTGATGTTTTATTCTGAATAGAATATTAGTTTGATGCTAATTGTCAACACTAGGACAACTTGATAACAAGGTTCACGGGTATCATATTTCACAGGTCATTGAAAAGTTTAAATAAACAAATGTCCATGTGTAGCGAAATTCAGTGTTTCGGTGACCAACACACTCTGTCAATTACTGTCACAATTAGTGCAGCAGTTTAAATTAGCTAGTCAACCATCGCTGTGTTCAGATGATTATTGTATCAATATCACAACAAACAGAAAGGCCAGTAAAATTAAGACCTGTTACTGGCCTTAATTTGAGCTCATTTAATTTACTACAGCTTACTACCTTTCACTACCACGCGGAAACCCTGAAGCAGTATGTGACGTAGCATCGATGTGCACCTGTGCATTACCACCAGGTAGGACAAATTTATGAGTAGCACAGATAAACAGAACACCTGTGCATTTTGAAAAACCATTGAGGACCGCAGATTTAAAGTACTTTATTGGTTTTATACAAATGACTCTCTGGTCTTTAAGCAGGAAGAATTAGCAGTATGTTTCCTGGATACATTTGACTCAAGACTGTTTCAAAAAAACTTACATTTGTAAGAAATCTGTCATGACTGCTAGTGAAGGGATTAGTAGAAGATCTCATTTCCATTAAAGCAGATGTCTTTCTGTCGAAGAGCAGCAAGAAGATTTGGGCCTATTTTGAATGTCTCTTTTACATAATAATGTCCAGATGCATATATGTCCTCAATGTGTCTGTTGTTCTTGTTGTATCTCACCAGCACTCTGTCCTTGTTACTGTCAGGATCTCTGGGGTTGTAGTCCTTCCTCACATTGTAAGGCAGGTCCTCAGCATGAGGAGAGTTGAGGTTCCCGATGGTATAATATCCATACTGCTTTGTGTCGTGAATTACCGGAAGCAGAGGATGTGCCCCACGATTCTTAAACTCATGAAATCCGAATTCTCTTTCTATGGGATTACACAAAGCCCTCATGTTGTTGTCCAGGCAGTTCTGGACGTACCACACCAGAAGCCTGAGACCGTGGCGGGGTGGGGGTTGTCCAAAGCCACTGTCCTGCAGCTCTTGCTTTGAATCAAGAGTTTTCAGAGTTGATGCAAGAACAAGTGATGACAAGAGTGTGTAATAAAACAAGGGACAACTCTCTTTGCCTTGTGCCATCTGAAAAGAAAACCAGAAATAATATTGCGATATAAACAGAGATGGTTTTTCAAACTCCATCTGTATATATGGGCTGCATGTGCCCAATATGTGTTCCATAACCACTCACCTCTCGTCAGAAGACCAAAAATGTCAAAAATGGATTCAAAATGTGACAGGAGAGCAGCCTTCTTGTTCTTCTTTTTACTTCTCTTTGGTATGTGTTTTAAGAGAAGTGAACCAGCTGTCCTGACACAGAAAAGGGGCTTTTTAACTTCCTCTTTGTTATATAAAAGAAAGCGATTTGGTGGTTGCAGAGGTGTTGTGGTAAAGCTTCATTTGCATTTGGACAATCTTGCAAATGACAATTAGTCCACTGACTCCCTGCACGTGCCTATAGCTATAGAAACACTCACTTTATTAGGTACACCTTGCTAGCCACCATTTGTCAGTGATTGGCTGCTGACCAATACCTAGCAACACATTGTGATGTCAGATAAATTGCTAAAATGTCTTGACAGTAGTGATGGGTTCAGAGTGGCAGTTCCCAAACGGCTCTTGATTTATTATCATCTATAGCCTCATATTTTACTCTGCAAATATGAATATTTTGTATGTTAATAAACCCTTTTGCATTGAGTGCTTTAGGAGGAGTCTTGCACATGGGTAATTTTACTTGTTTTGTTATGACAGCAGGTACTGTTACTTTTGTGAAAAATTTTAATTAAACCTTTTTTATCTAACACATAAACAAATGAACAAATCGTTGAAAACAAATCTATTGAACAGAACTGTAATGATACTTTGAACCTCCTGAGACCCGGCCCATACACTTATGTTCATTATAGTGAACATTTTATTGAAACTTATTTTTTGTTCCTACTTTGAGTTACCTTTTCTAGACCTACAGTACTCTTTAGAGGACATCCTGGGCTTCCAGGGATGTGTCATGTGAAAACATGACACATGTAATAACATGTGATAACACATGTGATTAGGGAAGTTCCTTTTTTTCTTAAATCAAAATGGCCTACCTGCCAGCAACCACATTTTATAGAAAGAGGTTAGACGAGTCAAATATTTAGCTTCTTTTGTTATTTTTATCATGATAATTATTGATATTCTTGTTAATTAAATTACAAATAACAGTATTTTGACCAGTGGAAAACAATTTAATCAATTCTGTTTAGAAATAACAGACCTTTTATGAATGTCAATTGTAGTGGACATCAGGACCATTTCAGTGTATTTACTGGCTCCACATTGTTGTAGGAGAAAGAAGTGAAACAGGATTCTACGCAAGATAGTAGAGTGAGATTCAGATCTGGAGTTGTCAAATGAAGATGAGGATAAGTATCAGTCTATTGTAGGGGTCTTCATCAGATCCAGGACAATCTGATGGAGACAGACTCATGGTGTGATCACACCACACGCGTTACGCATGTCAAAAATGTATTTGGCACTTCAAGTTTGACATGTGTGCACTTTTGGTGCGTACATACCAAAAATGTTTTGAGCGTCAGGTGCTCAGTGTATGTGGAACGTCATAAAACAGTGCTATACGCACAGAACGTGCCTCCAGCGGCCCTCAAAGCGCCTCCACATAGACTTTGAATGCAAAGCAGATGTGCCTGATGTTCAAAACATGTTTGGTGTGAACATCAGAGCCAGAGAAAGAGCAGGACAGTTGCCATGCTAGGTGAGCCAGGATTAATTTGTATGTTTGCCTAGGGCCAGGCATTTGTGATGGGAATGTCCATTTCTTTGTTCTGGTTGACATTTACTGAAAGCTCAACATTTGGTCATAAAAGTCTACGCCACCCGCCATCACTTCTGGTTGTCGTACCTGGACACAAGTTTTTTCTTTGCTTGACCATTGACTGCAAATATCGTTTAGATCTTTCCCATAAATGGTGGAGGCCATCACCACAGGTTTATCGTCAAACTATTTTGTGACAGTCAGCTATGATGCTCCCTTCTGTTCACCAACAGAACAGAATACTCCAATTACCAGAATATTCAGGTAATTGGAGTATTCTTTGGTTCATCATAATGGTTCCAGCTGTTGGAAAACCCTTTGAGAAGTTTGGAGAACTTATTCCTAATCATTTTCCTGCTAATAACTGGCACTTTTGATTTTTTTAGTCCAGAAGATTTTGACTCTGGGAAAGCCAAGATAGGCCATGTGTGCTGATATTCTGAAGAAAGTCCTTATTCATGTGTGCGATTTTATACTTCTATCATATTCGAAATAAATGAAAAAATAAACAATTAAATAAGTAAAAATTAATAAAGTCTTAATTTCTTAGGGTATAGTGCTTAGGGACAGTTTAAAGCCATTTTTAATTTTCATTTAGAGTATCAAGCAATAGACTGCAACCAGAAATTGATAACTTCTGGATATTAAATGTATTTTTCAAATTGTACCTCTTCTTGGGTTAATGTGATTCATTAATCACTAATCTGTGCATTTTTCCATTTTTTGAATTCTGTCTCAAGTTAGACTGAAATTGTCCTGATCTCCACTACAATGGACATGCTGTGAAATTTAAATAAAAAAAAAAAGCTAAATTGTTCATTTTGGCCTAAATAGGTAGGAAATCATATAAATAAAGAAATTGAAAGACACTTTTTTTCTTCGGTTCTCAGGAGGATATATAATGCCAGATGCTGCTCTAGTGTCAGTTTTAGTCTTTCTTGTGTTCCTCCTCACTGCTGTCTACTGACTGAGGGGAAGGACAGATTATCTACTGTCCTACTCTCTGTTTCCACATGATGGTATGATCCCCATGTTATTGGCGACGGCCAATAAATTTGATGCTACCAATCAAAATCATGAGGAATTTTCCTCAATCATGAGGAAAATTAGCAGAAAAAGAACAAAAAGTGGGGAGCCAGCTCTTTTGAGTAAATGACCCATCAGCACTGGACAACAACCTGCTGAAAACCAGTGGTTGATTTAGCTAAAAAAAGAATAAAAGTGCTATTTGTGATAGAAAACAACTGTGGACAGTATTAGTGCAGATGTGAAGCATAAAAAAGGGTAGACTTTTCAAGCTAGTTGGCAAGGATAGACTATTATGAATTGGAAGACACAAGTGCACCGTCAGACAACTTTCAGAAACCAGAAGAACTGTACCAGCAACAGAACTTTCAGGTTATGGACACAGTAACAGCATCCCTGGATTGCACATTTAGTCCTGCATTAAGATAAATACAGGATGTTGAGAATTGCATCACCAGTAATGGCAACTGCAAGATTATCATAGAGTTTAACTGGGATGATTTGGATGAAACCAAACCATGTATTGTGATATGTGAATGGATATGGCAAAGCAGTGATATTTGCTTAGCTACTTTTTAGGATATAGTGAGATTTTGTGAAGGAGTTAACATGGTTGGGGTTTTTCATTATGAATACGCTGCGATCATGGAGATTTGGTGGAAAATGATTAGAAAACATGGTTAAACATGGTCAGTGAAGAGCATGCACTTAAGACATGTGTTGTGACTTCTTTACACTTATATGTTGTTAAGTATATTTTGCATGATAAGAAAAAACCTCATCTGACTGTGTAGCTCGGGTGGGATAAAAGCCTTCATAATTTGAATGTACAAATTATGATGTCAAATTTTTAATTTTCAGTAATTCTTCCCTGTTGTACTGCTTGGGTGCTTCAACTGTCCTATCAGATGAAAACAGGGAGTCTGGCAGAAGCTCATCAGAATTAGTTTGAGCTGTGTCCCATTTGAGGAGCTATTTCTTTTCAGAGACAGTCTAGCATCCTTCTGAGAAGAGCAAGCTATTAGATTCTACATGTTCCTCTTGTTTAAATGAAATTCCCCTGTCATGTCCCGCCCTGAGCCCTGCAGGAGATGTGCTGTTCATTCACACTGAGCTGCAGAGCTGCTACAGTTAGGGGCGGACGGAAAGTGAAAGAGGCATCTGGATGTTTAGGTAGACCATCATGTGCATAATAAATGGCACAGTATGTATTATTAACACATGAATTCATATTTTTTTTAAAGTTACTTATGCTTATGTATTTTTCCCCACTTTTGTCTTTTTTTCTGTTTTTCTTAAGTAATTTAGATCAATCGCTAAATGTCCACTGACCACTGGAGATAGGCACCAGATTCCCTACGGCCATGAAGGCATAACCTGAATGAATCCCATCCAAATGAAACACCGAAAAGTGTTTCATCGGTGATCCAGTGAATGAATGATCCAGTGGATTCAAACAGTGGATGAAACAAAGTGTTATTATTAAACATACATAACTTGAATAATACAAAAAATGCATGTTCAAATCATGATTTTATGTAATAGGGAAAAAAGCAAAAGAAAACAACATGGGTTAATGTAAAAAAAGTTAGCATCTTCTTTTAGTGAATGAATTAGTTTTGAATCAATAATGTCCGTTTATAACACAGTTTGGGGACCACAGTAACTTATTCATTATTTTTCTCTCTGTTTGGAAATGTGAAGAACCAGTTTAATAGAGGCAGCTCTTCTATTGCTCATTTACCAATTTAACAGTAGGATTTCAGCTCATGGGATTTCTGTAGGAATCCTGCTAATCCTGCAGTGTGTGTCATCAGACCAAGGTGACCTCGAGATTGTTTGGTATGTGTGCAGAAGTGCAGCAGGTCTGGCTGCTGCATTTAAGCTGTTTATGAATAAAATATCAGGATTCTTTCTTCATATTATTATCAGATTCTAACCTTCTCAAATTTCACGGATGTGTTCACCTGAGACTGCAAACTTTATGGACCACCCAGCATACATCAGAATCACACAGAAGTGAAGCAGAAGTGGTAGAGGATGTGTCATGACTTATATTGGAAAGGACTTAAAGCAGAGTAAAACTATGGTACAATTGGAGTAATGAAATAAATACAAGAGACTTTACTGGGACATTTGCAGAGAAAACAGGTCATGGAACATGAATGAGAACCAGTGAGCTAATACAGTAAGAAAGGGGTGAAAGATGACAAAGGACCCAGATGAACTAATCTGAATAGATGTGGTACAGTAGCAGCAAGGGACAAGACAAGAAACGGGAGACTTATACCAATGCCGGTGAACTCATACTTAAAAGTATTTACAAACCAGGGAGACTCTACACTGTAAACCGTAATAAGTTCACAGAACTCAAAAATTATTTTGTGTAACAGATTACATAATAATATTTGAGTGATGTTTTTAAAAGTTTTAAGTTTACATAAAATAAAAATGACATGTGCAGTTGTCTTAAATTATCTCAAAGTTATCTTATTTCTCAACTTATCATTAGGGAGTATGTCACTTTTGACCGGTGGAGGCCCTGCGCTCAGGGAAGGAAACAAGGCAGCCGAATGCAGTCCACATAAATGTTTTTTAAAAAACTGCAGGTTACATTTGAACCGATACCCAACCTCCTGTGTGCCAAAAAGGCTGGCCTGATGCCAGGTCCACACTCATCCTAAATAAAGGTGTGATCAAAAAAGAACAAACAAGAAAACACTATTTACACAAACCTATCAAAACAATAAATGGTACCAACAAATATTTATATGCATGCAAATCATTAGAACTAAACTCATCTAAAGTCAATCAAAGAATAACTTTAACTTATGATAACTCTTCAAAGCATTACCCCTCTCAATTTTAATGGTATGCTCCAGAAGGTTTTTAACAGCACCTGGAGCACTTGTCTCCCTTTGCTGCTCCATCTTGCTGAGGAGACATACCCAGCAAAGGTAAGTACTTAAACAACTCAAATCAAACCAATCAGAAACAACTGACATTTTCCCACAATCTCCCTCTACAGGAAGGATGGCCAGTCCCTCTGCCTGAAAGAAAATGTTCAAATGTCATAATATAACTGAAATAAAGAACAGAATCAAAACATATGGTTTGTAAATAAACTAAATGGATGGATGGAAACCCTGGTCTTCATCACAGAGTACTTCACTTAAAATTTCCAATATTTTCAACTCATATAATGCTTGAAATAGACTGAAATTTTTCTGTATTACTCAACTCATAATCTGGGGAACATCCACTCAAAATTAACCCTATAATGAAATACTGAGGTGACACCACAGTGACAATTTAACAATTTTTTAAATTCAATACAATGTGCTTTTTAAAAGGCAGGAATCAGTAAAACAAAGTGTTTGTCATAAATTAAAACAAACGGAGCATATGATGAAATCTCATAAAGAATTCATGTTAACATTCCACAGATAATAAGTATAATCCAGCCTCAACAACAACAACTATTACAATGTGGAGCCATTTAACACTGTTTAAAAACATTTTGGCATTTACTGCAACTTAAAAAAAACAAACAAAAAACATTCAAATAAAGTTCTTGTTTCTACTGTGCCGTACTTCAACTGGCAACCTCAGGTAGTGCATCAAGGTAGGCATGAGGCAACAGAACATTAAACATGTATAGTGCATGAAATGAACAGTTGTTTCCCACAAGTTATTCAGTGTATAAGCTTTGAGCAATATGCCAATGCTGTGATATTTATCTATTAACAATCAATGTATTAAATTTGAGGCAGAAGGGAAAAAAACACTTCCTCAATACTCACTTCAACAAATAGTCAATTCTGAGTGATTCACTCATTGAACAAATCATTCTTCAGCGTAAGGAGACGCCCTTTCAGTGGTTTGTTGTCCTCAAGACACATCAAAACTTTTTGGATACATGTGAATGTCAGCTCAAGATTTGTTGGGTACTGAAAGTCTAGCACATAGATGCACCCAAAGAGCAGGAGAAATGAGTCAGCCAGATTTGTGGGACACTGAGTCTCCGTAGCACTCTCTGTACCCCGATATCTGAACACAAGATGTGCACAAAGACGATTTATTCATTTTCAAAAGATGTTTTAAATAATACATAATGCTAAATATTAAAAATTAAATATACTAATCAGTATATTACAGTATATTACAGTAAAAATGGAAATGTTAAAAAATGAGCAAGTTAGTTATTAACAAGCAAAGCATCAAAATTGTGGGCTTTAAGAATTGACAATTCAATTATTGATGTTTTTTTTTTATCGCCATAGTTTTTTCCGGCAGGCATTCAAAGTTTCAGTTTTCATCTCCTGAATGGCCAATCTGTATTACGTATATTTAAATACGTTATAGGCACACAGGTAGAGAAAAAGCGCGGAGACTGCTTAGCCAATCAGGACGAATTGAAAAAACTGCACAAAAAAATCCGCGAACAGAGAGACCGTGAAAAGTGAACCGCGTTATAGCGAGGGTTCACTGAACTCAGTACGGAGGCACATTACATGCGAACAGTGGAAACAACCGGCAGAAACCGGAAAGCAGTATGCTTCAAAACCGTTTCAAACTCACGGACCTAACTCCACTGTCAATGTCCCGGGCAAACATGCATTATGGGAAATGTAGTTCATCCAGGAACCCCGCTGAAAACGTTACACCTTGTAAATTAAAGTAACATAACGTATTTGTCACATTCAACAACTTCTGAAGTTACAATAACATACATTCACTGTACACATTATACACATTTATTCCCAGCTCCAAATTTAAGACAATACAGATTTAAAAATCAAACAAAAAACGATAGCTTACTTACCAAATCAGCGGTGATGATAAGGGCGCTAAAAGCAACGAGGGCAATAAGAATGAAAAAACTGAGGTGGTGGTGGTTTGAAGCGGCGGGGTGCGGGGTAAAAATGCGCATTGCAAACAAATAAAAAGAAATTAAACCGAAGTCCACATCCTCACAGGCTGGCCATAACTTCTCTGCATCGAGGCAAATTCAAGATGGCTGACTCATCCTACCTGAGGGAAAGATAAGCCCCAGGCACCAGAACGTCATGACACTATGATTATTAAAACTTTTGAGTGTTCCACACAAATTAGCTATAAAATATTGAGCTCTATTCAATTAAAATGTCATAAATGTCAACAAAGCTCAAAACTTCATAGTTTGGTCAACTCCTTAAGGACATTTGACTGTTGTGAACTTATTAGTTATTAGCTAGTACACCTGTTGGGGTTTACAGTGTAGAAATGCACCACACCTGGTTATAAACAACCAATCAGAGCCAGGAGGCAGGTCTTAGCACTGTCAATCACACTCTTGTACTGCTGCTCAATGAACTAATGGCAAAGAAACAACTTACTGTTTCAGGAAAACAGTAGTTTAAACATGAGAGTGTTTATCCACTCTCATTGATTTAATTCAGTTCAGTTTAGTCTTATACGCCAAGTCACAACAGATCAGAACCTTCAGAAATCTCTGGTTTCTAGCTGTAATAACTCTACATCGTTCCTCTTTAGGGCCAAAGATAATAACCTTTGGTTTGTTTCTGTTCAGTTGGAGAAAGTTATGACACATCCACACATTTATTTGTTCAGTGGTTGGATGGGAACCGAGTCACATGGTGACATCATAATGTAGAGCTGTGTATCACCTGCATAGTTATGGTAACAAATCCTATTTCCTGTTATAACCTGAGCTTGTGTGAGCATATAGGTATTGAATAAGGTGTCCTAGGATTTATTGGGTTACAGGATACAGACGCTTGCATTGTGCCATTGACTTTACAGTAATCCCACATACTGAGCGTACATGTAAACAACAGTGGAGAGGAAAAATTCTCCTTTAACAGGAAGAAACCTCTAGCAGAGCTGGAACCGGGCATAGTAGAAGCATCCATCTGTCATGACCGACTGGACAGAACTAAGAGACAAAAAAAAAAAGGATGAACTTTTTTTTGTTCATCCTTAAGGATGAACGATACAATAACTATACAATAAGGATGAAAGGATGTATTATTATTGATGTTCATGAAAGTAAAAAGTTATGAACAGCTGTTCATACAGTTCATAACTTTTTACAAGGTTAACTTTTAAACAAGGATGATCGACAGTGCTAAAATCCTCCTTCTGGCTCTTATTGGTTGTTTCTGACTAAACGGTGTATTTCTGCAGATTGCAGTAGAATCTCTGGGAGGAAGCGGAAAAAGCAGATTTTTTTCACAAATGATCTAATAGTGCACCATTAGCACAGATTGACAATTTTAACAAATATGATAAAAACATAGTTTTAATACAAATCACATTCTGCTAGTCATGTTGAACTGGACGACGTGTAGTTTAAAATGAAAGATCAGTTAGTGGAGTCCCATCACAGGAATGCATAGATATTTCTGCGTAGAATGGTATTGAATGTGGACATTGCTTGATCTCTTTGTTTTTCCAAATTCCTCCCACAATCCAAATAGATATCATTATCAAAGATAATTTGTAATTCTGAATTGACTTTCAGAGTGTGTCTTTATGTTATGTTCAAATTGTAACCTTTCACTTCTGTAAAGGGCGTGGGTGCTCATCTAACTCTGAAGTGATGGAAAGAACATAAAAATGAACCTGAAGCTTTTGAGGTGAAAGGAAAGTTTCAGTTCCTACATACATACTGTCATGATTTGTGGTTGTTGAGGTGTAGACCAAAATACAGAAAGGCAGAGGCAGCTACTGAGTTAGATATAGATATCCAGAGAGTACAAAAGTCCAGGCAACACATGAAGCTAGAAACTCAAACACTGGTAGCACTGATGACTTGACAAGACGACAGCACAACGTACGACAGGAATGACAATGATCCGACAGGGAAACACAGACATAAGTATAAATATGTGAGGAGATAATCATGGGACTGAGACACAGCTGCAAACAATGAAGGGCAAGACATGCAGGCACAAGGACTAAATTAACTAAAAACACACACAGAAAACCTAATGCAGGTAAATGTATCTATGGTTTTTATCTATCACTTTAAGACCTGATGGTACCATTTCCCTGAGCTACTTTCATTTTCTAATGAAAGAGTGAAAAAGAACGGAAAGTTTTGCCTAAACTAGCACTGAACACAAGAACCAGACAGCTGGTCTCTGTCCAGCTGCTGTCACATAGGTGCAGATTTGCTCACAAGCATATTTGTTTTAGAATTAAATTAGAGTTTTATTTTGATTCATTCCTTTAAATCAGCCAGGAGCTGTTACCAAAAAACTTGAACACATTTTTTGAGGAGGTCTGCGTTTATTTTGAGCACACATTGAGTTCAGACAACGTGGCCAGAATATCTTTTCAAACAAGGAAAAGCAGTCACGACCATAAAACTTCATGGCCTACTTGATGGACACTCAGCCAACATCATCCCGAGTGCTCAAGAAGTCAATGGTTGCCATCATGCATGCCTTCTCTTAAACGATCTCCCAACTCGGAAAACGCGTGAGTGTTATTTTATTTCAACGTTAGAATGGCTATTTAGCTGAAGCTAAGTAGCTCAGTGTTTTTGTTGAACTGGAACAAAATCAGCTGGTGTATAATGCTCTGTAAGTAGGATAGCTATGTGAAATTAAACTGTTTTATGGTGAAGTGGTATTTGTAATCATTCATCATCATTTACTGGGCATCTAATTCAGTTTTCACTGAGAAAGAAGTAAGATCTAGCTGATTTCCATATATCTGCATGATTAGTTAACGCTCTACATGCAGATTGTTTTTCTTGTACGGCCGATACCTCAGTGAGCCAGTGGTATTCCAGAAGCAGGAGGGCCATCTTTGTGACTCGAACTGAAGTCTGGAACAATGTGGAGAAAGTCAATGGTTGCTGGAGCTGGATGCTTTGCTTGGAAAACAGATAAGCTTATTGGAAAAAAGGGGGCCCCCAATTCTTTAAATTTTTTCATTCCACAAGCTATTCGATCAAGAACATTTTCAAAACTGATAACTTATGTGTACACTGACTGAGCTGACTGACGGAGCTGTTATACAGAAGAATTATGTAATTTTCTTGGGGAAAAAAATAAATAATGAAGTGAGTTTTAAAGCTAATAGGTTACAAAACTACTTAAACATTAACTTTATATCTATAAAAGTGGACAATTTAAGTTTTTATATTTTTTTTGGTGGGTAATTGGTAGTGACTGGATTTATTTTTGTACATTTTTTGTGGGTTGGGGGAGAAAATGAACTTGACTTGTTAAAACTTATTTGTAGTCATCCTCCAGTGTGACCCTAGAGCATAAATAACTTTACTACTGAGGTCATTGCTTTAAGTAGTGGTTACACTACTTAACTGGTTTCATTTAACTGAGTTAAGTATAGTTTAGCTTAATCTTGATAAGTTTTCATTGTTGCATGATTTATAACTAGGATGAATAAAAAAATGTGCGATAGAACAGCTCTGCATGAGCAGCAGAGAAAAATGTCATTGTCATTGTCACACTTGGGAGACTTAAGTACATCTGTGCTTTTTGCGCTTCCTCGATGGAGTGTGGATATTGAACGAGTTAGAGGGGAGGCAAAACATCCTCATAAGCCAGTCTGACACTTCTATTGAGGAGCTGCCAGCCACCCCAGCGCTCGCTCTAAGCTGCACTGTCAGGCTGTTACTGCAGCCTCCACTCACATCACCTTCCTTACCCCGCACACACAATGGACCTTCTTGATTTAATCTGCAACACTCAGTTAAAGATTCTAATGTCGATGCATGTGATAGGGCTATTTTGAGAATATGCTCATGCTGTTATGTGTGTTTGTTCAAACAGCCAACTTTAGGACGTTTTAGAACCCCAAAAGCTAAATCCATAGCAAAATGCAAAATTCATCAGTGTGAACATCGAGAAATTAAAAAGTAAAACACAGAGTGGGACAAAAACAAAATATATTTCCATAAAGCTCCAAACAGTCAGATGCTGGTCCCACTGTACCCTGGAAGTGATTGATGTGTAAATTTTGATCCAGTTTATGCAGCTTTCCATAAAATGCACAAAGTGTCAAATTTCTTTAAAACTTGTAGTTTTATTTCTCTTCGCCTTTAAGTTTTGACAATTTAAACAATAAGGAACAAGTGTGCATATCTACAGTGAGGTATGAAGGAGTGTTGCTGCAGTAAGATGTATTCTACATCACTGTTTATTGTTTCAAGTTCTGGAGTTTCAACAGCAGATTCTGGGAATCAGAACTGAATCCATCAGTGTCACATTAATGGCATCTTGTCCTCTAGTTTGTCCGGTTTAACAGTTATGGTCACAATTTTTCTGTTTTGAAAATGATCAACACATAACAAATTGTTTTTGAGCAGGTTTACTCCCAACATTGTGGTGATGGCTGTAGGGGTTGACCTTGCAATCAGCCTGTTTGATTCACTCACATCTGTTGTTGTGTCCTTGGGCAAGACACTTCACCCACCTAGCCTGCTGGAGTTGGTCAGAAGGGGTGATGGAAAAATGAAGACCTCGCTGCTATAGGTCAGTTGTAGCTACAATTTGGTGGTTTGCTATCAGTGTGCCAATGTGTACATGAATGGAAATGACTGATTTCATTGTAAAGCATGTTTGAGAACCCTGTGACGGTTGAAAAAAGTGCTTTATAACTGACGTCATTTCACTTCATAACACTAGGCAGGTAAAACTAGGTCCTTGATCTACACTTTATTTGCTTCGTACAGAAAATCTGGAAGCTTTGCTGTTGAGAAATGATTACTTCCTGGAGGCGTGGACTCTGTTCAAGTTTTAAATATTAGCCAGTCACTAACGTTTGTCTGTAACATATGTAATGCACCAGTTCAACTTAATGAAGCTTACTGGAAATGATCTGCTTTGTAAATAACCATCCTCCACCTTGAAGAGAGAAGTGCTGATCCGAATGAGGCGGCTGTTAATGTTAATTCAATATTTGAAGCGTGGCCAACTTGAACTTGAATTTGAGAAACATAAAGCAGCATCTGTATAAATCACCATGAGATTTTTTATATTGAAGTTGCTTTAACAAGATGCTTTGGTCTTGAGTTTTCTCTAGCCAGTTGATTCTGTTACCACCAGCACCAAAAATGCTATCTAATGCAAGCAAGATAACTCATTTCTTCTCACAAAACCTTATTTAAAAACATCCTCACAATCCTTTTAAAGACAAGATCTTCACCTACATGTTTACATGCACATTTCATGAGTGGGTATTCATCATATGCTATAAGGGGCTGGTTTCATTTCTTATTAATGGTCACAGCTTTAGAAACAAAAGAGGAAGTACTTAGTTTGCACCTGTGTGGTGAACTGATGTCTGTTATTATTCAATTTAAGGGTGCAATATTTGGAAACAATTTACATTTTTTTTTTTTTTGGCCAAGTGGAAGTAGCCTTTTCCAAAACCTGCAGATTGTCCTTCGAACAAGGATGCAAATTTAGGGAGAGAACACTGAAAAATGGAGTGACAGTCTTAGAAATAGTCCCTTATTTTAACATAGAAAAACATGTGTAGTTTAGGAATGAAAATAAATTACCCTAATATGTATCTTTTTTGACATTTGACTTCTTTAAAATCAAATGTTTCCCACAATTCTTGTTTTCCTTAGATAAACTAGTTGAATGTTTTTTTATAGATGCAAATGTAGGCTTCATCAATAAAGTCTTGTTATGGGTGCCAATCTTAGTTATTGCAACAGTAATGCACATACGCATCATCAAAGGGTGCAGCCTTGTGTCTCTGCGATTAATTGTGTTTTAACTAGGTAATTTATGTATGAGGGCACTTATTATGACCTGAGTCTTTTACCACAGATTCCCATGCCACATCTCATTTATTGTGAGCAGCTGGCAGAGCCCCCCCAGAGCATCCATTCCATAGACTGAGAAAACAGTGCTCAAAACACAAAGATTGCATCTCTCAAACAAATAAAGCTCTAATGAAGTGTGTTAGAGGAAAAAAAGCCACGTAGTGGAAACAATAAG
Source organism: Phalloptychus januarius (assembly GCA_902982915.1). Taxonomy (NCBI): domain Eukaryota; kingdom Metazoa; phylum Chordata; class Actinopteri; order Cyprinodontiformes; family Poeciliidae; genus Phalloptychus; species Phalloptychus januarius. The sequence goes on from CADWAE010000481.1 coordinate 17,482,637, forward strand.
TGACATTTGCTCCTGTAACCCCTTTCCATCTGTCTTGAGTACGTGAAGCCATAATGAAAAACACAATTTCAATTTAGGATACATTTCTGATTTCGCCACAAGCTTTGAGCTAGTTGTGAGGTATTAGGCTGTTGCAGCAAAAACAATGTTAGAAGCTTTTAGTAATGCAAATAAGGTTTGAAAAAGAGCATTGCAAAGAAGAGATTAACACACAAAAACAACCTGATGGCCAAAAATTTTTAATATTTGCCTAATTATAATAAATCAATCATAAAATTTTATTTGTACAGCACCTTTCAGCAACAAGGCATTTCAAAGTGCTTTACATCATAAAAACACAACATTACAAAGTCATAGAGCACCAAGTCAACAACAATGCATTTTGCATAAAAAACAAAATATTATGCATTTGTTTGCTTATGAAAGCAGGTATTCTTACTTTTGTGCAATATTAATCAAACTTTTAATTATTTGACACAAAAACAAATGACCCAAACACTGTAAACAAATCTGCCAAATAGAATCATTATAATAATGCACTATTATTAAAATAACATATATAATATAATAGGGGCAAAACACAGTGGCGCAGTTGCTACCAACTAGAACCTTCTTGCCTTGCGGCAAGAAGGTTCTGGGTTCAATTCCTGGCCCAGGGTCTTTCTGCATGGAGTTTGCATGTTCTCCCTGTGTGTGTGTGGGTTCTCTCCGGGTACTAAGGAGTCCAAAAACATGACTGTCAGGTTAATTGACCTCTCAAAATTCTCCCTAGGTGTGAGTGTGTGAGTGTGGTTGTATGTCCTGCCTGTCTCTGTGTTGACCTGCCGACCGGCGACCTGTCCAGGTGACCCCGCCTCTCGCGCGGAACGTTAGCTGGAGATAGGCACCAGCACCTCCCAACCCCACAAAGGATGGATGGAAAGAAACATAATGTCTGATTAAAGTTAGAAAAGTAAAAATAAAATAAAAGTTTTCTGTTTTGATTTTCATGGAATCATTTTTGGAGACCTTCTGCTGACATTGTTTTCTTTCATATTTACTAAAATTCTCTTAAAAAGAAAAAAGAGAAGCAGAGGTTCCATTTATTGAAAAAAATATAGTTTGTGTTTGGCAGCAAAAATGCAAAAACCATTGAAACTGTGCTGCTGAGGCTTCCGTAGACCTTTAGGAAGTGAAAAACTTAAAGGAGAAGTACTATGAGCTTTACATAATGTTCTAATGTTATTCTCTCATTATAAACATACCTGGAATCAAAGCAAACATGCCAAAGCATGTTTGAATCATGGATGATTCTTTCATTCATGAGAAATAATCCTTCAATCTTTGGACAAAAGGACAGTCTGATCTTTTTTCCAGCTTGGCATGCCAAATACTGTATTTGGCATGCCAAAAATGCCAAAGACTAGCTTTAGCAAATCTTACCCAGGATCATATATAGTGCATGCTGTTATTAGGCCAATAGTACCTGGCCTGCTGCTGCACAGCTTTTAGGAAGAAAAGGTTGACCTGTCCCTTTGCAGTTACATACTCTTGTGTTAAAATTGTCAAGATTATCAAGAATTATCAAGAAGCACAACTGAGTTATAAATACAGATTTCAATATGAGGTTCTAAATGTATGTTCTGAAGTTAATTCATGTGCAGGTACATGGTAGTGTACTTTTGGGTTTTGGAAGATTAGCTATACAAAAATATGAGTTACTATAGAACATTGGATAATTTTGTATGTGTTATAAATATGTGACATATTTGTCAACATATATGTCAGTCAATAGAGCAGAGGATCGATAACTATGGATTGATAATGGAATATTCCCTTTTGATTGGCTTTTACAATAGCCCATTCAAGAAAAGCCTGTTTATTTGTGTTAAAAATGCACTGCTTGTGTGGCGATAAAACAATCCAAAAACATAGTGCAAAATCACAAACTATTTTGTCGATGAAATTAGATTTTTTTTAAAGACCCCTGCAACATCACTTTATTTTGATTGGTAAGGTTTTTTTATTTAGGCTCTCAGTGATGGAGAATGTGTTTTCAGATAAAAAATGTTTTTCTTGACTTGATGATAACCATGCAAGTCGCTCTCATTGCAATTAAATCTTGAATAAAACAGCAATTACAGTTCTTTCTAATATGTGTTTCAAAATTAAGCACATATTCTTAAAAAGTGATGTTTTCAGTTGTTTATTCCCACTACTGCTACCTTTAAACCACTGAGCACTTGGTGCAGCAAATTGGCCCTCTTTCAGATCTTCCATATGATTTCTCTCCTGATAGGCTTTTTGATAACCAGCTCAAAATATCTGTTTTGGTCTAATGTGATATTCTAAATATTTAAATATTTTTAAATATTTCAAGCTTGAAATATTTAAAATGACCGTTTCACTTTCTGAGATTACTAGCAATCTCAGAAAAAATGTGACCATATATGGTCACAATTATGGTGGCCATAAATGTGACCATGGTCACATTTTTTGATTTAAACTAGTATATTGGAACCAGTGATGTCAGTAACGTGTTACTAAGTAACGGCTACTGACGTCAGACCATTTTTTTCAGTAACGAGTAATCTTACACATTGCTATTTCAAATCCAGTAGTCAGACAACAGTTACTTATCGAAAACACTTTGCGTTACTGCGCGTTACTATTTTCTTTTGTAATTTAATTGTATTTCCTCTACTCGTCTTGGGGAGTGATCGCAGTTTCTATGCGACAGTATCAGCAGCGACAGAAATGTAAACAATGGAGGGAGATGTGCATTTTGTTGGTGGAAAATCAGGAACTATTTTGAGTTTCTGTCGCAAAGTCCTATTATTATAAGCGGCTTTGAGCTTGTTATTCATTTGGGCTTGGAAATTACATTATACATCCCAGAATTTGTCTGGCATCTAGTTAATTTTAGTCAGACTCTCCCTGTCCATCATTTCCCGAATGATCCGACCTGCTGTCTTTTTGTTTATGTCAGTTAATATATTTGCCATGAATGTCGTCGAGCTTCCCGTTGCGCACCGGGAAACCGCAAACGTCGAGACTAATATGAGCAGCGCAATAAACGTGAAAACAGCCACGAATGAACGTTTCCATAAAGTTGCACAACTAAACGCCATTTTAATTATTAATATTAAGATAAGTGTCACAAATATGTACAGCCATCTGAATTGTGGAGCCGCATGAGGATCGTTGAGAGCTGCGCTTGGACAACAAAGGGCAGGGCTGTAAAACAGAACCTGGAAGCTGGGGCAGGGAGGGCTGGGGGCTTTAAAATCCTTCTTAAGTGGAACACACAAAAACACGCACAAATTACTAACTGTTTTCTTATGCTGTTGTAACCATTGAAAAATGTCCTCTTCTGTTCAATCTTATAAGTGGAGACACATTGTTGATGTTACCATTATAAAATAGCTTACAATTAAGAATTGGCAAAAGTTCATATTACATTATAGCTCAATGTAATTTTCACAGGTGATGGAGTGTTGCTGAAAGCAGCTGCTGAAAGTAATTAAGAAGTTACTTTTAATGTAGCTTAGTTACTTTCCAAATCAAGTAGTCAATAATCTAACTAAGTTACTTTTTCAAGGAGTAATCAGTAATCCAATTAGAGTAACTTTTTCAAAGTAACTATGCCATCACTGATAGTAGCCTAATAAAATCCCGGCCCTTGTTTTACACTTTGGTTCATCCAGAGGGTCTGGACTCTTAGCTGTCGAGAAACAATTGCTTTCTGGAGATGTGGACTCTGTTAAAGTTTTTTAATTTTGGGGGTACTGTGGTGGCGCAGGGGTTTGGCATGGGGTGCGGGGTCCTTGGTCCTCAGCGCAGCTGTTGCGGGTTTGATTCCCGGCCTGGTGGCCTTTGCCGCGTGTCTTCCCCCTTTCTTGTTTCCCTCTTTCCTGTCCATTCACTGTTAGAAGGGGGCCACAAGAGCCAATAAAACCTTAAAAAAAAAAAAAAAGTTTTTAATTTTACCCAATGGCTAGAGGAGGGAGGGTTGTGACATTTGTAATGCATCAGTTCGATGCTAAGAAGCTTGCTGGAAATTACTGTAAACAACCATCCTCCACTATAAAAAGAGAATAGTTGAGCTGAACCAGATGGCTGTTAATGTTAATTCATTATTTTGGAAGTGTGGCGAATACAGACTGAGCAGTTTTCTTCACTTCATCTGCTGCCATTGCTAAAACTACAGGAAAGCTACAATTCTAAGCAATTCTCTTGTTCACAACTTCTCCTTCTGTTCACCAGTAGAAAATCTACTGGATGAATCCGAGTCAAAGGTTTCTTCCAGACTATGCTGGAAGCAAGATGTTTTTTTCAAATGGATTTGCACAGGAAGCTAAGTATATGGTGAGAGGTGTAAAAATTACATTTACTGAAAATTGTTTCTTACTTGGACAGTAGATTCTATTTGAGATGATATATTTTCCAATCCTGTTCATTTTGATCCACCTTTGACAGCTATTCCAGCCCCAGGTTTTGTTGACTCTGATCCCATAAGCTTAGCTCACCTCTCTTTAGGTGTTTGACGAGTTATTCTCTGCAGTTCTTCTCCAGCTCCATCGAGTTGTATGGCAGACAGACGTTTACAGCCATTTTCACATCTCTCCAGAGCTGTTCAATCAGATTCTAGTCTGAGGCCAAAACAAATCCCAGGAGGACTTTTGACAATTCCTTTGAGTTCATACTTGGTGTTTGACATCTGATCTGCATTGTCAACTTAGAGACCTTAGACAGATATATACCTTTCCAATTCCAGCCCAAAATCCTCAATTATGATCAGTAAAAACAGCTCAATACTGAGAGATTCAAGCCAAGAATTGTGAATGCTTACATAAATGTGTTTTCTTGCTGAGAAAAATCTCAAAAACTGCTTTCCACATTGACATTATGGAGTATTAGTGCGTACCATATTTTACTGCTTCATCTTTTCATCTGTGAGAAAATCTTTACACTTACTCAAGATGACATTATTTAAAGCTTAGATAGGATGCGTGTATTTGCGCCCACTTGTAAGTGACTGAAAAAGAAAGGGTTAATGTCTTGCTCACATCACTAAGTGATGAGACAATATGTGTCCAGGGTTTTCCAGCTCTGTCCATTATATGGAGAAAACCAACCTGAAGGAAATGAGAGGAGAGCTGGAGCTGATTGGACAGAGTAGATGGTCACCATAAAAGGAGACATAAAGACTGATTGGCTTATGATTGGCTCTGGCGATATGACTCAAATTAGAGGCTGGTGGGAGGCAGCCAGGAAAATGACTAATGATGACTCCATCCCACAATCAAGATCTCCACCTGAGAGAATCATTGGCCTTTTGGTCTGCATGACGGACTCATCAACCACACTCTTCCATAATCACACCAAAAGGACATGCACCAAATACACATATCTTGAAGGAACATTTTAACATTCACACCACCTACTTAAATTTGTCAATCACAAATAATTATGTGACTTTTATTATTATAAGCAACATAATCAGACAGATACCTTAGATAAGTTATGAACATCTGCTCTGACATTACCAACAGATATTTAGGAGTATGTCAGAGTCTGTATAATCTCCGACGATATTATTTTCCAGCTTTCTCGGAGGCTTACTGTGGAAACAGTAAGCCTCCGGTGGGTCTTACTTCCAGTACCCACCGGAAGTAGCAGTATTTCACTGTAATTTGTAGGTTTCTTTGATAATCTATATTCATAATAGACATTATACCTCTCTTTTCAGTTATTGTACAACATTAAGTAAAAGTAGTAGAAGGACATACCGTCTGCTATCAGAGAGCTGCTTAGTACCGAGGATAGTAATTGTGAGTTTAATCACAGGGATCGCTAGGAACACAAGCATTAAGTTTTGGAGTGGAAAGACAGTGACTTAGCAGAGTGTGAGAGATTTTTTTTGCCATAATCTGAGAGCACACATTTTCAGGATTTCATGTCTTTGGTTCTCAGAACGTTTTAATACTTTTTTCTTACATTTTCATTTTGAAAGCAGCACTTCATGTCTTTCTTCTCAAAACTTGTAGTCCTTGTACTCAAAACTTCTCCTCGCACTCACACTTAGTTTCTGCTTGCTTGCAAAACATTTTCTGCTTGATTTTGGAACCGCCTTTTTGCATAGTCACCTGGCAACCTCTCAGCCAATAGAATGAAAGTGTTGTACTGGATGCGTTTGTTTCCTTTTAGCGGATGTGCCTGCTGCTATTGATTGTAGCAAACTTCACTGGATGTAGGGTCTCTCCCTACATCCAGTGATGATGTTACAATGATCTTAGCTTTCTGCTCCGTAGTACACTAAACATCCGCCGGCAGTGTGCTACTGATCGCTAAAAGCTACTGATCTTAGGCAGGAGTTTGTTCCTCCAACCAAATTCATCATAGTCACAACATGAAATCGGTCTGTCTGTGCTGTTCCTGGCTGTACTTTAATAAGACCAAATTGAATTTATGGCTGCAACAAGTGTGTTTTGAATGTGCTTTCAAAATAAAAAGACAGTGTTCCTGTGATAACGTTCTGTTGGTAGCTCTCACATACCGACAGATGAGAAAACAAAAAGAATTTGGCTGAAAATCTAAACTTGAAAAGATCACCCAAAACGATTTATGTGTGCTCATTTGGACAAAAATCCAATGGAAGAAAACCCACATCTGCATCTGAAGCATCTGATTCAATGAAGTCGCTAAATATACGAGTGCTGGGTTTTTGCGCCCACTTGTTCAAATCGTCATGCACCCCTCAATAGCTGTAGGTAGCAGTAAAACAACTTTGCCACCTTTAAGCTGTGATAGCTGGAGTCCCCACATATTTTATAGTCTAAAACCTCTGCTGAAAGCCGGTTAACAAGTTGCAAACATAAAAATAAGAATAAATGATGGTTCCGGTTTGCGGGGGAAATTACGCCCTCAATGGGGGGCCAGGAATAAGTTGGATAAAGGAAATAAGTAGTTTCATCTGTCAGAATGTCTGTCATTTGTCAGAACAGATGAAACAACAGAAACCCTGGAAAATCTGGAACAGATCAATATCCAATGTGTTTTCCGAAACAGGCCAGATCCTGTTTCGGACTGGCAGCTATAGAAGCACATAGGCAGCTATAGAAGTCCAGAAATACTTATAGCGGTCTGGATGTGGACCCCGGGCCGCTATTTCCGGGTCACTGATGTGGTTTGTTGAGATAAAAAGTAATCAGTGATTCCCATTTCAAGGTTGAATTTGATTACCCACGTTTTGTTGCCGTGTGTTTTCCCAAAATACAATGAAATCTGTTCTTTAAGTTGGGGTTTTATTTTATAACACAATATGAAAATGCACTTCCTGTTTACTAAAAGCAGAGAGCAACATGGTACAGAAAGCTGTGAGGCGGTTTTTGTTTAAATGATAGAGGGACTCTCTTTTCTGACACTTCATAAGCGCTTTCATTCAGAGTTTCTCATCTCTCAAAGAGAGCTGTTGGAATGTGCAAACCTTGTAGTGCACCCTGATTAATTGGCTGGGCTTTTTCAGCACTTTGGCCTGATAGCAGCAGTGGGAGTTCAGTAATGGAAATGTCATTTTCATGCTGCTTTAAATGGGCCTATATTATAGGAGATAAAGTAGCCAGTACCGCTATAAAGTGGCCAAGTGAGAGAAATGGCATCTACTCTCATAATTCAGCCTTCTGAAGATTTGAGGGGGGGCACATTTGTTCTCCTGTTGACAATTTGTTTGTAATTTCCTGAACCAGTGACATATGTTATCGTAAATATGTAGGAGTGCTCTAAAAATACTGAAGAACTGCACAAGAGAGGGAATGTCAAGATAACTTCATGATGGTGAGGCATCAGGGTGCTCAGTGTTTTCACCTCACATATTCTGATTACTGTACCAATGAAATGAAACTGCTATTTCAGAAAGGAGAAGTAAGACTTTCTTTCTTTGACAGAAATAAATCTCAACAATATAATTGCAGCTTGATCAACTCAAGGCTTTTTCAGTTTTTTATGTATTTTAGTTATACAGGAAGACAAAATTACCTGGAGCAAGCAGGTTTTACTGTAATTTAATAACTGACAAATTTTTAGTTGTCTGGTACTGTGAACAGAAATGAATAACCAATCATTTCCACTATCTCTGTAAGTGTCTGCTGCTGCATATGACAGGGTCCTGATTGTCCCCATTGAAGCTAAAATATTGTTCAGTAAAACCCCTACTTCTGTAGGATGTTCAGCTGAGCAGACATTGATAATTTGATTGGGAAAATACCAGCTGGAGATTTAATCTCAGAACCGCACAGATAGAGAGATACAAAGCTGAAGTTGGCTTCTGACTGAAGCTCCTGATTCTGGAAATGCTTAAAGAGCAATTCAACTACCTTTACCATCTTTAATCTGCTTTAGTTTAATAATAATGAACAAACTTATCAAACTTGGGCTAAGTAGCTCTACAATAATCATAGAATTAATCAAACCCAGTTTGAGATTTGTCTGGTATTGGAAACCAGACGGGCTGCCCAGTGGCACAGCTGGTAGAGCTGTTGCCTTGCAGAAAGAAGGTTCTGTGTTCGATTCCCGGCCCCAGTCTTTCTACATGGAGTTTGCATGTTCTCCCTGTGCATGTGTGGGTTCTCTCTGGGTACTACGGCTTCCTCCCACAGTCCAAAAACATGACTGTCAGGTTAAATGTCCCTATGTGTGAGTGTGTGTGTGCATGATTGTTTGTCCTGTTTGTCTTTGTGTTGACCTGCAACAGACTGGCAATCTGTCCAGGGTGTACAATGCCTCTCGTCCGAAATGATAGCTGCAGATAGGCACCAGCAACCCTCTCGACTCCAGTAAGGGAAAAGGGTGTAGGAAAATGGATGGATGGATGGCAACCAGACAAAACTCACAAGTAAACTTTTACTTGACTTGTGAAAGTCAGATTAAAGGCAATTTCAGAACCTTTTTTTACTTGTGGACCACATTTGACCTAACCCAGCTTAAACTCTTGAAACCTGGACTGGATTGTTCTACACTGATAGCAGAATAGCCATAGCCCAGTGTGAGATGTTTTTAAAATCCTTATTTGATTCGTGAAGTCTTTATTATAAAGCCAGTGATTTTAATTATGTTTGGCATTTTTCTTCATACGAGTAAAAATACTTTTGCACAAAAAATATCTTCATTGAATTCCCTGATACTGAGCATGGCTGTCGCGACAGTGGAGAGGAAGAATTCTCCTTTAACAAGAAGATACAGAACTGGGTTCACTGTTCACTGCCAGCTGCCCCAACGCTTCACAGTTGAAGAAGATTGACACAGTCAGGAAATACTGAAGCTGGCTACAATAGTCATTTAGAAAGAAAAACTTCTTCGTAAAATATTAATGAGTAACATCAAAAGTTTCAAAAGTTGTATTCAGCAGACATATTCCTCTTAGCAGAACCCATAAGCCCAGACAATATTAAATTCTAGTGAAGCTGAAATATGTTGGCCTCTCCCTCACAACAATCACAAAGCAGCTTTCATTTCATTTCTGGGATATAAATTAAACTAACAGGTATCACTGTCATCTCCACATATGTTTGAGGAAAATAAATTGATATCCTTTATATAAATGGGTGGTGGCTACTCTACCCACCACCCCTTCAGATCAGTTGATAAACAGTGTTTATCATGCTGTGATGTTTAGTTTGTGACACTCTAAACACTCCATGTAAGTGAACATCTTGTTGCTTGAGCTGTTTGATGCTCAGATCAGCGGAAACCGACAGTCACTACAGGAAAACTCTGAGTATAGATATTCTGAACAAGCTTTTGTAGAATTCATGAACTTTTCATTTCGCCTTTATTTTTGTGGAAATCTGAGGTGTTTGTGGCTAAAAATCTGTAACATATACAAAAATCTGTAACATATACACACTTCCTGATTGGCCTTTGTGAGTTATGAATTACTTGTTTTTTACTCCTGTCATTTCACACCTAATTATTTATGCCATTCACAGAGAAAGCTTTTTGTGTTTTTGTTTTTTTTTTACTTTGAAAAAAGAAGGCTTTCAGCTGTAATCAAAGAACAAGACCAGAGTGTATCGAGACCAAGTCAAGACCATGACTGAGGGAAGTCGAGACTGAGTCAAGACCATGTAGCCCGCGCTACATGACATGACAATATGTGAAATATGATCAAAATTACCTCTCAAACTGATCTGAAAGATCCACATTCCCATAAAAACACTTAAATATTAAATTCACCTAAATATTAAATTTAACCCAAAAAAAATGTGGTTAAATAAATGTAATCAATATAAATTAAACCAAATTTATTGGTTAAATAACCAATAAATTGGTTGGGGTGGACCGCTCCACACCTTGTAGTAAGTTCTAGATGTTTTTGTGTCAATATATCACACACAAACAGTCAGTAAGAATTGTTATGAACAAGTAAGAAAATGTACAGAATGGACTCAGCATGACTGTTCTCTACAGTGCTTAATTTAAAACATGATAACCCCTGTTCAGTAATAAAATGCTCTGACGCAGAGCTCCCATGAGAAGGAGAGGAGGGGAAGGGATAAGGCAAAACAGCTGACATTGATTGAACATTGATCAGACGTTGATTAGACATTTCAGTCATTAGATTTCAACCACAAAACAATATTGATTCAATAACACAATTTCAACAGTTAGGAGAGAATGGCAAACAGCCATGTTTCTGCACTGTGGGAGAAGGCGGAGTATCCAGAGAGAACCCATGCATGCATGGAAAAATCATGCAAACTCCACGCAAAAAAAGCCCCAGCTTAAATTCAAATCCAAGTCCCTCTTGGTCAGGGGTCTCAAACACAATTTACCCAGGGGCTGCTGGAGGCAGAGTCTGAGTGAGGCTGGCCCACATAAAGGATTCCACAAAAAATATTTAAAAAATATCCTGAATACTGAATATCCTATATACTATAATTCAATCTGTAGAGACTCACACACAGAAAAGCAGCAGCTAGAAAGTTTAATTGGCCCGAAAGTTTTAGCGCTCGAACATCGGCAGAAGTCTTGCATGTTGAGAATGGCCGCAAGCTTGGATGATCAGATTGGGGCGAAGCTCAGGGTCGTCTTCCCCCTGACCCGGACACTAGTGATGGAGCAGAGTCTGCAAGGAGCCTGGAAGATGCCCGGGAGGATGAGGGTGGAGACAGGGAAGAGGTGGGTTGAAGTACAGCTGAAGCTGGTGGATCTGGTTGTTTGGCCTTTTGAAGGAGCTCTTGCATGGTGAATGCCTGGGGCGGAGTGGCAATCTGGTGCTGTTTGGCTGAGGTAATTGATGATGCTGGAAAGCTGAAGAGAGTCTCACAGCTTGAATTTATGCCTAGGCTTCATTTAAAAAAAAAACAACCTGTGACAAACTCGTATGAGTTTGAATGTGGCAGAGCACCAAAATAAAAACATTTGTAAACTGTTAAAGCCTGATAATGATTGCCCCAGGCATGTCTGTAGCAAAAGGTAAATTATTACAAATAATGTTACATACACACACACCACACCCTATTAGCAGATTGAGTGTAAACCAGATTTGCTGGTTTGCTATTTCTCCAGATTTTGTTGGCTCTAGTAGTCCGATAGAAAAGAGGGTAATGAGGGGGGGTAAGACATGAAGCAAATGTCACCAGGCTGGGAATCAAACTTGCGACCACCACCATGAGGACTAAGGCCTCCATACATGGAAAGTACTTTTCCCCTGCGCCCTCACTGGACCCCACTCCCTTTTAAACTTGTGAATGATACTACTAAAATTATATAAGTCACCCCCCCCAGTGTTATCCTTTTGTCTTTGTACGGCCGGGTCAACAGTATTAGCTGGACAAGATAACTCAGAATGAATGAGAATTGAAGAAGACCAAGGAATGTATTTTTCACATCGGTGAGAATGGGAGATCTCTCTTGAACTGAAATAAATGCAATCTTGGTGATGAGTTGCAGATATAAACCAGAGGCTTCACCACTTTCCAAATAACAATACTTAGAATTTTATATAAAAGGTATACCACTTTCTGTAAAACTCAGGTTGGTTGCTGGGCCACCTAGCTTTCCCTTCCACCTCATTTATCGAAGTGCTTTTCAATTTTCTTAGCAACACAAAAGTTCAAGTAAGAAAATTCAATTCAGATCCATGAATTGATGAATAAATTTGCATCAGCACAGAAAGGCCAAATGTGGAGATAAAAGCAGTTTGTTTTGCAGCGTTTCCCCTTCAGCAGACCCACTGAATTTAATGATTTCACAGTTCAATCAGCAACATGTTTTTTTTTTTGTATGTTCACTGTACCTCCTAAACATCACATTCTTTATGTGGAGCCTGGTTTTTATTTCCAAAGCACATGTTCCCAATAGTTCCTCAAATGTAAAAAGAGTACTACCATGAAAGTAAGCAAAACTGGCAATGAGGGAGGAAGCAAATGGTGAAAATTAATGTTCCTTTGGGCCTGGGCCACAGGAAATTAATTTCTTTTTGTCTACAAAGAGAAAACCCTCCCCTGCTCTTTATCTGCAGTCTTCAAGGTTAAATGGAAACAACAGAATGTGAATGGTATCTGCCGCTATAGCCGCTATCTGCCGCTATCTGCCGGCTATAGCCACATCTTGGCATACCAATCTGAGGCTCTGCCGTTTTATGCCAGAGCCTCAGATGCTTGCTAGAAGGAGGCATCTTGCTTCTGGAAGGAGGCTTGCTGAGGAGGTGACCTTCGCTCAAGACCAGAGGAAATAAAAAGGAAATAAAAAAAGGATGGCAATTCAGGAAAGGAAAAAGAATAAAAGAGAAAAAAGGCTGAAATAGAAGCCCAGAATGTTTATGCTGTGGAGCTATTAATAAAGAGTCCTGGTCAAGAAGGAGGGAAGGGTAAAGTTTTTTTGGTGCACGGGGAGATGGGAGACTTAATCAACTCCTGATAGCGAGTCATAGAGAACTGCAGCGTATTACCATGCAGTTTCATAACATGTTCTGTGAGGAGCTTTTCCTCATACATAAAGAATACAATAGAAAATGTATTTAGTTCTGTGCTGAACCTGCTGGTCATGGACCCAGGTTCAATCTGCAGCTCTAAAACTCTGATGAAATAACTGAAACCAGATGCCTTTTGCATGTTTGTGTATATTTAATCATTTTAAAATGTGCTATAGTTGTTTTTTATTGTTTGCTAATATGAAAGCTGCAGTATGTAACAGTTTGAAACTATCGATATGTCATGACCAATATGGTAGATAATCACAGATAATCTGTGAAAAAATGGAGTTCCTCTACCTTCTCCCAGTGCTAACTCGAAACAACCAATCAGAGCCAGAAGGCGGGTCATTGTGCTGTGAATCTGAGTGGTTGATTGTGTTGCTTTCTGCAAAGTCACAACTAGAACAGAATGTCATGAATGCTAAGGCTAGTTAGCACGGCCATCAGTGATAGCCAATCTGTACGTTGTTTCTCTGCCATTAGCTCATTTAGCAACAATAAGCTAATGGCAGTATGTTGCTGTGTGCAGTAAAACTTGTATATTCATCCTAAGTCAGGCAAGAAATATAATGTTTAAAACAGATAAAAAACAGAAACACAAATGGAACAATGGAAAAGTGATATTTTTTGCTATTAACTTTTCGTAGCACTCTGTGTTTTTGGGGCCCAAATAGGTCTGGGCATGGTTCCAGCTGGAGTGCAAAGGAAAGAGGAAAAGAAAGTATCTCTTTGAGCTGTATTTGATGAATGACTTCTGTGAGCTAAATTTTCTGGAGCACTTGTTTATGGCTGAAACATAATGTACCATAAATTCCACCTCCACTTTTCCAGCTCCAAGATAACATTTTATCCAATGCTCTCTCCACTGATTAAAAGCCTCTCTCAGGCAAACAGGTCTGCAGCTGCTGCTGTAATGCTTCCTCCCCTTTCTACCTCATCCTGTTTTCTCTGAGTGTGCCTCTGCTTTTGTTTGGTCACTAAAGCCTTTTCTATTCCTTCCCATCTGTTTTTCTCCATTTGCACATCTGCAGTTAGGAAGAACTATGTGATGCTAAACTAACTGCATACAACAGTTTTAGGTTTTCTTCTGTGAGAGAAACTGCCTGTTGTTTCAATTAAGAACATATTTTTTCATTATAAGAATATCCGTATCTCCAATTTTCAGCCGCCTCTTAGTCTTGTCAAACCTGTTAACTTTGGTATTCAGAAAATAAACATATGTTCCGCATGCTGGGACAATTACATTTTAAAATATTTGCAACGCTGTTGAAAATAATTTGCCCCGTTACAAATTTCCAAATGTTTTGGCTTTTTCATCACACATGAATGTTTTCACCCTGTTATGGCCCTGCTCTGAGGACTGCAACAAGAAACTGGGGGGACAAGAAACCATTTTAAGCCAATTAGAGGCAATTATTATTAAAATAAAGTCTAGGGGTGGGTATCAGCCCAGGAACCACTACACAAGTGTGTGTGCCCCTCAGTCTGGCCCTCCGTCAGGTGCAGATCTTTTTCGAAACCCATGTCCCATGTTCCATTTCGGACATGGGACTCCCACAGGTCCCAGTGTCTGCTCCCAGGTCTGGTCAGGCGACACCTGTGATCTATCCAAACCTCAGAGCTGATTCCCACACTGTGTCGAGCGACCGATTCGCCTCATGCTGTCTGTATGTCTCTGGGTTTTCTGAGGCAACTGTGGCTCTGGAGCCATTCACGGCCTCTGAATGTAAGTATGAGAACTTATAGCCCACTTTTACATGTAGGGATGTTATAATGTTAATTAATGCTAAGTTAGTTTTAGGCTAGCTGGAACAGGATACTCAAACTGATTGTGTGTTCATGATGTCTGTGCAACAGACTAGTATTCGGTCTGACAGCTTGACTTTTTTCTACATTCTTGAACACACTGAATATTAAATTTTTCCTGATCAAGTAAAGTAATAGCAACATAAAAAAAGGAAAACCGTAGAAAAGGCCTTTTTGAAGTTTTCTGTAAAATGTCATTTAAAAATTTGAGTCCGTATATTCTGAAAGCAAAGTCCAAAAATACCAAAATATAATCACACAATCTATAGCAGGCTATTGCTACTGATGAGGTATGCTATTTGTAAATGCTTTTCTTATCAGAAACATTTGAAAGGTGTTTGCTTCAAAGAATGTAAAAGATGACATCTGGATTTCTAATTTTACTTGGATAAACCCAACAAATCACAAACCAAATCCATCCTACCAGAAAAAAAAACTCCTATCAACTGTGGAGCACATGGCTTGGGGATGGTTTGCTAAAATGGCCAACTCATCATCGTATAATCCACCATAAATTTTATTGTCTCTGAGGAAAATGTGAGACAATCTTCCAAACAATTCCAAACAATGGCACAGTGGGCTGACTTGAAATGAGCTAAACATGAAAGAACGTCTCAATAATCTCAGAGTCTTTTCAGAAAACAAATTGTTAGTGTCTGTGCTGTTATAACTACACAGCCAAAATCACTTAACTGTTTTCCTTTTGCACAGGAAACTCCCAGATTACCTAAGTCAGTAACTTAAATCTGCATAAAGTTACTGACTGCAATATATTTGTCTCAGGATGTTGACAGCATTTAATAAAATTTAAAGAAACAAAAAATAGAAGAAAAAAAACATTTACAATGAGGAAATTGTGCTTATTCTAAAATGCTGTTACAATATGCAGTAAAAAATCTAATTGTTTGTAACTTTTTTGTTTATGACATTCCTGGAAAATCAAACTGCTGGGAAAAGATTGGAAATAGATTTGTGGGGAGCATACCTACCAGATGGTTTCCTAGACAGACCCATCTGGGTACTTTTCAAATTAATTGCAAAAAAGGCAGGAGCTACCTAAAAATTTGGCATGTGGCTGGTAACATATATTGTGAGAAACTTCAAATAAAAACCAACATAGCAGATGAATTGTAGAATATGGTTCCATCAACGTGTCCTTGGGTCAGACAACCTAGCCTGCTGATGTTGGCCAGAAGGTCTGATGGGCCAGACTTCCCAGGGCAGTTCGGCCTAGGATCCAGTGGGTTTTCATCATCAGTCTGTGAATGACTGATTTCATGTAAAGCATCTTTGAGAGGAGTCTTGGAGGAGTAAAAAGTGTTATATTAGTCTGAGGTCATTTTATTTCATAATCCAACAATGTCCGTTGAACATCTTATTTTGTGTAACACACAATTAGTCATGGATACGTGGTCTCACTTCCTGTGTTGCCCCAAACTCTGCCAAGTTCTTTAAAGCCCCGCCTCCAGCTTGCAGTTTGACTCCCTGCTCTGTCTCCACTGCGGTTGTGGCATGCTGTGTTTGGTGTCTTCCACACAAATTAATACAATTCTTAGAAACTAGACCTGGTGAGTCTGTCATCTGATAGCAGGATTGTTTTGATGTCTGAAACTTCTGCTTCTTTGCTCATAGGGGCGTTCCTCTTGCCAGTCTGGAACTTCACTCCATCTGAAAAGGTAAAATTATTTGGTGCATCAATGATAATTTTGTGCATGTTCTGGCACATTTGTATTGATCTGGAGGCAGATCAGTGAAGTTTAAAATGGTGGTCAAATTGATCAGAACAGAATGTAGCTATACCTTGATATTGCACAGTATTTTTATTCTTTTCCCTCTCTGTCACTGTCCTCGCGTATATAAAAATTAATTAATTTTATTTTTGATGATTGCTTATAGAGATTTTGAATGTGCACATTAAATTGATTAACTTGAAAAATGACTGAGACTTTAACAATATTTAAATGATGGTCAATTTAACATGATTATTGAAATGTTGAATCATGTCAAAACGATTAGAAATCTAATGATTGCATTTGCATTTGGATGCATTTTTTTGGGCATCCAAATTTAATATTTCTTTGTATATCTGTAAATGATGCCAATTGTTTGTTTTTGATAAAACACTGTGTGTGCATTTCTAAAGTTTTAAGTCAGTTTGTTTTCCATTGTATTGGACCAGAATCCACATCTGATGTGAAGATGGCCAGCTAGAAAATAGATAATGAAATTGAGGATTTTGGAATGAATTTATTCTGAGTCAACTATCCTGTGTCTCTCATTTTGCTGCTGCCATTGTCTTAGGTGTTTTTGTACAATTTTCAATCTGTAGAAACTCAGACAAAGAAAAAGCAGCAGTTAGAAAGTTTTATTGACCCAAAGTTCTTTGGCCCTTGGAACGCCGTGAGCTTAGCTGATCAGCTTGGGGCAAAGGTAGTCTTGTCGGGCCCGGAGACTGATGGTGGAGTGGAGCCTGGAGAGGAAGGAGCCTAGAAGATGTCCGGGAGGATGAGGGTGGAGACGGGGAGGAAGTAGGTCGAAGCGTGGCTGAAGCTGGTGGATCAGTGGTTGTTTGGCCTTTTGAAGGAGCTCTTGGTAATTGATGATGCCAGTAGGCTAAAGAGAGTCTCACAGCTTGAATTTATGCCAATAGGCTACATCACTTTATTAAGTGCCTCCTGCCTCCTGTTTTTTTCATTCACACCTCAGGCTCTTTTAAAGGACATTCTTCTCATTCTGCTTTTGTAGCCACAGTCATCTGCTTAGCCCATGCATGTTATATTTGCTTGTCATATTTTGTACTGATCAGTTGATCAGTGGACTAGAACTTTCAACTAAGCTGCTGTTGAGAAACCTTTATGAATTACCATAATTGAATTAAAATGTTTTATTTGTTGTTTTGTTCATCCTGGCATGTGGAGAGGATAAACATTTGAGAAGAACATTATCATTTGTTCATAAGCTTTATAATTCAGCCAATCTTTTGTTACCATTCTCTGACTGTCCATACACTTTTACTGTAGGGGTCTGAGCTATACCTGCAACAATACCACACCTCTTCAAATGAATTCAAGCTTTTCCACAATAACATGACCTTTACTTTACCACTTGACAATACTGTCTCTGTAAAGGAAGGAAATCCTTCAGATGAGGCTGGTATAGATTGTGTTGAATTAAAGTGGCATTCTCTCTAGTAGATTATACAGCAACTGTATAATCTAATAGATTATCTAATAGATTGCTATAGCAACTGTATAATACAGCAACTGTATAATCTAATAGATTATACAGTTGCTGTATTATACAGTTGCTATAGCAATAATTAAAAGGATTTAAAAATTCTTTAAATATTAAATGAATCTGTAATTTTAAAGATCAAATAGCCAGATTTAGTCATGTTGTCCCACGTCTTAATCCTTGCGCCATTCGCTTTAACTTTCTACATACTTCTACTAGACAAAATTATAATAGAATATTATTATAAAACAGTATATTATTTTTTATGTAAACAATACAGAACAATAAATAATAAATCAAAAACAATAAATGACACAATCAAAATTTGACCATTGTACAAATTCATCTGCTTCAAAATCCTTCAACATAAGATATAAATGACTGCCATATATCATAATTTTTTTAACAGATCTCCTAACTGTACATCTAATCTTTTTTGAATGTATGCAAAACATAGCCTCTCTTAACCAGTGTCCATATGATGGAGGATGTGGATCCTTCCATCTACAAAGGATGTGTCTCCTGGCCAGTAGAAAGCAGAAATTTAGCAAATTAAAAAATTAAAAGGACATAGGACTCTATGTCCTTTTAATTTTTTAATTTTATCATAACTTTTACAACAGCACTTAATAAAACAATCTTCAGTACCTCTTACTTCTTCAGACTGATATCTCATGTGATAATCTCATCTGGTCAAATCCTTCTATCAGTCCGTGCTGTCAACTACAGTGTTCCTATACTGTAATTAATTAAGTCTATGGAAAATTGAATGGTGAATAAAAATTTTTTTTTTTTTCTGATCATTCAAATTATTAACAATTTGTTATTAGTAGTATTACTACTATGAAATATTATGTAAATTTTCTTTGTTTAGTCTCTTCAGTTATGAAACCAAAAATCAAAGCACAAAAACAGAGGTTTAAACACTGTTAAGACAGGTTGAACTTTGCTGTAGATCTTGCTTAATTTCATAAACATGCCGTGATCATTCTGAAGGTATTTGCCAAAATAAAGGCTATATGCTTTTTCATTCCAAACAAAAAGATAGAGGCACCTACCTTGGTGCCTCTATCTTTTTGTCAATTCTGTCAACACTGTCAATTCTCAGTGTGAGACAAATAATTTAGCTATTTGTTTATTAAATGCAGCTATTTAAACACACAATAAAATGAAAAACTAAATGAAATATCATACTTGATAAGCTTCAGTCTGTATTGATATCTTTTTTATTGAAAACATATTCCAAACACATTCACAGAAAGTAAGTAGACTGTTTATTTCCATTTAATTTGTTTGAAGATAAATATTTCCTATTGACAAAAGTTACACAGTTGTAAATTGACTCGAAGGTTGAGCCAATGTTAACTGTCACCACCGCTTTCTGAAACTGCATGTTTAGCCAAACAACTTTATGGAATTGATGGCCTGAGTAAGAAGCAATTGTGTGATCTTGTAGATCTAATTGCCGGTGCAATATCAGTTTGTCTCGCTCACTGTGGTATGATAGTTGCATTCTTTCTATATCTTTCTCAAAATCAAGTCAAAGCATGTCAATCCAGATCCAGGTCATGGTGCAGAAATTATAGACAGAAAAGCATAATATGACAATATGAAAATCATGTAATATCATAACATTTAGTCATTTGTTAATTTAATATGATTTAATATGGCATTTACCCAGAAAATAATTTTCTCCTGCAAATCAGTGACTCTCAATATTATACAGCTGAGCAGTTTAACAATATTTTAACAACTGAAAACAAAATATCAATTATTTTAGTAGCAGACATTTGTATGCAAGTTTTCCTAAAAGTAAGTATTACTTAAATCTGTTCACATACCTATTCATTATTAGCTTAATATCAGAAACATGGATAAACTGTGATAAGGACCTGAAGTTATGAACTGATCTGCATCAAAAGAAAAAACAAAGGAAAATGGTGTAGCCATGAATGTGGATGTGAATTGTAAGAAGTATGCAGCTAAAACTGTCACGTCCTGTGCATTTGTGAATTATGAGACAGTTTTAGCTCCATGAATGTGCATGAATGCCTTACAATTGAAATTAATAGGGAAAAACAGAAAAATAGTCTTAAACTCTCTCTACAGAACACCAGATTCTGACATAAGCATATTTAAAAACTGGATAGAGCAGGGGAGGGGAACCCCAGACCTCGAGGGCCAATGTCCTGGAAATTCTAGATTTATCTATACTTCCACATACCTGAGTCAAATATTGAGGTCATTAGCAAAACTCTGGACAACCTGACTACAATGAAGAGGTGATTCAGCTATTTCACTGAGTCACCACCAGGGAGACATCTGCAGGCTGCATGACACCAGCCCTCCTGGATTGCCGCCTTTGGGATAGGGGAACACTTTACTAATGTGAAAGATAGGACTATGTTTGTTGGTGATGACTTTAATATGAACTTATTAAATCCAAACAAACATAAAAATACACAGGATTTTATTAACACCATGTACAGTATTGGCTTATTTCCTAAAATCCCACAACCCACTAGAATAACAGTTCGCAGTGCTTGACTATTTTTTTCAAATGATTGGGAAAACACAGTGGATTATTTGTAAATGACATCAGCGACTACTGGTCAGTATTCATAATGTATAATTGTTACAGCAGGAAAAAAAGCATGAAAATAAACCATTTCATGTAAGAGTTAAGAGCGATGAACGTATAGAACAGAACGTAACAGTTTTGTAAAGCAAGACTGCCAATTAATATACAAAGAAAATGGTTTTAATACATGAGCTTATGAAAATTGTCTTTGGCACAAAAATAGATAGATAGAAATCCATAGATCGCCAGGCAAAACAGACACAGACAGGACAAACAATCATTCATGAGAACATTCAAACTCCATGTAGAAAGACCCTGGGTCTGGACTTGAACCCCAGATCTTTTTAGCTGCTACAGTTTGAGAGAAGTGCTAGAACAGCAGTGATGTTCTCCTAGCAGTTCAGCAGCAGAAGCTTTTTGTCTTCAGAGGTCTGTTTGTGTTAAATGAGATTCGAAATGAACTTGTAAATGAGCTTATTTATAATCAGAGCTGAGATTTTAGAAATATAATTTACAGCAGGAGATAAATATTTAAGTGATCTTAAGTCCAATAACTGAGTATGTGTAACTGAATGTGTGTACATGTTCTATGTAAGCTCAGTCCCACAGTTGGTGGGCTGGCCAGTGGATGCTCCTGTAGGCAGTACGGCATTGGTTTGATATTCAGCACCACACCAACATAATGAGACCCAGGAGAGGGCTGCAGGCTGATGCGGACAGATGGCCACATCCTCCGAACTCAGAGAGCTACTGGAATAACCCCATGCTAAGAGCAATAAAAATATTTGAAAAAGACCACACACCGGCTTCTTTGCATGGCCAGTAGCAGTTCTCCAGGAGACTGGGAGACAGCAGAGCAGTAGGAGGGATACATTAGACTGGGGGATGATGTCAGTGCCAGATTCTCTGCTGCTTTTATGATGGATACATGAGATGCATTGGTTGTTTATACATCAGTGAATATCAGTGTATAACAGCAATAAATGGAGTGTGTGTCAGCCTCTGTTTATTATGGAATTATGCAGTCTTTTCATTCTGTTAACATTTAAAAAATTGTGTTCGTGATTAAGGAAACATGAGTCAGCTGATTCCTCCCCGGACATTTTTTCTGGAACATCAGTGCAGCTGGTGCAGGTCAACAAGGGCCAGTCTGAGGCCTGAGGAAGGCAATGTTCTAACATTCAGATCTTAGTTATAAACTTTAGGATGACATAATCTAGATAAACATAGTGTGTTAATTTAGTAGTGATTTCTTGCTCTATCATTGATACACAGTATAATCCAGGGTGGGTGTCTTTAATAGGTATGGCAACACTTCATTTGAAGGGATGTGCATAAGACTGACATGACAGTCTTATGCCATGTTTATGGCATGTTTATGCCATAAACATGGCATAGCACCCATCATGAACATGAAGAAGTCTTCACGAATACTTTTGTCATTAAATCTCATTCTGTAAATAATGACACTTTTAATACAAAGTTGACATTGTTTAAAATGTAGCCTAGACAAAAATGTCTGTTATAACAATTTGACATTAAACAAGGATCATCAACTGTCATAAATATGTCATAACAGGTATTTATTATCAAACTTTAAAAAGTTATCTTTAAAACTTTAAAACTTTATACACTTTAAAAAGTGTATAGAGAACTTATTGTGTCATTTGTTGTTATTTTTAACTGTGTCAGTCATGAAACCATTATAATTGTGTCATTCATATTTTCCCTTACACATTGGAATACATTGAACTAGTTTTTAATGTTTTGTGTGGGAGTTGCCACAAAATTTCACTGTAGATTCATAATGACAACAAAGATGACTGTAACGTGTAATGTCTGTTCTGTCTTAACAGTTGATGGAGGAAGGCAGAGAGTACTGGCAGCAAATGAGGTGTCATTCTCGGAGGATGGCACCTATGAGGGGATGTCAGGATGAACTGTGGTAAGGTGGAGAAGTCAAGATCCCCCATCCAGGAGCTCAGTGACCTCATGTCTACACTACAGGAGAGACAACGGGCCTGTCCTGAACACAGCGCAATGTTGGACATGTTTGGACAAAAAAAGCATAAGTGCTTGTCCACTTATGCTTGTCCATAAGTGGACAAGCATTTATGTTTTATTTTGTGTGGAAACAACGAAAAAATAAAATTAAATAAAAAAATTCTGTGCCTCATTTATGTTCCTCAAATCTATTAACATGTTGCATATAAGCAATATCATATTAATACTATTAATCTAAGATTTCCAGCATGGGGAAGTGGGATGATCTTGGGTTCTCTCGACAGTCAAGAGGACTACCTTGAGGAACTCCCATTGGCTAACAATCAAAATTCTAAGTTTAAATGCAGGAGCAGGATGTTCGGTCACAAACATTGTAAAACTGTGCTTATTTAGTGAGATTCCAACTTTGACAGGTTCAAATAATTAGCCAGTGGGTTTGATGTTCAACAGTACTGAAGTTTGTGACCTTAATTATCCAACCCTGTGCCCTTCGCACAATTTTTACCCATCCAGACCACTGATGAAAAAAGACACATAAAAAAAGTTCAAGACTTGATTATGTAATATGTTACCTGGTAAACATGAGGGAAATCAGACACAAGATTATTACAAAATTATAAACGGGGTTTTATTTCTCAAATACTCTGATAAATGGAGAGCACAGTTAAATAAATTTGGAGTTTTACAGAATGGAGAATTTTTTTTTAAAGCAAAGTTTTCCTGACAGCAGCTTGAGGAACTAAATTAAATAAATCCCTTCTTGGCAGCAAAGTTATGTTTTAAAATACTGTACAATAAATTTCAATCTTTTTTCTTTTTTTAATACAGTCAATGCTGTATTAAATAAATTAATGAATAAAAGTTGCATTTAAAGTTAACTATATAAGTGATATCTAGCCAACAGTAGACTTAAAACTGTAATAAAATCAATCAGTTGTTATTGTCTCCTGCAAACTTTGGTTTAATTCTACTTCTTTTCTCTATCTAATCATTAGAGATCATAATCAAGCAGGCAGAGAGAGTGTAAGGAAAACAGGAACAGCAGGCTTCCTGAGAAAAGAGGAAGTGAGTATCCAGTTTGCAGGGTTATAAAAAAGGTTTAAACTATTCCTCATTTCAAAGCATGAAAGGTTTAGGGAATGAAATCTGAACATTGTTGAGCTATCGAATAACACTCAAAGTAAAATATGTACCGGTGGAACAAGTAACTGTAAATTTGGTATCAAATAATTAGAATAATGGATTATTCTTGGTTTCTTCTCAGAACACTGTACTAGCTCACATGGTTATCATAATATAAATGAATGCTAAATCAAAGAGAACTAAAAAGGTTATAAATGTGATATTCAACTTGAGATGGTGTGAAATGTACAACTGCAATTAACAATCAGTTATGTTATTTTAGAGGTAGACTGTGAGCCTCCTCCTGCTGCAACACCTTCCTCATCATCAGACCAGTCCTGGGGTTCAGATTGCCACACTCCGTCCGTCTCTCTCAAAAGTTCCATTTTTTAGTTCTCAGTCTCAGCAATAAGGAAAAGACAGCCTAAGCGATTGAGGTTACATCTGCTACTGAATTAAGCTGAACTGACCCCTGCAAAAGTACCTTACTGGAAGAATAATTAGCATGAAGAAAAGTCTAAAAGATGTTGTAGACATCTGTTACGACCCAGCTCTGCCAGGGGAAGGGGAAGCAACACTTAAACAACCCAGATGTAAAAGGGAGTGACAGTAGGATTTATTTGTGTTGGTAATGACAAAAGCTAACAAAATAACTACAATCAAAAGTTAGGGAATTAGAACCAAAAGTACTAAGTAAAACAAATTCCACAAAACGTCCAGGGTGATACACAAAATAACTTAATCAAACAAAATTGACTTTAAGTTCAAAGTAACCAAGGTTAGACAAAAACCAAACTACAAAACTCTAGTGGAGATTGAACAGAAAACCTCAGAGACAAAACTAACAACACTCTTTCAATTCACAACAAAGCTCACAAAGACACAGCTACAAGCAGTAGTCTTCACTCGACAGAGGTGGCAAGCTGTCTGCCCAAACAAATCAGACCAGCCGCGCCTTGTCCCAGGAATGCTTGGGTTAAGAAGGGAGGCCTCAGCAGGGATTGGTGGAGGTATCAGATTGGGGATCCAATCAGCTCTGCAGTAGATCCCAGGGGCGTGGCATCAGAGGATGAGGCCTGCTTCCAATTCCCAGCAGACGATTAGGGAGCTGCAGCTGTACAAAAAAGAAAAAAAAGAAAACCTACAAGGCCACCGGCCGTAACAACATCCAATTAATGAGACAACTTAAAGCTTAGATCCTGGTGTAGAAGTCAAGTCCACACAAATTGGAGGACCGCGCCCTGGAACCATCGAGACGACTCTGCACTATTAAAAGAGGTGCAAGACCCGAGAAGCCCAACACCCTGGTTCCTGATTTGACTGCCGTCCTGCTCTCAACCCAAAGATCTCCTGCAAAATGCAACAGACTTGGAGAATGGACAAAGGCCCATTTGTGGTAATGAACTGAGTCATCTGAAGACGACCTCCAGTTCCACTTCGCTTCCATTTAAAGAGGGAAATTCGTCAATTATGGACAGAACCTGATTCCAAGAACTTTGAAAATTCCGTTGCCGCGATCACCTGCCATCTGGGTATGAGCTGCTATGCATCCTAAAGTGCCAGCCAATAGAAATGCACCAAGAGGGTGGACAAACCCTATTAGTTGAAAGAATGATAAGTTAGGGATAGGAAGGATATTGATAGTATTAATCGATTTTGTGTTATATTATGATTTTACTAATTGTTTTTATTATCATTTTTCCCCTGCTCAAAGCTTACTAATAAAGATGCACTAAAATTCTATTAGAGTTGTGGACAGTTTATAAGATTTTCCGGACCCGTTAGATGGAGAACTGGGGCAGTAGTTAGTCAAAATGGGAGGAAGGCGTGGCTAGCTATCTGCACAACAACAAACATGACCTACTACTAATTTTCACAGGAGACACATAACAGTGTTCAGAGAACTTCAGTACTTCATGTACTTTTCTTTTCAAGATAACTGTTCATTTACAAATATAACAAACAGTACATATGTTACATAATGACAACCACCAGGAGACTAAAAACATTGAAACAATGCATCACAATAGCATTAAACAAATGCATTAGAAAGAGAGCACAAAAAGTGCATGTTTTAATTGCTTTAGAATAATTTTTTAAATAAAAAAAAAATAATTTTACTAATGGGAAAAAAAAAGTTTTTAAATAAAATTTCACAAGTTTTCACGTTTAGAAAGAAGAATTGAATAACGGGGCAAAAGAGTACACATTGGTTCCTTTGGCTTTGGAAAAAGTGAAAAGCAAGAAAGAAAATGATAAAAAAATTTTTTTACAGTTAACGGATAACGGTTTCACAAACCCAAACTGAGATTTCCACTGCATCTAAGACTAAACTTTGCTTAACAAGCATGTAAATTCTATCAATTAATATGCCATTCTCAACTCCAATATAGCATCCTGCTTACATCATTATTTCAGCAAGGAGCAACAATGTTGTTTCATACAAAGTCATTAACCAAATCCTCATCCCATAATCACTGTAGTCATCTGAAATTAGTTTGAGGATTTGCTGTTGTTGTTCCTCAGTAAAAGATGGCTAAATTGTGTGATTATTTGTCTGTCAGCTCCATTGTGAATGTAAAACCATTTCAGATCAAATCTGAGCCAAATTTAGTGAGCTGTACTGTCACAGCCCTGATGAATCCCAGAGGGAAATTTACATTTTAGTACAACTCGTCCAAGAACAACACTCCAGTCATGACATATAGATAGGTGCCTGAGGTTGCAGCCTGCACCCTTATTAAAGGGTGCTACCCGTTATAGGAAAGACATCTTTCCTATAACATTAGGAAGGATGAGGGAAAAAGTCATATCCCATACTGTGGGATACAGTGAAGATACAGTGAAGAGTTGCAGAAAACCTCTGCCCTTAAAAAGCAACATTTAGACAACATAAGAATGTTGGGCCAGTGAAGGTTGCAGTCTCTGGTGGAAAGTATGTACATCATAGCATGATGTTGATGTTATAGACAATGATGTTGATGTTATCAACATCATGCTAATAACTTAGCATGATGGTTTTATCGTCAGAACTCTGACTTTTTTTTGTAAAGATGCGTAAAGTATTACAGATGCATGGGCGTAAACTCCCTATGAGCCCAAAATATCCAAAACTTAACAGACAAATTTTTTCTGGTAAAACTCTGGATTGCATGATGATTTTGTGTGATAAAATATTTATACAGATTTCATTAAATTGAGAAGAACATCTCTGCAAACCTTTGTAAGCTTGTCTTGGGAAAATCTCAAAAGATATGCTAGTGAAGTGTGTGCTAGTGTGTTTGTGTTACTGTCACCTTTTTGCTAATAAATAAGACCGTCCTTCAGCTCATTTGCGGAGAGAATGAGGTGAGGTTGAGAGAAAGCATATGACAGATGTTGCTTTTTATGCATGTGGAAGCCAAATTAGGAGAAATATTTGCTTGATAAAAGCAACTTGCTAAAATCAGAAAAGCTAATGATACTGCTGCCGCTTTGCTAAGAGGGTGCATTTAGACAGATCTCTTCACAAGTTTTGTTTTTACAACTTTGTCAAAATATGAGAGTGAAGTAGGAGTAGGGAGGAAGAAAAATAGGAGTCTGAAGATGAGCGCTTCATTCGCCCAATTCAACTGGTCACGTCGATTAAGATGTGAACTTGTACAATTCAAGCAGTTCACATTCAGCTCCAGGGCCTTATCTGAAATTAAAAAAGTTCCCCTCTTCCTCAGCTTTGAAGTTTTTCTAAGCCACTCAAATGGTTTCATTCGCAGCATGTGGAAGTTAAAAGAGGCTTTGATTTCTGGAGTCGGCTTTGCCTGTCACTTTGTGTTACATGATCTGCAGGCTAAAAGGGAGTGACACCAACATACTGTCTGCCTTTTCCGGCCCTGTGTTTGAGACTGATTCACTCATTATTGGCTGTTGCATGCAACAAATGATTAGCAAACAGTATAAGGCCAAGGCCAAAACACTGCCACTATAAGGAGATGAGAAGAGCAGGTTTTACAAAGGACATCATCTCTAAACTTCTGGTTGAAATACCATTGTGAAAGGAGACCTTTGAGGAGCCATGTCTTTTGTTGTTTTGGGTAAAATTATGATTAATACTAAATTAAAGCATAATCATAAAAAATAAAATAACATTTCAACACAAAGCTTGCATTGGAGATTTCATTTTGGCAATAATATGTTCTGTAGAGAAACTGTATCGTTTAAACAGAAAATGATTTTGTTGTTCTCATTCGAAAATAGGCAGGGTGAGCAGACTGTTTACAAAAACTCATTTAAACATCATCTGCTGTTTATCTATTTCAGTTTGAAAATCTTACAGTGATCCTAGGGTTCAGCGTAGGTTAATAGAGTGATCTGTTCAGACAGCTGATTGTTCAGACAGCTGATTGGCTGTATGGCTTACCGGTAGAAAGTATTCACGTCCTTGGATGTTTTAACCTTTTAATATTTTTGACCCTATAAAGGGTAAAACATCCAGGGGAACAGATACTTTTTATACGTACTCTTCAGTATCGGAGTGCAGGCAGTGACACCTGTTGAATCTTTGCAGATCCTAATCTAAGGATTTGTTTGAGCATGCAGAAAGCCAGACTGATGTGTTGTTTCTTGCACTGACACAAATTCTGGCCTAAATGTCAACTATGAGGTACCATGTGCTTGCTAACAAAGAACAGCCTCACTGCATCAAAAATGATTTTCTTCATTGAATGGAAGAGCGGTAGCTTCTTAATGATGGGGAAAAAAACACCTGACCTCCCAGACCTGCAAAAAGAAAAGAAAAAAATGTTTGTAGAACAAGCTGTTTAGGTTTTAATCTTAGCTGAGTTGTGAAACTGGGAACAACAGCATCTGTGGAAAGATCTGCTTCTGACTGGATATAGATTGAACAAGAGTCAAATTAAGAGTAAGCAAGGAAGATTTTCATCTCTAACTCTCATATAAATTGAGAAGCAAAAGTTAAAGGTTAAGATGGAAGAATTTTACACCGCCAACAGGCAACACTGACTTTATTTTCATTAAAAAAAGGAAGAAAATAAATTTTTGATGTCATGAAATCTCTGACAAAGTTGTGTATTTTATTATGATATACTTTTGGATTTGTATTTTAAAATTACTGGTTAATACATATGATATGGCAACAATAAATATGCTGTGGACGCCAATCAAATCGAAGAGGAGTTATGTCTGTGAAGGAAAATCTGACTGACAAACAAAAAGCTTGACAAGTCCAGTATTTGACTCCTGAGTTAACCATGGAGGTCAACATGTACAGTAATGTTCTTTTGCCTTACTATTAAGGCAAGACATTTTTTGTTGTATTATTAAATGGACTTAAAAATTCAGAAGAATTATTTTTCTAAAATGCAAATAACACAAAGCAAGGACAAAGAAGGACTAAATTCAGGCTATGATGCTTCCATCCATAAATGAAACAGAGCACAAGGGTATATCAACTACTCTTTAATCACACAGTGTAAGCAGAGAAAGCAAAGAAGAGAAGAGCTGGGCAAGAAGCAGTGATCTGATAGGTCAGAGGGCAGAGCTGTGCATTTGTCTTGTTCTTGCAAGATAAATGTATCTGGTTCACAATCAAAAACACTGAGCACAGAGGCAAGATGTAGATCAGTTCCCAGCTGCCCTCATCACAACGCTGCACAGAACCAACCAGCAGACTGACGAGGACCACCTGCAATTTCCTAGGATATTTGTGTCACTAAATTGCTTTGTTTGAAAATCTTCAAACTAAATTTGCTTAATAATATGCAGGAAAACATATAAAATAATATTGGGTATTTGAACAATTAAAATAGGCATTTATAGACATCGATAGAGGGTGTCACAAGTATTTGTAGATTTTAGCTATTGCAGGCAGCTATTGTGCTAACCTCCTGTGAATACTGGGAGCCCACTGTACCACTGAGGCCTGTTGATGTATTTTCACCAAATACCAAGAGTCAGTGATGAGTATTTTTGAACCTTCATAAAAGAACCACAGACAAACGTAATAAGTTTGATGGCCGTGCTTTTGCAAAAGGAGAATGCATCAATTTTGTAAAAGGAGAAAGCATTTTGCAAGGAGGATCCTCCGATCCTCCTCACAAAGCGTTTCTGAATCTCCTCAGCTTGGGCAAGCCTTTTTATTTAGGAAAAGGGAGATTGTGAAAAAAGAGAAACAAAGCAACCTTGGCATAGCAAAGAGAAACAAAGCAACCTTGGTCTGCACACAGGTCATCTAGCTCAAAAGGAGGAGCAGGAGTAATCGGCTCCTGGAACACAGACACCCGGCGCCTAAAGGGCCCCACAAGGTTAAATGCAAATCATATCAATATTGATTAATGCTGATTTAGGAAATGTATGACATATATAAATGTAGAAATGATAAACATAGAAATGATAAACCCAAAAATCCCTAAGAGTCAGATTGGATGCAGTTTGTCACCGTCTGGCAGTTGGACTTATGCCCATTTATGCCTAAATAAGCAACATTCCCATTCTTAATACCTCCATGCTGTGTTCAAATGATCAGTCTCAATCTCAATGACTTGATGGTTTCCTTAGATAAAAACTTTTTAAACCAATTTGAAAACTGAACTTGACTGCATTGTTTGACATCTATGTGTCATCAGTATAAGAATGCATGGAAAATCTCTGGGTTGAAGGATGAAAGTCCAGCTGTGGTAAGGAATGTGTGTGTGTGCAGAAGGATGTATATATCTTCACATTTGCAGGAGTTTCAGTGATTGATGCCTTATGTTGCTACAGCTACACTGCTATTAATTCGAGCTACCACACCATCCAAAAAGCTCAGTTTCTTATTGGAAGTAATTCAAAAGAAACCCAACAGATTCCAGCAGAATCCCAAAAGATTCCATCGCACAGTAGACGATCACTTGCATTACTTTACAGCAATTCCTCAAACTGAGCATGCATAAAGCAACAGCGTAGAGAAAAACTTCCCTTTTAACAGGAAGAAACCTCCTAATAAGCAACCCAGCCAGCCTACCTAGCTGGGCCCATGTGGATAAAGGAGGGCAGACAATATGGGTCCCACATGGGTTTGTCCACAGTTTCGATGGTGGCCCCACACAGATTTGCCCATGTAGGGCCACTGCCATGTATGGCCCATGTAGGGCCCATGTGGAGCCACCATGGAAACTGCAGACAAACCCATGAGGGACCCATATTGTCCGTCCTCTTTTCCCCCATATGGGGCCGACCTACATATGCTGGCTGGGAATTGAACAGGTTTGCATAATAAAGTGGTTGGTGAGTACATGAAAGTAAAGGAAAGCGGCACTGCTCAGCCAGAGCATGGGAAGAGGGATAGTGAAATTACAAACATTTCTCTGGGACGTAATTGCTGAGGTGACTGTTCCTCATTATCATTGCCTCCAAAAATGGTTGTATTCTTGTGTTGGGAGAGAAGAAGCCATCCAAAGTCCCACGGATAAAGGACGTGCTAATTAATGTTATCTGCTGCACTGGCTGAAGTGAGCCTTTTTGGCACATTGGTATGTGAGCGCCTCTGAGCCTGCATCAGGGGGACATTTCAGACAGGACTGACAGGAAATTGGCTCAACTGAGAAATGAGACATTCTGTTTCTCATGTTGCGAATGTCTCTTCAGGGTGCAAGGGAATTTTTTGTTTTTCTTGCAACACTCTTTCCTTCCAAAGCACATTCCAGTCAAATAGAGTCAGGGACAACCAGGCAAAATCCAGCCACACACAATAAACATCAGTTAAAATGGGATATTAGCTTGAACTGTACCTTCATTTGGGTTGTCTGTCTCATTTCATGGGTGAGAAGTGAGATGTACAGAGGTGTATTTTCAGGCTGTGTGCCTCTAACTTGATCTACTGGATCTAATCTCTTCTGGCATATGTCAGTCACACTCTGCTGTTTAGAACCAAATGTAATGGCAAGTGGAGAGAGCCAGAGTGAATACAGGGGTAATGGTCACAGTAAATGAGTGTGATGGAAACTTCATCCTACTGGAGAGCCACAAAAGGTTCCAAAAGGTCACAATATTTTCAGCAAACCAGAATGACACATTCTGTAACACATTTTTGTTGCAAAGTGCAACAAAAATGAGCACTTTGCTGTCCTTCATAAGAGCTAAAGTCAAAGTTCTTAATTTATGTCTGAATATTGATGAATAAACACCAATATTCACTTAATGTGACTTAATAAGTCACATTAAGTTAAGTTTTTTTGTGTAGGACATATCAGCAACAAGGCAGTTCAAAGTGCTTTGCATGATAAAAACCATCATCAATTATGAAACAAGCAATAAACATTTCATTTTGTTAAATGCCATCATCAAAATCCTTAAGCAAAATATATAGAGCTGTTGCAATGTAACAAGATCTACTGCAAAAGATCCTGTCCCACCTTCATGCTGAAGGGCAAAAAGCTGCCGATGGCTGACGATGACTACCATTGGTTTAATCTGTCAATATAATGTATAATGTACAAAACATTAAATATATGCTTAATATACATTGATGTAGCATGATGTTGACCTCCCTACACTAACTCTGACATATCATTAGTAGAACGGGTGTTTCAAATAGCTAATATACCACAGCTGTGTTAGATTAACTAATAGCAGTGGCAGCTAATCCACTTTTAGCCTATATATACATATAGATATATGTAGATATATATAGATATATGTAGATATATATAAATATATATATATATTGAACATCATAAACACCTGTGTATGATTATTAGGCAGCTGTGCTGGATTTCGTTACCCACTCTGTGTTCTTCCGTTCTGTTCTTTGAGTGGTGCCAGGCTACCAACTGATTCTTTTAGTCACTGCTAATCATAGGAAGGAAAACTCACTTATTCTGGCTCACCAGGGGATCTCCAGCAGTTACTGAGCAAGGGTCAGGGCCCAACCTTTATAATGCTTTTACAAAAAAGAAAAAGCAGTCATTACAAATATCATTCAGGCAAAGTGGAGAATGAATACAGTCTTGAAAATCTTTAAAATAATATTAACTGACAAATTATTTTCTTACTTAATTCAAAGATGTGCACTTTTATTTCAGCTCTACTGACCTGTATGATGCAGTAAGCTGCAGCTTTTTCACTGGACACACACTCTAGTGACAACAAAATTCCATTTGATCAAACTGATCAATTACTTTTTTGTTAATCAAACAATTGTATATAAATAGTCAGTATTTCATTTTTTTTAAAATACTTTGAAAACTAGACTCAAAAAAGTTAAAAAAAAAAATTTATGAGACCAGACTAAATATTTCCCCCCCCACCCCACATTAACCAGCCCTTATCTAGTTAAGGGCTGGTTAATATGGGGTGCGGGGGAAATATTTAGTCTCTATACATAAGCCCAATTGAAAATTTAATTTTGAAACAAAATTAAGTTCCTCAGTTTGAGAAAAACATACACTCTATCTCAGCGTTTCTCAACGGGGCGGTACAGACCCCCAGGGGGCGTTGTGAGGACGGCAGGGGGCGCTGGCGGAATTTTTTAAAATGGGGGGTGCTGGGATTCCTTTGGGGGGCGTTTGCTCGAAGGTAAACTTTCCACTTTAAATGCACAGGAATACCACTTTAGACGTCGAGCTACTTGCTCAAAACTTTATGGTGTAACATTAAAACATGCTTGGCTGCAGCCGTATCGATGGCAGCTCTTCTTCTCTTCAGTGTTTGTTAGCTTCTTGGCACAGCTCCGCTACTGCTAATGGTAGCTTAGCATCAGTTCGTTACACCGGCTGATGACGTTGCTTTGAGAGTCACCTGTCAGGTTGTTTTAACATCGGTGGTGAAAGTGATCCGGTATGAAACGGTAGACCACAGCACCTTTGGATCTTAATCATAAGAATACCGGGATTTTTTCCGTTGTTTTAAAAGGGTTACATCAGTCTCTTCATCGATGTCCTAATAAAAAAAAAAATAAACTATGCTCACATTGGACAATACTCTGTTTAACAATACCAGTTTAAACTTTGAACTATTTGCAAAAGACAGAGCTCTGCAACATTAAAACATGGATAGAATGGATAGAACTGCAGTTATATTAATCATAACTCTACTTCTCTTCAGTGTTTCTGTGGTGCAGCTCTGTGCTGCCATCAGGAGAATGGGACATCAGAGTTTCAGCTATAAAATTTCACCTCATGGAATTTACTGCGCAAACCAGAGCTTTCAGTGAAAAGCAAAACTTCCAGATCCTTTTAATGCCATACAAATATGGGACAGAAACATGGATTACATCTTTATATAGACCTGTCTATTGATTTGTAGATAAACAGTTTTACTGAATATAAATTACAAATAACAAAGCTGGTTCTTAATCAAATCCTAGTGAGTCAGACTGAAAGTGTCATGGAGTCACTGAACAGCCTCATGACTTTTAACACTGTCATGAAAAATAATATTGAAGAAATAAATATATCAAATCTAATCAAAAACATAAATAAGTGATAAGTTTCTTATTGTTATCGTCTGTAAAATATATTTCTTCTTAGTACAAGATGTGATCTCAACAAACCCATGGTACTTCAGCAATATTATTCTACCGAACATGTTTTATATGGTCATTTTGTGCAAGATTTAACAACATCATAAAATTACACAAAACAAAAATATTTTTTCCCATCTGATTGGCTGCTGATTTTAACTTGAATATTCATTGTATTTGTCAGACTCCTGTAAAAATAATTTCTATTCACATGACTTTTTTGTTCTCTGGGAAATTATTTTTCATGATAAAGACAAAAAAATTAAAACATCAACAATAATGATAATAATATTAATAATAAACTAATATTCAGTGCAGGTATCCTACATCTTCTTTGATAGGGGGCGGTGAGGGACCTGGATAATGGATAGGGGGCGCTGGCCCAAAAAAGGTTGAGAAACACTGCTCTATCTCTTTTAAAGTTATGTAAAGTATCTTTGTTTTTCTGCTCACTTCTTTCCTCTATCCTCCTTTGTCTCCTAAATTTCACAACTGCTCCTGCTGGGACAATCAATCCTTAATAACCCCTCCCTGCTGCCATCCACTGAGACATCTCAATCGCTGCTAAGATATGCTAATCTTATTCCTCAGATGACTGCAACATTGATCTTCCTCAACCTTATGAAAACATAAGCCATCCAGTCAGAAAGACTGATAGTGGTGTCTGTCTGCATGTGAGTGTGGGGAGCAATGTCTTTGCTATGCCTCCTGCAGTGTTTTTGGGCTGAACTTCTGACATCAATTTGAAACTGATGAGACAAGGGACAGGCATAAAAGACCGATAAAAAGAGAGAGCTCTCACAGGACATTTTTGGAGAGTTAGATGATGGTGAATTTGTTTTTCATTCCAAGTTCACCCAGTCAAATAAAACATAACATTTCAAATCTTTCTGAGCTCTTGTGCAGGGATGCCTGATTATAAATGTGAAATACATATGCACCCTGTCAGAATAATGTGGCCTACATGTTCAGATGTCCCTTGGTTCATTGTCCTACTGCAGGACCCAAACATGCTAGTCTCTTTTTCTTATTGTTGAATTGTGAACTCTGTCCTTAACTGAGGCGAGTAAACTTTACAGTGCTTTAGATATTGCTATGGCACTGCACCTGCAGAAGTGTACATAGCTGCAAACATTTGTTGGGTGCAACATTTTATCAGAACTATGAGGAATATGTCTACAGCATGATCCGATAGAGCTGAGTAAAAAAGTGTCAGGTTTGTAGGTTCCACCACTAAATGTGACTCCATCTTTCATTCTTTATTGTAACGGATGGATAAAATATCACACCTACAGACCCATTCAATGAGTTAGAGTATTATTCAAACATCAATTTATTTCAGGAAATTTGTCCATCTACACAGTTATGTGGCTACTACCCAGTAGCTTGCGACCATTAGTGTGTGAAGCACTTTGGAGTCAATCCATCCATTCTATGTACTCCCTGTCCCTTAGTGGGGTCGGGAGGGTTGCTGGTGCCTATCTCCAGCTAACATTCCGGGTGAAAGGCCTGAACCCTGAACACTGAACAGGTCTCTAGTCTGTCGCACACCTGGGAGTCCTCTGGACTTTATAAAGTGCTATAAAATGGTCCAAATATGAACCCTATTATTAATATTAATTTTATAATACATTATCATTTAGATATTTCTTGGTATTAATTACTAATATTTATGTTCATTGGGCTTATTTTTTATGATCTGAAGTTCAATCGAAATTTTAGGTGATTCCTGAATATAAAGGCTTTTAGATCACTGCCAGAATGTTCAGGGTCTTAAAAACAACAACCAGAAAACAGCTGTTATTCTGGATTTATCACTTTTCTTTCACTTTGCGTGTTGCGATGTATGCTTTTAGAAAAATCATATTCATTCCAAACGCTGATCAGAAAACTCCTGAGTGGAGGGTAACCCTCGGCTGTGACACAGATCCACTGTTTACCATGGAGTTAATCAATTCATCAGCCTGCCTGTTTTGTTCCCTCTGAAGGAACACAGTCAAGGGTATTTAACTGTGTGCCATTGTTTAGCTTTTCTACATAATAACAAACAATTGTAATATTCAGTGAACAATGAAAAATTTATTGTCTTTATCCCTCAGTAGTATCTACTACATGACATGACCTAGTTTCTTGTACGCAGGGCAACACACGCAAACATTTCTCACTGTGAGCTGCAGTGACTCTGCATAGCCCTCAGCTTTTTGCAGGCATATATATCACTTTTGCAGTTAAATTGGACCAGCGATGAATTAGTTCTACAATTTATTAGGTTTAAGCTGCGGGGCTGAGCTGTCTTCACAGCCATTTGATATTCCTCATGCGCACCACAGAGGTTCTGAGCAGGAGCACAGTCCTGGGGTTAGACTCATCCAATACATGTGAACATGTTCAGCTCAAGTGCAGATGGCAAGGGCCTCAGCTGAACATTGATGATCTTTGTGCAGTAGTTGCTCAAGCTGTATACTCTCCTGAGAATGTGCAGAATATAATGACTGGCCTTGAAGGCCTAACAATCACAATTATTTGTGTGTATAAACTCATCATCATGATGGAACATGTTAATATCTGAGTGGTCAGTAGATGGCAGTGTGACTCAAGCCAATTTTGCAATTCCGTTAGTTGAGTCCTTTCTCCTCCTGCAGCCTAGCTCCCTACATGAGAAGCTGCATCCAGTGTCTCTAATGGAATGTCAAGAAAACGCAGCATTCTGTCTCCCTTTTTGAAATACTGAGTGACTTTAAACAATCTGCTTCTTTGTCCAAAAAGTAGAGGCAGAGCTGCGATTCAGGTGATCATTACTTTCAGCAGCTCCAGTGAGTTCTCTGTGTCTGCTGTTCAGGCTGCTCACACCTTAGGAAGAGGAGATAAGAAGGTCATTCCCTGGAAACACTCACTATTTATAGACTTAATGTAGCTGTTTTTGGTTAATGCTTCTCAGTAAGCATACAATGTGTGAAATCCAAATTGTGCAGAGATAAGGTAGTTGAGTAATTCTCAGTCACATACAATTTAAGTATGCTAAGAAACCAGAATTCAATGTCACATGCAGTTTTTCTTCTCTTCCATCATGATGCCCTTGCTTCAGAGGACACAGTTTTAGCTGTGATTGAGGATGACCGAACATGATCAGATTGCCTTTGTCCTTAGCCATACATGTTTAGTCTTTAAGGGGGAATATTATGCTAACAATTAGATTTTTAGCTCAGTTCATATATGCAGTAAATACAGAGTATTAATGAGAGTCAGTAGAGCTTCACCTGTAACAGGTACAACAAAGCTGGAAATTCTCCTTATGCCTGACAGATTTAGATTATAACAAAGGAAGGAATAACACAGATATTACACAATAGGCTCATGTTGCTGGAGTAAAGTGTCTCAGTATTAACTTTCCAAAACAAATTTTCTAGCATCCATGGCCAGTGATGTCGGTAACGCATTACTGACGTCGGACCACTTTTTTCAGTAACGACTAATCTAACGCGTTGCTATTTCAAATCCAGTAGTCAGTTACTTAATGAAATCACTTTGCGTTACTTATTTTCTTTTGTAATTTAATTTGCATCTTGGGGAGCTGATTAAGATTGCCGCTGTTGTGAATTGTGCTCTCACTTAAGCGCTATTTATTTCTGTGGTTTGGATGCCCTGGAGTTGAAGCACAGGTGCTACAGAACCACCACAACGCATTTCTTTTATCTTTATTCTATGAATTAACTGATTGGGCACTGCTTTATAGGACTAGGTTGACTCAATGTGAGACTTGTTTTTTTTTTTTTGTTTGACCTTATTGTGTGTTATTAGGTTGCGTTGCTATTAATTTGGTTTGTAGTTGTTTTATTTAAGTCTCACATTGTGTGTAACGCATCCTGGGGCTTTCTGCTTAATCGGGTTTCAAAATTGGAGTGATGAAGGTTATTTTTAATATTTTAAAATAATGTCTAAATAAAATCTATTTTGTATGCTATTTCTGTTTCATCTTTTTAAGTCAGACCTGCCTGGGTACTTTTATTTGGGAAACTCTAGGCCATGGGCTGCCCAGTGGCGCAGCTGGTAGAGCTGTTGCCTTGCAGCAAGAAGGTTCTGGGTTTGATTCCCGGCCCCGGTCTTTCTGCATGGAGTTTGCATGTTCTCCCTGTGCAACCCACAAAAACAACAAAAAAAACATTGATTTGTTGGCACCATTTTCTCAGGTCTCTTCCTCTGAAACAAACCTTTCATCCATTTACTAAAAGGTAAATGGATGAAAGTTGAAAGTTTATCTTTCAACTTCAGTTGAAAGATAAACATTGTTTGTGTTTCATGACATCTAGTCTCGGCTCTCACAGACCACAGTCAAAGGAATAAGAATGTAATAATTATTTAGACCAAGGTTAAATCATAAATATGTATTCAACACTTGATTTTTAAAGCCCAGTGAAAACGACCTCATCAGAGCCACTCTTTCATGAGTGGCTCTGAAAGCTTCCCTTGTCTTGGTGAAGAAATGATTTGTTGTTGATGTAATGAAATCCAGCTGCTCAGAGGCAACTTGTTCCTCAGATTCTACTCCACCACGAGAAACAGCTGTTTATTCTCACCTGGGAGCATCTGCCCTTGGTGATGTGTTTTATTTTGTTGTTACTGCAGGCGGGTATGCGTCTGTTGTCTGCATGACTTACTAAATGTGCAAGACCTTATCAGCACTACTGCTTGTTACAGACACATAAAAAACACATCATGCTATATAACTTATACTATGCTTTAATAACAGTTATTAAAAACAAATTTTTCCAAGTTAATCACTTTTTAAGGTGATTAAAGATATGTCCTAATTAACATTTGGAGTTAATTTTAATATATGTTTTTATTTGGACCTGTAATTAAAGGCTGTAGTAATGCATTTTCACTGGTTATTCATTGAATTCATCAGCTGCTGTGTTTCATTCAGTTATATGGGACAGTTTGTAAGAGACAGATCATTTCTTACACAATGTTATTAGCTGGAAAAGGTCAATTCCTTTTTAAATGCATCAAACGGCCAGTATTCTTACACAAATGTGAAGAGAGGCCTGCAGGGCTGGTTGAGGTGAACCACAGGAACAGCTCTCTGCCAGGATGATAATCCGCTCACTGTCTTTTTGCATTGGGAATACTGACTTTGTGTTTGATTTGAGCTCTCTCACAAACAAACAAGCAGAAACGTTTCCTTTCCTTACCCACTCTTTTTAATATTTACTAAAGAAATTTTTGATTGATCTACATATACTCTGATTGCGTACGTACTGTAACAGCATCTGACAAAAAACTTTAGATAATTAGTTGCATTAATATTTAAATACCCACAAACATATTCAGCTTTTTCTTTTCTCACATTTCAGCCACAAACTTTAGAAATAAAAAAATACAGCATGTCAACACATCCTTAAAAAGTTTTAAATTATTCTATCTAAGGCTTTTTATTCATTTTAAAAGGTAAGTTGTCCTTTAATGGGTTAATCAAATGTTTAAAATTTTGTCCTTGACAGGAGCATATAATCTTGTACAGTGGGGAAAAA
This sequence comes from Phalloptychus januarius, assembly GCA_902982915.1. Taxonomy (NCBI): domain Eukaryota; kingdom Metazoa; phylum Chordata; class Actinopteri; order Cyprinodontiformes; family Poeciliidae; genus Phalloptychus; species Phalloptychus januarius. The sequence continues at coordinate 17,522,365 of CADWAE010000481.1, forward strand.
AGTATTTAGTCAGTCACCAACTGTGTAAGTTCTCCCACTTAAAAAAATGAGAGAGGCCAGTAATTGACATCATAGGAAGACCTCAACTATGACAGACAAAATGAGAAAAAAAAATTCAGAAAATCACATTGTCTGAAATTTAAAAAAAATATTTGCAAATAAGGGTTGAAAATAAGTATTTGGTCAATAACAAAAGATAATCTCAATACTTTGTAATATATCCTTTGTTGGCAATGACAAAGGTCAAACGGTGTCTGTAAGTCTTCACCAGGTTGGCACACACTGTTGTTGAAATGATCTGTCCATTCCTCCAAGCAGATCTCCTCTAAAGCAATGATGTTCTGGGGCTGGCGGCGGGCAAAATGGACTTTCACCTCCCTCCAAAGGTTTTCGATGGGGTTGAGATCTGGAGACTAGCTAGGCCACTCCAGGACTTTGAAATACTTTCTTTCTTTAAGCTCCTGTTGGTAGTGTAGACTTTGTTTGATCTAAACTTTTGTCAAAAACAAGTTAGTTTGTCCTTATTCTCCAACATATTACAGATTTTCTAAAGCTGCCCCACACATGCACACTGACTCACACATCTGCTCACTCAGGTTTTTTCTGACAGCCATCTCTAAGTGATCTCTTGGTGTCAGGGTTGCTGTGGTTTGAGCAGATGCTGAGGCTGTGTGTGGGAGGGGCAACTTAGACAAACATCTGTTATGTTTCTGTATAATCTGTAGGCAGTAGAGTTGAGAAAACTTGAACTTCACACTTTCATCACTTTCACATTAAGCCATCTTTAAATTTTATACTTTATCAAATCTACAGGACAGTCTGTCAGAACATGGCCGCCATGCGCTGATGCCCCCAGCAGGCAGGGTTGGTGAAGTGTCTTCACATGGACTTCAAATGGGACTTCTTGGGTTAAAAGTAATCTGATTTGTGTTATTTCCTCTGGAACTGATCCATTCTGAGTTGGTTTAACCGAACAATGTTGAGGTGTGGGTTTGGCTGTATACACTAGGTTAGGTTTTCAACCCCCCAAAAATGACATAGAGTTGGTCCATATCACACTACTGCTACTTATCAGCCTTTTGTTTAAATGGCATTGGAAAACTCACTTCTGTATAAAAATAATGCAGCTATGATAGCAATGCTATTATTGCTATCATCCTAGCAATGACAGCATGTTTTCACTGCATTTATTGTATCTTGTTTTTAAATGACATTATATAGATGCTTCACTCACTTGTTTAAGAGTGAGTGAATTATGATATATCAAACATATATCATAATTTAACATACAATTACTTTACATAGATTTCATACATTTTCTGGCTCTGACTTTTTGACCCAATCTTTTTTTCTCCAGCATCAACTCACAGAGTTGATGTCCATAGACTCATTCGGGGGCATCAACTCTGTGGTGCATAAATTCACAAACCTAGAATTTTTTAGTCTGTTATTTCATATGTCTCACACCAACAGTCCAGTCTAATGATGCCTTAGAATGTTAGCAACAATTCTAACCGTATCTATTGTATTGTGAGATTTTTCTGGATCAGGTTTTATTTGGACCCTTTAAAATGGAAGATGGGTTAGCACCATCAGCTTTTCTTTCTTTCATGTGCAGTTTCATGTGCAGTGCTTAAAATGTTTAGTTGGTGGGAGTCCTCTTTGTGCTTTTATCACCACAATATGACATGAAGCACTGCTGAATGAATATGAAAATGCAGGACAACATGCACAAGAATGCAGCAGTACTGTAAGAAAATTGCTAACAGAGCAAAGTAACATTTCCAGTGGTGATATTGCTCAATATTTTCAGAGACAAAAACATTTTATACAGTGGAAGCGAGAAGTGATTGAATTCATTAACAATCTTTCCTACTATAGACACATACAGTCACTATGTATTTGTAATAAAACACTTGGCTCATGATGTAAAGAACATGATCAGCATTTGAGGCAATGATTGTGTTTAAGGTAAAACAAAATCATTTCTGTGAGGTAAACTTTGTGATCAATAATTCTAATCAGTACTTCTAGAGATTGATGGCTTTATCATATCTTACAACCATTTAAAATCCAGGAAAAAATTTAAACTCACTAGTTTCCTGGCACAGAGAGGAGTTCCAAGCATAGGACACATGTTTTCATTAAAGGTTTCTCTCCTAATCTATCCATAACTCTGTCCACTTTGCGCAATGTACTGAAGTAGTCCCACAATAAGGTAATGAACACTTCTATGCTTGTCAGCTGTTGGAGTGGAATTCTGAATGTGTTATCTGGAGAGATGATGTGCTGATCTTATACTGTCTCCTTTGAAGAACCAAAAAGAAAGAATAAAAAAATTTATTAGTGTAGTGTTTTAATCTAGTTGCACTACAGATCAAGCCTGAGGAAACTATGGTTCTTTCTTAACTTTATTTTATTATAAAATCTTCACTGAATTTTTTTCTCTTATTTTTGGCACCAACCTCAAGACAGGGAATAGTTTAGTCTGTCAGGCAACCCTCTGGCAGATCATAGAATGGAGGCATAGCAAAAACAGATGTTAAAGTGGACGAGGAAATATGTTTTCTAACATTGTCATCATTTTTCTGCGCTTGTCCTTTTATTGTTAAGCACCAGTTCCAGCTCACCATTAAAGCAAGTTGGTTTAATATTCACCAACATTTTGTCCAGTTTGCCAAGTATATTCATCCACCCATCCGTTTTCTGTACACCCTTTGTAGGTGTACAGAACAGGAGGGTTGCTGGTGCCTATCTCCAGCTAACGTTCTGGGCAAGAGGCAGGGTACACCCTGGACAGATTACCAGTCTGTCGCAGGGCCACACAAAGGCAGACATCCATGCACACGCACACTCACATCTAGGAAGAATTTAGAGAGACCAATTAACGTAACAGACATGTTTTTGGACTGTGAGAGGAAGCCAGAATATCCGGAGAGAACCCACGCATGCACAGGGAGAACATGCAAACTCCATGCAGAAAGACCCTGGGCCGGGAATCGAACCCAGAACCTTCTTGCCGCAAGGCAACAGCTCTACCAACTGCACCACTGTGCAGCCTCTAATTATATTTAGATTTTAAAATAATAAAAAAAACAGTAAAAATAATGTACCAATTGTCAAGTAAATGATTATCTAAAACTCCTGATGTGAGTCAGTTTGATCTCAACATGTCTTAGGATTGCTCTGCTTTCCTGACAGCGCTTGTTAATCTTCAAACCATCTTGTTACATTAGCATGTGTCGGGTCTTGTTAGGTCACCTGGATCATTAACCCTCATTAAGCCTCTGATTCATCAGGTCAGAACAAGCGTCATACACCGCTAGCTCGTTGATTTAAATAATTTTTCTGGTTATTGGCTTAGCTTTCTGACCGCCAACCTATTCCGGCTGAATGTTGGTCGTTGTGCGCTGCTTTACCTGCTGACTGACCGATCCGGATGTCTTTTTTTCTGCAGTGAGCCATTTAGCCAAACTCCGTCAAGTGTTAGTTTTTTAAATGCCATATTAGACTCGTAGTATTGATGCATTTTGACGTAAACTTTCCTGTTCAGTCAGACCGTTGTAGTTCCACATGACATTACTTAGGATTTGTTGTTTTGCGCTTGCGCAGTGTGAAGGAAAGATGAGCTCAACTGCACAGGCAGGCTGCGAAGTGAGATAAATTGTATAGTTTTTGGTGACGGGCAACAAGATCAGTGATCAGTGATCATAAATCACACACTTTTTCGCGGGAATTGGCCGATGATGATCGGTGGCCGATCGATCGGCACACCTCTACGTTATCATTTTTAGAAGCAGCAGCAGTGATGAGCAAAAGAATCGTCAAATACAGAGATGGCCTCCACCAAGTTGTCCTTAACCAATCTAAGGTTTGATTTTTTACAGAGCCATGTGGAAGATATCTTCCAGTACTTGAATAGAAAATACAAAAAACTGAGCAGATGGTTGGGAGGACGAAAAAAAGAAAACTATAAAGCACAAAAAATATGTTAACAGCTTAATTAAGAAAAACAAACAAAAGATTTTCCATGCTTCAATGCATTGTTTATATCTCTGGCCAGGGTTGCAGATTCTGGTGTTTATCTCCGGCACAAATTAGTAAATATGATAAACTGAGCAGAAAAAAGAAGAAATTAAAAAGAATAATCATAACTGTGAGGAAAGGTAAAGTTTTCAGCAAAAAAGCAATTCAAAGTGCTTTACATGAATTGAAAGTAAGTATAAGCAAAATAACAAACCAAAGGAAAGAGAAAATGAAGAAGAAGGAAGGGAGCAGAGGAAAAAAGCAGAGAGCTCAAGAGGAAAACAAAACAAAATGTTGAAAATGCAAGATGAATTTCAAATCTTAAATTAAGCTGTTCACATATTAATATAAAGATGGGACTTTTGTGATGTTGCAACATTTAAGCACTCTTAAATAAATGTTTTTAACTTTAAAAATAGAGGGTAGTTTCAGAATACCCTCCATAAAAACTATAAAAACATAGCTAGAGTATTAAATCATTAATATCATAATTTAACTCTTCATTGTCTGTTAGACCAAATTTTATTATTTTAAAACTTTAAGATGGAATAGATTCAGAATAATTCTTCTACAATAGAGTACAAAAATATAATATCCAAATAATCATATAATCCATCCATCCATCCATCCATCCATCCATCCATCCATCCATCCATCCATCCATCCATTTTCCTACACCCTTGTCCCTTACTGGGGTCGGGATCATATAATACAGGAAATTAATTTTTTCTTTTTTGCAGCTCAAGACTTTTTCCACCTGCAAGTTGGAAGGAACATTTTATTAATCAAATTATGAATTCACTGAAATATAATTGATTTTGTTTTGGACGTGATGCACGTCCTACTTTGCTGATGAAAGCTGAGGTGGCATCTGTGGATGGAGAACATGTCTTGTTTTTTCTGACACATTGCTTCATCAGGGCCCATACCCTGGATGTTGTGTTCATCACCACGCCTACTACCTTGTCAGCGTGTTAATGCTAATGAGCCATCACTTGATTCAGCTGTATTGATCCAGGGAGAGATCTCAAACATGCAGCGTACCGACCCTGAAGGACTGACTTAGGACACCATTGCAAATCAAGACACACAGACACCTTCCAACATATGTGTTTAGATTAGAGAAGACTCAATTTGACTTGTCAGTGGCAACATTGAGTCAAATTAATTTCCCCAATACTTGTATCCTGCTGTACTACTTTAGAAGCTCAAGAGGTTGAACCTGTGAAGTTGGATTGAGGTGAAAACTGCACCCTTGCTGACCACAACTCTCTGAAGAAGCCTGAAACTCCGTTTTGGCAGATATTAAGACATTTCTACCCAAGGCTCCTAACTCCAGAAGTTGTATAAAAAGTCCTCTTAAAAGTATTGTGCTTTTTGTTTGCTTGTGTTATTATTTTGAGTATAGTTTTGGTGTGTGTGTATTACTTTTTTCTTGATCTTCAGTAGTTTGATTACAGCCTCCTGTAGACTCAGGGAAGTGTGTGGTGTGTTGATTGAATTTAGAGAGCAATTTGTTCAGCAAGTAGAGACAGTATAATCCAGTCCCCACAGATTGCCTGAGTAAGTGTTTGTTTTCTGTTAATTAGCATATGTGTGCGTGTGTGTGTGTACTTCAGCTGGTTACTTTACTTTCCTCATTTGTATGTATGTATTTGCCTTGGGATACTCGTTCACAGTGACTGTTGGTGTCAGTGTTTATGAGTCTACATACATATCTTTATACATTTTTAATCTGTTCTGCTGTGCTTCAAGTCCGAACCAATCAAGTTATACGATTTAGTGGTTTAAGTTAAAATTCTGAAAGAAGTCAGTAGATGTCTCAGTGCACTGTGTCACAGATGGTCTGGACGCCCTCAGTGTCCACACTTCATAAATGCCCTTGAGTTTCACCCCTAAAATATATACGGGGTACTACTTTAGAGAGGGAACAATACACGCTACATTCCCTTTGCGGCATTTCATGACATTCAATTATAAAAATGCCTCAATTAAGCCTCAGATGAGATATTTAGGAATGATTATATACATACAGCATGTGATATTTCTCAAATCATACACATTTTAGTGCCCATACACACGTTTCCTTCATTACATCAGTCACAGACTGCAGGTGTTCTGAAGTCTGACTTAAGGGAACGTAAACTGCAAGTGTAATTTATGCTTATCTTGGGGAAAAAAAATCAAGAAACATGTTTGTCAGGCACTTTTTAGAGTTACAGCATTTAAAGAAATAGCTTAAATTTTTTTAGGTTTTGTTCTTTGACGTTCCAGACTATGAGTCACTCACGAATATAAATGACATCAATCAAAAACTGTCATGAGGAGGAAAACACATTCCCAATTGTGTAGTCATTCCTCCAGTTCTGACCATCTTCTTTCCAGCCAGAGCTTAGATTTCCTCACAACTGCAGATGGCAATGGTTGCTCCTTGGTTCATGTCTCTTAGTATGAGTTAACATTTAATGCATCAGTCAAAAAAAATGAGGAAAAAAAGGAGTGTATAAGTCGCTGGATCATCCAAACTGTAGAAAATCTGTGACTTACACTACAGAAAATATGATACTATGAGTAAGTGTTGCCTTATCCGTAGTCATAGTTCCATACGTTTGAGAAAAATGAGGAAGGCTGATTCATGGTTTTAGTTCAGTTGAGTCATTTAATTCCTGAGCTGTCTACATGCAAAAAGTTGTTTTTGATGATTTGATGAAGACTCAGTTAAGCCTGTTTAGTGTGTGACCTTTTTAATCAAGAAATATAAAAAAACAAAGTTTTTGACAACCTGAACTGGCCTAAGCTATCTTAAATAAGCACCCTGTCCTGATGAAAAGAAATTAAATTAAGATTAGAGCCATCATTGACATCTATCAGCCTGGAATGTAGTCTGGCCATCACTTTTCTATGCAATTCCACTCAATTCTAATATACATTCACAGATCTGTCAGGGGTTTCTCCCATTGAATAAGATTTCTCTGGTTGAATTACTATCGGGCCAATCAGTGATATATACGACTTATTATTAGTTCTTGCAATCATAGAATGTAGGTAGCAGAGGAAGAAAATAGCAGAGTAAGGCTGAGGCTGTCCTTCAGCAGCCTCATTCTGTAGCAGTGTAACTACAGAACTAGCTCAATATAGCCTCTTCCCCCACAAATAAGGCATGAGAGGAAACTTGTCTTCCTATACTGTATGCTCTGCCACTGGATCTCTTCCTCAGACATCAAATGCACTTGAATGATAATAAACAGAATTTTCAGAAATAATACACCAAGCTAGCTGCACAGACTCTTACACTGAAAATGAAAATAAAATTTCCAATATGAACCTCTTGTTAAAAGAGGTTTTAGCAACTTCTTTGTAGAAGTTGGACTAAATTTGGCAAAAGAATTGAACCACCCATATCAAGGTTAGGATCCAGAACTAATGGTAGATAGAAATCCAGCAACAATTTTCTTGCAAGAAATCTCTGAAAAAGAAATTACTGAGATTTAAGAGTAAAAAATCCACAGTTTAGGATAGTGTTGATTTGACTTTAATAAAGCAATTCATAACTGACATTGCAAAACCTGAAGCACATTTTTGTAACTTGTCACTTAGAATGGGTACCTTCCCTGGCTCAGTGAATTTTGCTGAAATAATTCCAATATGCAAAGCAGGAGATAAGCATCTGTATGCAAATTATAGGTCTCTTTACATAATATCGCAGTTTTCAAAAATTCTAGACAAACTCCTTACAGCATGGATGGATAGTCTTCTTCCTGCCTGTAGGGTACATTTTGTCCTGCCTAAAACAGCATAATAAAGTCAGGAGCTGTCTCTGGGTTGGGGGTTTTAAAGGGTTTCATCCTGTGATGGACTGAGTTAAAAACAGGAGTCACAGTATGTATTAGAAAAATAGTTGTTGTTTTTTTTAATCCAAAGATTTATAATTGACAAAAATATAATTTGAGCTCATAAAAGAGCAAATAAGTTTGGTAAGAGTAAGCTAAGTTTGGCTTAACTAAACACCCCAAAAATGAAAATATTAAACTCTAAATACAAATATTTACTTTAATACAAAAACCTATCCAAACAAAGAAAATACAAATTCCCCCCAGTAGCAGGAACTAATAGTGCATTTAAGCCTGCTGAGCCCTGGCACCCATCTTTTGTTTGGCAATTCCATGACAGGTAAGTACTGACAAAAAACCACACAAACAAGAGCAAATCTTAAAAGAAAATTAACTTTAAGTTCATATAAATACATTTGTTAACTAAATGCGCTAACAAATAGAACAAATGTATCCAGATCACTTAATAAATGTTTTTATTGAAACTTGAATGTTGTTTTTGAATGAAAAAATAAATTGTGCAAAAAAGAGTTACCGACTTTTATCGGTTTGGCCATCACACTTCCCCTTTACTGCAAGGACAATTAGAAAAAAAAGGTTGGATGTAACTATCATGCCATCATTTTTTTACAAACAGGTCAATATCAAACCCTCCTCCCCCTTTTTGACCATCTCCGACTAGAAAAATGTACTTGACTCCCCCAGCCCTCCAGTCCGTCCACAGGTAGTTGCACACTGCACAGATAGCATGCTCATTTAACTTCCTCAGTTCCCACAAGTCAACTTAACGTGCATCCCATGACCAAATAACCAAATACTCCTATGTACTAAATGGTACACTCTACTCACTAGAGGTTTCACTCACAGAGAACAGGGACAGGCACACAGGAGCAGAGGCTCTGGTTAATAGTCATTGTGTGGCTGATGGCTCCGACATAATTTTATGTAGTTAAATTGTTATTAATAGTTCATGTTCAGTGGTACAGAAAGGCTTTGGACAGTCTACAGTATTATAAAGAATTATCAAATGTCTTTCTTTCAAGCCCAGATATAATTGGGATACACCAAGTCCCCCGCTGCTTCCCGCAATAAATTGGAAACCCCAAAACCTGAAAACCTCTCACATTATTTCACCTTTCTGAACCATAAAAGTGCTGTACTTCATATACATAAAGCAATCAATCAGATAGTGGTAGTTTGACATGCTGAGCTTTTGTAGAGTAAAAACATATTGGCAGTGACATCTATTTCAATTTCTACACTTTTTCTGTCTTTTGATACTGTTTCAGACTAAGTAAAATTTGTTGGTGACTTTTTGATTCTAAATATGAAGGATGCCCAAGATTAGAGCAATAAAACTTCTTTTATTGAGCTAATAAAACAGATGCTGCTCCTTAATGGGAAGAAGCTAAATTAATTTATTGTAACCTAGGGAGAAGGTTATAAACGCCTGTGTTCATAAAGAGAATGATTACAACCAGGAGTTATGAAGAGGTGGACAGAAGCAGTGGAGGGGATCTCACTCTAAACTTTTTGATGCTGAAGATAAACTTCAGGCTTTGGTTTTGATTTTTCCATATGACGTTTGAGTTTGAGTCCATACTTGTCTGAACAGTACTAAATTCAAGTATAAAGCTATAACTTGAAGAATTTAGCATTTATATTATCATCAAATCCCCTGACCAGTTAATATAAGACTAGGACGAGCAACTTCAGGCCAGCTGCTGTTGCTTTCTTGCTGGTTTAGTTTCCCAGTAGCAGGACCAGTAAGAGTCAGAGAAAGTGACTTTTACCACACAATTCTCTTAACTCATTCCACATCTGTCATCAACCAACTGCTCTTCTTACCTTTCAAACACCTGCCACCACACACAGATGAACAACAAAAACACTGAACTCCAGTCTCCACACCTTCAAAAACACACAACTCATTAATGTGGCACACACATACACACATGTCTTTCTATCTTCACGAGGACTTTGCATCCGTTGCTACACCCTAGCCTGGACACTTATCCTAAACCTAACCCAAAGTCAGTTCAACCTTAGTCCTACCCAAAAACTACACTTATTATGGGTCCAGGCTTTGGGCCCCATAAGGACCAGTGGGTCCTCACAATGTAGTATGTATTGGAAAAAAAAAGACTCTACGGGGGAGAAATGCTAAAACACCCACGCACACACACAAGCGCACAAATTGATAATATTTTTTCTGCCATCTGTAGATGTTTATGTGTGATCACGGCAAGAATGACAGCTTCATTTGGATCCATGTTACAAATGCATTACTCAGCCTAAAGAGGACTCCAGTTGAGGTAAGGAGGATGTTGTACTGAGGTTTGAGAAGGAAACAAGATGGAGGAAGTTTTTTATTGGCAATTAAACAGCAGGACTACACCTCATTCACTGTGTCCTGTCAACCCATTATTAAAACTGTAATTAAGATGAGCCAATGACTGCAAGTGCCAGAGAACCAATTTGGAGATTCATTGGAGATTCATTCATTGTATAAACTCTTTAATCAATTTAAAACTTAGTTTTGCTATTTATTTTATTTTTGAACCAACACTTCTTACTTTTGGGAGTAACTTTACAATTATTTTAACATCAATGTTTAACAGTAGTTCTAATGTAAAGATAATGAAGACATTCTGATGAGAAGTGTTGACTCTGTCTTTGCATAACTTTGATGAAGCCCTTTAGAGGTGAATTCATGAAACAATGCAATGTAATTGATGTTCGTCAGCTGTTTGGTACCTGCTATTTGCTTGGTTTCTATATTGGGTTCAAGAAACAAAAAGCACTGAATACATGCAGATGCTGTAAATCCCAACAAGTTCATTGATTGATCTTTCATCAGGTTACTGTTTTCCTTTCTTCAGTCACAGCAGGAGCAGTGAAGATATTTATGACTTCCTACAGAAATGTTTGTTTTATCTTTATTCACAGAGGGACCATCTTGGTGGCCAGGTTAAATCCTAGTTAATAAGCAGATAATGACATGATAATTAAAACAAGGAGAAAAAAAACACAATTTATGTCAAAACAGAATGATAACTTTTACTGATTTTATTTTATACAAGTTTTATTATTGAGTTTAAAGAGGATTTAAGAAAAGAAATCTACTTTTGTAAATATTTATTGCAGGCATTGTTTTAGCCAAAATGATAAAAACAAGATCCTGTCAAGTTGTAAGTGGAATAGCTTATTTCATGTTTTCCTTTTTAATGACCTAAAGCAAAGCTTCTGGTGATGGCAAAGCATATTATTAAGGTGTGAGCCACGAGGACCTCAACACCCCACCTGAGTATTATCTTTAGAATAATGGAAATTTGTGATATTTTTCTAAACTATGTGATCAGTTTTCTGTGTAGCAGGAAAACAGGCGACTCAAGGTGACTGTGTTCTTGTCTGTTAATATTTAAGAGGCATAATTAGGAATCCCACATGCTGCTTAACAGCAGACCTCAGCCTCATGAAACTCCCAATATTAACATCTGAATACCAAATGCTAGCTGTATCAATACACAGCATCTACCTTGAAGATAGTTTCTGTTTTTCTCTCTCGCACAACCTGTGTGAGAGAGAAAGAGGAACAGGGAGAGACAGAGATGCATCCAATTCACATTAGATTGTGTTAATTTCATTTTCATCTGACCACACATTATGTCTTATTGCCCACGGTGCAGGATAACCATTCTGCATATCATTTCAGTACTTAGAAGTCAGGATGAAAAAAGGAGCTTCATTGCACAACCTCTGACATACAGTCACTGCAATGTGCCAGGAACAACCATAAATCAAGTCCAGCTGTACCCCATTATCAGCTCATTTCAATAAGAAAAGACGAGGCTTGGACTTCAAACACTGAGTCATAAATCTATATGAGATTTATTGACAAAAGAAGGAGGGGGTGGCTGTAGCGACATCACATATACTGCGGCTCTCAGTTCAGAAATAATTTACTTAATATGTATTGTTCAATCTTATTTGCTTCAACTTCTGTGCCCTCGTAAGTCTGACCTAGTTTGACTCCTTCATCTGTATGGTTGACCTCTCTCTATCTCTGTCCATGTTTTCCACTGTGTTGAACTTCAGGGTTACAGAAATAGGTCAAGCAGATCATTGAAGTCCATGTCAAATTGCAGTGAAATGAGAAGTTGAAGTATCACACGGCTGAGTGCAATCACTCAATCCCCATCAAGGTATTATTTGTAGCAAGGCCTTGCAAATAGCTGAATCTGTTTATAGAGTACTGCTTGTTTCCTAGAAGAGTCTGTATTTTTTCTTACTTGCTGCTTAACCAGCTGTAAGCTAGCCCACACCAAAATCTAAGCTGGAGATTAACGGCACATCAACTCAGCACTAAAAGTTGTCTTTGGAGGTCCCTAGTAATTCAGCAAGCCTCAAATTACAGCTGAGGCTGAGTCAAACAGGTGTCAGATCAGTCATTAGGGGTCACAGTCCAACATAACCCATCCATCTGCTGCAAAATGACAAGCTGGAATTGCTTTGTTGGTTTTTAGTATTAATCCCTTTGAATGCAAATGTTACCTGTCCAACTCTGTAAATTACTCCCTAATGTGACCGGTCATAAAATTGTTTCAGTCTGATTTGGGAATATGAAGACAAATATGAGCTGCATAAACCTTGCCACCTGCGCCTGGAACTGCTCAACAGGAGCTGCCACAGTACGGTCCCACTCAACTTCAGCTACCATCAGCTACCACTCAACTTCAGCTGACCCCTGGATTCTTTTTCATTAAATCAGCCTCAGAGTGCAGTAACAGTGGTGACAGGAAAGATCTTTGTAATACACTGTAAAACAGGAAGAAGAAGCCTGACTAAAAACACTATGTTTTTCTAAGAGTGTCTCTTAAAGAGGATGGTCAGGGTTATCCATAACAATCTTGAATTTATCTGGAATCCTTCTTTGCCTAATTATCTCCAGATGTTCCACAGTCGTCCCCAGAACCACAACAGAACCAGATTCTTTATCAGGTCATTCAGCCTTTTTAGGTCCCTGCTTCTGATGCTGCTGCCCCAACAGATCAGTCTGGACTTCCTGAAGAAGTCCGGTCTTCTTCTAGATCAGGGGTGTCAAACTCAATTTCACCGAGGGCCACTTCAGCATATTGGCCACCCTCAATGGGCCACATTGACGGTATAATCAGGAGTGCCCAGGTGCAGTCCTCCAGACTGCAACTTGTAGATGCATCCCTGCTAAAACACACCCCAGACAAAAGGCTGACTTCCTTCATTAGCAGCAACTCAGTTCTGTAGAGGAATAGTAATGAGTCAATGATCCAGGTGTGTTAGAGAAGGAACGCATCTAAAGTTGCAGAGTGGTCGCTCTGGAACACTGGACTTGGGCATCCCTAGCATAAATGTATGAAAATGCAATGCTACAAATTAATAAATAACACCTCATATTGTTAAATAACTGATTTTATGTATTCAAGTTTGAAATATTACATTTGAGTTTGCATGGATGTAAAATGACTGCTCAGTTTAAAAATTGCAATAGTTAAATAAGCGGTTAAAGGTAAGCAAAGAATAAAAACAAGTTTTGATATTAACTCTCAACTTCATTCACAAAACTTTTTTATTTATTGCAAAAACCTGCATGAATTTCACATAACAGCAAAACAATTAGTTGATGTTGCCTTGAACAGCTGATCCCTCTTCACCCTGACACCAGCTCACACACATCCTCATTCACAGCTCATGTTCTGTAAATAAACACAAAACACGAGCATAATCAATAAATTATATGCATATTCTAGTATTCTTAGTCTTGGTTTTACATTAATTATATTTTAATTCAGTTTGTTCGTGCTTACCGATGTTTTCTGGCCCGATGTCTGGCGCCGGTTTTCCCTGGTCAGTTCGTTGATGTCTGGTTTTAGTTTTTGTGCCAATCCGCGGCGTGTAGGTTTTCGTCAGTAATGCGCGATCTGTGCTTGGTCTTGTTTAAATTCATTGTTGAAAACGTATTGATTTTTCTCTTCTTGGACGTTTTGATGTTAGCTTGTCGATGTCTCTGCTGCACTCTAGTGGCGAGAAGGAGTAATGTTGGCTGGTAACAATCGGAATGCATTATGGGAGATGTAGTTGGTAGTAAATTCGTGCTCAAAACCTATTTTAAGTCAATAATGGGCCTATAAAACGATAGGGGGGCCACATAAAATGACGTGGCGGGCTACATGTGGCCCGCGGGCCTTGAGTTTGACACATGTGTTCTAGATGCTTCACTGTTGCATTTCTAGTCCAGCCTGTTGTAAAGGCGAAACATCAAGGTATTTATATTTCTCAACCATCTCCACGTCTTCTCCCATGATGGGAATAGAGTTTAACCTAATACTGTTTCCCCTGAAATCTACATATCCTTTCCTTTGTTGACATTCAAGATGAGATGATTATTTCCATACCATGACACAAAGCTGGCCCACCAGATTTCTGTACTCAGCCTTTTGTCCATCTGATTCACCCGACAACTGCAGTCATCTGTAGATGACTTTGCATATTTCTGTTGATGACAGAAGTCAGACCTGTGCTGGAAGTCTGAAGTGTAGAGAATAAAAAGTAATGGTGAGACACATAGTCTCACAAACTGTGGTCTGTTTGTGAGGTAGTCATAGTTCCAGGTGATTGTTCAGGACTCCACCTGGGTCTTCTGGAGTTTCTGACAAAGCAGATCAGGCTGAATTGTGTGAAATGAACATGATCCTCACAGTGCTGCCTGCTTTGTCCAGATGACAGTGGGTTTGTTGAAGCAAGTATACTCCAACTCCAACTCCATGACAATAAGCAAACTGCAGGGAGTCCTGATATGTGCTTGTCTGCTCAGGACAGGAGACTCTCGAGGACCTTCATGATGTGGGATGTCATGGCAACAGGTCTATAGTTGTTGTTAACTAAAGGGTGAGTTTTCTTCAGCACCAGAACTAAGCAGGATGTCTTCGACAACAATAGAATCTTCTCTTCGGTCAAGCTAATATTGAAGACATCCTGCAGAATCCCACAGAGCTGTTTTGCAGCTTCAGGCCTTCAGGACTCTAAGGCTGATATCATCTGGACCAGCCTTGTTCAGTTTCTGCTGCTGCCTCTTCACTTGTCTCTTCTCTCTTTTCAATACAGAAAAGTGAGAGGAAGATGGAAAAAGCAGCATCATCTCCTGATCTGGTTGAAGACAAACTTGTGGAAGCAGAAGAGTTTATGACTGAAGTGGGAGTAAGAAGATCTGAGGTGTGAAAGGAAAGCTATGGGTCATTGGAGGGTGGAATGTCTGTCTCGCTGGAGACAGGAGAGGATGATCAGCTTGTTCCAGAACTGAACCTATTGATGAATGTGTGCAGCTCATTTTCTCTATGCAGACTTCCATCTATCTGATGCTGCTTTTGCTTGAAGCCTGCAATCTTCTTCATCCCTGACAACACATCTCTGATATTGTTCCTCTGCAGTTTATTCTCTAGCTTCTTCCTGTAATTCTTCTTGTTTTCTAAACTTGACTGTAAACTCCTCAAAAACTCCCTGTTCCCTGTCTCGTTCCCCAAAGACAAGAATAATCAGAGTAAAAGATAAAATGATTTCCAAAGGTAATTTAAGTTACTAAAAAGAAAAGTGAATCTAAACCAACATGACCCATAATAGAATGTAACCACCCCTATTTTCAATTTTAATTTAGAAATAGTGTCATGTGTTTTTCAAAAAGTGCAATAATTTGATGAGGAATTGTTGTGGAAAGGTACTGAAAATTTGTTTGTGGGCATGTAAAATGTCAGATTCTGACATTCAAAGGTCATCTGAGCAAATCAGTGCTTTGGATTTGAGATTACTATGCTGTCTGCTCTTTTGTAGAGCTATAAGGAAACAGGGGAGCATTGCCAATCAAATTCTGTCTGTCTGGACAGAATTGCATCACACCTCTGCATCACCCAAAGCTTTATTTGTCAAACCTTATGAAAGTAAATTTCATAAGTTGTCATATTCAAAGTGAACTTTTTAAGTTACTAAAAAGTAACTTCAAAGTGAACTTTTTAAGTTCACTTTGAATATGAGTGAATATAAGAGAACTTTTTAAGTTCACTAAAAGTGAGTTAGATTATCTTTCACCAATATATATTGTATATAAAAAGTAAAATGGTCTTACCCTGATAGAGGACAATTTAAGAGGGCTCAATTTAAGAGGGCTCTTAAGGCATACAAAATAAGAAGGAATAATTTTTACTCGAAGCTTTGCTTCAACTCAAGTTGAAAACAAACCTTTTTTTTAAATGTGTGCCTTTCTTATTTTAAGTCTTGAACCATAACATCCATCCATCCATTTTCTATACTCCCTTTTTACCCTTAGTGGGTTCGGGATGTGTTGGTGCCTATCCCCAGCTAACGTTCCGGGTGAGAGGCGGGGTACACCCTGGACAGGTCGCCAGGGCAACACAGAGACAAACAGGACAAACAACCATGCACACACACTCACACCTAGGGACAATTTAGAGAGGCCAATTAACCTGACAGTCATGTTTTTGGATTGTGGAAGGAAGCCAGAGTACCTGGAGAGAACCCACGCATGCACAGGGAGAACATGCAAACTCGCTGCAGAAAGACCGGGGCCGGGAATCGAACCCAGAACCTTCTTGCTGCAAGGCTCTACTAGCTACTAGCTGTGCAGTCCTGAACCATAACAAATATTTGTATTTTTTTTTTTCCTTTTTTGCATGAATATTTCATAGGTAATCAATTTGCAAGGTTCCAAATTGGGTTGTTGTTAGAATGTAAGTTGGAATATCAAAATGTATATTTTGGCAAATCCTGGACAAACAAATAAAATACCCCAGATTACCCTAGACTGTATAGTCTGCAACAAGGGTCACCAACTCCAGGCCTCATAGGCTACCATTCTGCAACTTTTAGATGGACCTCTGCTCCAAAATGTCTGAATCCCCTCACCAGCATTCATTCCTTCCTGCAATAGGCTGGAAATGAGCAGTTTATTTGGTCCAGGTGTGTTTGAGCAGAGACACATCTAAAAGTTGAAGGATGGTAGCCCTCGAGGACTGGAGTTAGTGACCCCTGGTCTGCGACATGCTGCAGGGAAACTATTTTGTTCTTGCATTCTTGTGGCCATTCATAAAACTTCAAAGACTGGGGCTGCTGCTTATTAATGATCTACAAAAAGTAACCTCAAAATGACTAAAAGAAGTGAATTTAGAGCAGGTCAGTGTCAGGTTCATTTGTTGACCCCCCCACCGATACCAGCTATGAGTTTATAATAGCTTCAATCAGCTCTGTCACCCGGCTGTATTCTGGAAATGAATGCTCTTAGAGATGGTCATTATCTTCCAGACAGAAATGGCCTTTATGTCAGCCCCTTAAACACATGACAGTGTTCCATACTATGTTTGTTCCTCGCTGCATTCTTCAGTTTAATCATGCCCTCCGAACTTTGCAATCAACTGAACATTGTGCATTTGATTCAACTCTATTTGCAGAAAGTAAGCATTTTGATTGGTTGTCCTTATAACTTTGTTTGGCACCAAAGGGCAAACAGTCATTCAGATATATAGAAATGTAGTTGTAAAACTTGCAGAATAAAGGGAACACAGCGTCTCTGTTGCTAATAAAATTTGATTGGACATTTTATAGCTGTATAAATTCCTGAAACATGCATGTGTTTGCATATAAAACAAACATTTCTTTTTTTTCTGAGCTTGTCTTGTGAGCATATGGATATAGCGGGTTCCAGATGTTCTGGGATTTGTCTGATCAATACACAACTCAGAGCAGTCATTAGTCATCAGCTCAGCTGTGAACATATGAGAAAAGAATAAACTTAGGAACATTTACATGAGATGATGGACAATATAAATGCATTTTATTTTCCTGTTCATGGAAATTACAATTCTTTTGATGGCAGTCTTTATTCTTCAGAAGTTGTAAAGCTGCATTTATTAATTTTATCGTTATGGCTCCATATCTCTTCTGCAGTGTCTGAGTCATCTTGTGACTGTGACTTCAAAATGATATAAATGATTATTCATGAACCAGTTGCCATTTAGTGAAAATATAGATCCAGGTTCTATTGTCATTGGAAAGAGTTGTATGACCAGCATAATGCCAGAATAATGTCACCATGGCCCAATGTTACCCTAACCACAGGTTAAGTCAAAAATCAATTAGAAGACTAAGAATAGTTATTACAATCAATATCATTAAATTAATTGCTGGTGATAGATTACTGAAAAGTGATAATGATAACAATATATTTTTTATCATTTTAAACCTGTAAAGCAGGTCTACATATAATAAAAACCCATATACACAATGTAAAAGCAAGCATATCCTTTCAAGTTCTATTTTACTTTTTTAAAATTCTGAAATATAGACACACTTCCTTAGTATTTGCTAGAATTATCTTTGAACTACATAACTTGACTAAAATATTTAGAGTTTCCTTCCACCTGCTTTCCCACAACAGGTTGTTAGAAATAAAGTAAATGTCTCATTTTTGATGGCCGCCTCGCTCTAATATCTTCTCAGGTCTGCCATCAAATTCTTCACAAGATTGATGGCTCTTAAACATTGACTCTACCGTTCTTAAGGAGTCAAGGTAGTGACAGTGGCAGCAGTTGGCTACCATTTGAACTTCGCTCTGTCTCAGTTGTTGTGTCATTGGTCATTGGTTGGGACCGTTGGAAATGATAATTCAATTATGCTAGTTTTAACTTTGAGCACATGTTTAAATATTTGACAGATCAACATTATCTTGAATAGGACTCAATTTTAAGTTAGATTTAGAGTCATGGCTTAATCAACATAATCTGATCAATAGAAGATAATTCTCAGCTGGCCTGGGAACACCTTGGCATTCCCCCGGAAGAGCTGGCCCAAGTGGCTGGGGACAGGGAAGTCTGGGTCTCCTTTCTAAAGCTGCTATCCCCGCAACCCGTCCCCGGATAAGCGGCAGAAGATGGATGGATGGGTTTAAAGTAATCTTTCAAACCTATTAATATATTTATTATAAACTGAATGCATTTTGGAATGACCAGATAAGTGATCCAAATATCATAGCAAACATGCAAACAGGTTTTCAATCCTGTAATGAAAATAAAAATAATTTTCAAATGATTTTGTGAAGGGGATAAATATTTTTTCCATTCACAAATACTTATATAAATTAGTATACATACCCGTAAGGTTGCCACCAAATGAAGAAATAACCATGATAATGGTCCTTGTACAAGTATTTATAATAGTAAACATTATGCATTTTATTTTAAAATATGTTTTTAGGGCACATAAGGTCACCTCACCAAAATTGAAAATAATAAATTGCAAAAAAAAATCCAAAATAAAAACAAAAAGTAAATAAAGAGATGCAAGTGGAAATACTTGTTTGTACAGCAAAGCAATACAATGTCCCAGAAAGTCCTTTAAGGTGACAAGGGAATGTAGACGTTTATTTTAAATAGAGGAATTGTGTGTATAAGTTGCATATTTACAAAATGGAGATGCTTAAGGATGACTGTCCGACCTGTCAGCAGCTCCAGCAGGACCTGCACTGGTAATGTACAGTTCCTTCTTCAGCTGAACACTGAAAAACAATAATCAACATGTCCCAGATCAATAGGAGTCTGAACACACACTCCCTACAAATCCTTCTATTGGTGATGTTCTCCATCAGAGTCAAAACCACAACTACAACTACCACAATAGCTTTAGCTAAGCAGTGTCTGTGTACAATGTTCTGGATGAGGGACTGGAGTCCCAAAGATCCTCTCTGCTGTCCTCACCACTCTGCAGAGACTTCCTGTCTGAGACTTTGCAGCTCCAAGATTGAGATACTGCTGATCAGCAGGCTCTCTGTGGTTACACTGTTTGATACCATGATAATCTTTTATTATCTTTTGAGAGATTCCTGTCCTCATTCCCATCAGAATTAAATTTACAAAAAAGGAAATAATATTCTATCTAAACCTGGTAGGAATGTTAATTATTTTGGGATTAATTGTAAGGAGCACATTATGTTTGTGTAGCGGGTGTAGAATAGATCAATGCCACACGAGAACCAGGGTCTGCATCAGTTTACTCCACAGTCCTAAAAGACAATGTGGGACACACTCAAACACCGGCGCTGCACAGTCAGTAGATCCCAGCAGCTCAGTTAAGCAGCTTCTCTACATCAACAACAAATGAAATGAACAAAAATAAAATCGTGTACAAATCAACATAAATGAAATATGTTGATATGCAACACAAAATAACATAAATAAAAGTCAAAAATATAATACAAAACTCAAATTTCTTACTTCATGTAAAATAATGCATAAATTACCTATTCTGTAATAAAATAATTAAATTGAAAGATAAAAAAAAACTAGAACAGAAAACTGTATGCACCACATACCTAAAAGACAATGTGGGACACACTCAGACACCGGCGCTGCACAGTCAGTAGATCCCTGCAGCCCAACAAACATTTTGGAGGGAAACTCCAGAAAACCTCATAAAGTAACATTTTAAATTGAAACAAACCCCAACGTTTTCTAAAAAACACTTAAAAACAGTTAATAATATTTTATGCAAAACAAGAACTGTGATAACTAATTTTTGAGACTATTAAAAATTACTTAAAGTTAGAGGTAGCATTAGCGTGTATCTTACCAGCAGCTCAGTTAAGCAGCTTCTGCCTGGCTGCTGCAGCTACGTCACAGAACGCTAATAACTGTCCTCTCATAACAAAATTAGGAACCAAAAGTAAAAGCAGTTTAAGACAGAAATAGCCCTGTTATGGTGCAAAGATAACAAAGAAGGGTGTTTTGAGAAGATTCAACCAAAATATCCAATAAATAAAAAAATTAACAGCTACATACTCCCCCCTGAACTTCTCAAAACAGTTACAGGTCAGATCAGAAGTGACATACCAGGCAATATCAGCTAACTTAGCTACATCTCTCTGATAATCACTATGCAACCAAGGGTTTCTATATTTCAATAGAAAGTGACATTAAGGAGTTGGCCAGACTTTTAATGTCCACTTTGCATAAGAATGTGCCGTCTACATATTCTCAACTTGATTACCAAACAAGTGTTATCTTGACACACAGAATGACAGTAACAAAATAAACCTTCATGTCTGTAATGAACAGGAATATCCCAAATGACCAATAAGTTGCTACTTGAACAGGGTTTTAGCTAACCCGCCGACCATAGAACCTCCTTGTTTGGTTCTCTGTGTCATATTTTGAATCAACCTATTCACTGGTTTCACTACCCTCCCCACTCTGGTCTTAATTTGATCCATTGGTGCAGTCACTGGCAGTTTATCAGTGTCAACAACTTCCACAATAGATTTCCTTGCAGAAACTTGATCCTGAGACTGAATGCTGCTTGTCTCCCATTGTCCTCCAGAAGTGCCATCCAGTCCTCATCTGCCAAGGGGACATTGAATGGACCCTCTGCTACTTTTCCCAGACAACTGTCTGATCCACTTCTAACACTTGCAGTTTCTACATTGTAGTCGCTTGTCTGCAGCTCAGCAAAATCAGCAAGAGGAACTGAAAGGGGATCAAGGGCAGTGTGTCCTACTTCTGGGAAGTTCTCTGATGGGGTAACCTCTGCAACCCAGCCAGCAGTCCGCTCAGATTTGTGACTTTCAAGTTCCTCCATAAACAGGCTTCTGTCGCCCTCTTCTTTCTCTTGAGACTCCTGGCCAACGCTGGAGAAGGAAGGCTCTGTGTCATGATCCAGATGGACTGGCAGGAAACTGGCTTGCAAAAGCAAATTTCTCTGAACCACTTTTTCGTGTCCATTGTCAGGGTTCCTGATGCGGTAGGTGTGACTGTACAGGGTCGACTCCCATCTATCAGCAAGTTTTCTATGTCCACGTTCATCTCTGTTGGCTAGGAGGACCTGATCACCCTATTCGATGTCGGCACCTTTCACACCCTTATTGTAGAGCTCAGCCTGCCGCTGTTGTTTTGCGCTGGCATGGACTTGAGCAACATGGAGAGCCTCTTTGAGGTCATCTCTGATCCTTTTAACATAACCGTCATAGTCTGTGATATCATTCTCTCTTTCCACATTGTGGAACATAACATCCACTGGCAATCTAGGAACCTGACCATACATAAAGAAGAATGGGGCATAGCCGGTCGACTCATGAGCAGTACAGTTGTAAGCGAAGGTTAGTGTTTGCAGCATCTGAGACCACTTTTGCTTTTCTCTGGGAGGCAATGCCCTAATCATGTTTCCTAGAGTCCGGTTAAACCTCTCAGTGTGACCATTCCCCATAGGATGGTAGGGTGTTGTCCTGGACTTCTTCACACCTGCTATCTGAAGTAGCTCTTGGATAAGCTGGCTCTCAAAATTCGCACCCTGATCTGAATGTATTCTCTGCGGGAAGCCATATACACAAAAATACTTATCCCACAGTTGACATGGGCCTTGTTTTGCAGACTGGTCTGAACATTTGAAGGCATGAGCCATCTTGGTCTGTCACCAGTAACACGTCCACACTCTTTCCGTTAGAGTCTTCTGCAGACCAGAAGTCCAGACAAACTAGCTCCCAGGGGCTTGTGGTTTTGATGCTTTCGAGTTGTGCTCTCCCTTCCGGCTCCAATGTCTTACTACCAACACAACGCTTACAACATTTTACATAGTCTCTGATGTCTCGTTCCATTTCGATCCAAAAGAACCTTTGTCTTGAAAGGTATAAAGTTCTACTCTGACCCTGGTGGCCAGCTTTATCATGCACACCACTGAGAACCTGGCTGATCAAAGAGGAAGGTGTCATGTACTGATGTCGCTTTTTCCCTGTTAGCGGGTCTTTGCAAACTCTGTACAGGATGTCATCGTGCGTCTTCAGTTTTTCCCACTGTTTTAGGATTTTGAGCACCTTCAGAGGCAACCCAGCTCTCTCTCGTCTTGATGGTTGTCTCCCTCAGATGACAAATGGGATGACTTGGGACAAGACAGGATCATTCCTCTGACTGTCATGAAGCTCTTGAAGTGAAAAAAACAGGCAGAGGGTCTACACCTGGCTGGGACAATTTATCCAGATCCTGGGCCAGCCATGAAACCACGCTCTGCCTAGAACCTTCATCCCACTCCATATGACCGGCTAATACTGCAGATACTTCACAGTCAGATAGGGACTGATTTTCCAGCTCACTCAGTGGGGCTACATGATGAATGTTCTGGTGGTTGACACCAATCCTGAATGTTTCCTGAATTAAAGCTTCTTGGACTTGTTGTGACTCCCCCACAAGGTCATTATATGGCTCATTCAAAATCCGCTGACAGACACGATCCTGGGCAAAGGGCTTCCTGCTGAGAGCATCAGCAATGATGTTCTTACTGCCAGGTATATACTTGATGCTGAAGTTGTATGGTGCTAGCTTGGCAACCCACCGCTGCTCACAGGCATCAAGTTTGGGTTTTGTGAGGATGTATGTCAGGGGATTATTGTCAGTCCAGACGGTGAAAATATGCCCTTTTAGCCAGTGACTGAATTTATCGCAAACAGCCCACTTCAACGCCAGAAACTCAAGGCGATGAGCAGGGTAGTTACTCTGGGCACGCGTTAGAGCTTTACTGGCGAAGGCAATGGGTCGTGCTCTACTTTCACCCTCCTGGACCTGAGACAACACAGCTCCCAACCCATCTTGTGAGGCATCTGTAGATAGGATGAAAGGGCGACTGAAATCAGGGTGTGCAAGCACCACAGTCTCCAGCAGTGCATTTTTTAGTTCTTCAAATGCACAGTGATGCTCCTCTTTCCAGTCATTTGGATGTAACTTCTTAAATGCTGCTACAACCCGTCCATTTACTTTCCTTCCCTTGGGTGCTACAGTCAAAGTGAACAATGGTTTGGCAATGCGGGAACAGTCTGGTATAAACTGCTGGTAATACATTACCATCCCCAAAAATGACTTAATGTTTTTTTGTGAGGGTGTGACACCGTCCTCCATCATCAGATCAGACTCTGTCATAGCAACAACTGCTTGGACTTTATCGGGATCGGTTGACACACCATTTTCACCCACCACATGCCCTAAAAACTTCACACTCCTCCTGAATAGCTGACATTTCTTGGGGGCCAGTTTCAAGCATGGACATGCAGCCTGCTGACGACAGTCTCGAGCCTCCTCAGAGCTTCTGCCTCATCAGGAGCATATACAAGCAAATCGTCCAAATAACAAAGCAGCGTCAAAAAGTTCTGATCACCAAAGATGTTCATCAAGAGGCGCATGAAGTTAGCAGGACTGTTACAGAGGCCCTGAGGTAGTCTGTTAAACTCATACAGCCCCATGGGTGTGGTAAAGGCTGTTAGTTTTTTGTCATCCTCAGCCATGGCAATGTTATAAAAACCAGAGGTGAGGTCCATGGCACAAAATATGGCACTGCCACCCAAAGCTGTCAAGCAGTCTGATTGGTGTGGCAACGGGTGAGCATCCTTAACTGTGCGAGCATTTAAACAGCGATAGTCCACACAAAGCCTGAGATCTCCATTCTTCTTCCACACCAGCACTACAGGAGATGCCCACTCACTGTTAGATTTGCGAATGAGCTCCCGTTCTTCCATTTCTGTGAGAACGTGCCGCAGCTTGTGATACTGCCCTGGTGGAACACGTCGATATGGAAACCTGAATGGTCGTTTATCAGAAAGGTGAATACGGTGGACAAAATCTTTGGCCAGCCCGCAATCAAGTTTGTTTCTTGAAAAAATGCCTTCATATTTCTGGACCAGCTGCAACAGTTTTGACTTCCAATAATCAGACACCTCACATGAGTCAATGTCCAGATCTTCCAACCCCAAGTCACTCAGGGTGTTGCGGAAGCTGGTGCAGGGAGAGTCAGAGCTGATTGTTTTGTCATCTTTCACTGTTTGACTGTTGGTACTGACTTTTGCATGTAGCACCTGCTCAGGGATCACATCCATATCTTCAAGGGCTATACAGGTGGACACCTCTGCTACTTTGGTGCGACGTTTTAATGTTATGACCTTATCAGAGGTGTTTAGAATGCACACTGGGACCCACCTGTCACCATTCATGGAGGACACCGATCTACAGACAATAATGTCATTTTTATGGATCTGCGTTTTGGCTGACGGTTCAACTAGGATGGCACTGCCTTCAGAGAGAGGCGAGTTTTTGGGAAGTCTGCCCCAGATCAAATGTTCTTTCTTTGGGAGAAGAGTGACTGCCTGTACCAGTTCAGCCGTTCCAATAAAATCTGGGATTACATCACCTCTCCATCTCTCAATGCCAGACAGCATTACTAAGAAACTGTATTACTTCTGGGGTTTGGGCAGACTCTGGTTTACTCATAACTTCCAAAAGTGAGGGGACTGTTTGAACTGGTTTAGAAGGTGTTTGATGACGTTTGTGCCCAGAATTAGTTGATCTTTCTGCCCAGCAACCACTAGAACTGGAACACTAAATACACAGCCATACACTTCCATTTTCAATTCATGGATGCACTTGGGTTTTACTTGAACTCCTCCACAACCTACAAGAACGATATCATTATGGTTACAGTCAGGTTGGAATGCAAGCCCTGCAATCTTAAGAAATTGTTCAGCTTCTACACTGATAGTGCCGGCCATGGAGCCAGTGTCTAAAAGGGCTTGCAATGATACTTTATCCCCAACCTGTGCATCAGTGTAAAAGAGGCTGTCAGCCTTTTCTAGTCTGGATATGTTTTGAAACAACACAAAAGTATTAGATGGAGCAGACTTCAAACTTTCTGCATACACAGATTTTAAATCTTCTTTTGAGGTGAGGGACTCATCATACTCACTCACACAGTGCCCTCTCAGGTGTGAGTGGCTTAGTTTCCCTGGTCAGCTGAACCTCCAACTCGCTGAGCGTCAGTGATTTTTGGACAGCTTCTTCGCTGATGTCCAATCTCGAAACAGGCCAGGCATCTTCTCTCTCTCATACAGTGTGCTCGTGTAGAGTGGTTACTGTTGCCACATACTTGACATGGAGAAGGCCGACTGAGAGAGAAACCCTGAGGCTGAGTATCACCACTAGGCTGGGCAGTGCGTTCTAATACTCGTTCAAGCATAGTTAACACCCGTTCCAGAGCACCTGACTCTGCAGTACGATCATTTGAGCTGGCAGAACTGACAGGAGTAATTTTGACAGTGTTGACTTGTCTACGTTCTACTTCAGGCTCTGAGTAGTCAAGTGCTGCTGTTGCAGTAGCAATCTGGAGAGCTTTTGCTTTTGACGCAGTTGCATGTGGTCTCTTCACTTGCTGCTCTCTTTGATGCTCATCAATGGCCTCCTGCACCTCAGTGAATGTCCACTTAGTGGTGGGCTTACACTTAAAAACACAGGTAAGACTAGGATCAGGACAATTTCTAATGAACATCATTGCTATCTCTGCATCCATTTTACTCAGACTGCTTCCCTGATCTTTCAAGTGTCTGTCAGCGTTTTCAGCAGCGGTGTTAAGCCTAACCCAGTAGTCCCAGTGTTCAAAGTTATGTTTCTATTAACCTGCTTCTCACATGCTGTCTCGGTCCTAACACACTCCACCCCTTTGACAGTACACTGTTTATTATTTCCAGTTATGTTATAAAAAGGTGAACTGAGTGGCTGGGGATAGATTTATAAATATATTAAAAAGCAAAGTCACAGTGATGCTGATGATGCTTGCAGAAGAGAGATAGAATCTCCTGCTGTGAAAGTGGAAATATTAACTGCCAGGCTCAGGATGAAGACTGAGGTATCAGTGTATAGAATAGTGTGGAGACAGATGGGGCCTTTGGGGTGGGTGGGTGTGGGTATGTTGAGATAAAGGTTTGCGGGGGAAGCAGAGATGAGGTGGTGACACCATTTATGACACACACTATTAAGCTGCCAATGAGGCAGCAGATCTCAGGCTTCTGGGATTCTCACCCCAGACTCATCTCTTCATTTCACACAGCAGAGTTGCTTCTGCAGCTTCCCCATCACTGTTTCCATCAGAGGAGGTTTTCAGCGTGTAGTACCTAGCAACACACACCTTTGTGTCTGTCCATCTTCTTGAATTGTGTGCTAATGAAGAAAACATAAAATAGCAATGTGAATTGATAAAATGAACTATGTACTGCTGATCAGCTGCAAGGGACAAATAAAACTTCACTCAATAAAACTGTTTGGTGGTTTTGCTTTTTCATACTCTATTCTTAGGGATTATTGTAGATGAAAGTAAAAAACACCCCCCATGCCCTCTCTCCTCACCTCCTCTGATTACAGTTAATGGAAGGGAAATAAGTCCCTTCCAATATTGTATCACTTAATTTCAATGGTGTAGTCTTTATTTGTCACAAATGATAAATATCTTTAAAAAATGCTGTCAGAAACTTTTGGCTCTGCTCAGATAACAATCAGTTAACTTTTAATTGCCAAAGAGGAACATTGTTAACATAAGCCCCTGACTGAAGAAGCTCTGTTTTCTGATGAAGAGGGTACTCAAAATTCTCTGAAAGGTCTTTTATTTTATGAAGAATCCTCCTCTCCCCAATGATCTCCAGAGGTTCCAGAACCGTTTCCATTCTGACTGACAGAACAGTCACCGTGTTTACCCCAACCCGCCTCCCCAATAAACTGACTCTGATGCTGCGATCCCAGCAGATGATGGAACATACTCTCTAGTCCATGCTAACATTTCTTTTGTGAAAAATGATCAATGCTACATGAGCTCAACCTTGAATTTTAGCCCTGCCCATTGGCAGGGAAGGGCTAATGTCCCAGCTTGAATGGAGAAGAAAAAACTGCCAGAGAAAGTCAGTGCAGAGACAATTCCAACTGCAATGACATTTTGCTGCAAGAACATCCCATATACCATCACCCTGATGGGATTCTGTCTAAACAGCTTCTATTAATGAGCTGTTATTTTTTTTCTTTCATACATGGACACACACAATGCATTTTTGTCATGGACAGTATAGTTGCATTTGCAATTAGGGAGGATGAATTTTCTTCATTGCCAAATGAAACAACTGAAGCCTGATTCGTCATTTAGATTTATCTTTATTTTCATCTGTTAAAGCTGTTAAGTACGCGGTACTGTATTTTCCTGAGTCAGTCTTTTCAACACTTTTCTTTTTTCAGACTCTCCCATCTATGTCCTTTGCTGAGCTGGTAATTTTGTAAGCGTAAAATCCCTGATAAAGACAGCTGTAAAAAGCCTCAGCTGCTTCTGGTGAAAGCAGTAGAAAATATGCTTGCGTTGCTGGGTTTAGCCTAAATATATGTGCTCTAAGCTTCATGCATGGACCAACAAATTGTATTTGATAATCCTGCTCTATTACCATTGTTTGTCATTATTATTAGTTGCTTTTTAGTTTTAAATTGTACATATTTGTATTTCCGATTTTTTCTCTCCTTCCTTTCTGCTATTACAAAAAGTGACACTGACTTTTTCTTAGTCTGGGCTCCTTAACCCCTGAACTTTGTCGCTCCCACAGCTTTCTCAATTTGTCACTGTGCACTTTACTCAACTCCCTCCTCAATTTGCATGTGATCAACCTGTTCTAGTAGGTGAGCCCCTCTTTTAAAAGTGACCTCAGTCACATTGACTCTATTCAAATCTACATCAACTCCTTTCACCAAGCATGAACCAACTTTCAGAAAAACGGAAAGAAAAATTCTTACTTTTTTTCAATATTTGTTCATTTTTATAGACTGTTCATTGGTTTATTTTCTGGAGGGACCTCAGGCTGAAATTTCTCAGCCCTTCTGTGCTTGCCCCTCCTTTCTTCTGTGATCAAATTAAGCAGATTTTGTGATTCGAGATGACCAGTGTTGGAAAGAAATATGGCAATGAACAAATTGCAAAAGTGTGTGGTACAAAAAAGCTGGAAAAAAAAGTCTTCATATTTCATTGGCATTCCCTTTCTGGTTGCACCTTTCTGAAATTCTGACAATTTATTTACCTTATTTTTGGATTTCAACCTTTTCCTCTTTCTGTGATAGTTGCAGCTATCAAAGAATTTTTCTTAGCACATCATGAATATCTTTTATGAAATCCTGTGCTGGAATTTCACTCATCTTTATTAGTCAGTGTTAGGGTTGACAGACTCTATCCTTGATGCCAGTCACTAAATTCAAATGCTTTATGCCAAAGGAAAATTAAATGTTGTTGCAACTCATGTATTTAAAATATCTTCAAAGAGTAGTCGTATTCTCACATCAATCTCTGTCACTGAGGCATCAGTCTTTGTGAGTGCAACTACTGTTTGTGAATCTTAGAACAAAGGTACGTGTTGGGCAAATTCCTTTATATAGAGAGTATGTTTCCCTTAAATAGTGTTCCCCAGTGATAAAATCATTTGAAAGCTACATTTTAATATTTGACTAGTTTATGCAAAGTGTTTTATTGACTCATTAAAGCTGTATCCCAGCCCCAGTCAGAGAACAATTCAGCTGGTTAACAATGACTGACTTTACTTAAAATGCTAAGGGCCATAAGAGCCGTCAGTTTGAATGCCAGATGAGCGACGGAGCTGTGTTAACCTCATTCGGTGTGTGAACCCTTGAATGTCCTCCTCATGTCTGCGTGATGCACTGTCTAGAGGCCCATCTCCACCAGAGGCACATCAACCCTCAAGGCACAAATCCAATTCCAACAAAAATGAGGACTATGAACTTGAAGCTAGCACCCAACTCTCTGGACAGTTTGACCACTGTTCAACACCAGAGAAGAGCTGTGGCATGATGGCAAAAAGGAAAGTCAATACCAGATAATGATGGCTAGAACCTGCTTGTTATATTAGTTGCTTGAGGTCAGGCAATGATGAAAAATATGTATTATTTTTATTTTTACTTGTTCTTTGAATCTATCTTTGTTGACATATGTCGCAAGTCCTTTATACCGAAAGCAATTTGTTTTTTGGACAAATATTAAGCAAAAGAATTTAAAACACTTTTCTTTATAATTCATGTTTCTTTTTATTAGTTTAAAATATTATGTATTTATAATATCTCCTGCATTGGATAACCCTGGTTAATGACTGACTAATAAGTCTGAAAGTGATGAACTGTAGAGGATACTGCTTTAGATTCTGCATATTTATTAAGACGTGTGTTTTAATGTAGCTTTCGTGTTTTACATCTTTGTTCTTATTTGTCTTTAAGTTTAAGTACATGGCCACTGGCAAGTGTCATGTATTCATACAGTTCAAAAAGCACTTAAAGAACAGCAGGGCATCGAATAGTATTAAAATATTTGTCATATTATATATAGTAGATCCAATAAATGGTCAATAAAACAGAGTTGAAGGTTTTGGAGAAAAATGTTTTTTTCAATAAAAGGTAAAAACAGAAAATAAAATGTTAATAATCTCTATTGTTAAGCTGCAACATAATAAGCTCAAGCTCTTCTCAATTGGTTCATCCCTGTTAGAACACATGTGGGTGCTGCCATTCAGACAAATAAAATGTAATTTTATACAGAGACTTATAAACAAGTACAAGGAATATAAAATAAATTTGGTAATAAAAATGTCTACAAGTCCCAGTTAGAAATGATGTGGCTGTATTTTTTAACAGTTCGATGGACGATCGAAGCCTGACAAGAAGAACAGAACAGAAGAACATTGCAATAATCAAGAGGAGCGATAACAAAAACATGGAAACATAAGTCTGGATGATGGAACCCAATTAAACTACTTAATTAAGGGGAATTTGTTTAGGACACTAAGAAGAATCCTTGATTAAAACACTCACTGAAACACTTCTAACATTTTAAAAAAGGGTAACCCAAAAACCAGTCTATTTAAGCACTTCAAAAAATGTACTTAAGATTAGACATATCAAAGCTGCGTTTGTTTGTTCAGCAGTGGTTTCAGGGCAGCATGCTTAAAGTTTTTTAAAACACATTCATGCTAAGAATGAAAGAACCAAGTAAAGGGAAAACTTCTCAGCTCTCTGATAACACCAACTATTCTCATCACTTCAAAGGAAACCTGCAAACAATCCTTCTTCCACCTTCGTTCAGCTCTCATACACTTCTATCTAATGGCATGAGTACGTTTATTCAACCAAGGCTTTGACTTGGACTTCTGTCATGTGGTTCTTGATGGGGCCACCAGGTCCAAAACAGTTCAACAAGCAGAATTAAATTGAAAAATGAGCACCCCAGTACTAGTAGACACAAAGGGTTGTGTGGTCATTTTATAAGAAAAGCAGAGAATTGAACAGCAGATGAGAGGTTATAACCACGGCAAGGCTGAGCAGAAGCATGGTTCAACACTTTTACATGGAGATGCAAAATCAAACATTAATAGTAGACACTCTGAAAATACAAGGATCACTGATTCCCAAATTAAAGATGTAAATGATGTAAATTAAAGTTTTGGCGGCATTGTTGAACCATTTGGTGACACAAATTTTAAATATGACTGATATAAAATGTTTTCACTGCATGCTGAAATTTTTTGTGTATCTGCTTTCAACACCTTGGCCTAAATATGATATTGGTCATTTGCAAATACACAGGAAAATCTTATTTTTCTTAAATCTTAGATAACATTTCATAACATTCTGATTTTCATATCAGCATGGTATGAGTTGAATTTAGAGTATAGAGTTGAATTTACGACCTCTTACTGCCTACTTTACGACCTCCACAGTATTTTTATTACCAACACAAAATCGAGCAGCAGCCTTCTTTCGTGGGAGCGGTGGGTTCACAGCATTGACCCATGTAAGATGATGGCCTATGTACGACAAAATTATCCCATTTTATGAAAGGTGTAACTGTAACTTTGTCTTGACGAAGACCTCACAGGTGAATATTCCAAACACAATTTCAGAAGGTTTACATTTGATTTTTTTTTTTTTAAGAATATAAACAAAATGCAATGACACTCAAATTTCAGTTTATTCCCAATTGGTTTACTACTAATTGGAATATTACATTGCCATTAATTATTAACACAAAGATAACTAGATAAAAAGTTCCAAGGGTACTTAATTGCATAGATCCAGAAAAAGCTTTAAGAAAAAAATGTAGAGAGGGAGAGAAGTATGTCAGTTATGCTACCTTGACTTCTACAGTGTATGTCGGTGTGACGTGGAATTCAATGTAGCACAAAAAAAATAATCCACTCTCGAATCAGCTGCTGGTGAATGGTGGATTCTTGGGTTGATTTTGTTGTAAAAACGTAGCCTAACTATGCAGTAACAGATGTGGAATTACTTGTGCTAGTGTGTACTGTATAGTCAAAAAATGTGACATAAATATATTAAAAACCAGTATTCTCTAATTGAATACATGGCACGCAATAAAACAGAAGGCAAAATATTGCTGTGAGCAACATTCATTTCACTCCATTTTGCCAGTGTGAAAGTGGGTGGCTCAGTTTTTCAGTGTTGCTGAAGGACACGGTTTCTTACTGCATTTACCTCCCACTTGCTTTCCTGATAGGACTTAAGAAGTCATTTCAGTGCACAATTCATGTTTGATGACTTTATTGATTTTCCATTCCTTTTCTCCTTCTCCTTTCCTTTCATCCCCTTTTTTTCCTCTACTGCCACCATTTTCTCCGCTATAGCCCACCTTCCATATAGACTGAAGTGACCCTGCAGTTACCTTCTGCATCTTTAACCCTCCTCCTCTTTGTGTTGCTACTGGCTACCATTTTCAAACTCTACAAATAAAAGCACTGGAGACCTTTTCTGTCTATTACCATTCTTCACAGGATAGTGTCATGTCTAAAATGTGCAGACTGAGTTTGACCAGTGAAAATAGTCTCCACAGTTGAAGAAGCAATGCTCCTGCAACTTTGTTATGTTGAAGCCCTGTAATTAGTCTGTCTTCAACTCTACCTGCAGGCAGTTACACTTCATAGATTATAGAAGTTTAGAGTAAGTAACATTTGAATAAAAGAATGCCAGTTTTGAAGTGTAAAGTTGAAGTGATCCTAAAAACGTATCAAAAACTCCCCCTTCTTCTTTTTTTTTTATAAATCTTTTAAAGTTCTTTTTTAAGGTTTATGGGATTATCCAGTTCAGATTTGACTAGTGTGTTTCGCTTCAGTTACAAAAAGGCAACCTACACACCAACTCACTAACAGCTCACCAGTAGAGCAAGGTGTTTTTTTTTTTTAGCTAATCTACGACTGTGTTTAGATGGTCCTTTATCAATAAGTGCAAAATATATATCAAATCTGAACACATAACACCGTAACAGACTGAATGTTCCTTTTCTTTGTGTGGTTAATGTTAGCATGTATTTTAGTTTTAAATTCTGACACACTCCTGAAGCTGTTGTTCGTCAGTTGCTATGGCAACAGGTCTGTGTGCACTGTAGCACACTACAAACATAGTGTGTGTTCTTGTTCTCTTTGAGAGTGCGAAAAAAGAAGGATACGAGTGGTTTAGAGTTGCTCTTCAATGGGTTCTGTGTTATTTTCCCTCCTGATGTGCACTGCGCTGAACTGTAGTGAATCTCCACGTTTAATTTTGTTCACGGATTTGTTTTACTGCAGCGTAGCATCTATGAATGGCAAGTAAAATAATTGTCTCTTTGCCCTCCAGCGGTGTGTGCATGCACAAAATTTCCGGAGTCTTTAGACTCAATCATTGGCATATTTTTATTTAAAATCAAGAGTGAGCACAAAATGATTTGCAAACGAGCGGAGAGGTTTGTGAGAGGAGCAGAGACATGTTTTGAGTGAAATTTCTGAGAAACCACAGTGAATATTTGAATGAAAGCAGAAGATTTGAGTACAAACATTACAAGTCTTGAGAAGAATGACATCTTGCTTTCAGATTGAAAATTTGTGCTCTCGAATTATGGCAGAAAAATTCTCTCATACTGCCCTTGGGTTTTAGAAGAGTACATCGAGGATTTTAGAATTCACTTACAGAGCTCAAAAATCATTAATATTTTATTTACCAATCAAACAACTCAATATTTTTGCAACAAGCTTTGACTAAATGGAAATTGTGTGTTTCTCCAAGAAATCCAGATAACATTCCTCAAATGTAACTTTCATTCAAGATGTTAAGTTTAATGAATAATGTCAAAAAAAGCTAAGAAATCTAGGCTAATATGTACACTATACTTTTCTGTGAAGAACAGAAATATATCAAATGAGACAAGCTGTTGTGATGTGACTTTGAGTCTTCATGCAGAAAATGAGCTTCTCTCATTGTAAATATAGCCTGTCACAGCAGCCAAAATGTCCTTCAAGCATCTCAAACATTTGCATCTGAACGTAGAATACCAGAAGCCAAACATGTTAAGGTTAGTTACATTTTCTGGTTTGGAGAACAACAGAAAAGGGTAGAAGTGATGAAAGTGAGTGCAGTTTAAAGTGAGTCCCCACCCACTGCTGGCTGAAGATGAAGACACAAAGAAGTAGACAAGTACCCTGACCCTCAACAGATATCAAACCACTGAAATACGCTCAGCCAGTTCTGTGTGAATTGAAATGGAGGACACTTTGAACTATAGTCAGTTAAACAGCTACAATGATAAGATAAAAGCTTAGGCGTCCCTGTGTGTATATACAGTAAACAGATGGAACCAGTGTAAAGCTCGGATTTGGCACCTTTGCTTTTGTTTTCTGAGTCACTTCACCACAGTTTGATCTGATCTGCCTTAGCGAGAAACTGGAATTCACAACATTTTTTAAAATAAAGTTGATAGTTTTCATGTTCACTTGCATCAATCGCCTCATGTAACTGATGGCGAGGTTACGCTATAGTTTTTGTTCATTCCATCACTTTTTATTTGTACCCATCAATTTTTAAATGACAATTATGACTTGGTGTTCATCTGAACAATATACTGGATTTGGTAGGCAACATCTGTCTAAAAGAGAAGTTTATGTCTGTTGTGGGGAGGGTAGTCTCTTCTGCCATTGTCTGTATTGCATCAGAGTCAGGGACTATCAAAAGCCGAACTGACTGATCCAAAACCTTTCTTGAAAGGAGATGTCATGATCTGTAATGATGAAGCATAAAGGTGCACCTTGCTGCTACTTGCAACATCATAGTACTCAGACATAATCAGTAATTTAACAATTTATAACAATTCATGCAGCACGGTGCAAGTTCTTCCTGCTATCCTGTTTTAGAGGGTATTATTCAAAAGGCTGTCCAAAATGTGCTTGTTAAAATGACATGCCTTTGATCAAAACAACACAACGTTAGATGTTATGTTAACCCTATAATTTTCAAATTTCCACCTGGATATTTTTGCTTTTTGTAACTGTATGCAGTTCTTTAAATGTCTTGGGAGTAAATATACTTGCCCATTTATCCACAACAACTGGAAATTTCAATATCTAGTGAGTTATTTTTGCAATTTACCATCTACTAAAAGAGTGCCCCTCAAATGAATTTAACTCCCTGCTACAGTGGGGGGTGAAATTACCGTAATAACCCAATATTGGCTGGAATGCGCAAAGTCTCCCCTTTCAGAAACCGCTGGAATTTTTCAAGTCTAAGTGAAAGTCATGTTGGGTGTGATTGTACTGTTGATAATAACCTTGGATCCATCCATGCTGATAATGCGATAGCTGTTGAGTGTGCTGTTGTAAAAATAAGAGACGGTGACGGCCTGCTTTCTGGCAGGAACCCAGTTCATCTTGGTGCTTGGATCAATTTGGAACACATGGGCCCTGGTGGTGTAAAGTGGTATAAAGTGTGGCAGAATTATAGTACTGCAAATTTGGCTGGATTGTCGCCGATCCGTTCGTCTGGAACGGTTAATGTTTTATACTTAAGGATCTCTGGGTTTTCTAATTCCTTCAAAGACACATGTGATACATAAAAGGCCACAGCATACTAACATCCAGTCTAATGAGTCTCTTTGTATCTCCAATCCTAAGATTCTTTAACATTCATGTTGTGTGATAAGTCCTCCTTTTTTATCCAGCTCAAAGAAACAAAACGGCTGTCAGGGATTGAATCCCAAACTCTAATTCAAAGTGGCCTGTGCTTCTTGGAGACCTGCACAGTCAGTTTCATCATGAGGCAGATCAAACAATGCTGACACTTCTGCATGCAACATACACCGAAAAGTACTTTTTTCTTCTAAGCCCCATGTAGAAAGACCCCGGACTGGGAATTGAACCCAGGACCTTCTTGCTCCAAGCTAACAGTACTATCAACTGCACCACTGTGCAGCCCTCATCCCTGCTACTATTCTATAAATATATGCCAAGAAAAAAAGTTAATCAAGATAAAAATAATGGTCTAATGTAGCATCTCTTACTTTGCTCTTTCTTCTGTGAAAATAAGTAGAACACTTAAACAGAACAGTTTATTTTCACAGTGACCACTTTTAACAGCCAGTTTTTCAGCAGGTACACAGTCTCCCAGAATGTAACAGCTAGCTGAGACAGGCGCATGTGGCTGTGGTGAAGTGGGAGCTGGGCATTATGATAGCTTCCTGGCAGATCAGGGAAGATGTTCTAGAACTTGCTTAACTTTCCCTTTCCAATAACCACCAGGATGACCACCAGGATGACCACCAGGATGACCACCAGGATGACATTCCGTCATCCTCCAGATGTCACCCAGAGCAGCACTGGAAGAAGCAGTCCGGGCTGATCACAAACCAGCCCAAATCAGCCCTGATCACAAACTCGTCCAGTCAGGAACATTGGACGAGTGACAGGAGTCAGCTTTACACCGACTAGGATGGCGGGCATGAGGCCAGTAATCAGGACGACAGGTAGACAGCCGACAGCAGATAAAGGCAACAGGTGGACCGCCAGACAGGGACAAGCAGGACGATAGTCGGCCAAGGACAAACAGCAGCAGATATCAAGAATAACTGTTAGAAATAGAATCTGGAAGTATACCAAAGATGAGCATTTCACTTACCACTGAGCTCTATGTGTAGTGCCTCTGACAGGAAGGGAAATCAGACAACTTGTACAGGCAGCCTGGATATACAACAGAAGCTAAGCTAACAAACATAGAATGTGGGAAGATTCTTACCACAAGCAGGATCAATCGGTGATCAAAGCATTGTTAAGCGCACCATTCGAGTGCGCATTAATATGTGATTGTTATACAGGAAATGAAAATAAATCACAAGTAATAATCTTCATAGAGAGATGAAGCCTGCCTTATCTAGCGTGCAGCGCCAGCAAACGCTGAGGTCTGAACCGGAAGGAAAACAACGTGATGTCAACCAGGTCAGGTTCCTGGCAGACCAGGGAAGATGTTCTTGAACTGTCCCTTTCCAATAACCACCAAGGTTGATCACCAGGATGATTTTTTATACAGACAGCCAGCGCCACAACCAATTAGATTCAGGCACATGTGTGTTGTGTTCAGAGCCTACATGGCATACTGCCACACATATCTTGGAGCTCCGCGTGCAAGTGAAGGGGGAGGCGATGGGTGACAACAGACACATGTAAGTCACGTTATTGCTTGAATTTTACGGCGTCACATTAAGTCCCTGAATTTCACATTATAACGGAAAAAAAGCACAATGCAACTTGAATGTAACAAGTAATGCAACAGTTTTGTAGAAATGTAGTGAAGTAGAAAGTACAGATACTGTAAAATGTAGTTGAGTAAAAGTAGAAAGTATCCATTATTAAATCTACTTAAGTAAAGATACACAAAAATTGTGCTTACAAACAGTAATGAAGTACTTTCACTTCCCACCACTGGTAATGTGAGAGAAGGGGAAGACATGTGGCAAAAGTCACCAGGCCGGGAGTCGAACCTGCAACAGCTGCATTAAGGACTATGACCCCCATATGTGGGTTGTGCTTAAGCCCTGCATAACAGCACACCCTGAATACTGATTCTTATTCCATGTGTATTTGGGTTTTATATAAAAGCTCTTGTCTTGTGTTTTTATCCTCTGTGTTGATGACTATTGTCATGAAGGGCTAAGGCAGTTCTCATCTTACTGATAAACTTATCCGTAAGATAAATTTTGTTCAGTTCAATTTATCTTTAATGAAACACCCAGGATTTATACAGCAGTTTGTTTTACTTCAGAACTGTTATGTGCGCCCACATGAAAAGCAATGCATCAAACTTAATAGTTACACGTCAGGTCATTATCTCCACATTCATTTCCCTATCAGGGAATGTATCAGGGACTGCAGTGACTCCTGACAAGTGTCTCCACATTTTCACAACACATTTAGAGTTTTGTGTTTTTCATGCTATTAGAGATGGGATTATAAATGCAAACAGAAAATAGCATTATGAATTGTTTCTGTAATAATAAAATAAAGTCAAAGTGCGAAGCACTAATTTATTCCACTGCACCAGAGACAACAATTACTACCTTCTTAGAATGGGGGGCACACACATTTATCAAAATAACACTTTTGAAAGAGTACTTTATCTTACTTTACAGTAATGAGATACCAGAAAAATAAAATGATGCTCGTGACATGTTTCTTGCCTGGAATTATGTTCTCCTCATTTTTATAAATAAAAATAAAAATTAACTTTATTAATCCAAATTACATATCATAAATGATCTTAATGTTTAATTATGTTTAAAGTTTTGATGTATAAAAAACATATAAGCCAAGATCTAAATAATTTAGTCCTTTCCTTCAAAAGTGGTTGAAAGAAATTAACAGCTGCACAGGACTACTGCACATGTGAAAAAACACAGTTTATAACATAAGAGAAAATTTACATAAAACATGAGTCCAGCTGGTTGATCCATACATATACCCAAAATAAGCGACTGACTGACTGGTAACTTTCTTAATGTGAAAATATGTTTCTTGACAGTTTTATATATATTTATATATTGAGAAGTATATCTCACTGCAGATTGTTGCTTGATCATTCTAGGAGATAATAGTTAACAAGTTAAAGAAAATTGCAGCTTAAAAAATACTCACAAAATACAGTAAAAATCACATTCCTGATCATCATGAATCTTTTTCCACTTTCAGTGTGACATGCTGTATTTTTTAAGCATTTGAACTAAGATTTTGATTTTGGTGATGGCACTCATCAAAATGTAATATTTGTTCAGTTGGTAACTGTATGGTGTTTTCTTTATAGCTTTGTAATTTTGTGTTTTTATCATGTAAAGCACCTTGAACCACCTTGCTGCTGAAATGTGCTATACAAATAAACTTGATTGATTGATTGATTGATAAGAACAAAGAAGTCTCGAGGGGAAAAGGATGCATTGTTTGGTGGCATAAGATAAGTGTAAATGTTCATGTTTATGCATTTGGCAGACATTTTTATCCAAAGCATCTTCCAAATAAGGATTTAGTAATACAAATAATATCAAAGCTATCTAGATTCTGCCAGGGTAGAAATATAGTGGAGGCACACAAAGAAGTGCCTGCATTGTATCTCTAAAGAGATACAATGCAGAGTCTGGATTGTTCTGAACATTGTGAAGGTAATGTTAGCTGACAGTTCCTTAGCAACTGGAGTGACCAAGTCGTAATACTCAGTCTTCAATTTCAGTTCAGTTTATCTATATAACATCACTTCACAACACGTCATCTTACAAAAAAGTAATTTCAATCCAATCACGCATACATTCAAATTGTTCCTGCTATCAATAATGCATTAAACTCAATTTGTCTTCAAATTAGCTTAAAAAAGTTTCTGTCCAAAGAAACCCAGCAAATTGCATTGAGTCATTGACTTGTACCATTCACTCCTCAAGTCACATAGAGACAGCTCACATACCACACCGGCCTGGCCCAAATCTGGCATTCTGCTGGAACATCTGGCAAACTTCTGGTATAGCAAATTGGATGTCAACCAGACTGGCAATGTTGGCACGATTCACACCTGGGCCAGCTCTGTCCATGCTATATACGGGCCAGCTACAGAAGCAGTTATGTCACTTAAGTGCTATGTCACAATTTATTTCATCATAAGTCTAAAAGTGGTAAAAATATTAAGGAACATTTGTATGATGACCAGCCGAAAGAACTTTTAACCAAAAGAATAATATGGCAGGTTTAGCAATATAATAAATCACTTTAACATTTGCTATTTAATTTTAAAGGATCATATCATATAGGCTGCCTTCCATCAGAGATAACAAATAATTTTCAAGTTCTATAAAAAATAAATTAGAAAAATTATAATCAATATGAAAATATTTTTCACTTATTGCTCTAGCTATTGTTTTTTGTGTATCTAAATTTTATACTTGTTTTCTAAATGTAAACATGTTTTTTGTTGTTGTTTCAGTTCTTAATAATTCTCTGTCAGATGTTTCTTCTAATTTTTGTAGGTTTGAGTTAAAATAATTATTTTGATAACAGCAAACCTGAAGTGGACTGAAAGTAAAATAATCCAGAAAGCAGCTCTCTGAAATCTTCAACTAGAAACACTGTAACATGGTTAAACTTTGTATGCTGTTTACTTATGCTGTAATAGTGAGAAAGGAAAAAAGAACACAATATTATATGGTGTTTATATATCTGAAGCACTTTTATGCTGGAAGGTGTATTGTATGTTTTATTATAATTTTCATGTTGTTTAGTGATTCTACGTTGGAATAAAGAAACACAACAACAGTATGAGGAGTGGATTATTGAAACCAGTGCAGTTACAAAATCGTTGTTAGAATGAATGACCAGAGAATTTAATCAGGACAAATCGTTCAGGATCAGAACTGGAGCTGTTTTTCCTTCAGACATCTGTTTTGCAGCTCATCTCCACAGTGTCAGTGTTTAAAGGCTGCAAGTCAATGCCCTGTTTTGCTGAAGATATATTTTTTCTGAATGTGAATTAATCAGGGATGTATTTTCTATTACACTTTTATGTAATTTTTATCCTTGCCTTTAGCTTGTGGCTATCTGGGCGGCTCAGAAGGCCCAGTCACCAAACTGCTCCCAGGTTGACCAATAGACTGAACCTGTCTGTTGCCAGTGTAATATAAATTAATTTGTAATATCATGTACTTTTTTCTTTTACTTTTTGTGTATTTCTAAGAGAAATATCTTAATCTGAAGTACTAGTAAGACAGCTTATATAAAGAAGTTAAAATAATTTAGTCTGTTAGATATTTTTCGCACATGGTCTATGCTGTCCACAGAAGAGTTGACATATTACACTGTAAGAAATACATATTTTTTAAAGTAAAAAAAGCTGGAGTTTGACAATTACTGATTTGTCAAAGATTGTCTTTACAGTAAAATACCTAAAAATTAAAATGAAATTATGTTTTATGGCAATATAAAAATTATTGATTAGAACCAGTTGTAGTGCTGAATAATTTTAGTGATTCTACCATATTTATTGATGTTTTTTCCTCAGAAAGTATACATTTTTCATCCGCGGGTATCGATACATTAAATCCTACTTTGAGTTTATGCCATATATCAACATGAATTAAATGACATTTTTCACCCAGTTGCACATGTACATTAGAAATGACATTTTATGAAACAACCAGTTTTATTTTTATAATGAAATTAAATAGATAAATTACAGCTAATTAGAAGTGAATAAGACAAAAAAAGGTTCCTTTTCTGCATAACCAAATACACAAAGCCACACGATTAGCATTTAAGCAATCAAATGTATAACAAAACCATATATTACACCATCGGTTGATTTAATTCAATCCAAGTCTATGGAACAGTCATAAAAAAGATCACCAAAGTCACTCTGTCACTCTAAACTTTTTCTGAAAGTCGTAAAAATGTATCAAATTGTAGTGTTTGCTGAATACTGTATTGTGAGCAGAATATCACGAGTTGTATTGTGACGTGAGATTAATGTATTGCTACGGTCCTAATCAGTTGTACCAAATGTAAACATTGTGCCCCAAAACAATTAAATAACCACATCCAAAAGTTTGAAACATTGTCCTTAATGTTTTTTTTTATTCACAAATATAATAATGTGTGTGAGAGAATGTGTCAGTGACATTTAAATTTAAAACACTTTGTAGATCTGCGGTTTATGAATATGACAAGTAAGCCATATTCAATATGGCGGACGCTGTGGCGTACAACAGCAATGCGCTGACTCGCTCAATGAAGCGTCTAGTATTAACTTCTGGTTCAAAAGCAAAAAGTGGTGACGTCCAATCAGCAATTTCGCAGGTTTCCGACTGGGACAACGTTTTCAGTTTTGTTAATGTTGCGTTTTTGTAATTTGTAATTGTGCCTCATTAATGTGTTTTTTAATTTGTTGAAGTGGTTTGTGCCTCAGGGCCATCATATGTCACTGACTTTACAGCAATCTTTTATACCGAGCATGCTTGCAGTGACAGTGGAGAGGAAAAAAGATTGAATAGGTTAAACAATGAGTGAAGAAACCACCAGCAGAACAAGAAACTGTCTCAGTATGAACAGGCAGCTGCCATGATCTACAGGAGGTTTGAGAACACAGAGCAGAATGCATAAGAAGAAAAATTTATTGTTTTTTATTATTTTTGCCTCAAGCCCTAACTCTACATAACATATACTGAACTTTTGAACATGAATAAAAAGAACTGAATCACTAGCCTTTTTTTGAAGAAGGTCTCAGTGCTCCACTTGTGCAGCTTATGCAGACTCCTTGAGCAGTTGCAGTTCTGTGGCAAGTGATGGCAGTCTTGTGCTTCCAAAACCATTGGAAAAGCCATCATGACAGTATGCAACAATCATTGTCCTGCAGCTCTTCACTGCACATACACAGACAGGAAACCCACACACTCATACATATAAAATTAAACATGCAAATTTATGCAGACACACATATCAATTCTAAAATACACACACATCCACATAACACAGCAGCATGCAGCTCCTCATGGTGCCTGGTTACACAGAGTTTCTTTTTAACCCAACATGTCCAGGTTTACATCTCTGCCAAAGCCTCGGCCTCTCCAGCTGGATGTATCCAAGCATCTGTGACACTGTAGAGATTTAGAGGATATTGTGAGCAAGAGGTTTACACAAGGCTCATTGTGTGGAGAAGATTACTTCCAAGTGAGAAAAGGAGATCTCCTTCTCAACCCCCTGAGCTACAGTTTCATCCTGCAAAACATCTACAGGGCCTGTCTGAGCAGGCAAACAAATCTCCCTGTGTAATGATAAGCATTTATTTCCACTATCCTCATTCTAATAAAGAATAAAGGAGTAGGTGACACTGTCACAAAAACTGAAGGTCAATGCACATATTTGACAAGCAAACATACCAGTTTATTAAAAGTGAAAAGGAGTTCTATACTTCATGCAGGTCAGAGACATACCTTTGATCATTTTGAATGGTTTTGTGCCTTCTGTTATTTTAATTGCTGGGTGCTGCCTTTTAAATTGGATCAATTAAGTTGTCCTGTCTGTCGACTGTTCTCAGATTACAAATACCCAGCTGCATCAAAAACAAATACTTTTTTGTTCCCTGCAGCATTTTGGGATTTTAAGCCTTGCTGTCTTAACCCATTTAATTCCACCAGCCCAAACATACTGTGATTTTCCTATTGACTAAAGAATCACTGTTTGTGATACATAAAAACTAATAATTACTTCAAAAATTTTATATCTTTCATTATATTTTTCACCCATACAGGTTGCAAATTTTTCACATGCGCAATAAATGTTGATGATGCGGTTGGATACATTGTGTACTAGAATCTACAGAGTAAACACAGGAAGGGTAACTTTACCTGAGTTGTTTTTAATATTGCGTTTTATTGATGTGAATTTAGACAATGCCACACTGTTGGCTGTAATTAAAGAAATAAAAACAAATAGTGAGGTGAGTCTGCATTGGTTCCCACAAAAAAAGAGTGCAATGGGAAAGGGTCGAACGCAACTTTGAGAGGACCTACATTTGTGCTGTCAACATTTCTTTCCAGAAAACTTTTAAGTCTGTTGAACGAGCAAAACTGATGAAGCATTTAGCAGGTGGTCATTACCTTTGCATGCTAAAACCAAATGCCATGCCAACATTTGGTTGGCAAAGCGCCTAAACCCCCCGAACTGGCCAGTGAGTGAAATACCCTGGGAGAAACATCAGAAATAGGCAGTACTGGAAGCTCTGTAAAATTGAGGAAGCTATTGCTACTACTGGTATTGAACGTGAAACCACAGACCTGACACCGGACCAAAAACTGTACTGGACACAGAACTATTTACAGAACTACTTACCGGATCACATGGTTGGATTTCTACTCTGTTGTTGTCTCCTTGTACAAGAAGGAGACAACAACAACAGAAGGAGTCAGAAGACTTCCCCCAGGCAGTATATGTGTGGATGGAAGTGGCTGTCCATCCATCCATTTTCTATACACCCTTGTCCCTACTGGGGTCGGGTGGTGCTGGTGCCTATCTCCAGCTAACGTTCCGGGCGATAGGCGGGGTACACCCTGGACAGGTTGCGAGTCTGTCGCAGATGGAAGTGACTGATTTAATGTAAAAACATTTTTGAGTGTCTGACTAAAGGGAATAAAAAAATAAATTAAAATCTGATGCTATATGCACATTCACTACAACACATTCACTGTAGTCTGTGAATGTACTGTTGCTATTTCTGTGACAATGTGGGAAGAAGACTTTTGTTACAAACAGTGATTAACCTTTTGTTTAAGAGATAAACATTTCAGTGCTATGGGTCTGTCTCAATTAATGCTCGTAATTATTGCCTGTATATTTACATATTCGATTTTTTCTTCCTAAGACAAATAACTGCATTGCTTGGCAGACACTGCTCTGTGTGCCATAACCTGTTTTTATGTTATCGGCAGAAGTAAGTGAGGCATGAGGGGCTCAGCTGGATTGGTGTCACCATTGAG
Organism: Phalloptychus januarius; assembly: GCA_902982915.1. Lineage (NCBI taxonomy): Eukaryota > Metazoa > Chordata > Actinopteri > Cyprinodontiformes > Poeciliidae > Phalloptychus > Phalloptychus januarius. The sequence goes on from CADWAE010000481.1 coordinate 17,566,941, forward strand.
TCCGTTTACATATCCGATACATTTTGGGGTCTCATTTCTTTATTATGCAGCTAGTTCTACATGAAGGTTTTAAAATTCAACTTTTAATGTCTGAAGATAATAGGAACATAGAAGTACGTCCTTTGTAAGAAACAGTTTGGAGAGCATTTTTCTATGGTAAAAATAGGTTTAAAGAATGTCTATAAGAATGTCCACAGTCATCAAGGATAGATTTAGTCATATTTGGTGAATGTTTTCAACATGTTTTCAGGTTTTTATTAGAACTCTAGATTTAGTAAAGAATGGCAAAAGAAGAATAAGCTGCTTAACCTCTGGACCACTAAATTATTAACATAGCATATTTACTAGATAAGCCACACAGTTACGTATATCAGAACTTGCAACAGAAACGTTTAAGTTCAGGATATTACATCTGTACTACTGAGTTTTCTTTCCACTGCTACTAAAATATTCCTTTTTTTTCCAAATATAACTTGAACTTATGTCCTGTCTGCCTGAGATACATTCTGCCAGTGCTGCATCATATCCCTACTATGAGTTAAAGTCACTGAGGTAACTTCAAAGGCCCAGAGGTGCTTCTGACAGTGAAGTGGGAAAACACAATTCCTGCTAAAAATCTGACATTTTTCCAATTGTGAAAACAAACTGAAGTTCCTCTCTGAAGATATGCACAGAGTAAATGTCTTCTTGATTGAAGGAAGAAGGAAACTCCAAACAGACAATATCTGGTCAGGGTTTGGACTTTGTTGATGTGAGGCACCACAGATCAAATCCACTAATTTGTTCCTATATACATTTTTCTTAGATTGGGAAATATTGCAAATAATTTTATCAAAACCTTCATTCTCCATGAGGTTTGCAGAATGTACTAATGCATTGTACTTTGCAAAATGAATGTATATGTAATTAATATATTTTTAGAATGATCATAAAACTTCTTTATAAGATTGAAACTTGTCAGGAAAAAAGGGGATTATTGATCTTGGTTAGTTTTTTGAGGAGACCTTCATAAAGTCCAAGTTTGTTGAGCTTAAAATTAACCTTAGACACTAAAGTTTTTATTTTAAAGCTTGAAAACTCTAAAATAGTTTTTGTATATGATTATACAAAAACCCCAAAGTTTTTGTATTATACAAAAACTGGAACCTTAAAACCTCCTGCTTTATACAAAAGGTTTTTGTACATCTGTACAAATCATATTCAAAAACCTTTCAGTTTTTGAATATGATTATTTTAATTAAAAAGCATTTAACAATTAGTAGTTTTTGTTGCAAAATTTGACAATTTAGTGCAATAAGTCCAAAAATGTTTGAATCTCAGCCTGAAGAGTAAAAGAACCAAAAGGAAATGCCAGAAAGGACTGACATGGTTTCACTGTCTTCACTCGAGGTCAGTGTATTTCAACCTGAACCTCAAGGCTCACTGTCCTGCATGCTTTAGGTAAATCCCTGCCTTAACATCTGTCTTCTTTCAGATGTAATGACCAACAACAAGAAGTGGGTGTTACTGAACATGCTGATTGAGTTATACCTTCTCAGTCTTATGAGCACAATTCAGAGAAACACTCATTAAATGTCTTAAAGAACTGTATTTCTCAAGCAGATTAAAATTTCTCCAACACTACCCATATAAAAATCTTTAGGTTTAACAAAGATGTTTTTGCCATTGTTTATTCTATTCAACGGGTCTATTGTGAGTTTGTATTGATCAGTTAAGGTTCATTATTTCAGAGTTATTAGCATGGTTTTGTACAATGGATGCAGTAGCTACAGGGTATAGCATTTGTATGTATGAGTGTGTTCAATTCAAATTCAATTAAAAAATACTTACAATATAGAGGGAAATGTATATTTGCAATTATATGTGTTTGTATACATACTGTACACATGCACAACAACCAAAGACCTGTTACCATATTAAAATGTGTGCTTTCACTTCTAACTTGGATTCTCTACCAGAGATCGTCTCCCCTGTCATCCACCATACATCCCCATTCACTTCAAAGGACAGAAGGACTGTGGCAAAAATAACATCACTGATGGACAATCTCTCCCACTCCATACATGAAGATGTTGCTGAACTGGAGAGCTCCTTCAATCCTGCATTCTAAGTTGACAAAGGATCATTAAAGAAGACCATTCCTTGCAGCAGATATTACTCTGTAATGTTCACAATAAACACAAGTGTTTATTTCCACAGATTTATTAATTTTAAATATTTTGAATTGGTTCCTGGCAAGGAGAGGCAGAGGGCCCGGTGGCGCTGGTGCATGGCTTCTGTGAAACTGCCCCAAGCTACCTGTAGCTACATTGTAGCCACTTACCACCATCAGTGGATGAATGTGTGTGTGTGAATGGCTGAATAATTGAATGTAGTGTGAAGCACTTTGGGGTGCTTTTCTAGATAAAGTGTTACATAAGTAGAAATCATTTACGATTTACCAGTTGTTTACTGTTAAAAACTTCTTTATTTAGCATGCTTGGTTTTAGAACTGAACCCATTGTCCACCTCTTTTCCCTTTATTTGATAGTTTTTTTCTAAGCTATAATAGGTTTGTTGTCAGAGTTGAAGTTGTTTTTCTAAACAGAGAGAACAACTGTAAAACAACTGGGTTTCCTTTGACATGTAAGCTGTCCTTCAAGCTTTACTGCATATCCGGTAATGTTTTCTATAGAAAAGTCAAGAGGAAGCTCTGAATGTGTAGGTAAACCTGAACTTGCTTTGCTCCTCCTGAAAGAGAGCAGAGAGAGTGGCTGACAAAGGAGAAAGGGATAGAGGGAAATAAGGTTACCGCAGTGGGAGATGATTAGCATATTGCTACAGGGACTAAGTTGCTTTTCTGTACACTACACAAAGAGCATGTATGCTTTGTTATTCATAAGTTTGGTTCAAAGAAATACACTTTAAAAGTAAATATTAGCAATGTGGGGTTAAAAAATGTGCTTCAGGTTGCACTGAGTTTAAAAATGGCTTAAAATAAATCACAGAAAAAGCCTGGATCCACCATTTGAAACAGTTTATTCAATTTGTACTCAAATCTAGTTCACTTCACTTCAGGCTTTTGCTCATGTAAATTAGTTTTCCTTACGACTGTGCTGGGTGAATGTTGTTCTTGGGTTGAACGTGTTGCTACTTTGAAGTACACATATATCTGTCATATACATTAATGTTGCAGAAATATGTATTTTCCAGGCACATAGTACTATTTTATTGTGCAGTCAAGTAAGTGTGTTACCTTCAGCATTTTCTAAGTGATATTTGGCTATATATATATATCAAATATGACTTAAAAGAAATATGACTTTTTGATCTGACACCTTAAAATTGGGTCTCTGCCTCTTTAAAAACTCCAGGTCTTTTTGAAACTCTGCCTAGAGGAAAGCATCACAACATCTTTCTATCAGCCTTGCCCTGAGAAGTAGCTTTTAAAATGACCTCAGGAGTGTTTGCTAATTTCTGCAGACAAGTCTGAAGGAGCTGAGTGGGGGTTTCTGAGGAGGGGTGGTTGATAAGGCAGTGGTCAACCATGTGTTTTCCACAGCTGAATGACTGCCAGCGAGATTAAAGGATTTCTCAAACATGCATGAAAGGATCAAGAAAACAGGTATATTTTTGATGATATAATAACATTATAACATGATGCAAAGCTCAGAAAAGTAAATTTTGCATAATACTGCCCCTTGAAGAGTGTATATTACATGAAATCCATCTTCCACTGGCTGGACTCATTCATGCCCTGAACTTCCCAGAGCCAGAGACATCTGGTGGGTGTTGCAGTACTCACAAGTCCCTTTCTTTGGTGTAAAAGTGAGGTGCAGAAAGCTGCACCAAATATCAAAATGAAACACCGTTACATGTCCGCCAGATATTTTGTCTTCACAAAACACCGGTGGTGGGCATTGTGGTAAACTGAACCCTTCAGTATTGCTGAGACTGCTACTATAAATCGTACCTGAACTCCCATTTATGTTGTGGGTTAGGGCATCTCATTTACCTTGCAGCACACACTTGCCAATGTCTTTCCAAAACATGATCTGTCCCAATATGAAACCTCTGATGCATGTAATAATAGCACAAATGAACACACCAAAAATGTAACTAACAGCACTTTCAAAGTTTGATTTTTGTGGGTCTGTGCTCTGTTGTGCCCAGTCAGTTATGTCCAATGGGATAAATGATCATCACTCATATGGCTTTCTTTACAAAATATTGTCTGCTTACAAAAATATCACAATGTGAAAGTGATCTGCATCAAACAGAACAGCATAAGGTTTGCAAACAAGTGGACCAAAATACTTTCTTGGTGAGAATGCTCAACTGGGAAAAGCTGATAACAATTCTAAGAACAGAATCGTTTTTACTAATGGATGGTTTGTCAGCCAGGTGATAAAGATGTTGCATGCTAACAAAGAAATTAAATATGTGATGGTTTGCTCTGTCCAAGATATGTAATAAAATCAAGCATTTTTTTTTTCTTTCTGCAACTATAATTTTGCTGGACTAGACTGATTAATTTTCAAGGATTATTCAGTTTTTTTGCTTATTGTCTTCCCTTCCTCATCCTTTAATTTCAAATATCCTGAAGTCAAGAGGAGAAGCACTGTGTTTTGAATCTTTGAATGATTCTGCTGTTTACAATTCATATCCAAAAAAATAGAGTAACATGCTTTTAAACTGTTGTTTTATGAATCCCCAATATATTTTTGGCCCTTACCCTTTACTTTCCCACAGTGGGGACATTTAGGTGTAGCAGCAGCAAAGTGACAGGCAATTGAGGCATCTATGCAAAGATCACAAAGATAAAAGTAAAATAAAAATAATTATAACAAAATTTTAAATAATTATGAAAAATATATTGTATAGTAAGGGCATAATTACTACATGACATACTACGTACTGTGCAGATATCAAAATGGGTTAAATCTGAACTGAATTGAAATGGGATAAAGTCATGCGAAAGGCAAGGAATGTCAAACTGAGAAAATATATTTTAAAAATGTACAAATATGTGTTTGTGCTTTAAAGATGACAAACAGTTCACTGATGCCAATGTCGAAGAAGGTCTAAACCAAACTGGTCTTCATTCAGTCAGTTGAGATTTTAATGTTTCCTAATGTTAAAATCTATTAAAATATGATAGTTTTGTGTCAAATGAGTATTTCCTTTATGTCTCTACTATTTAAGCAGGTAAAAGATTGATTTCATACTTGTGGATAGGTGTTGTGCACAGGATCTCTCCCAGTGTAAATGTAATAGAAAACTGAAGTGAAGAAAAGCACAAGCTTAACAGGATTCAGTTATTATAACAAATCCTCTATCGATTCTCTCTCAAGGGCCTAAGAAGGCAGTTTAATACTAGGTGCAAACTAAATACACACTCTGGGAAGCCAATATCCCTGCAGATAGGCAGATCCAATAGCTATTGTTTAGGAACAGCGCTCCAGATACACTGCAGATTGCTCTGCTCTTACCCCCTAACCCAGAACTCCTTCATTCTAACCCAGGAACAGGTCTGTCTTCTCTGCTGTCACGGTGCTTACAGAGATTGGCAGTTTAATTAACTTCATATCTCTGTGTGCTGCAGCAGCAGCTACTTCTCACTGGGTAAGAGCATTTGTGTGGGAGCTGCAATCAACACATCTGTTCCATAAAGACCCCCTGAATCTGTGACACCTGAAGACTCCAACTGAGATTTGCACTGAGATCAAGGATGTCTAAGTACAAATGGTTCTTAATCTCTTGGCTGCCATTTTAATAGTAATAATTAAGAATACAGTAAGAGAGTAGGGTTATATGCTTTTAATTTTTAAAAATCATTAGAATACATTGCAAAATTTAGTTTTGTTGCTTTTTTTCTTTGAATTACTTTTGGTGGTTTATTTGGCAGTGCAGACTCACCATGCAGACGCTACAGTCCTCACCACAACTGTCTTGAGTTTGGTTCCTTGTTAAATAAAATTAACTAGTGCCAAAACACTCTTTCAGTACAATACAAGCCAATAGCAGAGTGTTCCTCTTCATTTATGCATTTAATGATTAAATGACAGGCTTTGTATGGTAGTGGGTGTATTCTGTTTTTCTAGTTTTGGTGAGAACATGAGCAGCAGTGTTCTGGATTAGATGGAACTGTGAAGATATTTTTGCAGTAATCCAGCAGTATTTAACTCTTTTTCCTTTGGGGCCAGGGTCAAGTCCTCAAAGGGCCTGTTATAGCAGAATGTATTGATAGAATTACCCAACAACAAGCAGTTAAAATATTTATATGTCTGCTCGGAGTCGGCTTTCTTTAAGGTTATGAAACCCAGATAGAGGATGTTAAAGTTGCAATGAGTGAAAGAAACCAGCAACACCATGTGGAATTACACTCCAGGACAATTTTTTTGCAATAGGTAAGTTCTACTGCAAGAAGGAAACAAGAATCAAAAGTTCAATAGAATTTAACAGAGTTCAATATTGAAAAGCACGTTTTAATGTGCAATATCTTAAAACAGATTGGTTAGGACAAAATTAATGTCCAAACCAATCTGGTTAACTTTGCAGGACAAAGTTATTAGCTGAAATAAAATATATGGAAATCTCAGAGGAGACTGAGGCTTACCAGTGGGGGAGACTGTGAGAAAAACTGGATGTTTTCTTTACTGACAATATCCAGTGAAGAAAAAGGGATCATCCTAGACACCCTAGACCAGGGGTGTCAAACACAGGTTCAAAATACTGGAATGAAATGGCTTAATTGCCTCCTTCTTGTGTAGATAAGTACTCCAGAGCCTCATATTGCTAATGACCTAATTATTCTATTCAGGTGTGGTGCAGCAGAGGCACAACTAAAAGTTGCAGGGCAGTGGCCCTCCAGGACTGGAGTTTGACGCTACAAAAACAGTTTTTTATATGTAAAACATTATAGCGTGGTCACTGACTTTCTGTGCAACTCCGCTCGAAAAAAATATCTCATTCCTGTACAGTGTGGCCTGGATTCGCATTGTTTCTGGTGATGACCAGAAACAATCCGAATCCAGGCCACACTGTCTCTCTGTCTCTTAGTCTCTGATGTAGTTAATAATGGAGGTGGCTTCGATCCAGCAAGCCACATTCGTTTATCCGGGGTCAGGTCGCGGGGGTAGCAGCTTAAGAAGGGAGGCCCAGACTTCCCTCTTCCAAGCCTTACCCCCCGCCTGGGTCTTTCCAGGGCCTCGTCCCGGTGGGACATGCCTCACTAGGGAGGTGTCCAGGAGGCATCCGGACCAGATGCCCGGGCCACCTGAACTGGCTCCTCTCAAAGTGAAGGAGCTGCGGCTCTACTCTGAGTCCCTCCCAGATGACCGAGTTTCTCACCTTAGCTCTAAGGGAGAGGTTAGACACCCTATGGAGAAAACCCATTTCGGCCGCTTGTATCTGTGACCTCGTTCTTTCGGTCATGACCCAAAGCTCATAACCATAGGCTAGGGTAGGAATATAGATCGACCGCTAAATCGAGTGCTTCGCTTACCCTCTTTATCCCTCTGGGGTAAACTCCAACATACAGGCGTCGAGATGGGGGGCAACAAGTATTGTTGCACTCCTGCCTGGCGCCTCTCACCTTGGGCAAATCCAGAGTGGAAATATGTCCAGCCCCTCAAAAGGAGACCGGTTCCAGAACTAGAGCCATGTGTCGAGGTGAGACCGCCCTTAGAAAAAAATCCCTTGAAATTCACATGTGGTTCACACCACTTTTTACATGTGTGAATGATGTGATTATGTGGCCCACATGTGGGAAATGGGAATCACATGTGGAAAGATGTGATTTTCATGTGATTTTTTCATGGATTATGTGAACCACATGTGGAAAATGGGAATCATATGTGATCACATGTAAAATTCATGAAATATTTTTGTAAGGGCGACTATTTCTAGCCGGAACTTCTCAACCTCACACACTAGCTCTGGCTTCTTCCCCAACGGAGAGGTGATGTTCCACATTCCAAGAGCGAGCTTCTGCAACCAAGGATCGGACTGCCAGGGTTCCCTCCCTCAGTCACCACCCATCATACACTGCACCCGACCCCTTTGGCCCTTCTGACAGGTGGTGAGCCTATTGGAAGGGGGACCCATGTCTCCTCATCAGGCTGAGCCCGGCCAGACTCCATGGGTAAAAGTCCGGCCACCAGGCGCTCGCCAACGTGCCCCACCTCCAGGCCTGGCTCCAGAGCGGGTCCCTGGTGACCAGCGTTTGGGTGAGGGCACACTGAATCCAATGTTATTTCTCATCAGGCTTCAAACCAACCTAATAAAAAAGAATGGAATTATTGTTTATGACTGTTTGTCATCTGTGCCACAGAACCAACGTCGGTACATTGCTGTGCTTTTCCAGCCTTTTTAATTGTTTGGAAGTATCCTTGGTGGACTCACAGACACAGACACTCACAGATACTAGATATTAGTAATTGATGACTTCCTTGATAAAATGAGTCATGTTTGAGAGATTATATTTTATTTGTTGGGTGGACATCTTTTCACCATTGAGGGCAAGTCGATGGTGAAAAGGTCAAGTCTGCAGTTTGACCCAGTAAAGCTGCAGTCTGTCTTTACCAGCCCAAGCAACCTCTTTTATAGTATCACTTTTTCTATCGCTATCTGATGCATTATCACACTGAAAATCGTATTATAGCTGACACAGACCTTTAATAAATACTTTTTTTCCATCACTGTCTTCTGTTATCTCTTGCCTTGCTACACTGTCACTTTTCACTGGTGATGGCATGAATGCGAATTAAGGTGTCGTGGTGATGGAGAAAAGCTATTAAAATGTCTATTCAAGGTATGATGGTGAATTGATTGTGGCTTCAAACAGGTTTATTTATTTCATTTTACTGAGAACGGAATACACTGGGGCTAACTTATAGATTCTCTTAACTATGACTCTTCATTGAGAATGGCTCTCAATGTAGAACAGACTTCAGATCTTTGAGATGAGAATTTCAGTTCATTTTTTTGGAGAAAGCAACTCTAGCTTTGAACGAAAAAGCCTCTGAATATGAGGATTCTCAAATATTGCCTGACATTTATTGTAGCTTTTTCTTTTTCACTTTGACTGGGTCGTTCCAGTATATCAATATGGTTTGGTCTAAAGCCTTCTGTTGTAGATCTGAGTGTATGTTCAGGTTTTTTTTTCTGCTGGAAGGTGAACCTTCATCCCTGTTCCACATCTTCTACAAGATGTGGAACAGCTTTCCTTCAGCTATCTGCAGGAGTCATGGAGATGGCATCTTCATAGTAAGGTTCAATGTAAGTTTTTCTGCTCTAACAACTTCCATTTGTTGGCCAAGAAATTCTGTTTTGGTCCAATCTAATAAAACACCTTGTTTCACATATTTTCTCAGCCCCCTACAAATTTTCAACAAGTCTCATGGTGGTTTTTAACAATCAATTTTCTCTTGCTACTCTTCCACCAATATCAGATTTTGAAAGTGCACAATTCCAAGTTGTCCTGTTTACTGAGTTGTGGTTCTCTTCAGCTCCTTCAAAGTTAAAGCAGGCCTCAGGGCTGGTGCTCTGATTAATGAGGCCCTTCCTTGACATGTCAGTTTAGACAGAAACAATCATCTCTTTTAATCAGTTGTTTGAAGGCTTACTGTGCAGTTACAGGAGCTGTGTGACTTTTATTCAATGAGTTGAATACAAATTATTTTGTTTACTGAAATATTCAATGGTTAAATGTAAAACATTCAGTCTGACAGCTACACTTTAGGACTACAATGACTACAGACTCAAGATCAATACAAATTTATATGATACCTTACAAAACAACCCAAACCACAATAAACTGAAGCAAATATATTAGAACAGTGAGTCTATTACAATAAGCAAAGGATTGGGTCAATATTATACACAAAATATGAAAAACTTTGAGTTAATTCTTTCAATCTATTTAAAAGCCACTGTTTTAGCAAATAAATTTCACACTAAATAAGAGTATTGGAAGGTAGAAGTAGTCTGAAAGTAAATATGTGCAGAAGCCTCAAAAATGAAGTCATTATTTCAAAACTCGCTTTTTCATTGTTACAGCCCTCTGCAAATATCTCCTATTCATCCCTAAACATTGTTTTGGAAGCTAATTTAAATTCTGATTGGCTTCAGTTTTACCATCTCTCCCACACAAAAATATGCAGAGTGATGGATGCTTCAATAGATTTCTTAGGCCTATTTTTACAGTCTGTAAATGAATGCAAATGAGATAATTATGGTCAAAAAGTCAAGTTAGTGGAGAATGCTGCAATATCTCTGAACAGTGTGATAAATTACATGGACACACCTGAATCAGAATGACAAACAATGAAAAGGCCAATTCTCTCCTCCCAGAAGAAATAAAATCTGCACAGTGTATACATTTTATTTCATACACCTCTGAAAACTCATTTCAGACTGGAATTGCTGTCTTTTTTAATCATATTTTGAAGGCAAAGCATGGCTTGTTCAATAAACTGCTATGTATTGTTTTTCTTCCCCTCTTGACACAGACATGGAGTTTTGGATTTTTGCCTACCTTCTTCCTTTGTGCAGCCCACCTGGAGTGTGGCTGCACCAGCTCTGATTATTTTAGGTCTGTGTCTAGACAGTGTTCATCATCATGAAAAGCACCGTGAGTGTGTCAATAGTCTGCTTTTCTTTTCTCTGAGGATGAGAGGTTCACTCACTGCTGCACATCTAAAATCCCAATAGGTGACCCACCATGGATTTTTCTCTCCCCTGTTGATAGCTTAGAAGCAGCTTTTCCTCCCATCAGCATCAAAGAAAACTGCTGAGAAGTGAAAGCAGCAGTCTGCTTAACCTAGCAGGCTTGCAAAGGTAGGTCAGACCTCGTGAAATAGCTTTGATTTCTCAGTTGTGTGTTTTCCTTGTGGCATGGCTGAGAAGGTGTGACATGGTGAGTTATACAGGTGAGTGTTCAAAACTAATATTTTGTTAAGCCACCTCTTAGCTTAATTCCAGTGTTCAGTCTTCTTTGTTACATTTCATTTGTTTAATTACAAAGAATTTGAATGAAAACCAAACCGACTGAAACTTAATTCAGCTACAAAGTTTTGGTAACATTCACCCTTTTAAATTTTAGTTGGAAAAGCCCTTAATTCCATTCTTTAATTTCCTCAGTTTAATTTATTTAAATCAAAGTTCAGCTTTTTATGATCAAAAGTACCTCTACATCTAGATTTCAGGAAGTCACTTAAAGAGCCTGACAGTTCATGGAATTTTCACATTAAAACTACTTCAGGCATGACTGATTTTTAAAATTAACTCATGCAACTATGAAACAGATAATTTCATAATTATGGTGGAAAATTATCCACCATAATTATTTGGATTCCAGTAAATGTACTAAATAAATGAAGATTCTTGACTGACCATAAACAATTTGCAATAAATATTTAATTGAATTATAACCAAATTACCAACATTTAATTACCTCATAATATTATTAACCACAAAAACAAAAGCAGATTATTTCTAAGTTCAGAAATCTGGACATGATAATCTCATGCATTAAGTCTTGCCAGAACTTATCACTAAATCAATGTCAGACCTGTAATGTATAGGAAAGGAACAGAGAGAGATCATGTTTTAACAAGCAGTCTTCTATTGTTCAAACTTAAAGATAGACTTAATTTAGATCCTACTGGGCATACTTGTGTGTGCATTTGAAAGTCTTATGGAAGAACTGGAGAACTGTTAGTTTGAGTATAGAAGAGCAAAACAAAGAAGAAAGAAAGAAAGTAGCATATGCACACAGCAAATTCAAAAGTGTTAAATAAGTGTTTGTGCAAAAGCAGAGTAAATCTAACTCTAATAGAGTCACATTCTATTTATATTACTCTGGGATGTATAATACTAGCAGTTAAAATCAAGTGTTAAAACAAAGTGTTTTTCTATCAAATCTGGAGGTGTTACAATGGAACCAATATCTCTTGACTTCTTAATTCGGACTTCTTGCAGTGGCTAGAACACTGAAAGTGTTACTGACTCTGTCGATCTCAACTATTATTTTGAGTTGAGAGCAACCTGTGGGAGAGACATCACATTCGCCACTTTGCTCGGTGGTAGTATATTTAGATTAGCACACTGTAACTATAGTTATGGGCTGGGTGTAACTATAGTTACACCCGTGTTATGTGAGCATAACATTTGGGCAAATTTTTTGTTAAGCTAAATACACCTAAAACAATTTTCACATCGTGAAATGTTGACATACAAATATGCCGGTAGTTGAAGTCTGTATATCAATGGAGCAAACAGCAGTAGCAGATGTGCTGATTCGGTTCTATGTCAACGTACTACAAACTCTATGTAGAGTTTCGTCACAGACTTTGTACAAACTCCTCATAGAGTTTTTCTAAAGTCTGTGCAGAAAGACCCTGGAAAAGATTTCAATCAGGATTCTTTTTGCTGAAAGGCACTGGCACCATTCAGCCTGCCAGTTAGTGCATTTGATTAATAAAGACTATTGTCTTTATTACTTCAGCAACTTAAATCCACTTTCCCAAACTATTAACAATTTGAGAGGTCAGTAAAACAATGTATTACTAAAGTGGTGTAGTACTAAAGTTTAAGCTTGAAGATTTCCATTTACTATCCCTATAGATTAGGAACTTTTGTTCGATCATATTCCAAATGTTTAACCTTTTTGAAAACATAGCTTTACTCTGTGCTGAATACAACCTAACCTTTAAAACTACTGCTGCATTAGCTTTCTACAATTGAAGTTTTTCTCATGATGACATTTTCAAAAAACGCAACAAATATTATTTTTATTGAATGTCCTCAACACATATACACACACACACTTCCAGCCCAATGCCTTTCTCATCTTTGTTTGTGGTTTTAATGTTTGTTTTCTCCTTCAATTCACATATTGCTTAACTTGAATCTATTTTTCAAATGAGTCATGGCTTCCAATGGGAAAACATTTTTGAACCCATGAGCTGTGTCTTATATCTTCATCTTGTTTATTTCTCATGGGGGCTTTTCAGATGTGATATACATGAATTACACTGAAGGGGATTTTTTTGAGAGACATCAATATCTCTTTAAATGGAAGTACTACATGTAACAAATGTCTAATTCATGCTCATTATGCTACTCAAACCTGGGTCTCTAAGAACAAGTGTTGTTTTTGGGTTAAGGGATAGGTCTAAGACTAAGGTGTGAGATGAGTCAGGTTTAGTGTAAGGCTCAAGATGTAGGTGAGAATGAACGCCGAGCAGACCGAGTTAGAAGTACAGACGGATGTCTAATAAGGAATATGCAGCTCAAACAGTCCCAGAAAGCAGGCAGCACAATGAGCGGAAGCTAACGCTAACACTGGTAGCAACTGGTCTGACAAAGACTGATACGCAAGCAGACGCCGACACAGGACAAAGGACGGTACAACTGTGACGACTGAAGACTTAACGACTGGGCGATAGACACGACAAAGACGTATGACAAGAATCCGAGAAAACACAGAGACAACAGGTGGCCTTAAATACACAGGGGGAATTCACAGAAATGAGACACACCTGGGAAACAATCAAGGGGGAAGAGACAGGACACCACAGAGACTCACAGGGAACAGAGCCAAAAATAAACACAGAGAAACTCAAATCACAACACAGGAATTTTTCAGATGTTATGAAAAGATGCAACAGATGTCCACTAACTGAGGGACAGTCTTTGCTGCTGTTCTTCTTCAGTTAATCTGACTCTCCTTGATTTATGCAAATGTTCTCCCAACTTTTTAATCTGTGGTAATTAGTGAGTAAGAGAGGCCATCAAGTAGCTGCTTGGAAAATTAGCCATTTTTAAACCTTTGTGGAAAAGAAATTAAGAAAAAGCATGTGAATTCAATACAAAAATACTTTCTTAATCTTTCTGTTTACTGATTGGCGACCAGGAAGAGAAGAGCTTAAGTTGCTTCCTAACTCTACCAGAGCAATCAAGTTCAATGGAAGAAAGCCCAGACACAGCAGTGAAGTGAAGAGATGAGGATAAAGCAGAATTGCCCAGGAAGGCAGAGGTCAGGCTTGCCCACACCCAGTACCCTCATTATTTTCTCAATCATGGACATGGAGCCTTTGTCCCTGCGGATTGTGTTTTCTTCTTAGAGGGCCCAGTTGAATTCCTACTTTTCTGGAGACTTATGGCCTCACTTTTGGGAGATCTGCATGCAGATGTCATTATAGCCATTCTAAGAAAAACTCTTACCATGAAAGAGCTGCTTGTTAACATCCATATGCAGTGGGAAGGGGATTTAATATGGCTGCATAATTGCCTACCTAAGGATTGTATAAATCTTGATCCCTACTGGAAGACTCCCAACAGGATCCTGTCTGTGCTGGAAAACCAGGTACCTCAACTCGCTTATTGCACTGACTATTCCTCCAGCTACAGGAGACGTGCAGGCAGTTCATGATGGTATACTGAAACCTCACATGTTTCAGTGTATTGTCTGATGGTGATTACTTGAAAAAATGGGTCTGCGTAGTTCGAAGTCTTTTCATGGCTCTGACACGGTGCAGTTCTACTGTTAGGTTGTTACGTCAGCCTATCATTATAGAAATGTTTCATTCTGCTCATCCCTTTACTGATTAAGCTGTTTCTGTTCACACAAACAGGTTATATGTACAACAGGGTTTGTAATGTTGACCAATGAATTGGTTTGTTTGTGGTTATAACTGCGTTGAATTGAGACTTTTCTTGAAACTATTTGTCCAAGCCCAGAATGTGTGATGTGAGCTTGATCCCCTGTGCGTTTGTGAAGAGTTTTATTTTGGAAATGAGACCTTGTTACACAATATTGCTTGAGAAAAGCTCTAATTAATATAAACAAGTGCACTGTGCACAAAATTAAAGAGAACACATCCTACATCCCAATGAATACAATATTTCTGTATCTGTTACATATTGCATTGAGAAAAAAAACAACACGTAAAATGAAGAATTATTATTCCATGAAAGTCTAGATTTAGAATCAAACTCTGCACAGCACATGGTCTCACGATGGGTCTGAGGATCTCACCCCTGGTACCTCATGCTCAGTACTTATTTTACCTGCAATAAAATACTAGCCATTATAAATGATGTCATGCACTTTTTTATTTAATTCATGTGAATCTGAGATCTTAACATTTAATTGACAATTTTATATCACCACCAAGTTATAGAGGATGTTTTATTCCTCCTCTAACACCTGTCGTCCAACAAGGTCATCCTCAGTACGACTTTACAGCGAACGAGGGTGATGCCTCATTTCCATGCATAATACAGTATTTATATGTTAAACCTCTTGTCAAAAGGGACCACTTTATTCACCAAATCAGTGTTGCTTTCAGCGGCCCAGCTGGGTCTGTTCCATATATTACAATGCAGTGTTGAGGGTTCAACCTCCTAGTTTGTGCTCTTACTGGGTTGAATGACAGCATATTTCAGTGCAGTAAAGAATGGCCAGGAGCTGGGGCCTGAATATTAATGAAGTGCTAAAGCTGTAATGTACCTGGGATATTAAAAGCCAGCTGTTCTGTGAATTAAACTGAAACAGTTGGTGGCTCCAGGCAGCACATTTTCTGAGGGGAAAATGAAATTTAGTTATTGTGGTGGTGTAGTGCTGGGAATGAAATGCCATTTTAGCCCATTGAACGTGACATTTTTCTCCCTTCTATCCCCCTATCTGTACCTCTCTGAGAGGAAGTCAGATGTGTGACCTTTTCCAGTTTCCTTGAGGCTTCGCTCCAGCAAAATGCCCTTCGATATTTTGCTGCGCATCTAAGCTAATTGAATCTAAAAGATTGTGTGTGAACCCAGAGCTGCAGTAATGAGTGCAGAGTTGCCTGGGTACAAAAGGTCTGTAAATTGATAGAAAAAGTAGGCGAGACCTCTGACAATTTGCCTGAGATAGAGCCTCCAAAGGGCAATCTCCCATCCTGCCTGATACTCTGTGGAAGCCAAAAGGGCATCAAGAGACGAGTGTTGAGATACAGCCTATAACACTGATCCAGCCATCTTCTTCATCAAAAACCATTCAGTTGCATGATAGATCAAACACTTGATATGAAAACATAATGCCAGCAGAGTTCAAATCTGGGTATTTCTTCAGTCATAAATGAGGTAGAAGAATAGTTTGTATCTTTTGTTGTTAAAACAACTATTGCTATGTCCTCAGAGTTAAAAGATGTGTACCTTTTCATTTGTTCTTACTTTTATCCTGAACTATTTAAAGATAGTTCAGGATATCCTGTCTGCAGATTTCTCTGCAGACAGGAACAATCAATGCTTATTGATAAAATATTCTTTCAAACTAAGCAAAACATAAAAGGATCTAGCTTTAGACAAAACCTTTTTACACATACAGGCAAAGCCACTATATTTTATCAGCTTTAACAATAAACCTCAGTGTCATCCAAAGCTACTTTACAGCTTTATGTAAGTCATGTCTTTCTTGTAACACACAAGGTATACAGAATCCCTCATGCTGACTTTGGAAAATAAGTTTCCTGCTTCAAATTAAAACCTAAAGTCAATTGAACAATGTCAAGTTTTGAAAGCCAAACAGAGGTTATGATTGCTTAAAATAATTGAAAGCGATAATTGGTTTGCAGTAGAAAAGTTAGAGGTGGGTTGCATAGGAGCCTCTGGTCCAGTGGTCACTATGACTGTGGCTGTTATTGTATTGTACTCCCTCTGAACCCACAGCTATAGAGACTGAGCCCCTCCATAACATAGCTCAACCTTGTAGCTACTTTAGCTACATGGTTTATCTCATGGCCGCCCGCCACCATGAGATAAACCACTGCTTTTCCTTGCAGTCACCACTGCAAGGAAGTGACTGCAGTGGTCACTTTGCAGAATATATTTGTAGATATTCTGGATCTGTAAATATCATCTCACTCATGTTAATGGAGCACTCAACATTTTCCAGAGCAATAGTGTAACACCTCTGTCTCATCAGTTTGTAAATGACAACACTGGTTAGACAAAATATGCAAATATCCTACATTCTAGAAATAAATACATAAAAAACAAAAAAGCCAAGAGGACATAAATAAAAGGACACTGAATATAATGGCCTGTCAGGGATGTTTAGAGAGATCTGCATGTACTGGTCATAGGAAAGTTTTCAAAATGGATACCAATGCAGTGTATCCATTTCAGAAATTAAAATAAGGGATGCCCACCATGGCCCGTGTCGCTCTACTCTCAAAGACCTTTATTAACACCCCAGCAAAGAGCAGAAACATGCAGGCTCAAACACACCCCTTGTAGGCCCTGTCTCTGCAAAACACCAGATCCAAAACATATGAAGAGGGCATGGCAGCTGATGATTAGGTGCATGACAATTCCATCCACCTCCCAAATACTTACATTTGCCTCATGATAGAGGTGGCGGGCACGGGAAGAGGGGCAATGTTAGCCTCTGAGAAAATAAGAGGCTTTTATGTTTAATATTAGACGAATTATCTCAGTTTGTCCCTATTAACTCTGAGTCCTGAATAGAATAACCACTGCTAGGGACCTTCTAAGGGTCTGTGAGCCATATATTGGGAAACCATGAAGATAAAAATTGTACTCGCTAAAGTTCAGCAAAAAGCTCATGAAAAAATGCCACAACAAAAAATGATAAAACATTCTAAAACGTTTGTTTTATTATTTTATTATTTTGATGTGAATTTTTTAAAACGGTCCTGGAAAAATAAAGTCTCTAGACTGCGACTGTTTAAAAGTTTGGAAAACTTTTGTTAAGAATCCTTTTGAAAAACAATCCATCCTGGTTTGGAATTAAACAAAATGATCTTTAAATGTTGTAATTAATACTTCGATTATAGTAGTTTGCATACAGTACCATACAGTATCTATCTGCATTTAAGATGAGCAGTTATAACATCAAAGAAATTTGATTGAAATTGGTAAAGTTTTTCAGCAGCAGAAAATTTGATCAGTTGTTGGTGGATTCTATCATCCATTTGAGATATCTATTTTTATTGTGTAGCCATTACACAAAGGATCCTGAAGATTTGAGTTTAATTAAAAACATTTAAAAAAAATATTGTTAAAACATTGGAAAAATTCTGATGCTTCAGTAAATTTGATAACAATTTGAGCAAAGAAACATATTGAAGACAGACTGTAAATTTCTGTCAGATTAAATTTTCACTGACTAAAAAATCTGACCAATTGTTTTGTGTTTCTGTTTGTGTCGCTTTTCATGAATGATTGTGTGATTGTGAGAGGTGGGCAGAGGTACAGGAACTGTACTCAACAGAAAAAGTATTTGGTAGAAAATCAATTCAAGTACTGACTACTATCAATTCAAGTAGGATTTATTTGTGTTGGTAATGACAAAACTAATCAAATTTTCAATGATTTAATGTTTAAAGATTTCATAATCAGATGGACCAAATTACAAAGTTAAGTGAATTTTTTTTTATACATATGATTAAATATATTCTAATGACAAGATCATTATTAAGCTACAACAAAAAATAAAATAAGGTAGAAATGATTTCCAATCATTTTCTTTCAATAAAAAACTTATGAAATTTTTGATTCAAAAGTGCTGTTCATTCAGTGGAGTTATCCAAGTAACGTGAAAAGTACAGCACAATAAAAACAACTGACTGTTATCAGTGAGCAGAGACTTCAAACGTTGTATAGCCTTCAAATAAATACAGATCAAGAATATATTTTTTGGAGCCTGTCCCAGCAGATGTGGAAAAAAAAAACTAAACAACAAACGCAATTGAAACAGTCCTCACCCGATAATGCACATTATTAAGGTTCTTATGGATCCAGTCAGTCGGCAGTCGCAGGGACAACACCTCGGACTCCCCTTGCTCAATTTGGAGGTGGACTGAAGACAAACTCTTCATATTGGCCATTGCATCTGACCTCTCGTCGCCCTCGACCTCTCCAACTCGCCGGATCTCACCGGATCTCGCCGGATCTCGCTGGATCTCGCTGGATCTCTCTGGATCTCGCTGGATCTCGCTGGATCCTGTTCCAGAAAACAGAAACAGTCCTGTTCTGTTCAGATCCTGTCCCAGAGAACAGGATCCGGTGAGTTGGAGAGGTCGCCAAACTGTTGAGGAAATTTTCCTTTAACAAAGAGTGAGTGAAAACTGTTTCAAAACCAAAAGAACCATAGAAGGAATATATTCTTAATCGGTATTTATTCTAAGGCTCTACAGTGTTCGAAGTCTCTGCTCACTGATCCTAGTCAGGAGAAAGAGTCCCGAGCAGAGCACAGCTTACACTTTTATAGGGATTGTTACGACCCAGCTCAGCCAGGGGAAGGGGAAGCAACACTTAAACAACCCAGATGTAAAAGGGAGTGACAGTAGGATTTATTTGTGTTGGTAATGACAAAAGCTAACAAAATAACTACAATCAAAAGTTAGGGGATTAGAACCAAAAGTACTAAGTAAAACAAACTCCACAAAACATCCAGGGGGATGTTTTTCAAAATAACTTAATCAAACAAAATTGACTTTAAGTCCAAATTAACCAAGGTTAGACAAAAACAAACTACAAATCTCTAGTGGAGATCCGAAAGAAACCACACAGGGACAAACGCTAGCACAGCTATTTCAGTTTTACAAACAAGCTCACAAAGACACAGCTACTAGCAGTAGTCTACACCCAACAGAGTGGCAAGCTGTCTGCACAAACAAATCAGACCAGCCGCGCCTTGTCCCAGGAAGGCTTGGGTTAAAAAGGGAGGCCTCAGCAGGGATTGGTGGAGGTATCTGATTGGGGATCCAATCAGCTCTGCTGTAGACCCCAGGGGCGTGGCATCAGAGGATGAGGGCTGCTTCCAATTCCCAGCAGACGATTAGGGAGCTGCAGCTGTACAAAAAAGAAAAAAAAGAAAACCTACAAGGCCACCGGCCGCAACAGGATGGTTTCACTCCATTCACATAGTTTGATAATCTATTTGGTTACAGAACAGACAGCAAGCACAGGTTTTCTTTCAACGTGGACCATGAGAGATAAAGAAACAATTCAATGACTTAATTATAATGTTAAGGCCAAAGAAACTAAACTAGGGTAACACACCAGTATTTTTATCTCCAGCCACCCACATGCAGGCTCACACCAACAGACAATAACAAACTGTTTAGAAGCAAATTTGACTCCATGTTTAGTGGATAGTAGTAGGAAAGTAGCGCTCTACGACCAGGATATGCAGAATAAATATCGATGTCATTAAAACATACAAAATACTGGAAAAAACCTGGAGAACTTTGAAAAATATTCAGCTACCACTATTGTTGTAAAATATGCACACTTTATCAAAATGGTCAGTTTATATAACAGAACATCACATTGTCTGGCCCAAGTCTTTAAATTAGTTTTATGTATTGAGGGAAGAAAGTTATGTGGAATTAGCTCATATCATGCATTGTATCTTGCATTCAGCTTGACCGCATACTTATGTCTGTTGGGCTTCAGTTAGTCAGTCTGAACTCATTTCAGTCATATTGTACTTTCATGTGTTTTATCTGTATTGACGTGTCCCTTACTGAGGTGACTGAACCGTCTTGTTCATGCTGCTGACAGCACCTCACTGTGTTTTTTAAAATATTTGCTATGCGCTGTGACTGCTCAAAGCTAAATGTTATTAGGGTTGTGAAGCAAACAAAGATAATCTACCCTCAGGGGAAATTATGGCTCAGATATTGATACTGTATAACACACTGATCCCTCAGTGGGTAGTTGTCACTGTGACTTTATCTGTCCTGTGGCCCACAGCAAAACAGACTGACCATGTGGCAAGAAGACTCATTACTTCACTTTACAGCCTGTCATAACACTGACAGCCCCGGGGAACACACCTGAGGCGAAAACAAAGAGAACGAAGCAGGTGAGTAATTTCTTAAAAGAGAGATTAAATCTGTCACAATTTGTTTTGCATGGCAGTTTAGTGTCTAAGTGGAAAATAGCAACTACATTCACAGTTTGTGTCCCTTATCACATTTCGATTCAGGCATCTTCTCAAAGCCATTTCATAAATAACACTGTCAAATCTGGAAATCAAATCTGTTAGCACAACAGAAGCTACTGGAAAGCTTTCTAATTTGCTGCAATTGTGCGAAAAGCAGAGTGCTTATTTTGAAAAAGAGGGCCATGAAAGTCAGTAAAATACCAATTTGAAGGTCATAACCTTTTGTTGATCTGAGCAGATGGACTGGCTTGTGATGTAAACCTTTCAGATGGAGGGTCGATGTGGGTGATGCTACGCTGCACGGACAAAAGGGATTCAGAGAGAATGTACATTACAGATAAACAGCTGTGTAACAAATGAGTCCAACTGTATAAAACTGATACTTTTAGGGTTTTTTCTTCAGTTGATCAAAACTAAGAATTTAAAAACTTCAGCAGGACTTTGACAAGAGCTGGAGGATCAAGGACAATTGAAAAAGAAAAGCTAAACACATATTGTGATATCTTAGATTGAATATTACTTACCAAATTTAATTGGTACTAGTAATAGTACAGCATGGCCCTGTTTCAGAAAGCAGGATAAGTGAAAGTCCTGACTTGAGTTCTGGGGTAACCATGCACACATTACTATGCTGTATTTATGTCCACCTGCAAAATGCCAGGTTACTCGCATAGTTCAGATAAGTTGATACTTCTCCTTAATCAATTTACTACCACAACTTTCTGCATGAATCAACCCTGCTTGGTTTCAGGATTGTTTGAAGTTTGTTCCTCTTTTTAGGTGAGACATGGCATATAATAAGCAAAGTGTCAGAAATGGGGTGTTCTATTCTTTCGATGTTGGAGAGCAAATACTCAGCAGAAATCTCAGTCGGTAGAGGTTGATAACATCATGATTAGAATGTCTTAACATTTTTTTGAGTGGTAGTTTTTCCTCACAGGCAATTTATCTCAATGAAATTCCAGCCTGTACATCACTCATACGACACAACGAGGACATTTTTTCTGCAATTTGTTTTAATGCCAACGGGATTCTGTTAGTAATTTTACTGTAGCCTCTAAACTGCACAGTAGGGGTCCCTTTTAGATGTGAATTTACCACTCACATTTATGTAATGAGGTTCAACTACTGAATTATTTAACGCACCTCCTGCAAAAAATGTGGTGAACCTAGAAAAACAAGAATGACTATCACTCCTCCTGATTTGTCTTATTAAGAATGCATATTGATTCCTCCCTTATAATGCCTTATAATGTTTTCTATAATATTATTAGTTGATTGCCACAGATGTTCTGTGACCAGCAGCATTATCTTGTTTGACTTGTCAATCCTGAGTAAAAAACTCTGAAACTGGGCAACTGCTTACATTTTAATTTTTGCTTTATTTTTTTAGAAGAAATGCAGATAGACAGACTGAGGATGGGTTTAGCTTTAAAAGATACAACAAAGTGCCACGCATGTGTGATTCATTGTAGTTGCTCTCCCAAGCAGAAATGCTTTGCTTTGTACTCCACACACTTTCAATGTATTATTCAACAGTTCACAGAGAGCAGTTGCTCTGAATGGCACTGAGAGGTCAATGGCTCATGGAGCACTATTACCATCTCAGACTCTGACTGCCTGTGTGCATATGTTTGAAAGAGAAAGAAAGAAGTGGGCATAAAAGAAGAGGCAGACTTTGACATTTAAAAAACACTTTTGAACAATGCTAGGTGAAAGTCTAATCAACAGAAGGCCTACGCCTCATCACACTTTGAAATAGCAATGAACTGGCTCTGTTGAAATGTCTGGAAGCTTTGTTTGGTTTTCGGAATGGCATTGCTACCACTTTTGCAAATGCTGCTTATTGCAGTTTAATTTAAATACTTTATTATGTTATACTCATGTGTTTCTAAAAAATGTAACAGGTATTGCCATATGAAGGGCTTTGTACATCCAGTAGCATATGAAGCACAACTAAGTTGGACTATCATATCTAAACAATCATGAAAAATATTCAATGGTTTTCCCACACGTTTCTACACCAATTAGAAACAACATTATGGCTGCTGACAGGCGCAGGACATAATTAGGATTATTTCTTTGTCCAGTCATACATAAACGAATAGGGTGAACAGTTTGTGTTCAAAGTTAAGGTCCCAGTTTACTGGAATGTACTTCACTCTGTGGAAAAGGCCCACACAATTATTGAACAGTAAGCTGGTGAAAATCATGTTCACATCAAACTGTTTTGTATGCAATACTGATCTGATGAGGTTGAAAGTCAGCACAACAAGCATGACACTGTGCTGTGCGATGGCTGCCCTGGTGGAAAAACAGACATGGCTAGGCACCTAAGTAGCTGTTTATATTCATTCAGATTATGGGAAATGAAGGAATATGTAATCAGTGATGGCATAGCTACTTTGAAAAAGTAATCAGATTACTGAATATTCCTTGAAAAAGTAACTTAGATTATTGACTACTTGATTTGGAAAGTAACTCAGCTACATTAAAAGTAACTTTTAGTTACTTTCAGCAGCTGCTAACAACAGCACTCCATCACCTGTGAAAATTACCTTGAGCTTTGCCAATTCTTAATTGATAACATCAACAACGTGTCTCCGCTACAAGGTTGAATTGAAGAGAAGATTGTTCAATGGTTACAACAGTACAAAAAAAAGTTAGTAATTTGTGCGTGTTTTTGTGTGTTCCACTATTGTCTGGAAAACTCTAAGAAGGATTTTAAAGTCCCCAGCCCTGCCTGCCCCAGCCTCCAGGTTCTGCTTTACAGCCCTGCCTTTGTTGTCAGAGCGCAGCCACGTTCATTCGTGGCTGTTTTCACGTTTATTGCGCTGCTCATATTAGTCTCGATGTTTGCGGTTTCCCGGTGCGCAACGGGAAGCTCGACAACATTCACAGCAAATATATTAACTTGATATAAATAAAAAGACAGCAGGTTGGATCATCCGGGAAATGATGGACAGGGAGAGTCTGACTAACATTAACTGGATGCCAAACAAATTCTGGAATTTATTATGTGTCTCTGCTAATTTCCAAGCCCAATCCCGTTGTTTACATTTCTGTCGCTGCTGAAACTGTCGCATAGAAACTGCGGTCACTCCCCAAGACGAGTAGAGGAAATACAATTAAATTACAAAGCCTATCGTTATAGAAATGTTTCATTCTGCTCATCCCTTTACTGATTAAGCTGTTTCTGTTCACACAAACAGGTTATATGTACAACAGGGTTTGTAATGTTGACTAATGAATTGGTTTGTTTGTGGTTATAACTGCATTGAATTGAGACTTTTCTTGAAACTATTTGTCCAAGCCCAGAATGTGTGATGTGAGCTTGATCCCCTGTGCGTTTGTGAAGAGTTTTATTTTGGAAAAGAGACCTTGTTACAAAATATAACAATACAATACAATAACTAAACAAAAAAAGGAATAAGAAAAAAAAACATAGCACTAGCAAGAACATACTTCTCTTATAGATTTTTTCTGTAACACTTGCTAGTGTGACACACTTCAGTAACTCTTCCTCATTTGTACATGCATTTCTTAAGAATATGTTACAGGCAGTAAACAGGCCTCTGTGAGATAAATAGTCTTCCTGATACTCAGCGTAAAGGGGGGAGCGGTGACCCCTGCCCTGCTCACCACACCATTTGTGCATCCATGTATAAACCTGCATAAGAGTGAACACATAGCTCTAAAGAAAACCTACAGTTTAACTGTTTTACTGTGTTGTTTATGGTAACACGACTAGTCAGTGCCGACTATGAGTGAGTAATTTCCTTCATCCGTTCCGAAAACTGCTCGCTCTAATAGACAACGTCTCTGTTCTTTTGAAAGTTCAATCAGGATGGATTCTTTTACCAACTGGGTTTCGTGCATCGTGTTCAAACCGAACAAAAATCTGTTTAAAGCGGAAGACCTTTGTCTTGTGATAGGAAGGGTGATAATCTTGTAATGCTTTTATTTTTCTATTCAGTTAAAAAATGTCTTTCAAGGAAATTTACACACAATTATCTACATTTACATTATATTTAGTTGCATAGAAGAAATAAACTAATCATCAAGAAAACCGGTATTGGTAGAAAACATATAAAGAAACAAAGAAAGAAGGCAGCAAATGTACATGTTGGGTCCACAGGGTTCCCCTGAAAATATGGATGAAGTCAGACATTACAGGGTAAAAGTAATTTGAACAAGGGGAAACATATAAACAAGTCAAGTCAATGACATGATGCAAGCTGCATTTTTAACTCGGATAACTTAGCAATTTTTTTTTACTGACTTAAATAACGCATTTAAATTGCTGCACCGTTTGATAAGTAGAATGACATGACTTTTTTGTAAATTGTCTTGAGATTACCTATTGTAAATTAGCAATATTTAAATCAACTGAATTGTATTAACAAAGGTTACAATTTTCCCTACTGACTGGACTGAAGAAAGATGATGAGCAATTTTGTAAGGCTACTGAAGCAAAGATTGTTTTTTTGGTTTGTTTGTTTGTTTTTGTAACATCAAAAGTTCATTTTTGAGGCAAAACTAAGAAATTGTAAATTTTTTTCCAGTACATTTTCCCTCAGACCATAACCTGGTCCGAGTAGGTAAAGGTCATCCCTTGCAATAATAAGCTATTGGCAGAAACCATGATCTTTTTTTTTTTTTTAGTTTTATTTACAAAGCAATTTTCAAAGACACAGCATAATGCAAAACATAATTCACAGTCTAAAAAGTCTAAAAACAAGCATAAGAATCACGATGAGGTCATGACAAAAAAAAAAACCTTTTGAAAAAATTCTTGCTCCTTAATTTGGGTCAGAAAAATAAAGCTAAAGGAACAAACTTTGCCACAATTTAAATTTAGAAATTCACAGGAAAGTTACATTTTCAACAACTAAACAGTTTTAGAATAACAAAAAAAAAATGTAGTGACAGAATGCAACATCAGTGTTTGCAATAAGTTTTGCATCTTATTATGAATCAATAGCAGGAAATTGAGTTTTCATATCACTTTTATACCTTAGATAAAAGTGCTGCAGAAGTTTGTAAATCTAGTGAATATGAATTCTGTTTCAGGAAAATACATACAATTATTTTACCATGAAGGTAATATGAACTTAACTATATTTTGATATGAGTGGTGGAAAATGATACAATGTTGTATTTACCCCCTTTTGTTTATTTTACATCAATTGGATGTTAAAAGTTTTGTATCTAAACATCTTATGAGGAGGTTTGTATAGTTTCCTTAGTTATTGTTTCCTTAAAACTGTTTAAGGAGCGTTGATTTCATTCATGGTTGGATGGATGAATGGATGAATGGATGGATGGATGGATGGATGGATGGATGGATGGATGGATGGATGGATGGATGGATGGATGGATGGATGGATGGATGGATGTTTGTTTGCTTGTTTTTAAGCTGAAAACAAACAAACAATGGAAAGTACTGCATGGCATCATTTGAAGCTTTAAGCAAAAGCAGGGAGGGCTGTACACGGTGATGGAGATATTTGTCTCTTTAAATACCTGTTCCAGGATGTTCCAGGATCTTTGGCACCTTTGACCACTGCAGCTGGTCCAGGCCACAGACAATTCTGAGGGAGTCACGAGACAAACAAATTGCTTAATTATTCCCAATAAAGAAGAAGGGTATTAAGGGTATTTATTATAGTAGTTATTTATCCATGGTAGATCCTACAAACCGGGGTTTTGATATCCTATTGACACCATAAAGTCCTGAGCTGGTAACAGCGCTTACTACAGCCTTGCTTAACTCCTTTCCATCTATCCCAACACTTGGCTGAGTCACTCTGTGCCTCAAAGCATCACCCACTTTAACTGAATTGGGTTTTTTTTCAGATTTGTCCAGGGGTTTTCAGTGCCAGTTTATAGTAAACTACAAAAAGCTGTACTATAATTGCTGGATTGAATAATTATGGAATCGTATGTTTTTATTCAGATTTTAAAGGTACCTACTTTTAGGACTGCCATCTAGGAAAAAGCTGCATGAGCTGCATGCTGGTGTTTAAAACTCAGTCACTGTGTCTTCTCTTCTTCTCCTGGAGAAGAAGAGACTGATGGGTCACATCAGTGTTGATTCAAAAGCAGGAAAAAGATTGACCCAAAGTAGCATTCACAATGATGGGAGGCCAAATTCTGGAAAGGGAGTGATGTTAGAGGTTGTCTTTCACTTTAACTGCAGAAAACTAAGAGTTGAGTTTGAGTTGCCTCACAGAGGTCTTTCTACTGCCTTTCTCAGATCCTTAAGAAATACATGAATGAATGAATGAATGAATGAATGAATGAATGAATGAATGAATGAATGAATGAATGAATGAATGAGGAACATTTACTGAAATGTATGACACTATCAAGGGTTACAGACAAAAATCTCTAAGAGTTTAAGTGACAGTTTTCGGAACGGATGAAGGAAATTACTCACTCATAGTCAGCACTGACTAGTCGTGTTACCATAAACAACACAGTAAAACAGTTCAACTGTAAGTTTTCTTTAGAGCTATGTGTTCACTCTTATGCAGGTTTATACATGGATGCACAAATGGTGTGGTGAGCAGGGCAGGGGTCACCGCTCCCCCCTTTACGCTGAGTATCAGGAAGACAATTTATCTCACAGAGGCCTGTTTACTGCCTGTAACATATTCTTAAGAAATGCATGTACAAATGAGGAAGAGTTACTGAAGTGTGTCACACTAGCAAGTGTTACAGAAAAAATCTATAAGAGAAGTATGTTCTTGCTAGTGCTATGGTATTTTTTTCTTATTCGTTTTTTTTTTTTTGTTTGTTTGTTTGTCTGTTTCTCTAAATAGGAGAGGAGTTTAAGATGATAAATAGAAAACTAAGAAAACCTGGAAAAAAAATTAAGACATGGTAAGCATTTAATTTAAAATGATTAACATATACTAATATTGGCAATTTTGCACATGTTTGATGGCTGAGTAAACACTTGTTGAGTTAGGGAACAGTAGAACCAGATTTCCTTGACTTTTATTCTTTAATAAGCAACGGCTGCTGGAGAGAGGCTGCTGAGTATCTGATACAAGCTGGGCGCAGCACAGAGATAAAAACAGCATACATTTGTTCATAAGATTAAACTATTGTAATAATTATAGTAATGTGCTTGTATTATTATTATTCTAGAATGTATTGATGGTTGACAGTTTACTGGTTCCACATATCCTTGGCTTTTATTATTTGCATTCCCTAGCTGGGTTAAAGGGACCGTTGCAGACTGTTGCAGAGGGGCTGTTGATTTATCTGATACAGGCTGAGCACAGCAGCTGGGTGCAGCACAGAGATAGAAAAGCTCTCAAAGTTAAAAATATACATCAGTTGTCTACAAAATGAAACCATTCTCTTTATTTAAATTGTAATTTTGTTTTAAATTGACTATAAAAACAAAATATTTGTTAATAAAATACTTGACAATTTAGTATAAATAGTGACTCGAAATTATTTTGACCCTTATTCACCCTGAGTGTTGGTTGGTCGGCTGAAGTGACAGAGTGGAGGACAGTTTATCAGGTACCAGCTGAGTGCAGCACAGAGAAAGAAACAGGGAGGAAATTATATAAACACACACACATTTTTGCTTATGAAATAAACTATTTTCTGTTTTTGATTATGATTTCAAATTAATATAACAATTAACACGATTTAATAAATGCTAGACTGTTGAGTACATAGTGACTCCAAATTTCCTTGGCCTTTGTTTCTTCATCAGCCTTGACTGGGATGAAGTGACTGAGAGTGGATCCAGGCTTGGAGGTGGAGATAAAAGTTTTTACCAATTACTTCTTAGCGTGATGCATGGAGCAGGGTCTCATAGTGGGATTCCCATCTGAGGTTTAGGAGCTTCAAGCAGTTGAGTCACATGTTAGCGGACTAGCTTCTCCACCTCACTTCACAACCTGCTACCTGTTGTCTTCAGGTTTTCTCTTGCACAGAAAAAAAGGTGGACTTCAGGAAGCATCCAGTTCATGGACTGGAATTTCATAGACCGAGATTGGAGTCTCACACTGCAGGGTGGTCCCACTGGATAACACTGGGTGATGTTTCCCAACCTTCAGCAGACGCAGGTCGTGATCCATTGGAATCATGCATAGCAGGCTTGGAGTTCTGGAAAGTGGGAATCTTGTGCTGAGTTGAGGATTCGAACGCTGATGGAGGTAAGAGCAGATTTTTCTCCAGGAATGTACAGTATGAAGCATCAGCCATGGAGCAGGGCCTCCGGATGGCATGTCTCTCTGTAATCTCTGAGGTTGGAGCAGATGAGCTATATGCTAGTTAATTAGCTTCCTGCATAAACTGAAAAGTGGGATGGGCATTGGGGTCAAAAGTCATGTAATTGAAAGTAGATGTTACATCAGCCAGCTTGGAACAGATGAGCTACATGCTAGTAGATTAGCATCCTGCAGTCTTCTCTGTTGAGGCTTTTCTTTTTTATGGCGTACCATTTTTTTTTATTTATTTATTTTTTCTTCAAAAAGCAAGCGGTTCTTACTCTCCGAATGCTACAAGTAGAATAGAAAGATTTCAGATCATATTTAAAGCAGAAATAAATAAATAAAGCAACAAATCCCTCCCCTTTATCTCTATTGGTTCATTCAAACATAAACTAAAAAGTAGGATGGGCAAATGCCAGAGCGGAACAGGAACTGCATAGTATAACAGAGGGAGATAGCTCCGATTTTTTTCATTTGGGTAGGTGGGGCATTTTAATCCATCAAATTCAATTAATTAAATTTTGTCATGTTAAAACAACAAGTGTTTGCGGACGATAGCAATGATTTTGATAAGCAACAGATGTTCCAGGGCGTTACCAACAGTTTTTGATAAGCAACAGATGTTTGAGAGCGATAGCATCGATTTTTGATTGGGTGGGGCGTTTTAATGGATCAAAATCGATTAATTAAATTTTGTTATTTAAATCAACAGGTGTTTGCATGCGATAACACTGATAACATCAATTTTGATTTGGGTGGGGCGTTTTAATCCATCAAACTCAATTAATTAAATTTTGACATTAGCCACCATCCTTATTTTTAATGTTCTTTGAACCTTTACAAAGTAAACTTGCCAGCTCCTTAAAATCTTAAATTTAAATGTTAAACAATTTAAAATCTTATAATTTATCTATGCTGAAACCATTCCATCAAATTTAACAGCATTGATATTCTCTTGGTTCATTCATGCCATAGGCCTGTGCTAAATGTGATCAGCATTACATCATGATTTTAGATCCACTGACTGATGACTTAATTTGGATTTAACAGAAGTGCAAATAATTGATGTTTATTTTAATTGTATGTTTTTTAACTTGTTGCTTTTAAGATTCTATAGTGTGGGATTAAATATTGTTGGTAATACATGAAGACAGAGTAATATTTTAAATTTCCTGTCAACTTAGCGTCTTTTAATGCATAACAAGCAGTTGGCAGACATCCTCGGTGTCTCGACCGTTGGGGTAAGGAAGTTTTCTGAAAACATGACCCGCCCTTTAACAATTGTTTATGTCAAAGTACACTGCAAAAATATTAAATATTACAAAGTAGTTTTGTCTTGTTTTGTTTCTAGTGCAAATATCTTAGTACACCTGAAATAAGACAAAACTAATTTACAAATAACTTTCTAGCAAGATATAAAAGCTTAAAAGCTTGCTTTAAGTCAATAATTCTGGAATATTGATTAAAAAAAAGTATCAGTTCCATTAGCAGATTTTTTTTGCATTTACAACATGGAAAAACTATTTTGTTTTCTAAAATTTTTCTTACTTATTTTAAGAAGGCTATGTTGTACAGTGTACTTGTTTGTGCCAGTAACTCTGTGGATCAAAACTGGAATTAATCTTATTTTGTACAATGTTTTGATACTACTATGATAGTCTATCAAAATAATTATTTTTTAGCTTCAGTAAGATGAGAGTTTAGAAACTTCACAGGCTATTTCTGACGTTTTAGATAATGAAACAACCTGATGGCCTTTTTTGTGGCTCTGCTGTAGAAATGCTCAGCAGTGTTGCTGACAGTTGATTTCACAGCCATCACTTTAACATATTGAGAAAGTCAGGATCGTTAACTACATGTCCAAGTACAAACACGTTGGTGATTTCCAGTACATTACCTCACATAGCAATGTACCACAACTGAGACAGAACTGTATTGATGGTGTGTGGTGGGAGATCAATGACAACAATGGCAGAACCCTCCCTCCGGGAGCCTGTAGAGGTCAGCGTTAATGTGGGTGGTTGGTGGAGGAGATAATCTCTTGGTTTCCTCCCACAGGGTGTTTGTGGTCAGTCAGTTAAGACACAGCTTTGCTGCCACAGAGACGCTCATATGCTGTTTTTCCCCTTGCCAGCGGTACAACTGGATGTTGTTCTGTGTTTGAAATGAGATGAAGAACATAGATATGCTGAGAGGTGCACATACGTAGTGTACTTGATGTATTTAGATTACATATATATGTATATATATATATATTTTTTAAGAAATGTGTAAAATTCTAGGTCTATTTTTAAGATTCAGACTCAAATGTTTAAACTGAGGCTGTTTTAGACTGAGTTTGTTTTGAAACTCACAGCAGGCTTTCTCTTTGGCCACTTAATGCATAAGCTTATTTAATAGAGCATGAGCAGATCAGGCTAACAGGTCATTGCAGTGAAAGTGATTCATTCCTTTGACTCACTAAGTTTTTTCTGGATGTTTTTTGGTGATTTGTGTTTTATTACACAAATCTTTAGTGTCAGATTGACATGTTTTCCTCAAGGTGAAAAACAAGAAGCCTAAACATCATACACAGAAATGTGTTTGGCATATTGTGTGTGTGCGTGGAAGCAGATTTTGTTCTTGGAGTTGTGCTCACTTGTTCCTGATCTTACACCATGCACAATGGTGTAGAAAATAGAAGAAACACCCTTATAAAGGGCTGGCATTTTCACTGTCAGTGAACAGTAACTATTCCATCCTTTTGGAAACAAACACAAAACAATGATAGTTAAACTATATCCCTAGCGCAACATTTAAGTGTTTTAAAGAATCTGAGAATACACTGTTTTCTAAATAAACTTATATTCTTTTACCATATCTTAGGCTAAATGTATCTTCTGTAGCACACACTGGCTCTAACAACTATTTGCCCCCAAGTGAAGATGTGTTAAGAACCATAAAGTAAATTTATCTATCCTTTCAGTAGCAGAATGTCACACTGAAAGTTTGAAATGTTCAAACCAATATTTGAGAGAGAGAAAGACAAAAGTTTACTAGAAAACATTGGACAAATTAATTAGCACCTCTAGTGTTAGAACCTCATTGGAGCCAATATGACATCACTTAGCCTTCCATAACATTTCACAAGGTTACACTGAGGAGGACCTTTGCTCAATCTGTCTAGATTGCCAAGAGTATTGGACACTGTCCTAAAGGTATTTTCATATTTGTTTCCCACCACAATACAAGCATAAATCAAAAGGATCAAATAAAATAAAGAAACAAAAAAAGGTTTTATGTCTGAACAGTGGTGAAAACACTCATGCCTACCATATATGATGAACAGCTTGAGTGGACAAAACTTATTTTGCTAGATAGTTGCTGTGTTTTTCACTTTTCCCAAATGTTGTGTTGTCAAGTTTTTAAAGAATAGTGTATTCACAACCATTCAGTATCCCATGTGGCTAAAGCAGCACTCCCCTCCTTCCACTGTTTAATAGAAGGGCAGGACTTAATCTTGAATTTTACTGTCCAGGCATATAGTGCCATTTTGTAACAAAATCTAGCATTTTACCTTCAACTGCTATGAAAATGCAAACATAAATTTGACAATTTAATACTTTGAAATTGGCCTGTCTCTTTCAGAACCTTCCTTTCGGGCACTTCGCCTTCAACAAGTCATCAAAACAATACTTCTACATTATGCCATATGTATTTGATGAGGGAATAACAATATAACATGATATACTGTACTTTAGTCTAATGCTGTATGTATTTCCAGGAGCCTTAATAATTTTTACTATTTTGTTAAAATGAAAGGAGACCGAAGAGACAAAAGCTGCTAATGTGTTGCTAGCTGGTGGTAAGGTTGCTTCAAAATGCTCATTATCTTTGTTTAATTATAAACAATGCAGCACATATAAAAACAAACTTATGTTGGTCTCAGAAATTATTTTATCCATTTTATTGTAAATTTTATATTATTATAATAGCCATTGAACTTTATGATTTAACTGCATAGAGGCTCTGTGTGTTGTAACTTAATATAGTTTTCTTCATAAAGTATGCCAAAGAGATTTTGATCATATGATGCTTCTTAGACATTGTGATTACAATTTTTTTTATTTTTTTATTTTATTTATCAACTTAGTACAGATTCACTGACAAAAGACTTGAATGTTGATTTACCAGTTCAGGTCAAAAACTCAGATACCAGACAGACGAGCTGGGCTCCCACCACAGCCCATGAAAATGTTATTTTCTCTGCACAGTAGCCTGACCTGAGGGTATGTTTTCCACTTCCAAACCTCTCTACAGCAAATATTTGTTCATTTTCCTCTTTTCATCAGCTCTTTTGTTTGAATCTGAAGGATGAAAGAGGACTGTTGGCAGGATGCTTCCAACAAAAGACGAGGGAACTATTTTCAAATAGAAAATTGATTCTATTTGATGAGCGTTCAAGTAAATCTTAAAAAAACAGTGTGACAGAGAAAAACATCCTCTCACACTAAAATATGATGGTATGTGCAATAATTTAAAAGGAATACTTACATTTATGCACAATCAGACTAACAGCATAGCAAGAACACAGTGAGACTTGATTTGCATATAACTGGATAACTGCAGATTAAATTTAAGTAATTAGTATTGAAAGAAAATATGATTGTTTCTACATTGAAATATTAAGCCAGTGTCTTATTTGTGCCAGTAAACAATAAGGAAGACAAGCTCAATTAATATATCAATAAATGCATCACACATTAAAACGGCAGAGCATTGCATGGAAGACGCAGCTGTTTTCTCACATGCAGTGTTTAAGGTGTGCTATTTATTTAATAAAAGCAAAAGAATTTGCTTCTAGTTTGAGCTCTTCTTTGTGACTGGAGGTGATGCTCATCCATTCCTTATAGCCTGTCTGAGCATCATTTCTCCTCGTGCTATAACCCAATCTTACCATTAGCCTGGACAGGGGGATGTTGTCAGTCTTTTCTTCCATGTGCGTGACTAGGGAGATGACCAGCTGCTGGACCGAAAATGTGATCAGTTAATAAGATTTCTCTTTCTGTCTGTCTACAAACGCTTCAGTCCCAAACAAAGATATATACTGTCAAAGTCCTGCCTTAGAAATATACATAAAGTGTTTTTTTCCTTGACATATAGATTTAGACCCTTGGTTTTTGCTTAAGGTGAAATAAAATTACATTTATGAAACACTTGATAGCTACATTGATAGGGGTATTGTGGAAAATAACCTGCTTTAGACAGAAAAAGAAAACATCAAGTAAATAGAACCGTTTCTGGAATCATTTTTCCATTTAAAGCATGAACATGAGGCCTCCAACTATTTCACCTCTCCTGCTATTTCAAGGAAAGTGAATGAGAGATTCATTTTAATCAATGACATGATCATCTCAGCCACGTAACACATGTAAAACTTGGATTAAAGTTCACCAAAGTCCAGGCTGTTTAAGACTGATGAGTAAAAATGTTTGCATTATTGGTAGTAAAGAATGTGAAGCTTTTTAGCTTAATCAAGACTGTGCACACCTTCTCAAGGTGTTGCATTTGATGCTTCAGGACATCCAAACATCAGAGGATGACCACACATCATTAGTTCATCCGATTTAGCAAGTAACAAATCACTTCAATTATGATCTTCATAATTATAGTTTGATTTTATGCAAGTACTCTTCTGCAAAAGAAAACAAGAATCTTCTGTTATATTGTTTGTAATCAAAGTCATATTTTAACTACAGACATTATTGAAATTTATCATTTGTCTGAGGGCCTTGTTCATTATCCAATATATATATACTTTATTTTTTAATCATGTCATGGGGATAACAAATGGTCTCAATAATTCTCTAAAATACGTGGTTGATACACAACCATGAGTTTACAATCATTCCATGAGAGTTTGCTGATAACTTACATATATGAGGAATCCCAGGGGGCTAGTTAGTGCCTGACTTTAAATCCTCTTCTATTCCCCCAACCATAAGATCCTGAATACATTCAGAAAAAATTGGTTTGAATTAGTGTTTTGTAGAAACAGTACCATATTTTGTATCTGGAATAATGGCATAGCCAGTTGTTGGGGTTTTAAAAATTTTCTCATTAAAAACTTTATTA
This sequence comes from Phalloptychus januarius, assembly GCA_902982915.1. Taxonomy (NCBI): domain Eukaryota; kingdom Metazoa; phylum Chordata; class Actinopteri; order Cyprinodontiformes; family Poeciliidae; genus Phalloptychus; species Phalloptychus januarius. Next base: position 17,602,242 of record CADWAE010000481.1, read on the forward strand.
CAACTTGTAATAAAACTTTATTACAAGTTCCTTGTCTGTTTGTGCGGCAGACTGCGTAGCACCCTATAACCATTTCTAAAGTGAAATCAACTAAATGAAAGCAGTATTAGACTACCAGTTGTCTGACTTTACAAAACAACCTATGAGAGCAGGCTGAGTTCTGAAGAGTGTGACATCACGTGCAAAGGATCAATAGCTCACACACCAGAGACCTCACCCTTTGATCAACAATAACTGGAACATTGATCAATATATTTGATGTAAATTTTCTTGTAGCTATCCATGATAGCACAGAATGAACACTGAGGGAGTTGAGGTAGAAACAGAACAATAAACTAATCAAAGGAAATGCTAAGAATTAAAACCACAAAGAGCAAAATATAAGAAAGGAACAAGAACATCAACTCAAAGAAATCATTATGTATCAACTATTCTCACAGTGAGTAGAATCTTCACACCCATTATTTCTATTCTATTAGATTCTATTCCATTCTTCACCTCCTGCTGTATTGGGAATATTAGAATGTATTACTCAAGCTTGCCTGTTACCACCTGTATTAAATGGCTAATCCAGGTAGAGTATCACAGAAGAGCTTAACTCTTGACACAGAGCATGAAATGTTCCATTGAAATTTGGTTTTTTGAGTTTGATGTTATGGCCAATTTCAAATTACAGCAGTGTGCAGCTGCAGCCATCCATTAGCCACTTTCTCACGCTCCACCATCATCCACAACCACATACAAGAGTTAGAAGAGATCAACAAAATGTCGTCCAAGTGCCTTTCAATTATTGCCCAATGTCAGACCCTTGTAGGGTGAGACACAAGTAGACCATCAAAAAGCTAATGCCTTTTGATGGTCTAATTAACAACATGAGGTTAATGTGTCTGGATGGATAGTAATGATGTTATAGGCCACTTTTTCCTCATGCTAAATCACCACACCACTTAAAGCACTGTGGCAGAAAAACAAGCCCCCGAAGTGAGAAAAATCAAAGCGAACTCACTGTGACTGGAACTGTTAGAGCACTATTAGTCAGGGGTTCATGGCCAGCAAAAGGGAATGTGTGGGTGAGGCGATGTTTCAAACAAACAGCAGTAAGTTGTGGAAAGGTCAGCCTGAAGAGTTCAACATGCAATGTTCCAAAACTAATAAATGAGCAGAACACTAATAAAATGAGTTCTCAGACTTTGCATCTTGAATAGCAGACCTCAAGCTTTTCTTTTTAGACAAAATGTTTAGTATTTTACCGAGCAAGTGCTGTTATCTAATTCAATTCAGTTCAGTTTTATTTCATAGCAAAATATTAGCTCGAAACACTTTTTAAAAAATTATTTTAATTCAATCATGCATACATTCTAATTGCTTTCTCAAACAGTACAGTAAGCGCAATTAATTAATCAAGGAAGCCCAGCAAAGCATCTAGTCACTGACTTGCACCATTCATTATTCCAAGACAAGCCTTGTGTGTTGACTTCAACAGTAATCCCTCATAACGAGCATGCACATTGCAAATGTGGAGAGGAAAAATTATTTCAATTTTCATAATAGTTAAAGTTAATAGCAGGAGAAGCATAATGTAGACAAGTACTTTATCTCAGTTGATGTTCTCCTCTAGGAAAGAATCACAGCCTTAGATAACTCTAAGTTTATCAAAAAGGAAAGTTTTAAAACTAGATTAGAAAGTAGGGGACCGGAGGGTGTGCTCCAATTACAGGGGGGTCACACTCTTAAGCCTCCCTGGCAAGGTCTATTCAGGGGTCCTGGAGAGGAGGGTCTGTCGGATAGTTGAACCTCGGATTCAGGAGGAGCAGTGTGGTTTTCGTCCTGGCCGTGGAACGCTGGACCAGCTCTACACCCTCAGCAGGGTTCTGGAGGGTGCGTGGGAGTTCGCCTAACCGGTCTAAATGTGTTTGTGGACTTGGAGAAGGCGTTCGACCGCGTCCCTCGGGAAGTTCTGTGGGGGGGTTCTCCGGGAGTATGGAGTACAGGGCCCTTTGATGCGGGCTGTCAGGTCCCTGTACGACCGGTGCCAGAGTCTGGTCCGCATTGCCGGCAGTAAGTCGGGCTCGTTCCCGGTGAGAGTTGGACTCCGCCAGGGCTGCCCTTTGTCACCGATTCTGTTCATTACGTTTATGGACAGAATTTCTAGGCGCAGCCGGGGTGTTGAGGGGATCCGTTTTGGTGGTCTTAGGATCGCATCTCTGCTTTTTGCGGATGATTTGGTCCTGTTGGATTCATCAGAGCGTGATCTGCGGCTCTCGCTGGAGCGGTTCTCAGCCGAGTGTGAAGCGGCCGGGATGGGAATCAGTGCCTCCAAATCCGAGGCCATGGTCTTGAGCCGGAAAAGGGTGGAATGCCTTCTCCGGGTCGGAGGGGGTGTCCTGCCCCAAGTGGAGGAGTTTAAGTATCTTGGGATCTTGTTCACGAATGAGGGAAGAAGGGAGCGGGAGATCGACAGGCGGCCTCTGCAGCGCAGCCTCTGCAGTGAAGCGGGCGCTGTACCAGTCCGTCGTGGTGACTGACTGATGATGGTGATGATGATGATGGTGAGCTGAGCCAAAAAGCGAAGCTCTCGATTTAACGGTCGATCTACGTTCCTACCCTCATCTATGGTCATTGTCATGATGGGCTTAGCTAGACTTTTAGCCCACATGCAAGAACACCATACAGAAGAGGGATGAGAAATAATAACAGTTTATTTACAGAAATAAATGAAAATGAACAGATCGTGGTCCGGTCCGGGAGCGGAGCTGCTAACCGTTCAGCGTACTGGAGAGAATGACAACAGGAGATGGTGAGTTTGCGGTTGTAGGAAAAAAGGAAGCCCGAGTCTAGAACGGTGAGTGAGTAGTGCTTACAGTTGTTGGTCTAGACCGGGGGTGGGGGGAGTAGGGGTGATCCGGGGTCTCGGGTTCCAAGGAAGACCCTTCAGTGGTCAGGTGAGCGGGGGGGAGGTTTCCTTGGTGCGTCGGATGACGCTCGGAGGAGCGGCGGCGTAGGAGGGCGAACAGGCAGGCGGAGGCGTCGACGGAGAAGACAGACTGCTAGTCAGACTTGGGCTGGAGATCGGTCTTCCACTTTCACTGGTGAGTGTGGAGGCTCGGGCATCTGTGGGGTGACAGCCCACGGCGTCACGAGGAAGCAACGAGTAACAGGTCAGGAGCTGCTGAGATCACCTGAGGGAAACGGAAGCCACAAGGAAACAAATTACTCTCAGATCACGAGGCGGACAGAAACAAAACAAGGAACTCTGAGGAGGCTTGGAGGGGCTGCGAGGTACCATCACTGGCGACACTCTGGCGTCGAGGTACTGGCAGTCTGCCTCTCTTAACCCGCCGCTAACGAGGTGATTGTCTCCTGGTGCGACGATGACGTCAGACGCCCTCCTACCAGCCGACTCCAAAACTCCCCCTAGTGGACAAAACCCTCAAACAATCCCAGAACCTAACAGTCATGAGCTTTGGGTCATGACCGAAAGAACGAGGTCCCGGATACAAGCGGCCGAAATGGGTTCTCTCCGCAGGGTGGCTGGGCTCTCCCTTAGAGATAGGATGAGAAGCTCGGTCATCCAGGAGGGACTCAGAGTAGAGCCGCTGCTCCTCCGCATCGAGAGGAGCCAGTTGAGGTGGCTCGGGCATCTGGTCAGGATGCCTCCTGGACGCCTCCCTGATGAGGTGTTCCGGGCACGTCCCACTGGGAGGAGGCCCCGGGGAAGACCCAGGACACGCTGGAGGACTATGTTTCTCGGCTGGCCTGGGAACGCCTCGGGATTCCCCCGGAGGAGCTGGAACAAGTGGCTGGGGAGAGGGAAGTCTGGGCCTCCCTTCTTAAGCTGCTGCCACCGCGACCCGACCCCGGATAAGCGGTAGAAGATGGATGGATGGATGGATGGATGGTGGATGGATGGATAGAAAGTAGACAGAGTGTCTGACTCAGAGACTAAAACTAGGTGAGCATGATGCTAATGCTACCACAGGAAAAGCGTTAACTTGCATACATTGCTCTAGAGTATCAAGAAGCCCTCTAATGACCTAAAAGAGTTTAAAAAAGAAATAAAATTTGACATAGAAGCCCTCAAAGAAGATGTAATTGCCACAATGAAAGGACTTCTCAGCAGATTCAGAAAGGAAATGATGTGAGAGTTACAGAACAAGAAGGGCAATATCACCGAGGCGCAGACTCGAATAGCTGACCTCGAAGCTGCATGCTTAGAAATGAAAGACTTTTGGATATAAAGGTTCCCCTTGTGTTATATGTTGTTTAATTAGGAGTCTCCCCCTAGTGTGCAATTCATGTGCTTTTGGTTGTTTTGTTTTTTTTCTTTTAGTTTTTGTGTTTTGTTTGACCTTTTTTTCTTGATTGTACTCTAAAATTAATAAAAATAAAGTTAGAAGAAAAATGATGACCCCAAAGTCATTCAAAGTCAACACATTGGAGAACGGTTTGAGAGTAGTGTCAGGAAAGAAGATGCTTTTCCTCCTACTTCTTTCTGGTCATATGTGTGGACGCAGCAGGGGAAACAGTCCCATGCTGGGTGGGATCTTTCATAATACTGCTTCCTCTGTCCCTGGGCATCTGATAGATGCACAGAGGTAGAGTCAGAAAGTGCTTCTAACTCTACCTCTGTGGTGCCTTTAGCTAAAATCATCTGCTTCTCAGCCTGGCCTCTATGACTCTTTGCTTTTCCTCTAAAACAAAAGTACAGCTGGACCAGCTGCTCTGTCCTCCGAAACAAACCCCAGTCAATCTGAACTGACTGGGGTTCAGATTGATGCTCACCGATGCCACATGCATACTCAGCATTAGAGGTTGCTGCAAAGCTGATGGCTACATTGTGTTAGGAGTGATTACTGAGTAAAGTCAGTAATTTGATGTCTCTCACCCCTGAGAAATTAACACATTTAGACATTTAGCTTTAAATTATAAGTACTATAAAATGTCAGCTTAAGCAAACATTTATTTGTTTATTCATGTCCACTTTCAGCCTTTAAATCAGGAGCAGAACATTTGTTGGACAGGATTGGCAGGACTGTCATATTTACTCAGACACAGACTGGAGGAAAGTGAAATGCATCCTGTCCTCACTGCTCTGCTTTCTCTCACACAAGACAGAAAAATATTAATGTTGCTTTGTTTTTGTGTAACTAGTAGAAGAGTATATTGATTTACATCAGAGTTTATTTTGCATTGTTGGGCAAAACAGCGTTTAATTTATTTCAGGGTTTCTTGCACAGTTACAATTTTTTGTATTTACAGCAGTTTCAGTGTAATGATATTTAGATAAATGAATCTGAATAACAATTAGAACTTTTAAATATATGAAAATTAGCTAGTAGCTATGAATAGTGTTACAAAAATGTTTTCATTTTTGTAACTCCTCGCTCTATTAATATTTCATTGTTCTGATGTCAGAAAAGAGGTAAAATATTAAGTACATTTGTTTTCAACTTTATCTATGTAATTGATTTGATTTTTTTTCACTCTTTCTTTTTTTAATTAACTAAATCATTTAGAAAAGTGAGCAAGTTTCCTAAAGGTAGGTAAGGCCTTCAGGGATTTCACTGACTGAGCCAGCATCCAGTTTGATAAACTAGTGATGGCTGACCAGTTGGTCACTGTGGAACATAAGAGACCAGAGGAAAGGACTGGATGACAGAAACTTGCACAGCCCAATCCAGTATATCAATAATATCAACAAGTTATCAGTATGGGATCAGCACTATTATGTTGATACTTTAGCTTCAGAGTCCTGCGTAAAATTTCATTTTATTTTTGCATTGCAGTTTCTTAACACTACCTCAAAACAGGTTTTGTTTTGTTCAGCTTTCAAATGGCATTTTTTGGCAAATTTTTGGCATTTTGTTTATTTAGGATAATAATGCATGCAAACTCCTAAAGGTCAGAATTTCATGACATTTCAAATTTACATAAAAAAGTTTAAGTTTTACACTTTTTATTAAAGTTTGACCTTTTGTTTCCAGAATTAGACATTTAGTTTGCATTCTGCCTGTACCCTCAAACCCTGTGCTGAGAGTACAGTGTGTGAATGCCTGTAGACAGGTACTGTGTCTGAATACCTGGCAGGTCCACCTGACATTTGGTTTTCTAAAGGTCAGAAGTTTCATGATATATCAAACTTAAATAAAAGTATCGGCATTAGTACAGGTCCTGTATTTTGTTGGCATCAAATCAATTCCAAAATATGCATTATCACACACATCTAAAACCATGCAGTTGAAGCAGCTCTGTGTTTATATACTACACCCTCCATTTCTACATGTTTAGTGGGGTTGTGCAGATCTGTAAGCCAGTCACCATTCTCAGCAGTCCTTTAGCATTTGCTCTGACATTTGCTCTTGCCTGACTTCAACAACAGTGACTAAATACTTTCATGCTGTTGTTAATTTTAATATTGTCTTCAGTGTTCAAATCAGACAGCTAAGTGTTTGTCGGTACAGGGGGAATGCCACTCTGCAAACTAAGTACGTCTAATTCTGGAAACAAAAGAAAGATCAGCATTTATTTATTTTTCCTTAATTGCATGATTGTTTCTGTTTTTCTACAATAGCTTATTGAAATTTATGTATTTATTTATTTGCACTGCCTTCAAAAGGTGCAGTTTTTGTTTTATTTTGCTGGGCTTTCTTGCACAATGACAAAGGATTCTTATTCTTCTTATTCTGAGAATAAGATGCACCAAAATGTAGCAGTCAAATTATTGACATCCTTTCACATGACAACAAATATTTAGAAGAGAGTATCCTCATTACATGAGAGAAAAATGACACCCTTTTGGCCTCCATATGAAACACTAAGTGTGATTCACACCAGAGCATTTCAGTTTACTGCAAGTGAACCAGACTTTGTTTCCTTGAACAGCCGATGGCTGAGTTGTTTAAGCAGATTGTGCGGAGAGAAAAAGACATCTCTATAGATAATTTACCATTTTTTAAAATTCAAAAATTAGAATTCTCAGACTGCTGTCACTGCAGAATCTTTAAGTCTTTCACTCGTGTTTTTTAATGCTGCAGTCATCATCTTACATGGAGAACAATACGCTTTTAGTTCCTGTTTTACCTGCTGCTCATTCTCAGGCTTTAGCATCGTGTCGCTGACATAGCCAGGCGGTGTAACTTCTAACGGTTACCTGGCCTGGTGTGCGTGAAGACAACCATCCAGAATAAAGGCATGACAGCACATCAGCCTGGACTTTCTCATCTGGCAGGTGCATCTGACATTTGCTGCCACCTCCATTGCGAAACATGGAGGTGGCAGCATCATGCTGAGCAGGATGATAAAAACTGTTCAGAATTGTTGGGGAGATGGATAAAGGGCCAAGTGTGGAGGAGGGATTTAGATCAAAACATGTACATGTTCAGTACTGACCTAAACCCAGCAGAGTGTTTGTGGCATGACTTGAATATTAATATTCACCAAATCTGAGCTTCAGCTATATTTGTCACAATGGTGGGGGTACAAAGTATTCACTCTGAGGGGCTGAACATAAACGTACAATACACTCCAGCAAGAAAAGATTTTCATTTACTACATTCCATTTTTCTCACAGTTACACAGTCCTTTACTTACATCTACAGTCAAAATGTTTAAAAAATTCTTCACGTTTGTAACAGTCCTGTGGCAAGTAGTAGAGCTGTGAGATATTGCATACTTTGGAATTGATCAGATACCAAGGAACTATTGGGCTAGTATCACCAACACTGATAGACACTTTTTATTTAAATTTGTTATATAATTACTGCCCTTTAAATGTTTTTGTGATTTTTACTTGGAATTACTTTGTTCAAACCTTGGAATTTGGACAAACTTTATTGCCATCTAAAAAATACAATGATAACACATTAACTGAGTTGTGTATATTTTTCTAAATAAAGTGCAAAAAATGTATCATTTGAGAGCAAATAAAAAAGTATTGAGGTAGAGTTGAGAAACTATAATACAAAAGAAAATGGAATCTGAAACTAAAGTATTGATTTTAACACACTGGTATTGATCTAATATTGATACTTTGGTATCAATATAATTGATATCTTGGATCAATCCGCCCACTCTAGGAAACTGAAAACTTTTCGAAGTCTGAATAATTTAGCAAGGCACCTTTATCATTAGGAAGCGGACAGAAAGATTCATTATATAGATATGCTTTTATTAGAAATAAGACACATTCATATTGTGCTCTGAAAACTGTACATCAACAAAAAAGCAGTACTGGCAAAATAAAAAGGGGCGGGGGTGGAGGGGGTGCATGACCTGGGGATGGGGCTGGGGGTCTGTGTTGGAGGTAAGGATGGCTTCATGGGGGTATGGGAGAGGTGGGAGAGGGAGGGCAGACAAACACAGATCTGAGTGACTCAGTGGTGATATCAAAACACACACAGTTACATAGCGATACAGAACACTTGTAGTCCAGTACCATGATGAGTCAGGGGAGGTGTGCGTGGGTGTGTGTGTGTGTGTGTGGGGTCGGGGGGGGGGGGTATCAGTATCAGAATAAACATGTTCATATTCATAATAATGAGAACAACTATCCTCAAGCACAGTAAGAAAGATATTTATAGGCTAAAATCCATTCTGTAGAACTCTGTCGAAATAATTACAATGCTATACATCAGGACTCCAGGTGAGCCTTGTGCTTTCTCTCTGTGCAGTCTGCACACACACACACACACACACACACACACCGCCTGATGACCTCAATGGATGTCATCACCGTCGACCAATGAGTCAGATATAAGTAGAGCCGCATACTCCTAATGCGCTTCTCAGGGCACACACACACACACACCCACCCCTGCGCACACACCCACGCACTGGGTCCTTTCGGTCCACTTTTCCAGACTGTCAACATGTTGAGCTTTGTTTGTCTCAGTGTGTCTTTACTTTATGAACCCCAAGCAGCTGGGCTCCCTCTGGATGATACGGGCCAATCAGAGCCAGCAGCCCACCAAATTGTCCCGCCCAAACCACCGTCTCTGAACTCTCCCTGCTTTTTGTCTTTTTTGTTCTCCATCTAGTCACAGTCCTGTTGACCTCGGCATGCTCCTATCACTGTGCCCAGATCAGTTCTGAAGAGCGGGTCGGGTCCGGTCCCGTTCCGGTCTGGGTCTTCAAACCCAGCTTAGTGTCAATGAGAGGCACTGGAGCTGAGCTTAACATCAGTCTCCATCAGGACACCCTCAATATTAGCAAAGAGACACATGGGGATTATTATATGGTAACAGTTGAATACAGGGGGAGCATAGCTATGCTGTTTAGAACATCTGGATGATGCACATGTAGAAGCACTCGGTCTCTTGTTATGAGTCAGCTGACTGTTGTCCAGACAGTCCACATTTCGGCCACAACAAAGTATCAAATGAAACAAAAAGGGACACCATGTTCCTCTTCGCTCAAGACTTCATTTTCCAACCCTGTGAATCTGGTTCTCAGCCCTTCTCCAATATTTATGTCCCTGCAGAGGACTCTACTTCATTTTGTATTGAGCATGGCAGTGTGCAAGAGTGTGTGTTTGTGGTGACAGCACTGAAGATGGCAGGGAGCTGCGGGGTGTGATGCCCGGGTCAGAGGTCACACTTCCGTCTGCAGGTCCATGATCTCCTGGCCCACCAGGGGGATGGTGGCACTGCTCTTCTCCCACTCCACCGTCTGCAGCTCCAGGGGCGACGCCGCCACCGCTTCCAGTTCCTTCCTTACCCAAGAAGGGGGCGAATGGGGTTTCCGGATGCCCTCCCATGCCCTCTTACTGGGGGTCTGCTGCTTGTCCTGCAGAAAAGGACACAATGAGAGAACTCACCTTTTTTATTTGAGAAACATTTGAATAAAGCAGAAGTGGCCAACTCCAGTGTCCCAGAGCCAATGTCCTGCATGTCTCAGATGCTTCTCTTTCAGAGCATAGTTAAAGTAATGACTGAATCTGGTTCCCAGCAAGTCGTAAGGTGCTGCAGATGAATCATTAATTTGGTTCAGGTGGGAAAGAGGAAAACAGGCAGGTTGTCGGCTCTTGTACACTGATGGTGGCCTGAAAGTTACTTCATAATATAAATTCAATATAAACTATATCAACTTACAAGTTTCCACTTTAATTGTTATGTAAAGTGAAATGCAAAAAGACTGAATGGATTTTTTCAGTTTTTGCTTTTTGTAACTAGATGTTTCAGCTCATCTCACAAATTTTACCATAAGACAAAGGTAACCTTTCAAAAAAGAAAAAGAAAAACATTTGCAAATGATTTAATTTATTGAAAAATAAATACCTACACCAATCTGGGGCAATACATTTGGACTATAGAAATTTAAGAACAGATGAAAAACAGTCAGTAACATTTACCAATCTGGAAAGCTGTTTGTAGCGGTTCAGGACTCGACAGAACCTCAGTGAGATCGGCTAAGAGAGCAGAGCGGAAGCTTCCAGGAGAGCAGCAGGTCTCACACAGAGCTGATCAAGCCATCACTTTTACAAATTAGTCACAATCAACACATCTTATGACATATTTTTTTTCTCACAGAAACCCCGATCCAATACTGCTGATCAACGGAAACACAAAGGCCAATCTCATATCTCCCAAAAACGTTTTGCTTTTCTCCCAGACTTTTAGGGCAGCTCTGTGGAGAGGCAAAATCTAAGTGAATACTTTCTTCCTCTTTTTTTGGAAGGTTTGAGTAACAGGACACACAGTGTTCCAAATGGTGGAACAACTAGTTAATAATTTGTTTTCACAAATAGAAAGTTCGGCTTGCATATGGAATTTTACACAGGCTTTTTCCCCAATAAAAGAAAGCCTAATCTGAAAACAGGATTTTATTTTTAACTCAGGTTGTCTTTGACTGATGGTGGCAAGGAAGCAAAAACAGAAGACACCTATTAAGAGGCAAGTACTTTTCACAGTACCATAAAAACATTTAGCAATACCTTTAGACAGGACAATAAATGTGCCTTATCTTAATGAAATGGTGGTTATGGAATTTAGAGCTATATTTTTGCAAATAAAACAAAAGAAGAAAAAAATTTTTTTTATAGTGAATCAACTAAAATATGAATAATATGAGCTTTCCGTTAAAGGAGCTCAATGCAAGCATGAAGTGGCATGAATGTCCCCCCCACCCCTCCAAATCTCCTTTTTGTCTGTAGAGTCAAGTCAACGAAATTCTACAAGTTCTGTAATAAACTGGTTGATAATGAAACAGGAGAAGCAGACAGGCAGTGCTGGTTGTTTGGCTGCTGGTGTCATTCAGCATAATGACCATGGGCTCCTTTCAGGTTTGTAGAGCCTTAAAAGCTCAGGGCGGCAGTGGGTTCACACTTCTAACACATCAGTTCCACAACAAACATAAGAATGTTTAATATGTTACTTTGATTTCATGTGTGATAACCACATAAGTTGTACCAGGTGACGGAACATCAAAATTTTACGAACAATTTGGGTTGACAGCTGAGGCAAATATAGACATACTGTGTAGAGATATCAGGCATAACATTATGACCTTCCTACTAGTGTGTTGGAGCAACTCTGTGGTGGAGTCTGATGCTAGCAGCAGATCCTTAAAGTTCTGGAAAAGGATCGGTTCGTTTGTCCAGAACATCCCACAGAGGCTGAGTTGGCCTTAGATCATAATGTGCTGATATTCTGACACCTTTCTGTCAGACTCTTCTTCAATACTCTGAGCTACACTCCCTCAACTGTTGAGACAGACTTCAGGGGTCAGCCTTCATTCCTCATGTGCCTCAATGGGCCTTCATGAACCTCCTTGAACTTTCACACCGCAGAACCCAGACACCAGACAACATCTGCAGATTAGGAAATGTGGTCACGATCTGCTCCCTTTAAAACTTGCTCACATCCTTGCCAGGTTTTTCCTGCCTTATTGATTGGAGATGATTGTAGATTTCAGGAGGAACAGGGCTAGACAAACCCTATTTCCAAGTGGAGGTGGTTGAGGAATATAAATACCTGTGTTCATCTGGAACAACAGACTGGACTGGAGACAGTGCGTCTTGAGGAAGCTAAGATCCTTCAAGGATTGCAGTAAGATGCTACAGATCTTCTTGTTGAGAGTGTCATCTATTCTGCTGTCATCTGTTGGGGCAGCATCAGAACCAGGGACATAAAAAGGGTCAACAGCCTGATAAAAAAGGCTGATTCTGTTCTGGGGATGACTATGGAACCTCTGCAGACGATGATGATGCAAAGAAAGTTTTTGCATAAAATCAAGAAAATTATGACCATCCTCTTCATGACAGTCTTAAGTCAGAGGTTTTTTTTACAGACTGCAACAGGAGATCTTTCCTGTCAACTGCCACTGAACAATAACTCTTTGAAGAATTCAAATTCATATGAGTTACAACAACATTGATTTGCATTAATAAATTATTTTGAATTTGAAGGTTTACTTGCCACCCATGGCAAGCTGTTAGGATGAGATAATTAGAGTCCATTCTTCTGTCGGTCATAATGTTATGCCTCATCCATGTATGATCTTAAGAAGTACTCTTTAACAGAATGATGCAGTTATTTTTAATTTAATATTTTTGGACTAAAGTTAAAAATAAACGGAATCTGTGAATCTTTGAGAAAATTGGCATGAAAATATATTTGTCAGTATTTATATAAAATGAAAAAAACTAGCATGCCCTTTAAGAATCCAGAAAAAAAGATTCAAGGAAATTTGAAACAAATAGGTCATATTTAAGACTGCCGCAACAAGCAATTAATTAATTGCATGATAAAATAAGATCAATAATTTCCATTTTGAGGATTAACATTTTTTGAAGGGAAATTCTACTATATAAACATCATAGTCAATTTTATTTATGGTTAACACTAAACTAACACTTAACACTTTATAGCAAAGCAATTATAATAATAATAATGACACAATATTTTTTCATGTTCATTTAAATTTGTTTTTTGTTAATCACTGAATATCAAGGCCGAGACCTTTGGAAGGGCAGAGACTCAAAGTTAAACAGGGGCACATTGAATAAGATTTTAAAATACCGTATTACCAATACAGCTATATGTTAATCAAGCATCTAATATTTAATCGGATCAGACTGTATCATTGTCATCATGTGGGAACAATGCAAAGCAAATTTATTCTAGGTTTTCCCCAACAGGTACAATGTTGCTGTTTCTGCTGCTGTCAGAGCTGAAGGGCTGAGATAATCTGAGGCCAGAGGAGAGAAGGTCGCTGGTTATGAAGTTTGTTATGAAATAAGCAAATTTGCTGCTATAATACTAAATAAACCTTAATAATATCTCACTGTTTAATCTCCGTAGCAACCTGGCTGCAGATTGATTTAAAGATCAAAAAAGCTCAGAGGGGTTAACTCTACATATTCTCAGAGATCTAGAATTGTAAGGCTGAGATTAAATTATTTTCATTAGATTTTGTTATTCAACAAGATCTTGGGAAACATCTATGCATTTAAGTTTAGTCAATTACTGCAACAATGTTTTCATAGGTCTACCTAAAAAATCTATCAGACTTCTACTATAGGTCTAGGGCTGCTATAAGTGCTTGAATAGTAACACAGACCACAGATGTAAAACTTTAGCATTTCTTTGTTGAGAATCACAATAATGTTAAATTTTATTTGATGGTTTCAGCAGAAATAAATTAAAGAAATAAATTGTACATTTAGGATTTAATTCGAAAGTTTACTTTGTAAAAGTGCAAAGAATCATCTTGATAGTTTGATTGTTGTGTTACCAAGGCTGCTATCTGTAATCTTTGTGTTTGGACTTGGTTGGTTTACAAATACATCACAGCAAATAATAGCCAATAATCAGTGGTTGATTTTAAGCTTATATATATTTTTTTTCAATCTGTCAGCAGTGGCTAACAATAAGGAGGGGGTGCCGGGACTTTGGGATGCGTACTGTGAAAACCTTCAGAGGCCTTCAGAGAACATCTGCATCCATCCTGTCAGTTCAATGCTGTGGTTGAACTGACAGGGCAACTGCTTCTAATGTATGGATGTGTCAAATTAAAAGGGGCAGTTTAAGAAAATTAAGCACTTTTCAGATTTTTTTATTGTTTTGAAATATATATATTTTTTTTATTTAAAATCCATGCCTTTTACTCTCCTTCCCTAGTTACACACTGTGTGTATTGTTCAATAATAATAAAAAAAATGTCAATAAATTTTCACTGACAGTTTGTGGTTGTAATGTAACAAAATGAAAAGCACTATAAGCAGATCTCAGCATTTGGTATTAATGGTAGTGCTAAATATGCTCACCCACAGCTTAAAGCCACCTTTCATTTATTCTGATTCTAACAACACAGAATGATAAACCACCATGTTTAGAGCTAAGGCATTGCCAGTTAAACAGGAGAGTTAATGTCAGTGTTAATTTGTGCTAATGGTTAGAGGGAAAGGGACACATTCAGTATAGCAGAGGGGAAGGGGCAGAATAAAATCAAACTGTTTACACTCATGTTGGTCTTGTCACTGCCGGTAGAGGACACACTCCATCTTTTGGCAGCTTTGGCATCAACAGGTGGAGACTCTCTATCCTTGTCTGCACTTTGAATCTTCCTGTTCAGGTCTTGAAACATGTCCTGGTGCCGTTTCCGGGTGTGCATTATTTTCTACACAGGAACATCGCACGTTACGTACAAGTTTAATAGAACAGACTACCATCAGTTCTACTTCTGTTTTCTCTGCACATTAAATGTTCCTACTCTGCACATTATTATCAGTTCTGGAAAATAAATGCAGTTAAAAAAGGTAGAGGTCTTTAAAACAGACATCAGGCTTTTTGGTGTATGTTTCAGATTCTCTGTAGGAAGCAAGGAAACTACAATTACCTCAAAGTCAAGCTCTGCATAGCGTGATTTTCGTCTCTGGGGGGAGATGAGACAGAGAGATTAAAATTCCTTCTTGATATTGGAGGTCTTGTGAGCAGAAATACTCAGGTGTTTAATAGTGGAGCTCCACATGAACCGCTTTAGAAAAGGTCTTCCTGGGCTTAGCAGGAGTGAGTCATGGGGGACGAAATGAGCTCTGCTGTTGGTTATTCAGGCCCCGCTGGCACGAGTTTGCAACAAACAGCTTGTGACCGAATGACCTTTAGGTCAGCTGTCCCAGAGAGCTGAAGGAAGGCCTGACCTTCAGGTTGCCTGCTTCCTCTGGCAGCTGCTGCCTCACACGCCATTATGGAAGTGTGTTTTGCCCCGGAGTGAAAAGACACCAGCAGGCAGATGTCTGAGCCACTTTGTGCTGATCGGCATGGCGTCTCATCCACATGCTGCTGTCTGTAGCGTGAGCTCACAGAGAACTAACCTTTTTACAGATGCTCCTTTTACATGGGCCCAGAGAAGCTTCTCATTATGAGTGGAAGCAAGCAGTTGTGGTATGCATCAGCTCGGAGATGACCAAAGTGATGAAAACATGAAATGTTTTGACAGCAATTAATGATACTTCTAAGTATTGGAATGATTATTCAGATTAATAACGTTTGCCTCATATGGTGATCATAGCTGGGAATCCTTTCTCACTCTGACGCTGTGTTGGTTAAACACTTACGAGGCACAATAAATTATTCCAGAAAGCAATTATAGAACTTAATTGTTCCTTCAGCTGCTTGCATTAATCCTTAGTTTATGTTTAATAACAGATGCTGCATCATTCATGACTGATGCAGGAGAAACAAGAACTTGGTTAAAGTTAAATTCTGATTTCTCTGCATTATGAGGCAAAAACAAATGAGAAAATGTGATGAAAGATTGATATTAACAGTGTTTACTTTCCAAATCTGCATATTATCATATTTCATTGAACTAACCCCATCAGACCAACATAATCATTCTGAACACTCCAAGCATTTGGTCCACTGATCCCATCAGACCAAGATTGTACATATAGTAACTTAAAAAGTTTATGACAATAAAAATGTAAAACCAATGTCTCATTTCCACATTCAAGTGTGTTCGGTCGGGATTTCAGTATAATATGCTGATTATATGCCTTCCTCATTAAGAACATGTCTTTTCTTTCTAAAGAAGTAATATTTCATCACATTTACCTGCCTAACTGCATTCATAGAAATATATAAATCCTCTGGTCCTTACAAGGTTATTAAAGCCAGTTTAATCTATCAGCATCAGAAGAACATCCAGCAGACATTATTATTGTTCCAGGGCTGCTTCATGTTTAGGTCCAGCTATTTTTAAATCAAGTCCATCCAGCATGATACTGCCACCACTATGTTTCAACCTGTGGGGGAGAGGTACCTATTTAATAGGGTTGGGGATTTTCTTTAAAATGACAAATTATTTGCAGAAAATTTGCTTGTTTGCCCCTTTTTTAATATTTAAAAGAAACAAAAAACACCTGATGGGATGTAATTCTAAGAGTGGAAATAAGGAAGATTAAAACAGTTTCCACTGTGCTTATTAATGCATATCAAGGAGTGTTTGGTGTTTGAACTATTAAAAGCGTTTGTAGAGCAGGTCTCAAGTATTCACAGGTTTGATCTACCTCCTGGAGATTCTGGTCCCTAACCTCAGAATCACCAGATGTAGTTATACATATCACGAATGTTGCTCACACTTACCCGATGTGCCGTAGCCGCCTGTCTAACTCTGGATGAATGGAACCTCTGAATGTTCTGTGACTTTACAGACGCATCTGAAGAAAACCTCACAAAACTAACAGAGAAGGGACCAACGTCTGAATGACCAGAAGTAAAGAACAGACTGCTACAGCTGTTCTATCATATCTATACAACATATATAAAGCAGTCCATAATAAATAATAATTGCAAGCATATACTGTTGAAAACCCCTGAAGGAGCTTGATCTGTCAGGAATTCTGGGTTTCCCAAAATAATAAATAGAACTTCCTGTCTGTATGCTTGAAACTAACATCATATTCCCTGTTTGTGTCAGTCTTGGTTCTGAAAGGACTTCCAGGCTTTAGCAACAAACCTGCATGTGGAAATGATACATTACTGCCTCCTTTAGAGAATTGTTTTACATCTGTCTACACTGCATGTCTGGTTGTTGTTTTGATGGGGCTGGTATTGTTCTCATAGGTAATTAAGTTAGCACTTAATAGCAAAATAATAAAAAAAACAAACATTTCCAAAACTAGGAAGTTGTGCTTAAAATGTTAATTAGATCACATGATTTTACCAATAAATCTGAAACTTAATTGGTAAGACAAACAGATCTAATGTTAGATCTATTTTTATTATTTATTCTATTATACTGTTCAAAAACACTAAATCTTACTAAGTAACTGGTCTTGTTTCAAGTGCAAATATTTAAATGCATTTGAAATAAGACAAAACTAACTTACAAGTAACTTTTCAGAAAGAACAAGAAGTTTGAAATCAATAGTTCCTTAATATTGGTGGAAAGGTACAGTTCCATTGGCAGATGATTTCACTAATAACATGGGGAAAAATGTTTTGTTAGATTTTATATTTTTGCAGCGAACAAAACATCTGTTTCATTTACACAAGGTGTTCCACATGTTGTGGAAATGGAATCATCATTATTTTGTACACCGTGTTATATATAAAAAGCTTAATCACTGGCACCTTGAGTCTACAGGACGTGGAGATAAGAAACCCGGCCAGGTCCGGTGGTCTTACCTCCAATGAGCTCATGGACAGTGTGGAGACGGTTTCACTCTTGGACATCACACCGGAGTTGCCAGACTCGCCTGCATCTGCCAAGCTGCTTGTTGTCTGCGAGTCTCTGGGCATGTTGTGCAGGTTGTGAGCTGGTGAGTCTCTGTCAGTACACGACACACTGACCTGGTCAGTAGGAAGGCTCTTGAGCCCAAAGCCAGGGACGGGCTCTCCAGCAGTAGAGTTGGCCAGATGGATGAGCCTGCTCTGAGGGAGCTGCTCCATGGTGATGTTATACTTGCTGGTCTGATCATCTTTCCCCTTGGCGGCCTTCATGGTACCCGTGTTGTTAGCCGGTAGGATGACATACCCCGGGCCTTTGCTGGTGCTGTCCGAGCTGCTGCCCTCCCCGTTCCCTCTGGGCAGTTCCCCGTCCAGCTGCTTGAAGAGCTCGCCATCACAGATGTAGATGGATTTGGCGCCGGGGAGCTCGGTGCTGATCCCCTTTGTGGTACCTTTCTCCCGGCGCAGAGTGAGGGTGTGGCTGGAGTAGTCGGCCACATTCTGGAGGTGAACCTTGGTCATGCTGGCTGGCATTGTGTTGAAGTTGGATCCTTTCTGAAGGGTGAGGGTCCCAGCAGAAACCTTGTCTTCCCCCTGCAGAGACGAACGCTTCGCTGTGCCTGGAGACCAAACAGAGATGAAGGATAACTGCAGAACTTACCCGCCTAATGCTTAAACAATCAATGAATCTTCATCACATTCCACCAAAACAAAAGAATTAAAATATTAAGTTTTATATTACTTGAAATAAATACAGAAGATAAAGTGGTACAAGTCTTTATTATTGTGTGTTAATATTGTGTGCACTAGCTTTGTTCATCTTTGGGCTTTGGCTGGGTCACTCCAACACATTCCCATGCTTTGGGTTGTGTCCTGCTCTGCTCAGATTTGATTCTCTTAGACTTCTAAAAGGTCCAGAACTTAGTCCAGTAACTCTGTCCAGCTGCCCCTGCTGAAGAAGAGCACCACCACAGCATAATGCTGCCACCACTGTGTTTCCCAGGGGGACATTAAGCACATGTCTTTTCTTATTCTAGGTGATGTCCATGGTAGTTTTCTTTAGCACACTGCAGTTTCTTTCTAGGAGGAAACAGCTCAACTCTGGTCCCAGGTGAGCAGAGCAGGGCAGCAACCTTTGGCACCAAGTGTCTGTGTTCCAAGAACTGATTGTTCCTCCTCTTGAGGTGGATGACTTGTGTGCAGATAAAGGTTGCTTTGCTTATCTTTTCACATTCTTCCTTTCCCTAAATAAAAGGCCTGCTCGAGCTGAGAGAATCAGAACGCTCGGCGGAAAGGCTCGGCGGAGCCTTTTTGCTGATGTATTCTCCTTTTGCAAAAGCGGCCATAAAACCTATTATGTTTCTCTGTGGTTCTTTTATGAAGGTTCAAAAAATACCCATCAAGTTGTGAATCTTAGCAGCTGATCAGCACATCAACCAGTTCTGAAGTCCTTCCACTGGCTCCCTCTAATTCGGAGAATAGAGTTTAAAATATTTCTGTTAATTTATAAATCACTTCTGCTAATTTATTTATAAATTAGCGCCACAATTCAATAATGCTGCTGCTGTTGTATCAATCTTCCAGACCTCTCAGGTTCTGGTTCCAGGGATGCAGAGCAGACATAGAGAAGCAGCATTCAGCTTCTATGCTCCACAAGTCTGGATCAAACTTCCAGAAAACTGCGAAACAACTGAAACACTTAGTTCCTTTAAATCTACACCGTAGATTTAAAGGAACTAAAACCTAAAACCTACATGTTTTAGTCCATTTTTCATCCGTTTCTTCTGTCTGCTCCTCTTTAAGATTAACTTTTTGGACCAGCATCCTCTCCTTGCTAAATGTTTCTTTCTACTTTAATTAAAGCCTTACTTTATTAAATCTTCCTCTGTTTACTTCTTTTCCAAACAATGCAGTTGGAATGTTTTTTTATAGGCTGTATGATTTTAAGTAAACAGCATAAAATATTCTTAGCCCATTGCAACATGGGGTATTTCATAAAACGCTTAGGTTGCTAAAATGCCTTAGATAATGCTTCAAACTAATTTTCCAAAGATCACTCTCTGTGGTCCCTCTTCCTGTTTGACATCTCTAAAGAAAAACTAAAACAACAATCCTGTCTCTTGTCACTTTTCCATCAGGTTTTCTCTGCAGCTCAGTAGCTTTTCTGCTCCAGATGCTGCTCCTAATATCCTGTCTAACATCAAAATCAGACTCCTACTCCCAGCAGATTTAAGAGCAGAGCCCATATCTGATGCAGCGCTGCCAGAAGGGACTTTATTATACAGCAGCAGATTAGGAGAGACTCAGGTGGCCATGTTTATCTGCATTTAACTGCTCAGCACATGTCCAATCCACTTCCATTCGCCGTGATTTAACTGTGGCACACAGCAGTCAAGCTGTATCTCTTGTTGAAACACTTCCCTGAGAAAAGGAAATTATCATGACTGTTAGACACAAGTGCTTCACATCTGTTCCAACAACACAGAGGAACCTGCAGCAGTCAAAACAGACAGATGAATTGCACAGGAACAGCTGTCATTAAAGCAGAATAAAACACAAACGACAAATTAAACATGTCAAAAAAGAAACTTACCGGATCTGCAAGCCATATCCACATCTTTTTCAAAGTCAGTCTGAGGAGAGAAAATAGCATATATATCGACTGTGAACATCAGACTGCTTCTTGAAAAGAAAAAACAACAACATGGCTGATGCTTACCATGAGCTGAGCATGGCCATTTTGAAAAGATCCACCTGAATCTCCATTAGTGTCTTCCTGCCGATCCACCACACGACACTTGACCGCTTCCTGAACCTGCAGGATACCATGGGAGCAGAGGACAAATACTAGCAGCACAGATACAGAGGGACAAGGCGTGGGATTTTAATAACTGAGCCACATCAAGCCAGACAACCTAAACCTTCTAGTTTAGATAGCAAAACATTCAGATTCAATGGGGAATATTTGCAGGGATTGTTCAGTTCACCTCTATGAAACCTCTGCCCTTCTGTGTCATGTGACCTGCTGTAACCAGACAACTATCAGTGTAGAGAGAAATGCTGAAACACTAGTTATTCATTCTCCAAATGTTCAAAACCAAAAATTAGTTTATGAAGTATGAAAACTTTTCCTCAGCAGAAAACTTACAATAACATATTATGTCCTGAAATATCAATAAGCCTTATAAAACAGAATAAATATGCTAATTTTAGCCTAGCGCTTCAGTGAACTGGACCATATAAAAAACAAAAGCAGCAAGATGTTATTTGGTTGAAGAATCACACTAACGTAATACTACTGAAAGATAGTGTGTTACTGCATTTTAAAGTTACTGTGGTTTCAACAATTAATTTCAATGAAGTACACACACTTAAACCCACTAACTTAAGTCTGCTAGTTTGGTGGTTCAGTTCTGAGACTGATGGTAGACCTCAAAATACAGTAATATCATCTTTCACCCATATTACGTTAAACCAAGCCAAACTGAAGCTAACTGCCACAACTACAGTGGGTGGTCATGTTGGGTACCTCTCTGCGCAGGATGCAGTGAACCATTACGATAACAAAACCTTCCAGAGAATCAAACACAGCAAAAAGAATCTGGAAGAGGGCAGAACGCCGGTCTGTGATGGCCAGGACAGCAGACATCCATGTGAGGGCCAAAAGAGGCAAAACCACACAGGAGCTCCACAGTGACGCCCTGCAGGACATGAAGAAAATGACAGTCATTATGTGGCG
Organism: Phalloptychus januarius; assembly: GCA_902982915.1. Classification (NCBI taxonomy): domain Eukaryota; kingdom Metazoa; phylum Chordata; class Actinopteri; order Cyprinodontiformes; family Poeciliidae; genus Phalloptychus; species Phalloptychus januarius. Next base: position 17,623,650 of record CADWAE010000481.1, read on the forward strand.
GCTACACAAAGCAGAAGCTATGACTACAAAGGTTTTCTCCCTAACGTACTACTAACATTTTACTACGTAGTTAAGATTAGTTTGCTTTCACAAAGAACAGTCTAACACAAGAAAATATTGAAATAAAAAAAGATTACTCTCTTTTTCAAAGGTAAAACATGAAATAATCTGAATAACATTTTGTTCTTCAGTAAGTATCTAAGCTGTAAATAGAAGTTCTTACCCATGAAAAATATATTCATTTTTTAACTACAACATCATCCATCATGTACTACATAAGCATAAAAATAAATATATGTTTCTAAATTACATCTCTCGCATGCATGTATATTTAAGATGGTTTAGTCAAACCATATAGGATCTAGTGCCACAGGAAAGAGAGGGAAGGAGCGAGGGTGAGGGTGGAGGTCAAAATAAAAGATGTGGAATGAGGCTGAAACAGAATGCAAAGACAAATACAGGAGGCAGAGCAGGACAGAGAGAAAGAGTCTGAGCTGAGGAAGTGTTGTTCCTGCCTTTCTCTGCTTGTTTATGTTTCTGACTGATCCCATTTGTTCTAATGAGAGTATTAGAGATAAACTGTTCTCAGTACAAGTGTTCTGAAATGAACTAAGCATAATCAGCACTTTCACTTTTAATTACATAATATCCAGATGTGGAAAAAATACTCAGCTAACAGTGTAGCATATGCAGTGACAGCAGAATTTTTCTAATTAATCTGTAGCAAAGCAAAGGATACTAGAGGGAAAAAGGCCTGATATTCCAAATAACCGCTCATATCATTCTAATCAGCTGATACTTTGGACTAAGGCTGTTAAATTCATTATCTTTATTCAATATATATTTAAATATAGCTAATTACGCATGTCTACATGTTTTCTGTGCAGCATTTCTATGATTTTAATGGCTATCCACTAGTCTTAACCAAGGAAAGTATTTATAGTAAATGAAAAAAAACAAAAAAACAAATTTAAATCTTAACCAATTGTAATTTGAAGTTTGTGAGCTAATAAAGAATAAAGAGTACACAAAAAGAAAAGATGTATGCACTGTGTAAATTTCATCTCCTACCATTTATTAATGGCAATAGCTCGACTTCATATGTTTTCATTATGAAGCCGGTCTAGTCTGTGGAACAAAATATTACATTACAAGTCCTTTAAGGTGATGAGATCCTTTTCTGAAAAAGTTCAGTCTACTATGAAATAATATTTGATATACATATGTACACATTTATAAACAACAGCTAAATGTTTGGACACACATTCCCATCCAAAGTGGTTTAAAATTTACCTTCTGTAACTTGAATACAAAATAAAAAGTTTTATAAATGTAGATTTGAGCAACGGTAATGGAAGGTCATGTGAGCAATTTTTGTCAGTGTGGACTTGGAGTGAGGCAAAGAAAATCAACTGATAGTGGAGAATTATTAGTTAAACAATTTTTCTTAATCCGTCCGTCCGTCCCTTCCTTACACCTGCTCATGCAGGGTTTCATAGGAGCTGGTGACTATCTCCATGATCATTGTGGTATGCCCTGGACAGGTTAACCATCCATTGCAAGTTATAGTGAATTATATGAGATATTTTTCCTGTTCTTTGAAAAATTACAAATAAGATAAAAGAGGCATACTGTAAGAAAGTCTTAAGGCTCCAGAGGGCTCTGACATTTAAGTAGCCTTAAAGATATAAGATTTCAGAAGAAGAAATTAAAATACTGGAATATCATGAACAAGTTGTCTTGTGAATAAGGGTTCTTCGGACTGCATAGATTTTTATGCAGTGAAGTGTCTTTTAAGTCAATTAAATTTTTTAAAACCTTACTTTGCTTGTATTTGTGCTGTTGAAAATGTGCTATATAAATAAAATTGCCTTTACAAATATATGCTAACGGTGTAACTGGCATTTCATACAATGTATATCCAGGATTCGCTGAGGTTAGGGACCACAACCATCTGCAAATGCCTGAAATTCAGAAAAACTTGAGATCCACCCTAAAACAGCATATAACTGCCTATTTTAGAAGCTAAACACCAAGTGTATCTTAATATTCATTACTACCCTCAGTGGAAACCCTCTTGGCACAGCTGCAGAAGCTAACAAACGGCAGCATTGGGCCCAGGAGTTTCAGCTTCTTTCTTTTCCTAGGCTCCTTCAGAGGCCAGGTGCTTTTCACACTGCAGTCTTTAAGGAGTGCACATATTGTTTTGTTTAAGGTTTCAGCTCAGTGTCGTGCTGGATATCTGTGCTTGAATCGATCTCTGAGGGTTATTATGCTAAGACTGTACTTCTAACATTTGAACGGCAGATACTCATATCTGACACAAGATTTGGAATAACAACATATCTGACAAACCCTGTTTCAGGTTTGTCTTTGTGTGTGCCATTAAACCTCTGTTGCAATGCTTTCACCTTGAAATTTAAGAGAAGTCTTACATTTATGGACAAAAAATAGTTCAAAATATTTTTTGCTTCCAGCTGCTGAATTAAATATTGTTCAAAACTGAATAAATCACAAATGAAAGTGGCTCTATGAAGACCTCTGGATTGGCATCTAAGCCAGGTTTTGACAAATGATGCCCAGTTAATCTCTGGTTAATCTCAGTTTAACCAGAGATTAACTGGTGACAAACGAGTGACTAACCCTCACAAAACTAAAGTGATAGTTTTGATGGTCAATTTTGGTCAAAAATATAACAGTCTAGGGTAAAAATCAAAACCTGGAGTTTGTTTAATTTGAATTTAAAAAGATATCAACCTAATTCTCCACTTTACCCTGATGTTCTAAATATGGTGTCACCTCCACACATTATCTGTTGGTCAAAATTTATATCAGGAATTTTCAGTTTTTCTTACATACCAGGAACTACCAACATGTTAGGAAAAATAGCTAAAAAAAACAGATCAAATTTGAACATGTTGTAGAGGTAAGGGTCATCACAACTCTAGGACTCAAAATTACTTTTTTAAAATAACAATGAATAATGTTATTGGCTGGAGTCAAAGTAAATAATTAGGTTAACAACTGATGCAAAGAAATGAATTTATCCAAGTTTTACACTGATTTATATTCACAGCAATTTTGTCAAAGGAAAAGAGAATGCTAAATGAACAACTTTTAACTTTGTATGTACTCCAGAGTCTTTACTCTTTAAATCCTCCTGAAAAAAAAAACAGGTGGGTTATGTTGTTGGGAAGAGTTCTGTGAGACAATTACTGACCATTAATGTTCGAGCAAAGATAAAATGGACAAATGAAAGTTGCATTTTTGACTCTATTGACAAACTGAAGCCATGTTAATATGTATAAATGGAGAAACGGAGAAACTGATGGGGTTTGAGCAATGAAACACATTGTTCTCAAAATGTCTTCTTGACATTTTCACAATACATTGACAGTCATACAATACAAATATATTGTAAAAACATAAGGTTTTTGTTAAATTGTGTCATACTGTATAGTAATAATGTGATATAATATTGTAAAGAAAGTGACTATATTGTCAATGCAGTGAAAATCTCAGGTTTTAATGTGATATAGCTCTAGTTTGTTTGGTTTGTGTCAGCTCTATGCCTCCATCCCCTACACCAACTGTTACCTAATTTCTTCAATATCATTTGCAACAATATGTTACAATAATCCGTTGTTTCCTCTGTATTTAATAAGCACTAATGTCAGCAGTGTGATCCTTCTCAGGAGCCAAATGAATTCATAAAATCAAAACACATGCATTTGTTTTCCTGCACTCTCGAAATACGAACATACAGCTTTACAATCTACTGTGAATTTGTAGACTGTAAATCTACAGATTTGACTGAGATATTTATATTCCATGATAAATGTTGGTCAAAAATATATCTTAGTCTAGGGTAAAAAATCCTACTTAGTTTACTATACAACAATATTGTTCAAATATGAAATGAATGAATATGAAAACTAAATTGTCGACTATTCAAGATCAACAATGAGTAATTGTTAATAATTCACTTCCTATGTACATTGGAATACTGATGATTCTCCTCCTCCAATAACATTTTAATGTAATGTTGTTGTTTCATGATACAAAGGATTTTATCGTGAACAGAATTGATTCTGGCCATTGCCTTTTGGCGCTTTTCTGCTTGATTAAAATCTCAATTTATAGCTAGTCTGGGCTTTCTCCCAGTCACTTGGATTCCACCGGTAGAATTATTACTGGGCTAATCAGTGAACAGAGAAGCTGTGAATGATATTTCCACATATGAAAATACACTATTACCTGTTTTCTTCTCTTGCATTGTGAACTGACAAAATGTGTGCAAAGTTGTTATCAATAAAAAGAAATGGACAATTTTTAAATTATACAACTTTAAATGTATGGCCTTCTACCTCAAAAATTTTATATCTCCTTAAGTATATAAATGAAGTATGTACACAAGATACTTCATAAGGTTTCAGAGTGGAATGAGAAAGTTTTTCAGTGTAATCTCGGGAGTCAGGCATGACTGTTTCATGACTGTTCTTCTTCCCAATGGCTTCGATCCTAATACACATGGATGCAGGAAGTGCATCCCTGGAATAAGTGAGGCAATTTATTACGTTGACAGTGGGACAAGTAACAGACACAAAACTAGATTCGGATTGTAGAATCGGAAAGGCAGTAGCAGTGCTACAACAGGAGCTCCTTATATGAAGCCTCAGCCATTACCCTTTGCCAAACTGTGCCTGTGCAACTCTATTGTCCTGTCAGCTGGAATTAATGTCTGTGACACTTGAAAAAGTACACAACTAATAGATAAAAGTAAGAATTGTTTCTTTCCACTAATGAAGCATGTAAAGACTTAGCGTGACAGGATAAGTATTGCAACTTGCTAACCATTGTCACTCATGACATTGTGAAGGCCTGAATAGCGGCTGGCAGTAAACAACAGAGACAGACCCAAGAACACAGGGACCATCCATGAAGAACCAAAGAAACTGGATCCACACAAGCTGTGAAGAAATGGAGAACTGATAGATGTTTGCCACCCAATGTGTAATTCAGCATACAAGGACTGACGTCAAAGTAAGTCCTCAAGAACGTTGGATAGACTCACTCTGGAGTTGTTTCTGACACTTTTAGTTCTGCTGTGCCTTATTTTTTCTGCTAATGGTGCTAAACCTTTCATCAGCTGATGAAAATTTTCAATTATTTGACTATTTATTTATTTCTTCTGTTTCTAGGTGCATTTTGAAGCTCAACACACAACTTGGGACACGGTCCTGCAGAAAGAAATGTGAACACTTGTGAATCTTTCCTCAGTTTTACAATATTAATCATAACTATTTTTATCTACATATGGTTGCTTTTCTGGACAATGGAAGCTAAAATAAAATTTGATTGAAAAGGTGTCCAAACGTTTGACTGTTGTTGGTTTTATATTGATATATGAGCCAGCCTTCATCTGGAGATTTATGTTCTGGCTTTAAGATCTTATTTGCACTGAAAAAACTTGAAACGTTGATATTTGGCACATTCACATTAACTTGACAAAAAAAATGTCTGTTGTTTATGAGTTGCCAGCATGTCAGCATACAAACTATGAGGTGAAATGATGCATTGTAATTGTTCACGCCACATGAGACAAAAGAATTTGCTATTTTGGGATATGTGTGGCCTCTAGCATTGAATGCTTCAGATAGAAGTGGAAAACCAAACAGCTAACTCATCTAGTCAAAACAAGATTTTATGCCAGAGAAGCTAATATTGAAAAATTATGTTCAAAATAACAGAGGTGATCAATGGAGGCACTTACGGATCACAGCAAGGCGCACACACACAAATAATTACTGTGTGTGGCTGGCCTCTCTGCAAACATGGCCTCCTTATTGACAGCTTTGTGACTCTTATGAAACAAACACACACACACACATACACGCATTCATTCAATCATTTAACACAGAAGAATAAGCAATTACATCACAAAATTAACAAGTTAACAGTTTTCGTATGAGGAACATATCAAGAGCCTGACTGAAGAGCATTGTGGGAGGGAAAAAAATGGCAGAAGGATAAAGATAGAAAACGAATCAAGTGAGAAAGAAGGACGACAAATAGCAGAGGAGAGAACAGAGGTGAGAAGAGTGAAGGTAAAATAATTAGCTGGACTAACATGGCGTTACTGGTAGCTGTGGTGGAAACGTCAGCCGAAGAGATAACTCCGCACTTGGCACATTTGAGCGTCATATTGTACAGTGGCACTGTCATCTGACTGCAAAGTCAAATTAACACGCTGTAACATACACAAACAGATACAAATGCTCCTACTCACACACAAACAGGTGCGCAAATGAGCACACGCAGGACACTACAGACACACACACGCATTGAGTTACAGTGTTCTCGCACAGTCTCTCTCTCAGGGCTACAGACCTGCATGACGTTATGTGTCTCTGTGTGATTAGATGTGAGTCTCAAAGGGACAGTGCAAGTGGAACAAGTACGTCCATACTGGACGTTTTTTTATTTATTCTTTTACTAAAAACATAAATAAATAAATGAAACCTTTATTTAAATAGGTGATTTTTTTCTGTAAGAATATTATATATATATATATATGTAGGTAATATATTATAGTTTCATCCAGCATGTACCTCTCTGTTGCTTTGATTCTGGTTGTATGCTTGATAAACTTTAATTCAAAGGCTTCCAATAAACACATCCAGAGACAAAATAATCCTTACAGTTTGTCTACTTCATCCCAAACTACACATTTCCTCCGTTAAAGGCTTAAAAAAATAACTGATTTCATTCACATTGTAGGCAAAACAAGCTCCAATCCAAGTTAGCTGCTTAGACAGTGGACCCCCAGTAATACTTGAGACATCCTTTAAAAAAAGGTATAGAACTGAACATTTTAAAAATTCAAACACCAAATAAGGTCTAATATGCATATGAATGCAGTGTGTATGAACACACAAATGAAAACCATCTTAGAACTGCCACAGAGGCTAAAATCTACAGCAGACAGCACACTCGTCATTTTGGGCCATATCAAAATCATAAATAACTGGCAGTCTTCTTAAAAATAAATAACATCGAACATCTTTTCACATTAATGTAAACTGACAGCATACTGATAAAAACTGCTTTGGTTTGATTGATGCAATAAACCACGGCAGCCTCGAGGAACATATTTACATAGTTTATGATCTAAGGTTTTCTCATTTCCACTGTCTGGGGTTCAACCAATCAGAGGAAAGAAAATTAAAAACAGCTCCTGATTCACCGCTAATGCCAGCCAGTAGTGTTTCAAGTAGCATTGTGCTAGTTATTAAAGCTTTCCAAGCTTTAATGTTATGAAAAAATATACAAATAGGTAGACTTTCCACAAATAACTTGGACTTACGATCAACTGAAAAATCTGTAAATATGAGAATTTGCCAATTGTGAACCTAAATTTCCAGAGCGACTCAGTCTCACTGATAATGCCATATCGCATCCAACAGTCAAAAGTTAGTAAAGGAGGAAAGAGGTCACATCAAGTAAAGAGTTGATGACAGAAGCATAGCAGACCATCATGGAGCGACATATGATTGCCTGACTGCTCAACAACTGCAACTTTACACATGTTGCCTTGTCAAGCAATATAATTTCCATAATCAGTACGCCTTGTGATTTCATCTCCTGCATAAACATGTCACTTCTGCCATCAGACTGCAGATTGCTCACACTGGAGTCTGATGGCAGTTGCCACTTTAAGTTATTATGTGAAGTACCAGAGAAAAAGAAAAAAATGGGTCTCAGCTAAAAATTATATTAGGTTAAAACACAAAGAGCATAGCCACAGTTATCAGTCAATCACATCTGCAGAATGTCATTAATTCTTATAGGTTTATGTAAGACTTAAGTTACTGCATGTGAAAACATGCAAAAAGCATTTAATTAGACCCCTGTTGCTCCTCTGAAGGATGTTTTCCCTTCCACGCGCTTCAAGGCCAGTGGGCACTGATGTCTTCTTTAGCTTCATAAGCTAAAATACACAGTCCACTGACCTGATGGGACTCCTGTCAAATGCCACATTCATAACTTAGTGTTTCATTTAAAAATAACATTCTATTTACAGGGCTGTGAAATCAGACAGAGTTCCTGGGCCAATTCAAATTAGTCCACTTCTATCGACATAAATATTTTACAAATTTAATTGTTCTGCAGTAAAATATTTTTAGAATCTCACAACTCAGGATAATATTGAGGCTGCATGGAAGCCAAGTGTGATACTGCTGTGATACTTCTGCAGGACAAATGGAGAAACTTTAATTCTCCACTAGAGACTCAAGAATTCTAGATATCATTCATCAATTCTTTACAGGACAACGTTTTTAGCACTGTTAGTCAAGCTTGTATACACGCTGCTTGTTTTGCTGCAACTGTGCTAATGGCTTAGCAACAACTTACCATCCCAGGAAAACCAACGTCATCAGTGGCCATATTAACTAGCTTTAGCTTTCTTGACAGCTAAAGCTGTCACGAAAGCTGCCCGGCAGAAGAATTTGCAGGGCAGCAGAAGGCAATGGGGAGGGTGTGAGCAGCATGCAAACGAGGATGATTGACAGCCCTAAGACCCTCCTCCTGACTCTGACTGGTTGTTTCTAACCAGTAGTGTCGTCGTATTCCTGCAGATGGCTGTAGGAACACAGGAAAAAGGCAGAGGAGCTTGATTTTTACACATCAACATGTCTAGATGTATACACATCTAGTTGGGAGTCTGTCATGTGATCTGAAGTATGATCAGGAGGCATCACTTTTACAAATTCTAACTATATCAATACTGTTGCTATAAGACTGGTACAAACAACAAAATGACCAACATTGAAAGGTAATAAACTAATATTTTTCAAGATGCCCACAACAATTAGAGTTGAGGGAATCTATATTTTGCAATGGGATGACCGGATTAAAAAAAAAATAATAATAAAAATCATAATTTTTATTTAATAAAACATAACAGCTGATTACTTTGATATAGTATTTACTAATCCAAACACAGATCTTCATCTATACATCACCTGCTGCTACAACAGATGAGAACAAACTTTGTGGATGAAAGTTTTTAAGTTGTTTATTGAAAACAAAACACATTATACTTTTATTATCTGGACATTTCTTTTCATATTTATTTTGGTAATGTATTTTGACTTCAATGTTCAGGCGCAGTGAGAACTGACCTCATGATGCACCCAGTAGGGAAGAGGAAGAAATGAGCTTCACTGAGGAATGCTTCCAGTTTGATTCTTCACTAACAATTCACTGAGGCTTGCCTGGTCACTATACCACAGAATAAACATCCTCCTTCTGCTTACTGTTGTTAGATAGCAATACGCACAAATTAGGACTCACTTCACCACCTGACGTGGCTTATCACCTTACCCAATAATATAGACCTGAGACATCTTAATTACTATGTAACAACATAGTAATTAAATTGATGAAAAATGTTTCATTATTAACAATATCTTGGTCCACATTTGAGGTCCGGATCACTATTTAATTTATTATCGCAATCAGGCTGTTACATTGCGATCCCCAGCTCAATATGATAGATCTTTTATTCATCAGGCTTTTCTCCTGTGGAACCAGTTCACAGTTTTAGTCCACAACGCAGACACCCTGTCAACTTTTGAGACAAGGCTTAAAACTTTATTTTCTAATAAAGCTTAGCATTAGACTGGCTTAGGTTATCCTGAGCTATCTCTGCAGTTATTCTTCAGTAGACTTGGGCTATTGACTACTGACCACTTTTTCTCATTTTCTTCTTCTGCTTCTCTCCAGCAGCAGAGAATAGTGGCTTATTTCAGCTGTTATTTGCTGAAATAACAGCAAAAAATAGGATTATTTGCTGATATTTCAATTTAACTTTTTATTTTCTACCAAAAAGAAAAGCTACACCTGACTGTGGTACGTTTCTGGAGGAGGACATCAACTGAGATCCTCTAATTACAACTAATTATCTCATTAACTAATTGTTCTTTGGCTATTAACTTTTCACTTGTAATGAACATCAAAAATAATACATCAGTTTGTCTATTTATTTTTGTCTGTCTGCTTTGTCTTCTACAACCTCTAGCAGGACATGGCAAATAGCTAATTGTACTGAGTCAGGTTCTGGTACTGCTGAAGGTTTCTTCCGGCTAAAGGGGAGTTTTTCTTCTCCACTGTTGCTACATGCATGTTCAGAGGGATTAATGTAAAGGCAACTGCAAAACGCAAGCAATTGTTGGCTACATTCTCATCCAGGAGGAGTGGATGCTGAGTCAATGTCCATGTAATCTTCTGAGTTTCTTATGTAGAAACTCTTTAAACTAATAAGGACAATTTACTCAGCTACTGTACTGTTTGACAACAAAAGATTGAAGACTGAAATGACACTGTCATCAACTTAACTTAACACCTCTTATGAACTTGAAGTAGTCTTCATGAATGTTTATGACTTTGTCATAAAGTAAATAATGACACTTTTAATGCAAAGTTGACACTTTAATGCATCTTTTCATGTAATTTTGCATTAAAAGTGTCATCATTTACCAAATGACACTTCAGTTATAAACATTTCTCAAGACTCATTTAACTGGAATATATGCCTGATTGAATTGAAATGATTTTTTTTGTGAAGTGTTTCAAGATGACAAGGCAAGTCAAATTCAATCATACCTATGTCAATAATCAATGGAAAAGTGTATCTTCTTTCAGTTCTCAAGAAGCTTTCTGCATGATTCTAATGATATTTTTATGATTGGAAGGTCTCCTGGAAATCATACCTAATCACATATTTTCTCTGCTATTCAGGTTTCTGGTTGGGCAACGTCTACAAGTCAAGATTACTTTCAGTCAGAAAAAAACATGTTGGAAAAGAGTTAATTTTAGATGTGAATCTATATATATATATATATAAAATGATTTTTAAAAACATTTATTACATTGCTCAGTGTAACTCAAGAATATTCAATTAGAAATAGAAGTCATTTGAAAGAGCACGACTTTCTATAACATGGTGTAACCCAAAATCATTATTTATGCAGACGTGGTGGTAAAATTTCAGAATTAATTGGTTTTGCAGCTTCAGGTGTGGGTAAAATCTATATAACTGTGAGTTATCAGAAAATATACCAGATTTGACTGAATCATTGTGTGCGTCTTTTCTGTCTGATCTCCAACAGATATCATTTGAATATGATTAAATTTGGTTGATTTAAGTGCATGACTCGTTTTGATCTCTCACATCATGAACCTCAGTAAAGATGTAAGTTTGTCTTTTATGCTATACAGCAAACAACAGTTTAAACTTTAAAATGTGGTCTTCAAATATGATGAACATGGTCATTTGGTGCTATGTTAAAATATAAATAACAATTTAATAAGAATATTCATTAATGGGTCTCTCAACAGACATCTGGTCTCATAAGGTATATCATGAAAGTATATTTTTTACTATATATTAATACTTACGGCATATAATACAAATCAAAACTTCTGTAAACAGTGGATCAAACTTGATCACTTTCGCATTGGGAAAAGTGGTCAAGGACTTTGATTTTTGACTAAGGAAGATAATAGATGGTTTTCTACAAGGATAACAGTCCAATGTTGAACATTCAGCCAGCTGCTGAACAGGCAGCCAGCTGACCAAGTGAATCAAACAGTGTGACGTGAGACTGAGGTTAGCTGGGCACAGCTAGCCACTTTGAATGGTTTTTCTGCCAATTTCTAGCCCTTGGATAACAGGATGGCTAATCCATAGCATGTAATCATACAGTATGTTAACCTGGAAATACAACTTTGCTCTCTTGCTTTTGACTGTCTCAATAGAAATGTATCTGAATCCAACTGGACATACCAGAGAAAAAGCAGCTAATATATTCTTTTCCAGTTTTACAGCGGTGTGTCTGCTGTAAAACTGGAGCATATCTGAAATAGTGATACACTGAAGGTTTTGGTAGGAGCTACCTCCACCCATCAGATAATAAAGCATGTAGCCTTATGAGGACTTTGGAAACATTCTGACCAAGAAGTAAATAAGCCAGTCTCCCTTCTGCCTGGGCATCAAGAAATGTAACAGGTGCACTATGTTTCATTTTGCTGAATGCTTGGCTGTCCAGGACTTTTACCAGGAAGAAAGATGGTCTTCTAGTAGAGGAACTTAAACAAAAACATGATGTCTATAATTTTGGCTTTATGTTCACATGACTGGATGAAAAAAGTATCATTTCTGGAACTTATTTTAAAAATCACTAAATATTTTGAACAAATCAAAAAAATTTCAAGCATGAACAAAGACACTCAGACACATTATTGTTGTTCTGAATAGCTGTGTAGGACTTGGTTGGTCTTTTTAATAAAGACCTAAAGTACTGCGTAATTTATTTAGATTCCATTTTATACTGCTGACCCAACACGCCAGTCCAATCCTCAAACATTTTTAAGTAATATGTCAGATTACATTTTACTTTGGTAAGCATGGGTGATCATCTAAACGCCATGAAATTAGCCACAACTAGGCAAATTAGTACTTGAATAAGTTTTTAGAAGTGGGTTCATTGGATGGCTATGAAGCCCAAATTATAGCACACCTATTTAAACATATAGTGGGGAAAAAAGTATTTAGTCAATCACCAATTGTACAAATTCTCCCACTTAAAAAGATGAAATAGGCCTGTAAGTGACATCATAGGTAGACCTCAATTATGAGACAAAATTAAAAAAAAAAATTCAGAAAATCACATTGTCTGAATTTTAAAGAATTTATTTGCAAATAAGGGTGGAAAATAAGTGTTTGGTCAATAACAAAAGTTCATCTTAAAGGTTGGCACACACTGTTTGTCTCTCATACTTGAGGTCTATCTATGTCAATTACAGGCCTCTCTCATCTTTTTAAGTGGGAGAACTTACACAATTGGTGACTGACTAAATACTTTTCCCCCCACTGTAAGTGTCAATCTTCTTGTTTTAAAGAAGACTACCAAAGAAGAACTATCAAGTGAATAATCTATATATCATAAAACTATGCAGACCAGCAAAACAGTATCAGATTTATATCTGGGACATTCTTATTTACAATATATCAAATAAGACCATCAGATACCACATGAAATATTTCATTCACAACAATTCTGATCCAAAGTTGTATAGAAAAGAAAATATTAATTGTACTCCTCTACTGCTGTGAGTTATTCATAGGAAAAAGTTAGCATTATTCTAAAAGCACTAGAGACATCCCTAAGGCAAAAGCAGTGTTAGGTTCTAGCCAGCTAGCAGGAAGCAGGAAAACTGCAAGACCAGTGAAATAGTGTGGTGTATAGGCAGGAAATAATAGTGAGCCAATTAGAGATGCTTGCTACAGGAATCAGCTTGTTTGGTAATTGGCGGGGCTGGTAGCCATAGAGAGGAAAGTCGGATGGGCAGATATTTTTACCCAATCACTGATGAGATGGGAGGGGGCTTCTGAGACTGATGTGTTCCTGATTGGAGAGCCCTGAGTGAGAGAGAGGGGATTCTGTGCAAACTCAAACATGACAATTCAGACAGCAGAACGAATACAGTGAACAGAGAGGTCATCGAAGTGAGCAAATACGTTTCAGAGAGAGAAAGAAACAAACAAAAACAATCATATGTACCAACAATGCTCATGGAAATGGAAAACAGCCGGAAGAGTAAAGGGAATCAGGGTGTGTGAGGGCTAATTATTAATTGACAAATTCCACTAAGGCAGCCTAGAAATTCAAACAAATGTCCAATGCGATTTGGACCTCAGTTTCATGTGTAATATGAACAAAATATAGCTTAAAATATGCAGAAAATGTTTCCATTATGACCAACAGCACTGCTTTCACTTGCTCATGTTGGCATGAAGCATGGCTGACTCAAGTAGTTTGGTTGGAGGTAGCTTAAAGGGAGAATGTAGAACCTGGGCACCAAGTAGAGCTAAGGCACATAAGAACTAAGGCACATAATCAGACACCAATGAATGTGTGCACATTTGTACTTTCAGCCAAGAGAGTTGTGGCGTAGAAGTGTTTTGAGTGGTTTGTTTAAGAAGAAAAGTGCTGCCAAAAAGGTTGACTAGTTGATGAGCTCTATTTTTAACCATCACTGTTTTGGAAAATAAAAAATAAAAAAATACCCTTGGCTGGATCTGATCTGTTGTATCTTAGTCCACGGCAGTCTGGCTTGCCCAGTCTATGTAAATAGCAAGTTTTGATGCTGTGATGTGTTTTTTGCTGTAAACGAAAGAAACATTCGCCATTGCTACATCACATTATTACTAATCCCTGTTAGTTGACCAATACAGGCAGTGGATGCATGTGTTGACATCTCAGAGGGTAAACAGCAGCAGGCTGATTTCTACCCACAATGCTATCTGAGCCACTTCAAAAAACAAACAGAGAAAAGCATTTTAGCTTTTTGTGAAAGAGACTTACAGCCAAAGAAGGTATTTTTTTTTTTATAAAAATACATATTTTTACATATTTGTTAAAAAATACATCATTATGTTCAGACAGTATAATAAGAGCCAGATAACCTGTCAAAATGCCAAGCTACTCACCTTCCTCCCTTTGACTCTACCTAGGTCTACAGACATAAACTGCATGGTTAGAAACAGCCTATCAGAGCCAGGAGGAGGATCTTAGTCAATAACCATAGTGCAGTGTTTCCCAACCCTGGTCCTCTAGGCACACTGGCCCACATGTTTTAGGTGTTTCTTTGCTTCAGTCTAGGTGATTTCAATTGACAGGTGTTTGCTGAACTTTTAGCAATCAGCTAAATAAAGCCGGGATAAAGCAAGGGAACATCTAAAACATCCAGTGTGCCTTGAGGACCAGTTGGGAAACACTGCCTTAGTGTACGTGCTCCTAACAGCTACGCCCTAAAAATCTGCCAGGCTACAGCTCGTTCCCCACATCTAGCCTTAGATGTATGTTCAGACTAGTTACCATGGCCACCCATAATGGCGGATAAATAGCTTTTCATAAATGAGAAGTTGGTGTTCCACCATTAACACATTGAGCAGTGTGTACCTGAGGATGATTGACAGTGGCAACTCCCTCCTTACTGGCTCTGAATGATTTTTTCAGTTAAGGAGCAGTGCATTCCTGCAGACGGCAGTAGAGCCACAAGCAGAAGAGCTTGATTTTTTCCACAGATTGTCTCATATTACACTGTTATGACACGGTGACAGTTTTAACAAATATGTAAAAAACATTTTTTTATACATATTGGAAATTTAAAACGTTTTTCATCCAAGCTCACTTCCACCATTGCATGGAGAGGAAGCTGTACAACACATTTGATGTGGATCATATCGAACCAACTTGTTTCATATCTGTTTCATATAACATATATCATACAGATTTAAAAGAAACATAATGCTCTTTCAGATGAGAAAGCTTCACCCCTGGTCAGCAACAGTAAGGCCAAAATGTAGTTTTTCACTAGGTCTGTAGCCCTGAGCTATCTACTGAGATGTATAAATGCAACTAAACTGTTTTCAGAAACGCAAGAGCAAGTAGAGATAAGGAAGTTAAACTAAACACATAATTTGTTTTTACACCCTGATTCCCTTTACTGAAGAGAGAAAAAGAAGTAGGATTAAAAAGAGGATGGATTTACAGAGCTTTTACATCAAGAGCAACACCTGCAAACAAAGAGCAGCTGGAGAAGAATGCAACACTTCAGAAACTTAAAAGAAAGCAATGAGATGAGTCATCAATTTGCTCAGTTGGTGCAGGACCAATAACCAGACAGCCTTTGTTTCTTTAGTCTAGTTTGCTCAGAGGATTCCAGCGTCAGATTTAGCCAATTCAGTTGACCATTATTTCAGAGCTGAAGCTGATAATTGCCACTACCCCTCCCCACCCCCGTAAGCAGCCAGTCTGGTTATAGGTCACTGTGTAAAATGAATGTGTGGTTTAAGGCATACCCCGCCCTCTCCTTTAGTTTCATATCAGTAATGCCATCTTTGGAGACCAGTTTGTTAAAAACGAGAATCCCAATAACCATGTTAACCTGCCAAAGACAAGAGGCACAGGGTTAAAGCAGAGTAAAGGCACTTTTATTGCTTCAGAACATGCAGCACCACTGTAGTGAGGATGATGGGGATGGTGCATAACGTCCAGCATGCATGTAAATGGCTTGCAGAACAGGCTCTAGGTAAGCTCACTGCTGGCTCTGAATTCTAAAAACTGAAACACATCTTATTAAATTTGAGTGACAGACATTAAATAAAGCAAAAAATTGGGAGAAGAATAAATTAAAAACAGGTTTTAAAGATTAAATAAAATTCATTGTGAACAGGAAGGATAAGCAGCAAAAAGAAATCATATATAAAATATGAGTGAACTCAAAGATGCTGGGAGTGATGGTGCATGACTGATTAAATGAATTCTTATTTGACATTTTATGCATATAAACATTTCTACATGTAATCATACCCTGGTCAAAGTGAGCCAGGCTTTTAGAATGACTGCAGAGTAACAGTTTGACAGGTTAAAAACAAACTGCTAATTGTAGGAAGAAAGGGCCGAGGACTGAAGGAACTAAAACTATTCTGTTTACAGACGTCTGGTTTTGGTTGATCATGAGAGTTTAGAGGACCGTTAATATGTCAGTTTATCACCACAGAATGTTGCTGGCTAAGCTGAGGCCGACCCTTTTCTCTGTGAAATAGCAACTGTGAGAAGACAAGCAGCTTTTCTTGCTGAGACGTTGGTTTTCTGAACTGTTTCAGCTACAAACAGCCTTATTAACCTTCTTTCATGGATACTTGCATTCACAGCAGTAAGATTATGACTGAATTAAACTAATTTATGGATTTTTTTTTACACTGACTTGACCTTTATCTTTTTAAAAAATTATGTTCCTTCATCATTAAACATCTGGCACACCCTCAGTGACAAAAAAAAAAAACAGAGCCAAATGCATTATTTAGAAGGTTGGTTATTATGGTGGAATTTGGTAAGAATACAGGCCAATGGTCACAATTTAGACCAGACTCCCGGGGACATGGGTGGTGGCATCATAAGTGGTGGAACGGCTGCACCTGGACTGACCTTCACAACAGTGAGTGGAGGTCACCAGACACATACACTGCATAGCATTACCAGCACTTGGCAGGTTGCATAAGATAGGAACTAACTACAAACATACAAATTTGAAGAATATTGGAAGACTTGGAAGAATTGTAGAGAAATCTACAATTGCTCCACATAGTAACAGCAACTTTGATTTGAAAATAGTGATATTTATGTTTTTACAACAATAGCAGAGGCATCATCAGCAAGAAATTGTTAAAAATTATTTTTCTTAACTAAAAATGGCCTGGTATGAGACCTTAAAACGCTGGAACTTGGGTTTAGTTTTGGCTTAGGTTTTACTATGACTATGACTACACATAATAATAGAGATAACAGTATTCTATGTTCCAAGCTAAGACAGACCATAAAGATGCTATATAAAAGTGCCCAGAGAATGGATCATTGAGGAACCTCACAATGAATTTTTGTTTGACTTGTATTTATCACTGTCAAATGACACAAAGTATCATTCTGTCTTGCTGCTTTGATATTCTGCTATAGTATCTGATTATCAATTGATCAATCATCAACCGATTATGACAGTTCCTCTCTATATCCTCTGAGATTTTATAATTCAGGAACACACGATAGATTTTTGATGATTGCTTATTCCATTTGAAAATTAAATCATATCATTTATAAATTATGTATTTGACGGGAAATGTTAAACTGTACAGTCAGTCATATATGTGATGTTATTACTAAGAGTAGTTGGTTTGGAACATTTACATATTAGCCATCATTAGACCAAATGATAAACCATTTAAAACATGCTAAGGTTGAGATGTTTAGATTCTGTTCTTAGTCAGATATGTATCCAGACTTAACCATGAACAAACAAGTTTGACATGCATATGAATACATGCAAACAGGAAACAACAGCAGAAAATACTGCAATAAGAGGGCAAATAAATAGACAGGAAGAGTGAAGAAAGGCAATGACGTCAAACAGTAAAAAGTTATAGGATGACAAATGGGAAACATGGAAACTACGAGCAGCAAAGAAAGCAATTTCTGAAATGTAGGATATTAAAACAAGGAAAGATGTGAGGCAAAAAGGAAAAGGAAAGCGCAAACGAGTAATTAAGCAAAAAAAGAAAGGAGGGTTAGTACTGAGGAAGGACATATAATGGAGCAGGAAGCTGTAGAAGAAGCAAGAAAAACATAAAATCATGCAGACAGAGCAAAAGCAAGAGGAAATTAAGGAATTAGGTGTTTTGCAATGTCCCAGCTTATTTTCTTTGAGCATTGTAATATTCACAGAGTTCAAAAAATGAGGAATTCCCCTCATTTCTTTAATCCTTATCTTCCAGAAATTCCCCCTCTTCCAGAGCGTCAAACTTTCCTAAACTAGAATATTCTGAGCTGGTCTTGATCAAAGACTTGCTAGAGTTTCAAATTCCTCCAGTTTTGTTTGGAAATGCATAAACCTCTCTCTCGGTTTCAGTCCAGATCATTTTCGAATTCATAACTTATATTTGTTACCAATTAACTCTGGTCTATTCATCTCTCTCACCATTTACAACATTTTTTTTCTTTAAATATGGGATGTAATTCATATTGAGAATTAAAAACTCTACATGTTACTGTGATCTGTAATCCATTCCTTTTGTTCTCAAATAATCAGACCTTATTTACCAGAACAGTAAGCTTTGTGTCATTTGGTCATTTTAAATCTTAGCTGGCTTTCCTTTTCCAACTGGAATAAGAAACTGAAACTGACTGCTTTTATATTTATGGTTGAAGGAATGTAAGTCTGTTTTTGACATATATTGGCTGAGGCTCTGGGTTAAAGGCTTCCTGTGGTCATTAGTACAGATTTTAATTAGCTTTCACAATTTGACCACATTGTGCAAAGCACAATGGACATTTTTTTTTTTTTAGGATAGTTGTCAATTGAAGTTCATGATGTATCAAATCATTAGTCATACAAATGTCAATATGTGTATTCTGTGCACAAACCTTTACTAAACAAAAATGTTCAAAAGGGATTTTTTAAATAATTCCTTGCCACTCTTTTTCAGTTGAGTTGTAGTTGTACACAACACATGTTTCTGTACAATAACCTGAAGGATATTTTCTGTAGATTATTTAGCATCATAAGTATGTGACCTGGAGTTGATGCTGGGAATGTATTATTTTATAAAATTATTAAAATTAACCAGTAAAAACCTGCCAAGTCAGATATCGTAGAGAATTCGTGGACAAGACCATTTTAAAAGCTTAGAATATAATCTTATTTCCTTATTTCCATTTTAATGAAGCATTTAAGGAAAGATTGCGTTTTAATTTCTGACCAATACCTTGATATGGTAACTTTGTGCAAAAACTTGCATCCAAACAAAATGCAGCATTCAGTTTCAAAGTGATAACATGTTACATGGCAGTGACTATTGGCGGTGGCGAACTTTGCTTTGATGAAGAAGCTTTGACAGTCAAGAAAAACATAAAAAGATAAGAAAATACCAAGACTACAGCTGCAGCAGGTCCAACAAATGCATAGAGAAGGCCTCCTTCCAAAGACAGCCAGCAGCTTCCAGAGAGCAGCAGGAGATAGAGAGGTGGAGAGAGACAGGTGATTGGAAGAAGTGATGTTTGGGTTGGTGAAAGGTGAGAGGGCAGAAACATGGAAGGTTGGAATGAAAAGGGTGTTGGCATGACAAGAAGGAGGAAAGTAAAATATAGATGAAACAAAGGAAGAAAAAGGTTAATTATGCTGTAAACAAAACCCTCGTCTCATGTGTAATTACCCAGCATTAATATATGTATAAAGGAGGAAGTTCACACCATTAACCCATAGAAAACATGCTTACTAGTTTGGTGTTCCGTATCCTTTTGCCTTGGTGAATCCCACTGAGATGGCTACAACAAGAGCTGGGAGACCTGGGAGGAAACAGAGGACTGGATGTTCACTCAGAGGAAGTTAAACAGCCATGAAGAACAAGAAGTATGCAACAGTCAGAATCCCCACCCCAGCCGAGACACAGGAAGCGCTTCCGTATGATGCGGTTCCTGAGGCGACCGGTCACGGCCATGTATGACTGCCAGGCTTCAGTCAGAACCCAGCAGAACGACGAGAGGAAGAAGAAATGAAGGAATGCTGCAATCAGGGTGCACAAAACCTGGAACAAGAAAGAGAGACATAACACACTGAACATGTCTCCCAGGGTGCAGGGGTCAAATAATACGGCCTCTAATTAGATTTAACCTTGTTCCTTGTTTGGGTCTGTCCAACGAGAATAAGGGCATTGGAGGAGATGATGGAGAGGCAGAAGTTAATGAGGATGACTGAGCGCTCTGATCGAATGTACCTGCAGGAAGCAGAAAAAGAAGGAACTCTTAGATCCAAAATCTACAGCTCCAGTTTAAAGGTTTCTTTAAATGTCATTAATGATTGATATGGTTGGCACTGAGTTCCAGCTGCCAGTTTATTGTGTATCTTCAAGCATCCGAGCGCGTTGTTAATCTGGGAAATGAATCTAAGTTGTTGATATTTCACTATAAAGGGCTGAACTGCAGGACCCTGCTATAAGAACTATCAATCCCACAAACTCTTGAAAGCATAACCTACTTTCACGTCATGCATGTGACATCATATTAGCAAGAAGCCATTCTGTCTCTTCTACAGCCATCACTCACAAGGGTGACATTGGGGAGACATTGCATGCAAGTCTTGACCCTTTCTTTTTCATAATTCTGCAGAAGGAATCTTTGAATTATACATTCCCCAAAAGAGACATTGTGTCTGGCTGCTTGAGGGAGAAGACACACAGCCATGCTCAGCTCCAGACCAGAACAGAGAAGTGAATATATACTGACGCTGTGCCAGCGGAACCAACACCCTGCAGCTTGATGCCCATTCCAGACCAGAGCTGAGGGGAGGCTTGTGTTCCAAACTCGGATGTGCAAACCGCACATACAAACTGCAAACTGTTAGCCGAGCGCCTAACATTAGCAATGCTGGTTTTCCCCACCAGCATTGATATTAAAGAAACCACCCTCTGACCACAGAGCTAAGCTTCCCTCGTTTATCAGATATTTCTTAAGTCTTAAGGATTATTCAAGTTGCTGAATGGTGTATCTAATAATGTGGCCAGTGAGAGCATTATTTTATTTGACCATTATTTTACAAGGATGTCCCTTGATATAAAATCTCTTTTTTTGAGGGAGAGATATATACATTTGATATTATAGTTGTCTATGTATTACAACAAATTATACTTATGACGCTACATTAGTGTGTAGTTTTAAAAAATGGTTTAATAAAACCAAAAAGCCTTTACCTGTGATGGGACGTTTCAACTGTTGAGTCCCTGATCTGGTATTAACACTTGCATCAATAACAGCAGTGATGTTTATTCTTTGCAAGCATTAACTTACTTCCACACAGACACGTAGATGATGATGAGAAGCAGCAGTGTGAGCGAGGATACTCCACAGCCAACAATCAAGGTTACAGATGGGAGCTGCATCTTATCCGTGTTCTGAAAGTAAGAGGAAAGAGAGAAAGAGAAAGATGTAAGAAAGGGAAAATACAATATAATAATCATAGTAGTGAAGCAGTGGCTTCAGAATCACTAATCAAGACAAAGAATAATGAGCTGCATTACCATCCAGAAACACTCAGAACTTCCCCACAGCGTTACGTTCAGGATCCTTACTATTGTAAATATTTTTACTTTTACAACAATTTCTGAAGGATAGTAAATTACTGGATTTTGATTCGTTTTTCTAGCAAAAGTCTACCACTTGGAGATGGTATTTCAATGACCATCATGCCGCCATTTAGAGATTTCTAACTGAAGCAACAGTAGACTTAATGCACTGACTGCAGTAAACAGTCTAATTATTGTCAATATCATTTCCCAACATAGATGTCTTCAAATACACCCATACCTGTCTGTGGGAGTGTGGGCAGGGGAGGGAATATTTATAGGAAAATACTAATACAGGACCAAAACTGTAGTTTCCCTTATGAATCCACCATCCATCCTGTGATGGATCTGGACCCAGTTCATCATTCATCAAAAAAGAGTTTGATTTGTTTAATTTAATTCCAATAAAAACCTGTTTCCCCTGTCTGATACTGTTTTATTCTTATAAACGCTTTTATATCTAAAATATTTTTAACAGGTATGATGGGACAGAGAGAAACTCTCTTCCCTGAGTTCAGTCCAGGATCTGCTTTCTGACCCGCTCACTGTCCACAGGTGTTCTGAAGATCTGTGCTACCCGAAAATCCCTCCTACCATGCGCACGTCGATGCTACGTCACATACTGCTTACTCAGCAGATTTCTTATAAATCCGTCCTACCTGTGGAAGTTTGTGTGTTTTATTTCATGGCAGATTATGGTAAATTGTATTTAATTAATTTTATACATGGCTTTTATTAAGCTGCTGTACTGCTTCATGATTTTAGTTTAGTTTGCTGTCTGCATGTTGTTACAAGTTATTGTTTGGCAGTTAATCAGGACAAAATACGTTGTTATGTGGGATTTTTTGTCCCTATCCGTTCAAATATTTTAGTTTAATAACTCTTTATTATTAAACCTTGCTAAATAGATGCTGGTAGCAATACTACGTGGGATTGAAGCTGTAATAGCGGTCTGATATTAATCATATATAATTTCAATGACCTGCGCAGTTCAGTGACACATTGCGACTGCGCTGCATTTAATAAAGTCTGTCATAGAAAGTATTAATGCGCAAAAAAGAGTTTGATTTGTTTAATTTAATTCCAATAAAAACCTGTTTCCCCTGTCTGATACTGTTTTATTCTTATAAACGCTTTTATATCTAAAATATTTTTAACAGGTATGATATTCTAATAAAAGGATTAGTGCTGAATACATCTACAGCTTTTCATTTAAACGGGTAGGATATTCAGATGAAGGACGTGATCTTCTTGTGGTTTTGTCATATAAATTGTTCCAATGCTAAGCTAAGCAGAATTCCTAGCTTCCACTTCTGTCCCGTCACTAAAATAATGTTATCAGATGATATTTAACAATAACAACCCGCTATAGTTTATAGTTTTCTGTTTGGAAACATGACGGTAGGAGTTTTGGACGAGTAGCACCGACAGATAAGACTGAGCTATCGATCCGCGCTAATAAAATCTGACCAGGTAGCACAGATAGTCAGAACCGGACCAGCTCAGATCTACCGGCTTCCTGAGCAACACGGTGCGCATTATTTGTGTTTGAATCACCGGATTTATACAGCATGACTAAATATACCATATAAGTGAAAGGTAAGCGGTATCACCAACGTAACCCAGAGCTGCTAACACCACGTTAGCTAAAGTTAGCTGCTATCTCACAGTAAAAGTTCCGCTCACCTTCTTTGTGTAACTTTAAATGCCGAACAGTTGGAAGCTGAAACTGAGATCCTGGTCTGGCAGGTTTTGCATGTTGCTCCGTTTTTAGTTGGATATTTCATGATTGATGAACCAAAGAAATGACTCAGGAGCAGATCTGCTACGAGAGTTTTTCCGTCTCTCGTTATTTTTAAATCCTGTTGATCTGATTGGTTGAGCTGCAGCTACGTACACAAACATCCCGAGTGGAGAAACAGAGGGACGGTCTGCGCATGTCAATAATAAAGAGTGAAATGAATCAATGGGGCCACTTTATAAATAGTGTTTTACATTTTAACACTTTGAGTAAAATATCAAGTCTTTTCAAGTAAACAGCTTCAAGTCGAGTCAAGTCCCAAGTCAATGGCGTGAAAGTCAAAGTCAAGTCCGAGTCTTTGAGCATTTTTTCAAGTCAAGTCTCAAGTCGTGATTTTAGTGACTCGAGTCCAAGTCACGTGACTCGAGTCCCCACCTCTGGTAATAACCATAGTGTGCTTAGGGGATATAGTGAGAGAGTTTAAATATCTACAATCTTTGAGGTGGGCTTGTGAAAATAATTGATGTTTGGTAAACATACAAAACTTTCATATGGACGGAACGTTTAAACTGAAACTTTCCATTCATCCATGTTGGCACACAATTTGGAACAGCAGTTCCTCAGACACAGAGAAAGTCTGATCCTTGCTTTGAACTTTTTCTGAAAGTTCAAAACTCCCCTAACATGGTAGGACAATTGGAGAAGAACCTTTGTGATGTTCTTTAGTCAGAGAGGCTGTTCCAAAATTTCTTTTTTTGTTCTTGATTTTTCAGAGCATAATGTGCTGCTTTTTGAGATATTTGAGTCCAGTTCGTGTGACTTCTTGAGTCTTTCGGTCAGGCAGGAATTACTCCCAAGTGTAGCGGATGAAACTGAATAGACCCAATGTGTGACATACAATTAATTCCTGACTGAAGAACAGATTGATGACTTTTCCACATTGCACCAGGTTGGTGAGTTTTTTTTCTCTTAATCACTTAAGTCCCCAGATAAGCACACATCGTCAGTCTTTGTAGTCATTAACTTGCTCCTGGTATAATTTTAGAACATTTTGACAATTTGTTTTGGTAGAATTGGTGAAGTTCAATTAAACCAGATGGTTCCAGGTACTATCCTGGATATTGAGAATAGTTCACAAAATTTCAGTTGACATGGGGTTGGCATACAGCTTAGGATTATTGTTCTTGTGAAACACACACTAAAATCATATTTTCAAACAACCAACTCTTGATACAGTAAAGCTGAACCTAGAAGTGTTCTTCTTCACTATTCCATCTGCGTTACTAGTGCAGTGGAAGTCATACAACATAATGTTATCACTGCATTACCTCAAACATATGTCATGTATCCTGACTCAATAGCTCACTGAACGTAGAACTGCCCAATCCTCATGTTTAATATTGTAGGATTGTTTGGGTGCATTATTTGGCAGGATATTTGTATTTTAAGTGCCTTGCATACAAAGTCTCCATGGCAATCATATTTTTCTGTGTAAAATGGATAGACATTCTCTGCCCTCAGTGTCCTCACTTGACATATATTTTTTTGTGGCTGTGATGCTGACGCTCATAAAATAGTTGTGGGGACATTGTAATAACTGAGAACCATCAGGGGAATTCAGCATCTAAATTATATTTTTACCAAATATGGAGCATACCATTAACATTGCTTCAAGCAAGGGATATCGACTGTTTAATTCTACATTTCTTCACATGTGGATTAATGTAAAATGCATTTTTCAGACCCATTGACATGGTCAGGACAACAGTGAAGCAACAGACATAGACCCATCAAACCTGAAGAGGATGACTAGTTGCATCTATTTCACTTGGAGATAACAAAAGCATAAATCTACTTAGGCTTGCCTTAGGTAGCCCAAACTCTTCACAGGATGGAAACACACATAAATGTCCCTCGTAAAGCAGTGCTACTGCTGGTAGACAGTTGCCAAATATCTTACTGGTCAAATTCACAATACGCTAGAGATGCTAATTAATCAGAGACAGAATCTACAATTCTGTCAGATTCTTTTCCACAGTAGGTCAGACAAGCTAGATTCAGATTTATTCTCAACCTGGGAATTGCCCCTGGACACACAAACAGAAGACTGATCAATTTTGGGTGAATGTTTTCTTTGAAGACAGTCTTTACTCAGGCAGCAAAAATTTCACTTTTACTGTTCACACATGTTGCCTTGCGCATATACAGAAGCAATGTCTGTCTTCATCCTATATTTCCTTTAGTTGTGCCTCTTTCAACACTAGGGGACAGGTTTGGTGACCTGCAGCATGTGAAAGAGAACTACAGGTGGCACCCGGGGTGTCTAATAGCAAGTACTTTCTTACTTTTACTTATGTGAAAAATGTTAATGTGGTACTTTTACTTTTACTTAGGTACATTGCTTGAGTACTTTCTACAGCAGTGGACATGGACAACCGCCCAGGGCAGCATCGTGTGGGGGGCAGACCCCTCTGCCATCAACTGGAGGATCTGAATGTGAAAAGTGCCTAATGTACCCCCGTTACCCCAATCCAACTCCCAACCCATTTTTTTATTTAAAGAACTTCCAGTTCCAGCAATAAATGTTTCAAAATTTGTTTATTTACCAGAGAGGGTGTATTTGCATTGTTAGACTAGTTTTTTGCTAACAATGGTCTCAAAATGACAATAAATTTGGCATTTATGTGAATAATTTCTGGGACAATTAATTGCCCAGCAAAATTTATTATCATGACTGGTCTAAGCCTTAGCAACAAAAAAACAAACTCCTCGGTGGCACTTACATACACACAACAGTGATGAAATGGAAAAGATTGGTTTCTACTAAATTAGGGTTGCATGGGGCCTTGAGCAGAATTTGATTTAGGGGCCCCTCTTCCTCTTCCAGAACTTCAGCACCACTAACAGCATTTCAATACAGTTTTGGTGGAATCAGGGACAGTGGGTCAAGTTCAATTGGCTGAGCTTAAAAGATTGCAGTTTTTCTTTTGGTAACACCCTGTGTATTTTGCATTTTGATTCATTTGTTGTTTATTGAAACCCTGCATTTAAAATGTGTTATACCAATATGCCTTATCAAGAAGACAAAGTGGAAGCAGAGCCAATCTTCAGTTGGTCAAAAAAGGCATTACTACCAGACATGCAAATTGGACTAAGGACATTGTTATTAATGCTGTTGACAAAGAATGGATAATTTGGCTTCTTTGTATTGTAAAAGAGCTTTCTCTCTTTGCTAGGCTGTGTCCCATTTCATCACCAACAGTTGTTTTGTGACTCAACATTGATGTTTTTACAAAGATTGGCCACATTACGCTGTTTTTTTTAACAAAAAAAGTGCAGCTTGACATTATTAGTGAGTAATTAAAGTGAAACTACATTTCTCTAACGAGAGCTACAATCTGGCTCATCTTCTGAACATTGAACACTGGAACATTGGTCACTTCAGTATGAGTATTGGTGCGTCAGTACACTTAAACATACTCAGCTCCTATGAGAATATCTCACTTTTCTTAGACATTTTGTGCTCTAGTCAGTTGTCAACAATCACATTATTGGTATTTGTGGGTTTTGTATTTTCCTCAAGACATTGGGTATTGATACCCTCCAATCCCCCCAAGTAGGTTTGGACTAGGCCTGTCACAATAATAATTTTTGCTGGACAATAAATTGTTCCAGAAGTTATTGTGACAAATGATATTATTGTTTTGAGACCATTTTCAAGTCCTAAAATGGTAATAGCATAAAAATGCAAGAACACATTCTCGAAGATCAATAAACTTTCATTTCTAATGAACATTTAACATTGGAATAGGAAGAGATCCAAAATAAGTCAACAAAGAAACAACAACTATAATCCATTTCTCCATTTTCTATACTACCTTTTTCCCTTACTGGGGTTGGGAGGGTTGCTGGTGCCTATCCCCAGCTAATGTTCCGGGCGAGAGGCGGGGTACACCCTGGACAGGTCGCCAGTCTGTCGCAGGGCAACACAGAGACAAACGGAACACACACACTCACACCGAGGGACAATTTAGAGAGGCCAATTAACCTGACAGTCATGTTATTGGACTGTGGGAGGAAGCCGGAGTACCCGGAGAGAATCCACGCATGCACAGGGATAACATGCAAACTCCATGCAGAAAGACCGGGGCCGGGAATCGAACCCAGAACCTTCTTGCTGCAAGGCAACAGCTCTACCAGCTGCGGCACTGGGCAGCCCCACAACAACTATAATGAATTATGTAAATTAACTCTGATTCTTTAAAAAAGGGCTAGTTGAGATCTATCATGCAATTATTTTGATTTATTTCCACATGCCTAGTTTGGAGTTAGGATTAGTTGATTGAAAGTAAATTTTTCTACTGGCTTATATGAGAAAAGAGCATGTCAGTTCACCATGAATACCGTGATTAAAAGCTCAGGCTGTATGATATCTTGAAAATATGTAATTGTGATTCTGTTGTGAAAAAGTCAATAAAGATTTTTGGGATTGTTATATTTTTACCATTACATGTTGTTTCTGTCACTCTGTGAGCTTTTGTATCTCAAGCCACTAAAATAAAAAATGAGGTCAGAGCACTTAAGAGTCTGTCCAAGAAGTCCTTTGTAATTGCAGCGTTGCACATGTTATTGCAACGCTGAATTAAGTGACGACAGCGATTCATTTAGTCCAACTTTAGTCCCATAAAGACTGCTCAGTGAGCACACTCATGTCACACTCTGCAACCTTAAAAGAAATGACCAAAGGTTGCAACAATGTAGAGGATTAAGTTAATTCCACAAGTAATCACAAGAACCCAATCTGTAGCTGCTCCTCTCTAATGCTGCTCTCTATCCCAGTGAGTAAAGTCAGGCTGAGGACGGGGGCAGCTGTAGTAATATGATCTGCTGTTGTTCACAGGTGGAGGGTTGGTGGACGTGTGGGGACAGGGACAGGCAGGCAGCCATGCAACCCTGTGTCCACCACCACCCCGTCTAGCAGGAGATAATTGGCTGAGTTTATAGTATGCCTTGTATCTCAGTTTGATATGTGTGTGGCGGCCAAGTTAATTAAATCCCTCTGATTAATCTACACTGCTGTGAGTTACTACTCTAAAAGCGAATGGGTGGAGTAAAGATAATGAGAGCAGCGGAATGGAAAGACGTCTGCAGAGACAGACACACTCTTAGTTCCGCTCACTCTGGCGCTGTCTGGCTGGTTGTCCAGAAGTGGAGCATTAGGAACCACATTATTCTACAGAAGCAGAGACAGGCAAATGTTTAAATTGATTGTAATAAGACATGCACTGTGCTGCCAAAAGTATGTGCTCCAGGAATTCCATGATCACAGAGGTATAAAACCCAGCACCTCTGCATGGATTCTGTAATGTTTGTTATAGAACTGGTCAGTCTTAGGAGCTCAGAGACTTTTCACCTGGTACCTAGACATGATGCCACCTGTGCAATAAGTCAAAAAATGTCCTCACCACTATTTATGCTACATTTATATGTTATCAAAGTGAAAAGAAATTAAAGCAACTCATCCACAAACTCTTAGGCCAAAGAGTGAGGTCAACAGATTACTATCTGTTGACCTCTCCTCATTAGTAGAGGTAAAAGCTCTTTCTGCAGAGTCAATATCTACATATCTCCAAATTGTATGTGGCCTTCAGATTAGCTCAAGAAGCTTGCATATAAAACTCGTAAATTGTTGAGCAGCATTCTGCAAAGCTTTTGGACACTGTGCTTTAAAACACACACACATATCACTTTGGGTCTAGCTGACAAAATAACGGCACTTGATTAACTGTTGCATCAGGTTTGGTGCCAGTGTCTAGTGAAACAAACTCTTGATGTTGAACATACCACAGATATTTTGGACAATTTAAATTCCTAACTTTGTGGAAACAGTTTGGGGATAGTCCCTTCCTATTCAAGAGGGCAGGGCATAAATGTAATATTCAGAAAGACATAGATGAACTACTTTGATATGGAAGAATTTGAATGGCCTTAACAGAGAACTGTTAACCTGTCAACCCAATAAAACACCTTATCCAGAAGTAGGAGCATTAGCGACCACATTATTCTACAAGAGCAGACGGTTCTGTTTCTGTAGAATAATATATAATATGTTATGGCTATGTTAGAACCATGAACAACACTTGCCTTATTGTTCCAAATGAACATCCATGATGTTATAAATACTCTCCTGGAAGAAACATATTCACTAGCTGACATCATATGTATTAAGAACAAAATGCCACTCAATTTCATGTGTATGTGAAGACAGAAAAGCAAATAGTTGTAGCAACGTGGTGTGAGATGAAGAAGCTGCAATTAATGGTAGATTGCTTTCTCAATACCTTTTATTCAATCTGATTAAGTCTAAGTTGTGAATTCTCAACTAACTTGTTCATATATTTCTTATTTGCCAGGCAACATGTACAAGAATATCGAATTCATAAGACAAAAACTGCATTGCACCACAATAAATCATGAGGAAATTACCACCTGAAAACCTATGTCAACTGAACACAATACAATCACTGACTGAAAAAGTGAAGCACCCAGAAGGAACGGTCAGATTTGGGTGTTATTCATGTAAATATGGTTTGATTTTAGGTTTGCATGAGACTGGGCTGTGAACTTAACTTAACAAAAACAGTGAGTGTGAGGAAGTCCAGCAGCAGCGATAATTGACATTAAAATCAGTTGAAACTGTGACAATTTATAGTGAAATCAACTGGAGACCAGAGTTAGTTGACTTTTTTTAGCTTGAAAATCTAACAAATATGCTCCATTTGCAATGAAAAAAGCTGTCACTTACTGCACTTGTGCGACAATGCTGTGATCGAATTATGCAATAGTGATGTGACATTCACAAATGAGATGGTTCTTCTGAATCTTTACTCTGAACAATAGGAGTGCAGTCTCACTGAGTACCGTTCTTTGTTTTTGTAATGCTCTGTGTGCACAGCAGTAACCATTATTATTCTATTTTATTAAAATATTTATTCAATATGTTTATTCTTTGATTGAATACATTTATTCAATCAAATAAATCAAATATGTAAGATCACACAGAAGACTGATTATTTTCCTCACCTGTCCTGGTGGTAGACATTATAGCTCTGTGTGCTACTTGGCTTCATGCAGCAGTAGACAGGGTGAGAAAGTCATGGTGGAAACTGACCAAGTAGCAACAGTCAAGAAGTATCTTGACAGTCAAGAAGTATCTTGACAGTCAAGAAGTATCTTGACAGTCAAGAAGTATCTTGACAGTCAAGAAGTATCTTGACAGTCAAGAAGTTTCTTGACAGTCAAGAAGTTTCTTGACTGTTGCTACTTGGTCAGTTTTCATAGTTGATTGTTGTTTACCATTACTGCATTGTCTTATTTCCTATGTCTAATGGTGTAGATAGTGGTGGTTTCTAACAAAGGCAATATGGGCAACCGCCCAGGGCGTTCTCATCAGGGAAGGCATGAAACCTCTGTGAATTGTGGCACACAGAGGGAAGCAAAGCTGAACAAAGAGTTTGTATTAATAATGATATTGATTAAGTTTATTTCAGCTCCAATTATTTATTATCTAGTTGCTTTGTGAGAATGTGGATCTTTTAGATCAATTTGAGAAGCAATTTTATCATATTTCACATTTTATTGTATCATGTAGTGCAGAGCATTGGTCGTTGTCTTGACTCAGTCTTGACCTCTCTCGGTCTTGGCCTCGACTCTGCTTTGAACCCTAAAAGTTTTTGTCTTGTCTCGACTAAGACTTTCAAGAGAAGTCTTTCAACAGTCGAAAGACTTGGTATCTCTGGTCTTGGTCTGGACTTAGTCTTAGGTTAGGTAGTCTTGACTACAACACTGACTTATCAACATAGATTTTGTAAACAGTGTGATGGCCTGAACCTCATGAACCTCAGCAGGTCCAATGTGTTTATTGCTTTTACAATGTAGGCTAATTGACAAAAAACAGCTCCTCAGGAAGTCTACAAACACCTGGTAGAAAATCTGAAACAGCACAAAGAGGCTTACACAGGCTCACTAAAAATAAAATGACATTTCTCAATTCTATTCCAAGTGACTATCCATACAACTAATACTGGAAGGAATCTGTTTAGGGGCTTTAGCTACTAAGTGCGGGTCTTTTATTAATTGACACTGTGAATTGGACACAAGCAGAGACAATGAAGGTATAAAAAAACAACACACAACAAATGAGATAAGGATAGTTAAAACAACAGTAAAAGTAAAATAGTGTGATCAAAAAGAGTATGAGACTAAAAGGAGAACCAAAGCAACAGGGAGGACAGACTTTGGGGTGTTTGTCATGCTGGGGCAGTAGCAGTATAGCTGCAGATGAAGAGGCCAGGTTTACAAGCTACTATGTGTTACAGCAGGAACACATAATAGCTAGCATGGTCGTTATGACTAGCTCACTAAATAGCTAGCTGTGGGAGAAGGGGTAGCAAGGTATAAAACAGCCTCGTAGATGCTTTCTAACTTCATAATAGGAGACTATTTCACTGCTCATCACTGGCAAGAATGTTTACATCACACATGTCACATGCATTTCTGTAAAGGAGGACATCAGCAGACTATTGAGTTCCACTTTTCTGGTTGCTCTGTACATTTAGCTGCGCTTCTTCTCCTGCAAACTTTGTGCTATTTTCACCATTCAACTTTTATACTATTCAGCTTGCTCTCCTATTGCCGACTCTTAGTATTCATAACCTTCATACTTTTTATAATATTCAGCTTTTTATGAATTTTTCTCCCCATGGGGGAAACCACTCCCTCCTATGCCAGAATTGAGAATTGCAACATAAAATGTCCGTTGTGTTTCACAAGTGATGTTTCACAAGTAATGTTTCAGGTCCTGCCTATTAATGGCAATTAATCATCCAGTTTTGGAGATGTCATGGAGGAAAACCCTAAACACCAGCAGCTGGAATAGCAGGAAAAGGTGGTTCCACAAAGTAGTGACTGAGGGGGCCTGAATACTTCTGCACACCACACTTTTCAGTTTTTTATTTATAATTTTTTTTTTGAATCATGTATAATTTTCTTTCTATTTCACTATAGAATACCACTTTTTGTTGGTCGCATAAAAATTGAATTAAATATATTAATGTTTGTGGTTGTAATGTGACAAAATATGAAACAGTTCAAGGGGTATGAATACTTTTGCAAGCCACTGTATGTTACACCACTTGAGCAGCAAAAACATCAGCTGTTATTAAGCAATACAATTCTAACTACAATACAGTAAAACCATTAACTTTAAAGATTATACCACAGGAGCCATACACCAGCCCAAACCTACAGCATGTTGATTATAAGATTGTAAATCTGAGCTGTTTTATTGTTCGTAACACTAGAAGTCTAAATAAAGGTATGATACTGATATTGTTTCAAAATGACATTGTTAAATAATAGATAAAATCATGCAGGAAGATGGCAAGTGTGCTTCAAATCAAATTTGGATCACATCTTTGTTAAATCTTACCACTGGTAAAACTTTTGGCGGTGCCATCTTGTACCCAAACCTAATCAAACAAACAAATCTAAAAACGGGAAATTACACTGATTTAGTTATCCAGACTATTACAGGACAGGACTAAAACTTTAAAGGTTACCTATAGGTTAATTAGTATCTGTCACCAGCTGACTGGTTGTAGAAAGATCCCACTGCAAGCTTAGTTCATTATCATGTTGAAGGCAGAGGGCCATAACAAGATATTCAGCTACAGAAAAGAAAACAAGGATAGTACCAACCAGGACTAAGCATAGGCTTCATAACCAGAACTAACAAACCTGTTTCAGATGTGAATGGGAATAATGAGAGCTACAGTTAGTCCCTTATATAGTGCACTATGTAGCATGTTTAGCGGCGCGTCTGTTGCTTAGCCTGAGCAACATGTTCTGTAGGAGTATCAAAAACATGTGCTCTAAAGCTTTTTAAAAAATAAACACATCTCAAGGAAGATTGTAAATTACAAAACTATGCAGGAAAAGGAAGAGAGACTGGCAATAGATAAAACTAATGCACCCACACACAAGAATCTCCCTTTTATTTCATTGGCATATAAGCAGATGATGCCATCGGACAATAACAGTCCAACATAGCCTTGCTATGCATCTGCAGCATAAACATTTCGATTACCAGCTAAGGCAGGTTGACACAATGTTTTGGACCCGTTACCAATTCAGCTGCTTGAGTCCTGCAGCTCTCAAACTGCATTTAAATTAAAGTTATTGAGTGTGACAGGACCTACAAAGTTCTAACAGGACTTCATGTTCTACAATGTTCCTTTCATTTATCATGTTTAGGCTCCCATAAGATGAGTTTATCAAAACACATACACATCAAGACCTGGTAAGACATGAGCTTTAGAATCGGAAACCAAAAAAAGACTATATAAACTCAATCACACAGATGTAATGAAGCACATTAAAATCAATTTTAAAGTTTAAAAAAATCAAGGCTAATGTGCAACCATTAAAATATAACGGGGTAGAAAAGATCACCAAAATTACAGGTAGTGTTGGAAATGATCATTTAATTATGCTAGTTTTAACTTTAAGCACATGTTTAAATATTAGACAGATCAACATTGCCTTGAGTAGGACTTAATTTTAAGTTAGATTTAGAGTCATGGCTTAATCAACATAATCTGATCAGTGGAAGATAAATGTGCTAATATTAAGATCCAAAAGTCTGGCTTATTTGATGTGCCACTCGGTGGGACAAAAGGAGGGGGTCTGCGTAGAGATAACTGTTTCCTGAACCCATATAAGGATTGGGGCCCTTTTGTCATGTGTTTGTGGGAGAGGACACCTGGAGAGATTCTAGGATCTCACACGAAGTGTGAAATGCTGCTTTTCTCAGGACTCACCCGCCCAGCAACGACAGTCATAAAACATTTGGAGCAACTTCCCTTTGAAATTTGAAACTTATTCTAATTAAGGAGCAGGGAACCTCCCAGACTGCATAAATTAGAGAAGAGAACACACCTTCCTTTAAAAGTTTCGGAGCTAAAATAATTAATCAGATCGTTGGGGGTGCGGTGGCACCGGCGTTCTCCGGAGACGCATCGCGTCTCCATATTGGTCTTTGTATTTGTCCATTTTTCTGTTTCTTTCAGGTGATTGATGTCTGTCTTGTGGTTTTGAGTTTCTGATGATTCTGGTATGTTATTGGTGTGATTTGATGCATTTGTTTGTCTGAATAAACTCTGGATATGTTTGAAGTAGAACCGTGAATGGTGTGAACTGCCCTTATGCACGAGGAAACCCTCAACCCTGGAAACGAGAGAGGAGACAACGAGCTACAGGTGTTAATCATTATCCTCTCAATAGTAGGTAAAAAATATAAAAATGTCTAACTTTTGAAATACCAATTAATTTAAAAACATCGTCAAAATGGCTAATACGTGTAACAATGTTTAACAATGTTTTGTGGAAGGTTTAACTGGGTAGCGCTCCCCACATTTATTAAATAGAAAGTGTCCAATCAAAGATGGCACTAATTAGCTGAGTTGAATATAAATGTTAGATAAAAGAAATGAAAGGAGTTAAAATCCACAGTGACTCACAACATACTCATGGAATGTTTCAGTCTGAATGTCAGTGGGACAGTCTACACACAGTCAAGCAGACAGAATGACTTTGGCCACCAGTTGTAATGTTGAGATGTTTTGTATTGGAAAAGTGTCATAGAAACAAAAATACTGTCAAGGATCTTTTAGTGGTGATATCAAACCATTTCTTTGGAAAACAGTAACTTGTAGGAACAGATTTTCCCACTCCACAAAGAATTTTAAGTGTAGAAGCAACAAAAAACAAGGAGGGAAGGAAGATGGATGGACAGATGAAATTGATTGACAGATGGATGGAAGGACAGATGGATGGAGAGATGATTAAAGACACCATTTCAAGGAAACAAGCAGGAGTGTTTTTAGAGATGGATGAACAGATTGAGGATGAATGGACATGCCGGTGGAAAGACTGATGTATGATTTGCTAAATGGATTAAATAATTTTTAATGGACTGTTAAAACAATTTTCCATTCTTACTCAGAACTGAAATATACAGCTCTAAAAAAATTAAGAGACCACTTGAGAGGATTAGTCTGTTTATTTTACTTTTTATATGTATATCCTTGTAAAATGAATATTGTTCTTTACAGACAGCATGTCTACTGACAATGTGTCTTCGAAATTCCTAGCAAAAATCTAGTGTGTATGTAAATGCATGCAAAATTTCAATTTTTAGGAACCTAACTAAAATGGCATTGATTTATTTCCCCTTTTTTGGACTGATACAGTAAAAATATCTTTACTCTGCATTATGAATATAAGAGCCAGTTAACTGCCAATGAACGTTTTATTTTTGGGAAAGGCCAAGCTGTTTCATAGCTCATCCCTGGGCCATAAGCAGCATGACGAACTGCAGGCTTCCTGCTATGTCTTTAAGAAAGCCTTGGTGCCAACGCTGTTGCCAGGGCAACTGATGAAAAAACACTTCTGAGGAAATTTCCAGTCTAATAATAACTAATCGCAGAGAATGAAGATTCCCTACAAAGACACTGCCTTGTTCCCTAATGGAACTGGGCCACTTTAGAGTCTACAGGATTCTGCTGGGACATTCTGCATGCTTCTCTCTGAGCCTATCAGCACAGGAATGAAGCATGCTGTAAGGCCATTGTTACCCGTCTCACTGTAGTCCCATGCATTTTACAGTAAATATAGAGATGTCTGCATATGTCCACATTCAATAAACATTTATCTTTTCTTGTGTGTTCGTATCCTTTTCAGATTACTGAAATGCCAGACAAGACATTCCCTCTTGGACATTCTCCTAGGGGCCTGGTAACCATGGAGACACCATTGATCGCTTAGTATGTTAAAACACGTTATTATTGACATCAATATATGATGTGACATGTAATAAGGCTATTAAACGGGTGGGGTAGGTGTTATTTTCATTTCTGACATTAATGTAAATCCTACTCAACCTGTTATGTGTGTGAATTAATACACAGGTTAGCTAAGTGCTGCCCTCGTCGCGTGCGTTTCCTCTTGGACAGCATAAACAGCTCCATAAAAACATACCTAGAAAAATCCTTTTCCTTGGCAAACTACACTAACCTTCATCTTCACGGCTTTGGCATGGCGAGACAGAGAGGAGAAAGAAGAGGGAGAGAGACAGAAAGGGAGGATCTGTTTATATGAAAGGACAATAACGCCCTTTGGGAGGAAAAGAGACATAAAAAATCAACCCAGAAACGCGGATAGATTCAAATAACAGCCCGAACAAAAATACAGTCTGCGACACCTTCAACGTCAAGGGAAGTCAAGGCAGCATTGCAGCACTTACCATGTCGGGGTTCAGCCTTGCTAAAATGGCGAAGGTGGACAGTCTGTCACACACGCATTTGGTTCTGAATGAGTCGACGAGCACGGCTCTGCAGCCCCTGGCAGACCAGGATCCCAGCAGAGAGGAGCTGCACGAAGACAAACACACACACGCAGAGAAAAGCGATGCGGTGAATACAAAGCCAGGGAAAAAAGAAAAGACCGCACTCGCTTCAAATCCCACCGCGTTTACACCGGCTTTTTAATCCGTTTTTCATCTCCGCCGGCTGGGCTGCAGCAGGAGCGGAGCGGAGCGGAGCCGAGAGCCGAGTGAGCGCGGCGTGAAGCGGCTGCAGAGCGACACACTGCAAATGAATAATAGTATTATCAAAATAACAACGGTTGTTATTAATGCCTAACTATTGGATACACTTGAAGGACTGTTCTTAATTAATCTTCACAAGTTAATATTTAAATTCGTTTCTGTCTTTTCGTTTTCTTGCTTTATTTTTAAAATTCACCTTTGTGCACTTGTAAACACCTCGAAGAAAATGCCCAATTTGGCTTCAGTTTGGTCCACATTGCAGACCAGAGGGGAGTTTATAAATGATTTGATTAGCAAGGAGCTGGCAGGTCTATGGCAAAAGAGCAATAGTGCTGCCAGAGATTGAAAGTCAGAGGACGGATAATTAGGCAGCTTTACCAACAACTGTTTTGTTGAAATTGACCCTCACTAAACAGATCAGATCTGTTTTCAGACTCATTTTGGGATGCACCAATTTGGAGTGTGGGATCCACTCAAGTTCCAGCTAGGTCTTAGATAATACACTGAAGTTTAGGCTAATTTATATTAGTTTGATAGTTTTTGAATGTAGAACAAGCTCTAAACTCACATCCAAGACAGACTGAATAGCAGCAGGTTACTGCCCAAATAAAACCTAAACAGTACTAGTACCATTCACAATTTTTAAGTTTCCATATTGCACAATATATGGAAACTTATTTATAGATATGCAAGAACAACCACTGTTAAAATTTTATATGACAGAAACATTGAGGAGCTTTATCACCCTGTTTCTTAAAATTTGTTTAGTTTTTGGATTTTCTTTCCACCCATCACCCAAATCATTATTCCCCAAATCAAAATACCCAAATCCCATTTTAAATTTGGTGTACCTCCTAAGACAGCACCTCTGTCTCTGGCATTTAGTAGGTTTTGGTGTTACCAGGAAGTAAACAGTTATTGGCCTGAATATAATTGTAGTCTCACTGAGTTTGATGAAATTAGCCAAATGCTAACATGACTTCATGTGTCCCCGCACTGTCCCACATTATGTACAATCCTGATTGTTTTGGTATTTTTTTTTGTAATATGTAGCTATAGGGTTAAGCAGATGTTACCCCAGAGCACCACTTCATTATTAATGTCAGAAAAATTGAAGAAATGCTGAATGACCTGGAGTCTGACTATAAGTGACAACTTCCTGCTAGAAAATAAACCAGGTCTTTGGGTTAACCAACAGCTTACATATTTAATCCACTGGGAGTTATCATCAGGTTTGATCTATCAGCATAACATGGTCATTTCTGTTTGCATCTAAAAATTAGGTGCAATTTTTAGATGCAAAACAATTGCAATAAAGTGCAGTAAAGTTGATAGGAAGGTCCAATTACTCCTCCCTGCAGTCTGTCTATGACGAGTGTCATCAGACTTGGAGACTAATAGATTTAAATATTTATTTGTTACTGCATACATTGAATAATAAATGAGGTTGGTACAGAGTTTACTGTCATGCCGTTGATGCTCTGGTTTGATTTGTTGGTGTGTTTACTTGTTTGGATTATATGCTGCAAGGTGTAATATGTGTTTTAAGAACAATATGTGTATTTTGGCTTTTGTGGCATCAGCGTGTCCATAAAATTTAAGGAATCCATTTATAACCATCTCCATAAGCTGTTGCATCTTTGCATCTAACCCTACCCAAATACTGTCAGGTAGCGAGCCGTAATGACAGCTGCAAATTCCAGACATAAATTTGAGATGGTATGTAGTTAACATCAGGTACCATATGCCTTTGACATATAAGATGAACAATTATGGACTTAACACTTATTTTCTGGGATGCTACAAGTAAGATCTAAGAAGTCCTCTTTTTATTCTCCCATTTGTAAAACAATAATTGCTGTCTATTCATCATTTTAATTTTGTTGAGGGCTTTATTCTTATTTTTAAATAGACTTCATGCATATTTTTTTATTTTCTATATTTCGTCTGTTGGCTACATTATGGCCAAAAATGTAGATCCTCCTCCTCTGAAACCATTCTGACAATCTAATACATTATTGATTATTGATAAAGTTATTAAAAATATCTGAGTGAATATGTTTTCCAGCATAATTGGAAGCAGAGAATGGAACATCACTGCCATGTAATTAGTTAACGACATCAGCCCCCAGTCTTGTTTAGAGGAATGACTTTAGCAGCCTTTTATTTGGTGTAGAAAGATCCTAGTAGTAAATGACAAATTCAAAATATAGGGTAAAGGGCTTGCAATAAGACCATTGACTTTATTAGAACTTCATTCAATCCATAAAAAATTGTCTGAATGTTTCATTTTTGTTTTTCTTCTCTACTAAATTGGGCCACGTTTGTAAAAATTGTAATCAGATTATTCATCATATCAATGCAGACTTACCATCCTCAATAAAATGTTTAGGGTAATTAGTGTCCATCCATCTTCTACCGCTTATCCAGGGTAGAAGATTAGTGTGATTAGTAATTAGTGTCCATTGAAACATTTTCAATAACATCCATCCATCCATTTTCTGTGCACCCTTTTCATTCAGTGGGGTCAGGAGGGTTGCTGGTGCCTATCTCCAAATATCGTTCTGTGCAAGGCAGACTGGACAGGTCACCAGTCTGTTGCAGATTTCCAATAATATTGTTATAAAGTATATTCCAGATGCTGTGGTAGACTGGTGTTTGCCCAAGGTGTTACTCAGCCCTCTTCCAATGACTGCTGGGGATTTGTGTTGATAGGATATTTTAGGAGTTTTTTGTCTACAATACCCAACAACTGAAGAGTTGTTATTTTGCATCTAAAGTGCCTCAAAGCAAATGTCACATGGTAAACTTTATAACCTTCCAGGAGGTTTTTAACAGGAGATATATTATTCAAATGAACCCTTTTAGAGTGACTATAGGCTGAGGTTCTTCTGTTATGTCCTAACAACCATTATATAACCTTTGACAATAGAAAAAAGGTTGAACCCACAGTTTTCACTTTCTTAATTTTCCAAAATCAGAGCATCTGCTACAAAGCACAGGAGTGAGGCTAGGAGTACAGGACACACTGACGCAAACTCACTGAGAAGAACGCTTTGTTTCATAGAAAGCAGCATGTTCCTTCATTAGAGATTAAATAATTAAGAATGGAACATTAAAAACAAAACACATTGATGAAGAGCCTGACTACAGAATAATTGCTGCTTTCTTTGCTCTAAAACAGTTCAGTAGGATGAATGTGACCTAAACAGCACTGGTTGACTTTATGTCACTTCAGTGAATGTCGGAGGTCTAAAACTGGTGGAAATAATAAAGATGGTTTCAGATTATGAACCATATCTCCACACAGATTTCCATTGCTTGAGTTTGTAAGTAAGCAGAGAGGGTTTATGATGTAGTTAGCTTTGCTTCTTAGCAGCAGGCAGCAACTCAGTGCTGACATTAGCACCTCACCTCTAGCTGAAATCCAATCTATTAGAACACAGAGCAGTTTTTCTGTTAAAGTGATTAAGTCTCTCTGTGAGGCACACAGGAGCTTGCAGACACTCTTGCCCTCACAGTTTAATTGGATAATTTAGGTGCTGGTCCAGCAGCCCTGCATGAAAGGATGTCCTCTGCCAAGTAAAGGCCACATGGATAAAGAGCTGTGTGCCAGCACAGAGGAAACACAGAAAAGGTCTCTTAGAGAAGTGAATATATGATTTATGCTGATACAATTCAAACGTAAAGAATTTTGGGGGAAATCTTTAATTGTTGTTGCAGTACCATGTGGCAGGTCATAGCCCAGTGTTGCATCATTTTGTGCGTGTCTGAAAGTCAGATTTGTGTGGATGGTCCTGTCCCAACTCTGTTTCATATGGGCAACCAAAAATACGATAAAATAACTATACCTTTCAAAAGTATTTACAGCCATTGATCTTTGTTCATATCCTATGTGCTTCCAACACAATCCACCTGTCTGCTCCAGTAAAAACTGAAAAAAGATGCGAGAACTTCTTCAGCGACAGACCACAGTACACCAAATCTGACACTGTCATCAGCAGCACAGGAGCACCGCAGAGAACTATCCTGTCCTCTCTCCTCTTTTACCGTTTACAGCTCAGAGTTCTCCTATAACTTTGAGTCATATCACATTCAGATGACATTTCTGTCTTTAGGTTCATAGAGTCTCAGGAAAAGCAGTACAACAGTTTGGTAAATAACTTTGTCACCCGATTCTACACAAACCACATGCAGTTCAACACTAAGAAAGTGGCCATGGTCTTTGGGAGTTTCACACCAAGTTTATGACCAGTTTAGATTGAAAGAGAGAGGAGGCAGACAGACAAGTACCTCAGGCAGTGAGTGGACAGCAAACTGGACCAGTCACACAACACACAACTGTCTGTGGTAGCCAATGTCCTTTTCTATGCAGTGGTATGCCGGAGAGCCGCACAACAAAGTGGGAATACATGCATGCTGGAAATCTTAGCATTGTGGCCGGCCATGGGGTCAGTGAGAAGCCGAAAACTCTGCTGACAGTGGCAGAGGAGAGGAAACTTAAACTACTGGCCATTATTACCAATAGAAACACACACACTGACTGATAGAAATGCTATTGCTAACTTCCAATCAAACAAGTAGAAATCCATCTTAGCCCTGCCCCAAGAACTGTAGAACATAACTTGTAAATTGTAATTTGAACAGAATTTTTGCAAAATAAACATGACAAAAAATAAATTATTTGAAAAAAATAACATTTTAACCCCATAAAGCCTCAGAAAATTCTAATTTTTTAGGATTAGGATCTTCAGGAAGCCTTGAAGGATGACATTGAAGTCGCTTCAGGAGAGAAAAATACAAGGATTTTGACCTATCCTTGTAGGAGAAGTGTCAACTAAAGCATTTTAGGTTGTAGCTTCAGTTAATCTCTTCTCTAGAGGTTTCAAGCATTGATGATGGTTATAACCAGTACACTGTACAGTGTGCCACTAGATGTACATGCACCATCTTCGGGATCTAAAGCCGAACTTCAAAAATGCTAATATATCAAAAAGAGCAACATGTCCCATGAACTCATCTGTGTCAACAATGGCTGGTTTGAAAACCATTATATGAGTTTTGGAGTGGATAGAAGACTGCTTCATGAGGAATAGAAATGAATTGAAGAGTGGAAGAGGATGAATGGACTTCATAGTGAACCAGGACAACAACCTAATTATGATCGAGTATGAGAGGTAATGAACCTGTTTCTTCATTTGTTGCATTGAACCAGTGGAAAATATTCTCCAATCCCTTGCAGCATTTCATCAGTGACAAGGTGCTTGAATATATGCATGGAGTTATGTAGCACTTCTTGTTTGAGCCTTCCTCAACCCTGGCAGTGACATCAACTTTGGAACTTTATTTTCTCCATTTGTATTATTTGTTTTCACATTGGTCTTCACTGATTATTTCTGACTGTGTCCAGTAATTGTTTGGACCTGGGTTACACTTTGATCATCATAGCTTTCATCATAGTTGGTATCTGAGTATCCTTCATCATGCCTTGCCGGGGGAGTCCAGTCCTCATCACAATCCTCATCATAAGCCTCATCATAATCCTCATCATTTTCTCCTTATTTACTGGCTTGAATTGTCATACATTATCATGTTGATGACTATTCAAAGTATAGGCTGCACCGTGGTGCAGCTGGTAGAGCTGCTGCCTTGCAGCAAGAAGTTCTGGGTTCAATTCCCGGCACGGGTCTTTCTTCATGGAGTTAGCATGTTCTCCCTGTGCATGCATGGGTTCTCTCCGGGTACTCAGGCTTCCTCCCACAGTGCAAAAACATGACTGTCAGGTAAATTGGCCTCTCCAAATTGTTCCTAGATGTGAGTGTGTGTGTGCATGGTTGTTTGTCCTGTGTGTCTCTGTGTTGCCCTGCGACAGACTGGCGACCTGTCCAGGGTGACGGTCGCCAGGAACGTTAGCTGGGGATAGGCACCAGACCTTCCCAACCCCACTAAGGGACAAGGCAATATAGAAAATGAATGGATGGACTATTCAAAGTATTTTCTTTCTCTCTCTTCTTCCTCTGTTCTTGTTAAATCTAAAATATACATAGCTCGTCGATACACTATAAAGATTATAGTTTTAGAATAAATACTATTGTGAAAAAAACCCAAATCTATTTTTGAAATGACATTTAATGATAATTATTGAGTAAACAAAAGTTTGTGGCTGAATTGTGGCTATGACATTGATTACTTTATAAAAATATTGCATTACTGTTCAGTGATAAAGCACCTTAAATATCTGCTGCACTAAATATGATATAGACATTTTAACAGATTTAACATTTTTGTTAAATGTAATATAACAAAAATATTTCTAAGTAATTGTTCATTATTTCAAAACATTAATGACTACTTTAAAAAATTAAACAACAATGTATATATTACTTTTTACTGTAAGTTGTCTAAAAAGACTTTCCTGAAAACACGTATGACCAATCTCATGCGAGATGACAATTTGAAAAGAGAAAAAAACTTTGTTTCTCTGCCTGCAGTGCAATGATAATCCAGTAGATGGAAGAATACAAGTCTCAAATTGTATACAATAGGTTGTTTGGGTAAGTATTGATCATGGTGTAAAAAATAGAGACCACAGAAACCTATGTATCATATATGATGAAAATGGCGATATATGGTTAAAAGATGTAGCGTGAAAGATTGTTTTACAGAAATTCTTTGAAAAAATAAAATCTCACTAAATAGCAAACTCCATAAATATTAGGTTCAGCTAATGAAAACACATAGTAAATTAGTCCCAAAATGTATATATTTGGATAGAAAAGGTTTCTCTCATTCTGATTTTTGAAATGTATTTTTTCAAAATTAAATTTTTGTAACATGTTCTTTGCTTGCAATAATATAGGAACAAAATGTATCTCCATAGACCCTGGCATAGAAGGAAACAGATATAAA
This sequence comes from Phalloptychus januarius, assembly GCA_902982915.1. NCBI lineage: Eukaryota > Metazoa > Chordata > Actinopteri > Cyprinodontiformes > Poeciliidae > Phalloptychus > Phalloptychus januarius. The sequence goes on from CADWAE010000481.1 coordinate 17,667,705, forward strand.
TGCACGCCACATTTTTCAGAATCTGTGAAAAAAATTTATCATTTTGTTTAAGTCCGTCACATAAAATTACTCACAATGCAGTTTGAATAGAAGGCACTGTATGATTGTCACTGAACATAGTGACAATAATATATTCATTCATCCATTCATTTCTTCATTCATTCATTCATGCCTCAAACCAGTGGTTCCCAAAGTCCCAGCATCCTGGAGGCCCGGCATCCTGCATGTTTTAGTTTTCTCCCTGGTTTAACACACTTAGATCAAATGATGGCTCATTAGAAGGTCTAAGAAGAACATTGACAAGCTGAAAATGTTGTTACTACCACCAGGAGGGAGAACTAAAACATGCAGGATGCCGGGCCTCGACTTTGGGAACCACTACTTTAAACATTAACAAACAACTTAATAATATGAAACAATACAATAAAATATACATCCCACATTAAGAATGAATACTCCATAAATTATATTATAGGAGATACACTATCTATTGTCAATTTAAAAAAAATTAGTGATTAGTCATTAGTGATTTGTCACTGCACATTAGTTCAGAATCTATCATGTCCAATGACTGTCTTCAAAAAATAAGAGCAAGCATCAGTCCAAACCTTGATGTTTCAGTTCTCACATCCCTCTCTTCTTGTCATCCCTCAACTGAGATCTTGCTAATAAAGATATATGAAATTCCTAAAACCCTCCACACAATCAGCTACCTTTGACAGAGAACACAAATACCTCCAAGGACGACATGATCAACATTACGCAACATTTTAAAGTGTTAGACCTGCCAAAGCACGCACTGTCACAACCCAGGGCTGACACCACACCAAATGCAGCTCAGGTTTTAGAGCACATTAGGCAGGAAAAGCTGCAAACACAACCAGACAGTGATGTCAGGAAGACGGACAGAAAGATGCAGCTGATGTTCTTGTTATCGATTCCGGAGTGAAGCGGCAGCGTGCGAGTGAAGGCTCGAGCAGTCTCACAGCTCTTATCAACATGACAAGGACGACTCCTCAGACTCCAATTTCTTTTCCAAATATTAACTCATTAATCATAGCTGCCGACCGAGATGGATTTTAATTTTACCCAGAACATGTCTGGGTAAAACCCTCTTCCAACCCCCAACCCAACTCCCCAACACAACAAGATTGGATTTTTGTCCTTGTTTTGTCTCTGTCGCTCTCTCTTTCACTGCTCTGCCTTCAAAACTTGCAGTAAGCAGTGACAGCTGGAAGGTGACTGCAATCAACAACATTCAACAGTCACCAGGTTAAGTGTCAAATAAAAGCTTGTATTCAGATATCTACCAGTAGTCTAGTGTATTATGCCTAACATAAACTTAGATTTATTCTCTTATATGTTCTTCAAGTTGAATGAAAACTCATCTTCAAAATAGAACAAAACAAAAACAAACATAAAGTCAGGATGATCAATGCAGAGTCTTGGTGAAATCTTAAGGGTCATATTGACTACAGTAGGGTCACAAATGATAACAAAGGATAGGTGGGGAAGGAATGGTAGTAAAGAAACAACATCAAAATCTCTCCTACTTTTACTTTGCTGCTGGTACACCTGGATCCATCCAACCAGTTGTTTCATATCTCCAAGGGTCACTGGAGTAAATCCAGGACCAATCACCAGTCAATTTCAGGGTGACACAGAGACACACAGGACAAACAACCACACACTTACATCTAAGAGAGTCCATTTAAATTAGCTTTCATATTTTTAGACTGTCTCACAGTGGGAGGAAACCGGAGTACCCAGAGAAGACCATGCATGGTGTCATACCAAGATAAAGGAAGTTAAGAAAACAAAAGCACAAGCCTTTAGTGGATCATTAATGGTAATTTCTGTAGAGAAGTCTGTTTGGATGTGTGGTCAGACCAATAGTGGTGTGATTTGCTTCACTGACGCAGGCTTCTTTCATAATTTGATAACAGTCATTTCTAGCCATTGTTTATGTCCAGATTGACTGCTTCTGGATTTTTCTAGTGAATAATTATGATGCATGTCTGATGTCAATTATATAAACGTCAGATAAAATGCAATATGACCGTTTAAACTGGAGGCACTTTGAAAACTATACATATCTTAATTAATTCAACAGGTGGAAGTTGGACAGATTGGATCTTTTGGGATGTGATAAGATTGGAACTGGGCCATTCAGACTGCCATGAACAAGTCAAACATAAGTCTCCTATGGGCAAAAACATGGATTTGAATCCCATTTGCCTGCAATGACCTGTCCAGTGAGCCTCTCTCCTATTGAGCTCTGGAGATAGACACCAACACTCCTCATGACCCCACTGGGGATACGTGCGCTGGACAATGGCTGGATAGCTGAGCTGGATTTGACACAACGTCTCTGGGTTTGGGTCGGGTTACATTCTTTAGGCCTAGTCTAAACTCCAGTGTATAATTTGTGTTGATTAAAGAAATCCTCCATTAGTTTAAACTCAATTCATGTTTTTTTTTTATTCCCTAAAGTTCCCTAAAGTTGGAAAAAAAGAAACAATCAGATGAATTGATAAACCATGACGTTTAAGTCCAGAAGTGGATGTAAATCTCTGGTTCCAGCTGCATGGTTAACACAAAGTCTCACTGTTTAAAGGCTACACAATTTCTGCCTGTGTTTCTTCCAGCATGCTGGTCCCCACTCTGTCACGCTTACTCTAATCTGTTGTCTGAAAGAAGCAGACCATTTAGGAAGAAGCGGTAGAAGAGCTGTGCTTTGAATCTGCCCACAGAAGCAGTAAAATTGAACCGTTTCACGTGCTTCTTTTATTCTCTTTGTCTCCTTTATGCTCTCTAATTGCTTCTACTCTTTCAGCAGACTAAATGGATAACAATTCTAGATTATACAACGTGTGTCTGGGAACAGAAAAAGGATGAGTTCCCTAAGAGTTCCCTTTAATTTTTCACATTGTGTCAATGATTGAGCAGTGACAAGCATGGCTGAGTGCAGCTGCTGAACTGGCTAGCACATCACGTTTTAGTCTTGAGAAACTCACTGAACTGGACAGAAGTAAAAGTACTTGTCTTTGAAAAAATCAACTTAAAATTGAAGTTTGGTGTCTGTATCCAAAACTGTCAGCTCAAAAATAATAAAGGGCCAGAAAAATATAATTTAAAAAAATTAAACCACCAAAAGAAGTTTATTATTATTATTTTTTTTTTTACATATTCAACAATACGCTTAATCATGCAAATAAAGTATTCAGATTTGTTTTTGTACAGGAGTGAGACAGAGGATCCAAAACTTCAAATGCTTTTCTCTTGTTAAATCAAAGTTATTCAGTTTTCTTATTTCGATTGATGAAAACTGAAAAAAAAATATTTTGGCTATTCTAAGCAATAAAAACAGAATGTAGGCCAGTCTTGAAAACATTTGTTTTCAATTAAAACACAACATCATTAAAACGCAAGTTTTAATACAACAAGTAAAAGCAGATTTGAATGCACCAAGGTGTAGTTTAGAGCACAAGTCAATGAGTAGATGTGCTCCAATTTGCCATCAAAATCAAAGGAAAAGGAGACTGCATTGTGTTGCTGCATAAAATCAGCAACACAGATGGCTCCAGGACCCCACTTTGACCACCTCTCCTCTACACATTCAAAACAACCTGCAATATTTTATGATTTTGTCAAATCATGTCCCCAAGCACTTAAATTACTCAAAAAATGATGAGTCAATAACATGAAATAGCTTAAAAATATTTAAAGCTTCATAATGATTATAAGAAAAGATGATGCACTTTTTGGCTGATGCGTTAATTTATATTGACTGAGTTTGGAAAACTAAATAAAAGCTGAAAGGAAAATGATCAGAGCTGGAATTTGGTGCTTAAACAATATGCTGTTGAGGTTTGTGAGTGATACAGTTATGTCTCCAGATCCTGGTAATTGCCAAGGAAGTGAATATTAGATTTTTCAGGCAGGCCTTTTTAGTGCAACTAAAAGAAGCTGAAGATCAGGAATTGCCCCTATCACCCTGGATTTACTGCAGGCGTCTCCACTTTGTTGTGCTGCCACTTTGCCGGCTAGAAAAATCTGACTAAATAACACAGATCATCAGAACGCTAGTGAAGAGGAGCTGTTCCTGATCGTCCTGATTTGGAGAAAGAACATTGTTGCATCAGAAACTGCCAGCATACTTCCAAGCCAAAGCAGATAGTTTCTGTATACTCGTTGAAAAGCAGGCAACTGAACAGAACATGTCACCAGAACTTATCCACATGGACAAGATCCTCCTCATGCTAGACAGTTTCAAAATGGATCTGGCAAAGGATTTGCCAGAATGACTTACAAATCCATCTCCCTCTTCATGACACATTTTTTGGCTTAGTTGAGTTTTAATCTGGAAAATACAGTCTATAAGGTCCTCTCAACATAGTTTACAGGGGTTAGTCAGCACAACGTCATGTTATCTCAAAGGTAAGCAAATGCAGATAATTCAAAAAATAGGAGCAAGAAAAGTGGTTATATTGCCCACGAGAACATCAAAACTCGCAGCATTAGGTAGGTAATCAGCAACAAAAAAGAGGTTACCTTTCGCTCTCATCCCAGGATATACAGGTTTGGTTGGTAGTGCCCTAGAAATGAGGAACAGAATCATCCAACTGGGCATGCGCTTTGAAATCTGAAAGGACTTTAGAAGAGACATGAAGTTTTTTACTGACGTTGTACAGGTGGGAGAACTCGACCACAACGGGTGTGGAGAGGGAAGCAGGGGTGGGCTTGATGGTCACTGACAAAAGCTTAGAGTTCAGGATGGTGTTGTTTCTGCAAAACATAAAAAATAAATAAGAAACAAAAAACACCAGGATAACCTGAAATATCCAATTAAAAGAAGTTGTGCACCAACAACTTATCCACTAATGGTCACTGAACCTGTTCTTGTTGCTACCTGATGAGTTTTCCTCCTGGCTTCTGTACCTCCTAAACAGCTATTGATAGTTAGCCAGATTATAATTGAGAATCAAAAAATGAAAATCATTGTTTTTCTTGCTGGTAGTGACAAATTATGTTTGTGTTATGGTAGATAAATGTTTAGTTTTTAAAATGCTAACATTACTTTTTAATTCCTGATGATAGTGGAATTAAAATCATGATTTTGTAGTGCATGATTTCAAAGTCTGGTTTTGAAAAGATTAATTGGCCTTCCAGACATTACAAAATCAGTCTTGTTTTGGATTTTTATCACAATCACACAAATGACACAAGAGCATTGCAATATAATATGAATGATTTAAAAATAATAGTTTCAAATTACTTTAAAAATATATGGAAAGAAAAATTATGTTCTAAGGTGGGTCAATTGGTTATGTTTTATTATGTGAATCACTTTTAACTGTGAAATATGCTACACACATAAACTTAACGACTCAACAAGATGTTAAAGAGGAGCCCAGACTTCCAGTGGAAAGTTCAAATGTTTTTAGGAAAAGTAATTTTCTTATCCCCAAATCTGAATAGAATTTCTTTGCAAAAGCTTTTTATGAATTTTAGTGCATTTGTTGTCAGATTATTTTCTCTTTACTTAGTATGCATTGCAGTGTCTGCCTTCATATGAACTATCAATCATGTTGCAAAAGACAATGCAGGAAAAATTAATTGCTACTGGAAGCATAGAAACCAAAATGACCAAACATGGTGAACAGTCCCTGGTTGTTTCCTGCTCACTCACATCATCATGGTGTCCTCTCCCCACAATCAAACTCTCAGCTCTTAGAAGCACTATCAGTCAACTTAAACATTTGTGTCATCTAGTCTCTTGCTTCAGACTCATCTCATTTTTCTTGAGCGGTGCATTAAATGCAGAACAGGAAAGAGGTTAGGAATGAAAATCAAAAGTAAATATGATAAAAACAGAATGAGGCAGAGGACTGAAAAAATGACAAAAATACATAGTTTAGCAACAGATACAGTGGAAGGGGGAATTTGTGTCTCATTTTCCTGCTGCATATGTTACAAGTACATTGTATGCTTTTAGGAAATTATCATAATGGACATCTATTTGCAAGTGTCAGCATAGCTTTATGTAGCTCGTTAGACTCAGAAACTCATTTACATGTATTTATATTCATTAAGTTTAAAAATATCTTCCCATCACATTTGAAGCTGCCTTATTTTTAACTTTACCACAATGTCAGAAAAAATTCTGCAAAGAAAACCCCCCACAAAATGTGACCAGGAGATTTTCATCTTAAGTTTAATTTGGTCACCTTTTTGTTCATCCAAAATGTAAATTGTCCACATATTTAAATTAAATAAAAAAATAAAATAAAATAGAAACATGTCTTAGTTGAAAATTTCTTCAAATTTCTACAATGTATTTACCCTTTTATATTTTTACAGATTTCTTTTGCAGTGCAGTAACAGAATTTTCTTTTATAAAATATAACTTAGAGCTTTCTGTATCCAAATTACTGTTTTCAAATAGCTGAAACTCATCCAGGTAATTTCAAATTACTTTTCAACAAATCCTAAAATTATTCCAGTCTTGAAAATATCATCATTGTTTATGTGAACACCATTCTTCATCCTTAAAAGCAGCATCATATTTTCATAAGATGATTAATTGCATAGATGTCCATCCCCTTTAGTCTTACCTTTGCAGAGCCAAAATGCTGCCCAGGTTCCTGTAGAGAACAACGCCGGTTACGAAGGTTGAGTCGTCGTCTGCTTCTGTGTTTGTGAAGAGCAGAAGTGAGGACACTGAGCCAGCAGGTCAAAGTCATGAAAGGACTGCTGATGCATTCTGAATGGCTGAGCGTGTAGGAGAGAGCAGGTCAGCCATGCTGCCTCTGCACCTACAGCCAAACAACAGCACCACACCTCGCAAGTGAGACACACGTGTAAAGGATGCGTTTATTTAGATTATGAAATCTAAATAGATTTAATAATTTTCATAGATTTTTGTGAATGAATAGGTGGTTTATTTGCCTATTAGAGAATAATTCTTTGGTTCCATGTTCTTTTCCAAACGTGCACTTGTGATGACTTTCATATTAACAGAGCTACACTGCATGTATGAACTAAGTTAAAGTCAGAATGTTCAGAAAATGAATAAGAAAATGTTCTGGAACAAGCATGAAATACTTTTACATTTGAGCATTTTAAGGACCTAACCATTTCCAATCTAAAAAACTAACACTTCTGCACTATAGATATTAGTTGATTTAAATGAGAAATTCTGACACTTTTTAAAATTCACTAAATAAGTTGTCCATCTGTCCACCATCCATGAGGTACAATACTTTTAGACCTTTCTGTGTGCAAAATGCAGCTCTCATGGTGTGTTCTCTAAAGGCTGCAATGACAAATTCATTGTTTCCATTCAAAATTTTCAGCTTGTACATAACTTTGTATGTCAAACCCTTTTACAGGTTTTGGCAGTGTTTTAAGGCCTAAAAATTTTACAACCTTTTACATTTTTCTAATAAGTAAGTCAAAATTTTTTTTTAAAATTCACACATGGCAAAAACTTTTATTAACACACATGCTATAATTATTTGATTCAGAATAGTTATCATTTTCATAATTACTTAGTTTTGTCATAGTGCTTGAAGTTGATCACATTTTGTTGGCTTCTGTTTCCCCATATCTTGCTTTAAAATTAATAACAGGCTCTCAGTGGAGTAAAGATCCTGACCACAGGTCCAGAACTTTTGTGATTTTGGAGCCAGTTTGTTCTAACTATTCCTCTGATTCATGTTGCTCCATCATTCTGGAAAAAACAACAATTATCATCAAACTAAACTTAGATAGTGAGAGGAAGTTGCTCATAGAACATTCTAATGTTATGCCACCTTTTAGGAGCCAGTCCACTTCTTTAAAATGTCATTGTGTTGTTTATATCCACTATAAAATAATTCAACCTTTCAGCAAGGAGGTTTTTATTATTTTTGTTTTATGGTTCTGACTTTCAAAGCGACGAAGGCTGCCCATCCAACAGGCTTTCAGCCTCAGAGTAATTGGCAGGACAGTGTCCTCCCTGGGAGCTGAGGCTGCTGGAGGAGACAAAGCTGAGAGAACAGACATGACCCAGAGCAAAACCCCAGGCTGGTTCCAACAAAGTAAACACCATCTAACCCGACTGGAGGAAGTCCTCTTCTCATTTTTGATGAGGAGGTTTTGAGGTATCAGGATGTATCTGATCTGCAGGCCCTTCTCTGTTTGAACCGTTTCTCTGAATCTGTTCAAACTGTCCCTAATGACAAGTATTTAGAAAATCCTAATTATTAAAAAAAAACTCTATGTCCAGAGAGAGAGAGACATCAGTCAAATCTGTTTTTCATTGAAAAGGTTCTGATGTACATTTCCAGCAGTCATTGGGTGGTCTATCACAGGACAGCACAGAACTGTTGTCTGATCGACACACTCATACCTAAAGGACCATTTTAGAAAACCCAGCTACCTCCAGTTCCAGGAAGCTTGCGTACCCTGAGAGAGAGAACAGTTCTACTAACTGTGCCACTGTGCAGCATAAGAGCTTGAACTTGCAGGACTTTCTGGGTGTTCTTTTTGGAAAGAACGGCCCAGCTTCATAATAAAGCAGCTGTTCTACTGCCTCGCTGTAGATGCAGATGTGTCACACCCAACTGCTGCTGAGCAAGTTCTCCAGGACACAAGGTTCATGAGAGCTCTCCTTTGCAGCAGGTCTCAGGAAACCAGGTGCCTGAAATATCTCTTTTGCAGTGAAAAATTCTAAAACATTTTTCACTTCAGTTATGCATCCCAAATTGAATTTTTTGATGATCCAAAGAGATTTTAGCTACTGTGCTTAGAATACCAAGGGTAATAACATAATGAAATGGGCTTTGGGAAAAAAAAAACATTCACACAAACAGGATACATGTGGTTGCTCTCCAAAACAATCCAAAAAGAATCTGTACTCACATTTTAAGTCACTGTGAAAACTTGTGCCCATAATGCACCTCTACCGGTGGGTTTGCCTGCACCATTCTTTGACATACCAAAACAAAACCTATTCAGAAAACTCCTTCAGAAATCTCTGGACATTGTGCAGTCTAGAGGCCCCTACTGATCTGAGCTGCTGCTAAACATGGCTTTGCTCTCATAAACTCCCCATTTCAGAGCAGCATGCAAGGAGATTTGTCAAAACTTGACAACTGGACTCAACAGTAGCGCTGGGCTGAAACAAGACCCAAACCGTTGGAAAACACGCCTCCATCTGCCAGGCCATCTGAAGACATCCAACTCTTCTGCTCCAGCACACTATATGGCAGCCTGGAAGCGCACAGCAGAGTGCCAGACAGCATGCAGAGACAGTGGCTCCCAGGCAACAGCTGAGCTCCCATGGGCATCACAGGGGAACCAAGCAAGATGTGTGGGAGTGCGAGGGGGATGAAGTATTATGTATCCTGCTCATGCACTCTCTGGCCGCACCATGCAATATGCTGAGCCAGATCAACAACAACTAGTCTGGAGGGATTCTAACCAATTGGTTCAGAAAGGGAAGACCAAAAAATACTTTTGCTTATTCAGAGTAGGCATAGAGCATATGGAATCAACACTGAAATAAAAAGAGAACTATATCAGAAAGCACCAATTGAGTGATTCTTTGTAGATTTATAACAAAACTTTAGGTAAGTGAAGAAATAATTTCTAAAGCAGCAATGCATGTTATATGTTATTTATATAGGTACATGCATATAAAAATACACATGTACATATACATATATATTAGCTTTATGAAATGAGCTTTCATTTTACACATGGAGGAGTGCCAAAATACTTAATATCTTATTTCCTTAAGATATTAAGTGAGATTTTTGATGTGTGTAATATTTAGATAAAGCTCTAAAGCTCTACAGATGTTTAGAGCTTTGAGAAATGGGCATCTGAACAGATGTTTAGAGCTTTATGGGTTTTTTTGTTTGTTTTAATACAGTCTTGCAAAATATCATACTTTGCTACATTAATGGAAGTCCATCACCATTTTGTTTGATTCCTTTTCAACATCCCAAAATAAGACACCAAAGCCGTTTCATCAATGTAAACAAGTGAAAATCGCATCCTTGATGTGCTGGCTGATGGTGGAACATTACTGCTGGGAGACACTTCCCTCAGCCGGCGAGGAAATTACCTTTAATTGCACCTGATTGGATCCCGTTGACTCTTGATTAGGAATGACGGGCTCATTAGTATTCTGCTTGTTTTAAATGGCCTCAACACTCACTGATAAACATCCAAAAGTGCTCTTTAGCACAAGGGACGTCACGGGCCAACAGACGGGAAACGAACTGCCGGTTTGTCAACAGAGACAGCTTAGGATTCCCTAAAACACACTTGTTTTTCAAGAAAGTTGTAAAAATTGAAAACTGCATGCAGAAAGTTCCAATCACTTCAAAACTATACTTTTCTGTGAGGGAGTAAAAATTCTTCACAAATATTATTGACTCTGAGAGATCCAGAACTGGATGTTAGTTAGTTTTACGGATACATTTAAAATGTCTGCCTTTGGGGTGTTGAAATGGAAAGTGATTAAAGTCGCTGAGGGTCTAATTACTGAAAGATTCATTTCACAATCAGTCCTGCAGCCTAAAGACAGGACTAGTGGGTTAATGAATTAACACAATAACTTCACAATCTTCTGTATCATAACTAGTGACAGTAAAGTTATTTTGAAAAGGTAACTTCATTTCTGATTACTGAATACTCCTAGAAAATGTAACTTGACATCTTGACACCTAGTTGACATCTAGGTGTGTAGAACCACTTACATGTTAGATTAAGTTTAACCAGATCTCTTTAAGAGATGGGCTGACCTGTTGTAGTTCAGGGTGCTGTTCTTGTTGTTGTTCGCTCGTTATGAAACTTTCCCCCCAATTTATAAGCTGTGAAGACTTATTCTGGGAAGCTTAAAAAATACAAATGGAGTGTTTTCTTGCTAAGATTTCCTCATTAAAAACTGAGTATTCATTATGTAACAGACTATCAAATAATGACCCTAAACACAGAAAAAACCCAGGGCTTAATGAATATTTTTTGATTAAACCAAAGAGAAGCTTAATCAGTTTGTGTGTATTAAACACGTACGTGGGATTTTCCTACACAGTAACAGCAACTTTGCTTTAAACTCACATTTGGATAATTCCCTTTGTGTGTAAGCAAGAATAAGCATCTGGATGCTGCTGTTTGCATTTCAATGTCATCAGATTGTGAAGGCATGCAGGCAGGCTTTGTATTAACATCTTATAAAAGTCACTTTTTGAAAACAAGCCTTTTTTTGCAGCTGCTGAACAGCGGGTGACGTAGAATCCTTCCATTCTCCTGCATGTTTTATGTGCAACATTAAATCTGAGTCTCTGTGTGTGTTTATCTAAGCGGGGGGCTTTGCTCTGCAGATTAATAGCTGTAAACACTGTTTTACAAATTATCTAATTGTCACTAGGTCTGCTTTTCTGTGTTGACACACAAAGAAACACACAAGCAGCCGTTCTGTTCTCAAATACAGGATAAGCTGTATTTGAGAAAAACTTGGTTAAACTCTTATCAGATTTTGAAGAATGTTTGGAATTGACATTTTTAAGAGCAACGATCAAGCAGCTGTTACCCGGCTTCCCGGTGGACAGGATGTTCTTTGGGATGCTGACTCGGTCCTCAGAGTTCCGAGCCCAGTCCACCATTCCTCTCCAGCCTTTCATAGGGAAGTTGAAGTCAGCCTGATCCATCACAGGACGCTTATGGATGCTCAAAACTGTAATTGACAGAATAATAACAGAAATACTGAAACACATGGATTATGGCCTTCAAAATTTCAACATTGGCTATAAAAAGGAAGCACTCTTTCAACACATTATTAGCATTATTATTAAACTGAACTGAATCATAACATCTCCTGGATGCAAGCTGCCTGGAGTCTGAGCCTGGGAAATGTTCTGATAGAGGAAATCAGCCTGGTTCTACACTGTCCACTTCTGGTATTTTGGTCAGAAAGATTCAGTTTTTTTTTAATCAATTAAAAAGTTTTTTTCTTTGTCTTATAGATTTACAATTTATCCCTTTAAATGCATTTAGAGGAGACTTCATGTTTTCATGGATTTCAGCAGTAAAAAGTGCAGGTCGGGCCCATAACCACTGTGAATCCATCCATCCATCCATCCATCCATCCATCCATCCATCCATCCATCCATCCATCCATCCATCCATCCATCCATCCATCCATCCATCCATCCATCCATCCATTTTCTGTACACTCTTGTCCCTAGTGGGGTCAGGAGGTGCTGGTGCCTATCTCCAGCTAACGTTCCGGGCGAGAGGTTGGGTCACCATGGACAGGTCTCCAGTCTGTCGCAGGTCTGTGAAAACTTGGGGTATTCTAAATATTAATTTTGTTAATAGATCAGATATCTAGTAAAATAAGTCAAAAATGCCAATATTTTTGTTTGTTTGTACACTAAACAAACAAACAAACAAACAAACCTGTTCTGGACAGATCTGATTAGTTACATTCTTCACAACTTGACTCCTCTCATGAGAGTGAAAGTAAAAATTTTTATGGGAAGGGAACTGGATATTTTTTGTCCTAATGTATTTGCAAAAAATCATGGTGGAAAGATGCTGTCGGAGCAACTTTGTAATTGCAGTGTGGAATATACTTGGTGGAATATACTTGGAGGAGGTGGAGCGTCCTTTACATAGCATGGCTCCTGTTTAATGTGTAGGAGGAGGAAAGGCCAGCCAGCCTGAAAAGACGTAGGTTGTAATTTGGCTCCAGACATTGAGGTAAACAGGACTCTTCTGAGGCCTCTGTCCCGCATGTACGCCTCCAGTCAAGATCAAGCTTATATCTGGAGGTCACCAGCGGTCTCTGTGAGGATTAATTCATGTTGATGCCTTTTCAAATAAAAGGCTGACCATCTGCAGCCAATGGGTAATACAGAAAAACAGCAGGTGTAAATTTGGATTCAAAATCTCAAAGGAAACATAATTCCTCACCATTCTGCTTGTATAGCTATTTTCTGTGATACAGGCAGAAAAAAGTATAAAAGTGAAGTAGTATGTAAAATAAAGTGCTTCTTACTAAGAAAGAAAATATATCTGAAACAAGAGGAAAATGAAAATAAACATTCTAATCTAAATCAAACAAACATTTCTATAAACATTACAATAGACAGGCCACACATCAGGTCACTCCTCTGATCACACAGCCTTTCCATTTTTGACACCAAAGTGTTGTTTTAACACACCTGTTCATTCCATAACACACAATACGCTACACTCAGCCTATAAGAGTTGGCCAGAGGTCCACTTAACGAAAACAACTGAGTAAACATTTTATGATGTTTTGATATATTAAAACTCTAAAATTGAAACTCAGGCTCAGGTTCACTTTGTCTTGAGACTAAAAGTATCTTTATAATTAATGTGTAACATATGTAATAGATTGTGAAACAAATTAAATATTTACATAAAATGTAGAATTTCAATTGGTTAAAATAAATCAATTTATTTTAATAAAAATACAACTTATTTTAGTGAAAATAAATTGATTTATTTTCATTAAAGCCACTGCTGTTAGTTCTAACAGTGATTGAGTTCTTAACTGCACAACATTATTTCAGGAATTTTGTTTTAAGTGGGGTGATATTCTCCAAACAGAAGTCTGTCTTTAGAGAAACAAAAGTAGCAAAAAGAAAATGCTTTTGACAGATATAATACGTGAAGATGAAGCTAACCCAGGTTATCGGTGACTTCATACATGTCACGGAACTCTTTCATCCTTAAGCCAATGACGTCCACAAAGTCCTCCATGAGATGGAACAGCTCCTTGATGTTGGAGCCCAGCTGAGAAAACACACACGAGAGTTGGAAAGAAAGAAAAGATTAGGAATATAAAATGAATATTCTGAGCTGCTACTTAAGTGTAAAACACACAAAGTACTTTTTCTTTACACACATTAGCCCACTGTTGCTTGTTGATTGAGAACCATACTTTTGTTTCACTTCGTACAGTTCTTTGTGTTAATAGCAATATGTTTCCAGTGTTAAGTTGGAAACACTGTTCAAAACAATAGTGATTTTTTGCAGCAAGCATTTCGATCCTAACAGTGCTTTCTGTTTTCAGTCATTGTCTCTGATGCCTCACAGCTGAAATAGTTTCCATTTACAAAAATATGATTTTTCACACTTTAATTTGCAAAACTTCATGTGAAGAGTAAATATCTGCTGACTGAGTCTTCTTCCTCATTTAACTTTGACATAAACAGCCTTGTTTTCAGGACACATTTGGACTTGTAAAGAGCCCATCTTCATTGGTAAGTAGCAACCCCACAGATGGAATACATCAGGATTATTTACTATTTTCATAAGTAATTCTTTGATGTCACAAGCTGCCAGAAAAAATGATTCCTTGCAGATGACTGCACAGCCTTCTCCTGTCCAACCCTGTACTTCCTGCATAATGTTCTTCTCTTTGGATGCCCTTCCTTCTTTTTACAAAACGTTTGACTGAAAGTCTAACACACTTTTCAGTTAAAGATAATGGTTGCACTTGTAGGACCCTTAAGGATGTCTGAAGGATGTTCAGTTGCCTTCTTCAGTGCAACTGAACCTCTTGTTTCACTCTTGTTCAAGTGAGTTTTGATGCTAATGGGTGATGGCTACATGGCTTCCTTTGGAGGTACCAGTTGCCAACACAAGAAAGAAATGATTTCAAGTACATCTATCCATTTTACTGGAAATATTTTGCTAATTAGATTGACTGTCCTTTATTTCAGCTGGGCTTTTTCAAAACCTCACCTGTGCTGATTTTGAACATAAGGGCAGTTGTCCACAGTGGCATTAGGAAGGAAGGAATAATCTCCCATGACTGGAGGATTTGTCAACTGATTTAAAAAATCAGTTGGTTGAATATTCTACTGCATCTGCTGATGTGCATTAAATAGGGCGTTTACGCTTGCTCCTGACAATAACAATAGTTATCATCCCCCAGATTTAAGAGTGACAGATACATGTTGTTTAGATAGAGACTATGTACATACATGTACTTAAAAACAAACAAAATAAGAATTATACAAGTGTTATAAAACATCTTCAGTTGAAACTGAGCTGAAACAAATGATGGTTTATGTTGAATTCTTTGGTTGGCTTTAGCTTTAGAAAAATAAAAATGGGCTTATCAAATGGTTTAAGAAACCTAGCTGGTTTATTAAGTGCTTCTTCTCCACCTGCATGGTGACAGTCCTGGCACAGCCACCTGTATACTGACGGATGCAGCAGATGGAAGAGTGGGCGTTTGCCTTGAGTCAGTTCCTCATTAGCTAAAGCTATTTCTATCTTCTCGTCTGTCCTTTCTCCTCACCACTGTTTGTCTGAAAAGACACAGGTGGGCTGTTCTGACATTGTTTCACTCATCAGCTTCAGGGTTGTCATTACTGAACACAGAGTTCAACGGGGGAAGAAATTACAAACAAAGCAGAACTGTTTGGGAGACGGTGGTTCTCACCAGTTGTGCTTCTTCCCATCTGTCCCGGTTCTCTTCCATCAGCAGATTGCTCACCGTCTGCACAAAGTTCTACGAAACAAAAATGCAATGTTTTTCAATCACTCAGGTTGATATGGTTATATTTTTGAAGTACTTCTAAGGTTTATGCCCCACTACCCAGCTCTGCTTGGCACCCCAAAAGATAATAATGCTACCTTCAACAATGTCTATTTATATTCCTACAGTACACAATCCCGGAACGAAAAGCATACACATGAATGTGAACCAAGTTTAAGCTGGTAAAAATATTTCATTTTTTAGCCACTTCATCCCCTTGAGAAGCGTGTTTTGTATTTTCTTTCTGTACGTTACAACATGTATCAGATCCTATCAGATTTTGTTGTCATCGTCTTCTGGCAGAAAACGATGATAGGTTTTTTTTATCATTGTGCTTAACTTAATGATACCTTGCTTGGTAGACTGAGCAAGACAATCTGAAACCAGACAGTTTAGTCTGGTTTCAGTTTGTCTTTTTTTAATTTAAAAAATATCAGGAAAAGCAAATGAGGTGGATTAGCAGAGCTCACCAACAACTGATGATGTCAGAAAAAGTTAGTGAGGTTGATAATCTCTGCTGCCTGGACATCGAGCTGTTAAGCATGTTATAAGAGTCACGAGACTAACATACAGCAGCAGTGTCTTCACACTGAGGCTATAGAGTTATTCCAAGATAGTGATGGATGAATACTTGGTGGATATGACTTACAAGAACATGTAATAATTTGGAGTGAAATATAATGTACATAAAAGTAAAGTAATCCTGTGTCTCCTCCACTGCCTAAGGTTGGAAACCTCAGGCAGTAAATAGCCCTTACCTCTAATATCTTACAGAATTCAAACAGAAACATTCAGTTTCCACAATATTTTTATTAGCTCTGGGACTAGCTCCCTGCATGCATGAGATGTTCAGAAACTGAACTACAAAACAAGATAGAAAAACCCAAAATAACATACTATGTATCTAATGTAATTCTAACTCCAAGCATTTCTACATCCAGAAGTGAAATTACCCTCATGTCTGCACTGGTGGGACTGTAGTAAGCCCTCCTGAAGATCTCTGTCATGTTCTTCAGTATATCCAGGATTGCCAATAGATCACCACTGTAGCTTGTTCCATCATCAGATGTCATCCTCAGCTTGTTCATCACTTCTGAAACTCCATCTCCCACCAGGCCACGCTGTGCTTTGGACAAGTGTTCCCGAGTCTGATGGAGAAGGTTTCTGTTAGTTTATCTGTTATTTCTTCAGGAGCATCTCGTATCTTCTCTATTGTTAGTGATTTGTAAAACATAAGAGTGTATTTTTTGTATCTTTGAAGTTTATTGAACATGTCGAGTTACAAAAAAAATTACAAAATGAAAAATCAACAAAATCTTGTCGTTAAATGCTACCGTATTCCTTCTCAGTGACATCTGTCAGAATGTGACTTCATCTAGTGAAGTAAGTGTAAAATGTAACCCAGATATAAACATGTGTGCTTCAAGTTATCATCCTGTTCTAAACAGAGTTGTATCTCTGTTTGAAACTCTTATTTTGAAGTAAAAAAAGAAGTAGTTCTAGAGTTGCCATGTTAGTCTGATAAGTACATGGTACAATCAAGTGAAAGTATTGGGCACTCGGTAGAAAAATAAATCTCTGAGAAAAAACATTTAAATAAACTGTGAGCACCAGGAGAATGTGGGAACCGTCTAATCATTTGCTGCTAATGACATCAAAGCTAACATCTGCTTCTGAGAATCCTACTGGCTGTAAACCCAAGGCCTATTTCACAGGTTTTTATCATGGCTGCACTGCTCTTACTCTCCTGTAGACTAACAATTAAAACACCAAATTGTTAAGAGAGTAGTCTAGTAATTATCATGTACCCACATGATAATTTCTAAACAATTTAAAATATATGCACATTTGTGGAAAAGAAACAAAGGGACCATGTCAATGTGTTGTTTAAAACAGTTTGTGATCTGTGAAAGCTTTATTTATTGTAAACAAGTCAAATGGAAACAGATATACTGCTTACTAAAGTTTGTATATTGCGATAGTCATTGGAAATGCATTTCATATAGGTGGGATTTTCCCAGTAGGCAATGCCCTCCTCATCCAAAGAGCAGCGACGCAGGATAACCCCTGTATGGAGGAGACACAGAAGTTCAGCTGAGCGCTGAGGACTCTGTCATGTAGTTTCTCTAAATAGAACCTTTGTGAATGCATGAAAGATAAAAGATGGAAGCTCACCTACGGCATTGGAATCACATTGTACTGCTGCTGTATCCCCGGCAGGAGTCATCTTCCACACAACCTTAGAGAAATTGTCTTCACCACATATCTCATGAGATTCTGTTTGCAGCAGAAAGATAAGTAAACTGTGTCAGTCACACTAACGTGAGAAAACCTACATGTGCATTTCAGTTAGAAATGTCTCTCCAGTCACCTGGGCATCTCTTTTCATTGCAGTGACGGATTTGTTGTCTCTCTCCAGGACAATCCTGTCCTTCGAAAAAGGGCCCATAACAAACCCTGTTCCTCTGCTGCGTCCCCCCTCCACAGGTTTGTGAGCAGCCTGACCACAAGGACCAAGGCTGCCACTTCCCATCCACTAACAATCAACACAACATTACATGTAAATTCCAGACTAACAATTAAATTCAATTAGAGCGAATTTATGGAGAATAGAGAATAGAGAATTATGTGTTTTCCAGACAAATAATGCAATTTTGCTGTACAATCATGTAACTATTTGACTATATATACATATGACAAGGAAAATTTGGCTTTGTAATTTAATGCCTTGAAATTAAGCCTCTGTCTTTAAAAAAGCCTGCTCTTTTTGAAAATCCACCTTCAGGAAGTCATGAAAACTTCACTCCTCTATTAACCTTGCACTACATTGGTTCTTCTCAGCGCTGCACTGAGAAGACTGTATAATAAATTCAGCAGACGTGCAGTTTCACAAAGTGTTTGCCAATTGCTGGCTAGACATGCTGGCTAGTCTGAAGGAGCTGAGTGGGAGCGTCAGAGTGCACACTGTGAAGCTTGGAAAAAGCAGCTCCAAGGAGGAACTACATCTCAAAGGCGGTGCTAGTTCCACACAGCCGTTTTGCACAGCAGAGCGGTTGCCATGGGAAATTATAGAATTTCTCAAATATTCATAAAATAATCAAGGCAAAACTCCAGGTATATTTCTGATGAGAGAATAACATTCTAGCAAATGTAGAGCTCAAAAAATAGATCTTTCATAACACTGCTCCTTTCATAGATTGAGTTTAAAAACTAAATACAAACCATCACAAGGCTAAGGCTTATTTTTAATTGAAAAAGTCTGTATGGTAACTCCAGGGTGACAGACACATTCTGCAACAAATGATCATACCTGGACAATCCCGCAGGAAACAGTCAACCGTCTCCAGCCACTCTCCCCTGCACTCCGACCCTCCATAAGAGGGGCCGTTGCATTCCCTGGTTCTCTGCATTGTCCCGTTAGAACATGTAGCAGAGCAGGAGCTCCAGCTGGACCACTCATTCCAGACCCCATCCACTGGGAGCCGGCAGGGCCACAGCAACAGCAAGGACAAAGAGTGTAACCAATCATGATGTTTATAAGCCGGGACATTATTCACAGCTAAGCAAAATAAGAGAGTTTTCTTGGCTGCGATTTATGAGGATGTCTACTTAACATTATTGGGTCATTGGTTGATGGGTCATGCTTACCTGGACATACAGCTATGTTGCAGAATTTGGTCTGCTTCTCTGGCCCGTCACACGGTTTTCCCTCAAACTGGGGAGGGGAACAGGTTCGTGTTCGGGCCCTGTAACCTCGGCCACAGGTGGATGAACACAAACTCCATGGTGACCACTCATCCCATGTGCCGTGAACTGTAATCAGAGCAGCTATCATGTGACTTAGAAGACAGATGTACAGACTATCCATTTTACAAATTAAAACTAAGAAACATCACAGTAACAGGTGACCCATCTGTTACTCCAATGTGGGTTTGGTTTTATGGAGAACATCCAGGCTATTGCTTCCAGGACCTCCCACTGCTGTCTGTTTCCATGAGAGCCTGAGAACACTTTGAAACCTGATCTGCTGATAGAATGACTAATAGAGTGGTATCTCGAGGGTCTTCTATGGGTAATGCATGATCAGGGAGAGGACTGAGAGCTGGGAGCAGATGGGTGCAGGTGACTGTGGAGGATTGGGGGAGCTGGTTGGGATAAGGGAAAGGCTTACCTGGACAAATTGCTGAGGTGTTGCAAGGTCTCTGCTCTCGCAGTGGCCCGCTACAATGGGTGCTGTAGGAGGAGGACACACAGAAACGAGTGCGACTCTGCCAGCCTTCCCCGCAGGTGGCAGAACACACACTCCAGGATGACCACTCCTCACCTGAAGTTGATTCTACTGAGCAAGATGGAGTAGGTAAAGGATGGGAGGATTGGGAGGAAAAGGAAGAAAAGGAAAGGTCCATAACTGTTTAACATGCAGGATGCAGCCTCCGGGGCCAAAAAAAGAGGGGCTGTGGTATTAAAAGGTAAAGTCCGTCTGTGCCACATTTCAAGGGGCTGCTTTTATCGAACACCTATTATTTCATAAATATTGAATAAAGTTGGCTTCCTCAAAGACAAATGTGGTTGACACATGGGTTTTCTCATGGTAGCTTGAACTTGCTGTCTTTAAGATGATTGGTCTTCTAAACAGCACAGCTGATCATTCTAAACAATTGTTTAGGAGCCTACAAGTCATTCTGTAAATACTGTCCTGTCTTGTGGCAACAGGTAAAGGCTAAGCTTCTCTGTCCAAATTCACACATGACTCCTCTCAAATAAGCGACCCTTGAAATGGAGCCCAGCATTGAATCTGCTTGTTCTTTAGGCTAGGATGACATATCCTTTGCATTGACTCTATGTAAAAGTGAATGCCATCACCGTAGGATATGTCATTCATACTATTACAGTCAGACACCGCCAATTAGATGGGTCACTGAACCAATTAGAGAAGCCAGAGTAGTCACAGGCGGGTTGGGAGAAAAGAAAAGCTAACAGGAAGTGGGTAACTAAGCACATTAAAGTGATGCCTCACCCAAAGTCAAAAATCTCTGGAATATTGTTCAATCTCCATAACTGACAAGTAGCTGCAGGTAAGCACTTTGCCATCTTGAATTGAAATTTGTATTTAAATTAGAGCTGAAGAACATTTTTAGACAAATGCAGTGTATGAGTGAATTGAAATGAAGAGCAATCATCAGTTTGTTTCAAAACATCATACTAAAACTGTTCACAGTAACCAGCAACAAGGAATAGTTCAGCAATTCTGGACATCTGTTCTATGTCGAAGAGAAATTAGAAGCAGTGACGAGCAGCTATGTTGCAGACACATTTTTTTTGTTGGTTCTGCAACCTTATGCTAATAGTCTGGACCTTAAGGTGACATGATGAACATTTATTTAAACTCAGTCCATGGTTGAGAGTGTTCACCAAAACTCAGCAAACATAAAACTAACACAAGAATCCCGCACAAGACAAATTCATGAATAGAACTTTGGTGCAGTGTTTAAGGCAGTGTTTCTCAATTCCAGTCCTCACGCCCCCCTGCCCTGCATGTTTTAGTTGTTTCCCTGCTGCCACACACCTGGATTGAATATTTGGGCGATTAACAGGCTTCTGCAGTACTTGATGTAGAAGCCTGTTGATGGTCATGCAATCATTTGAATCAGCTGTTCTGGAATAGAGGAACATCTAAAACGTGCAGAGCAGGGGGGGCCTGAGGACTGGAATTGAGAAGCACTGGCTTAAGGTGAGGAGGAAAACTGATCACATAACAGGTGAAAAACATGAGCAAAATTAACATAGAAAAGGCTGAGCTGAGGAACTTAACAGGGGACACTAACTACAGGATTAAATGCAAACAAGAAATAGGATAAAGCTAAAGGATAACAGAACCTGCTGAACATAAACGAAACTAAAGAAAACCAAAATATGGATGGTAAAACATAACAGGTCAGAAGAATAAGGATGACAACAATCAAGGCTGGCTGTCACTTTTGAGGCGCTGCGTTTGGAAGGGAAGCGAGGAAATAGAATGCAGTCAAGATGGATTTATTTGAAGCTACAGGTCACGACTGAACTAACACCCATTTTCACAGTGAGAGCGAGAAGCTGGCATTTATACCTGAGGCAAGTTCACCACTTATACCAAGAAAAAGGGTGATCAAAAAAAGAACAAACAACAAATAATCATTACTTAGACAAACCTAACACCAAAAGAATAAATGGTACCAACACATATTTACATGCATGCAAATCATTAGAACTAACCAAGAGCAATCAAAGCGTATATCCCTTCCTAACTGAAAGTGGTATGCTCCAGGAGTTTTTTAACACCACCTAGCACACTTGTTTCTATTTGCTGCTCCATTTCTGCTGAGGAGACACACCCAGAAATGCAAGTAATCAAACAAATAGCAAACTCAAATTAAAACAATCTAAATCAGAAACAAACTGACATTTCCCCACAATCTCCCTGTACAGGAAAGATGGCCATTCCTTCTGCCTGAAAGAATATTTAGCTAAATGTCACAATGTAACTGAAACAAAGAATTGAAACAAAAAGCATTTGGTCTGTAAAGAAATTGAACATAATATCAATAATCATTTATTAGGGATGGAACCCTGGTCTCCATCCCTCCATCCCTGGCACAGAACCAAGAGCAGGGAGACTATGATAACAATGAAGAGATGCATGAAAACTAGATAAGAAAACAAAATAATTACTTAAATTAAACAAAGTGCAAAATAAGTTAAAGAAGCAAAGCATGACACTAAGAGACCTATGACACAAAAGGGCTGCCCAGTGGTGCAGCTGGTAGAGCTGCACAAAAGTGTTGCCTTGCAGCAAGAAGGTTCTGGGTTCGATTCCCGGCCCCGGTCTTTCTGCATGGAGTTTGCATGTTCTCCCTGGGCATGCGTGGGTTCTCTCTGGGTACTCCGGCTTCCTCCCACAGTCCAAAAACATGACTGTCAGATTAATTGGCCTCTCTAAATTGTCCCTAGGTGTGTGTGCATGTTTGTTTGTCCTGTCTGTCTCTGTGTTGCCCTGCAACAGACTGGCGACCTGTCCAGGGTGTACCCCGCCTCTCGCCCGAAACGATAGCTGGAGATAGGCACCAGCAACCCTCCCGAACCCAGTAAGGGACAAGGGTGCAGGAAAATGGATGGATGGAACACAAAACTCCACAAACAAAAAAAAACACCAAACACCGAGACATTATGAGAGTTATAGTCACTTTATTTATGAGACTTTCTAAGCTGTGATATTTAGGTCTTTGACATGAAAAGGTCAAAGTGAGTTTTTAGATAGAAATGTAATTTCACATACTAAAGTGATGTGAGTTAGTTCAGTAAACATAAAAATAAAGAATAGCTATTTTTGGTTTAAATCTCTATTGCCAGAAATTATTTTGACAAAGGATCTTTACATTCAGGTCTCCAACTTTTGTTTCATTTTCAACATGAACAGTGTTTTAGTTTGTTTTCTAGATGGTTTTTTATATTTGAATGGATCTGTGTGTCAATGTATGTGCATAGGGTTAAGGACATGTACATGAATGTTTTGTACACTTTAGAATTTACTTGCATGATCTTTTCTTGCAACACATAATTTCTGTCTTCTGTAAATTGAATGCACAGTAAAGTAACTATTCTTTCCTTGTATTTCTAAATATCTCTGATATAGTAATAATAACTTATGTTTAAATCATAGACTGAAGCTAAAAAAAATGACCAGTCCAACTTGTTCAACTATTCCTTTATGTGCATTTTTTGACTTTGGTGCAGTATCACTTTATGAGAGAGCAGCGACTCTGTTTGATTTCATATTTTTCAGAGAGTACACAGTGTTTTGATATAATGTCTCATTTCATTCAGTTTCGCTATGTTCAGTCAGGGTCCATGTTGGAAGTAGTCCACTGTGGACAAGGCACTGCTGTGGGAGATTTTGATAGATGTGTATGTTTGAAGTGTGTCACAGCTGTATGTTGTAAAGGTAAACTAGTCACCCAAGCTGCCACAGTGACTGATGCATGGGATCCCTCTGCGTCCCGTTGTCTTACCTTCCTGAGGACTCTGCTGTCCGCTGCGGGGGGGCTTGTCTGTGTCATCACGCTTAGGGTTGTCCACCGAGCGGAGAGACTGGCTGCGAGAGAGATGGCGACCTTTGCCTAAAGGAGGATGAGGCAAGGCCAGGAGGGGGAGGAGGGCGGGATTAGCAACCAGAACTCCTTCATTAATGGCTTATATTTGGGACACAACCGTGACGTGATTGGTCACCCAGGACAGCATCAGCCAAACTTGGGACTTGTGTTGTGCTGTTGTGTTTATGTGCTGCTCCTGTGTGCGGACGATTTCTTTCAGTCGTTGTATAATGCTGTTCAGAGTCTTGAAGTGCCTCTGATGGTATGACTAAGTACAAAAATACACTTAAACCCATCACAGCTGCAGCCATGACTTATTGCTGTGAGACAGAGAAACGCATCAATCATTCTGCTCAGATGAAAGAAACTTTAAGCTGTCAAACATTTCAATGAAAGCACTAATACTTCTTGGTAAATAGTCTCTAATAAATAAAGCACTCAGATGCTCACTGCCTGAGTCACTTTAGCCATCTGAGGATTTTAGGATTTTGAAATAATCAGGTCTTGTCTGCATTGTTGACCAAAAACCAGTTGACCATGCAGGTTTTCTTATTTTCATCGATCAAAGTCCCCTTTCCAACATGCACTCCTTAACTCAGAATTCTGAATCACACATATAAGATACACAATAGAACAAGTTAGAAGGAAAGGAAGGGTAAGCGTAGAAGATCTATAAAATGTCCAACGAACACAAAGTTTCATTGGTGGACAGAACCAAAACCAGTGGGAAGAGCTAACCTGTGCACGACTGGGAGTTGCAGGGCCGACCTTCCTCCACTATGCCCTCACACAGGAAAGACTCCTCTGGAGGCGACTGGCAGGTCCGAGCGCGGGTTTGGATTCCTCCACCACATTCACTGCTGCATTGCCCCCAGTGGCCCCACACACTCCAACCACCTGCAGACACAAACACAACCAACAGAGACAGTCACTTCTGAAACACCCCAGTACTGCCAACACTACATGTGAGCTAAATGACAACAGCTTTATATATATATCTATATATATACAATTTATTTTTCATGGAATGAAATTAATATGTTCTATGTTCTTTCACTCTGAAGCAAATATTGCAATTGCAATAAACTTACAAACTGTGTATTGTTTCAGACAATACACAGTTTGTAGAATGGATTTTGCTATATTATATTAGCCATTAGTCAAACTTAAAAACAATGAAACATGGCTTTCAGCATTTTTTCAAGAATTAGACCCTAAATTCACATTCTTGCTTTTCTAATCTGATATTCTTAAAGACATTCCTGTGCAATCCTGCCTTCATAGTTCATAGCCAGTAAATAGAGTCCTCGTGTGTATGCTTCTCTTCACCTAAATACAGTCGTAAAGGTTTCAGTGGTTTATTGGACAACATTAGTGAAGAAACCAAGGAACACAGCAGATAGGTTTGATGTAGGATTAGTTTGAGAAACTGTAAACAGACATGAGAACATTATTTAGAGAATCATGGAAGAATCCTGAGATAGCTATGGAAGAGATTCACAGCTCAAAATGGAGAAGAAGACAAAAAGACAGTTCTTTTGACCCTTTTCCACTAGAACCTACTCAGTGAAGTTCATGTCTACATGCTTCAGGTCGTTTTCAGTTACATTTAAATATCAGCTCTGTGTGAGTGCGGTTATCCTAGCAGAATGATCCCACAATGTGAAAAACAATGTGGCATTAATATTCGACACAAACATTGCTCTAGAATCTGATGTTTGAAAATCAGATGGTACTTCCTTTCAACACCTAAAGTACAAAGAAGGCGGAGAAATGTAAATCACTCAACTGCTAGAACAAACTCACTTTTCCTGAAAGATTGGGAGCAATTATTTCCTGAGTTGTCAGATTGGGGCTTCTGGATGTACAGCTGTTTTGTCAGTGTACAAAACAGCTACACTGACAAGCTGTTTTGGCTGTCCCAGCCAATGAAAATGCTGCTATCACTTTTTCAAATTCTGAAAAATCCTGTTCAATCAGGAAAAAGGGCAAATATCTTTGCCATAAAGAGATTTTATTTTAAAGCGACCCTTAAAAAAAGTGTTTCTGAGGAATACCCACGCTAATTTAAGAGTGGTTAGCGTGGGTATTCCACTATGAAAGAAGCACCTGTGATAATGCTAATTATCAAGGTAAACGTGTGGTAATGGACTCTCTTCACTGCACACCGCCTTAGATGTGAGAACACATAACATGTGCAAATTTGTTATATAATGTCCCTCTACCTTCCACAGAAGTAGATACCCTGCAATGTTCCATTACCCAACATTACCCATACCAACTGAGACCAGGTTGAGAAAATACAGGAGGTACAGCTGCCATCTATCATATCCTAGTGTCCAAAAACTATAAAAGAACACTTAAAGAATCTCTTTTGTTGCAAAGACATTAAACTAATCATCAAAGCAGATTGAGAGGATAAGGCTGTGTCTGAGTAAATACTTTGAAAACTCACCTGCAATAGCATGAAATAAGCATCACAGACTGATGGTATCTTGCAGTGAAAGAGTGTCTGAGGGGAGATTTTTTCCTCTAGAACCATGGTATGATGAATGATATTGTCATCGTCAAATTCCCTGTTTGGCTATTCTGATTTAATGCTCGCCATTAAGATGTGTGCTGATATGAGGAGGATGGAGCAAAGTGCTGCCGAACGACTCTCTCCCCGCCTGTGTCCTCCATGCTCATAAATGTTTAATGGCACAGACAGATGCCTTTAAGCCCCCACAGGCAACGACAAATATGTATTAATCTGCATGAATAGAACATGAAGTTGGCCCACATCCAGACACACACAGTTTTAATTACTCGCAAATCAATTTCCTTCAGGGGCAAGGCTGGGATGAAAGAGGCCACTGTGAAGAGTACTCGATTCAGTGCAGAGTCAGACCTACACACACACACACACACACCCCCACACGCAGACCCCCCCGCACGCACGCACGCAGACAAAGCTCTTTAGCAGCTGTTTGTCGTCCCAACATGCCAGAACCATGTGTGTAATATGACTGATGTATATAGAGCACCTTCATGTTTGAAAAAAAAATTATTTTAGAAATATTATGAATGTATTATTTCAATCTAAACTAAAGCGTTGTCTCCACATAGTAAGGATATTCCTATTTGTCATGTACTTTTAAATTAATCTGTATTTCTTACTGTATCTGGAGCACCAAAAAGTTGAAATGGTTACCATGCCTAACAAAGCCATGTCTCTGCCAGGCATGTTAATAAAGTATGTAGAGAAAATCTGTCCCAGCCAATGAAAATGCTGCTATCACTTATATTAGTGGTGTGCAAACTTTTCATCACAGAGAGCCATTCTTGACCTCAGTCTGGATAATAAACTAATCTAGAGCCACAAATGCTGTTGTCTTGCTACATTTCATCTAGGCAATTGATCATTCTTAAAAAAAACAAAATCATTGCGACACAAGCAGGAAGAGGTACATAATTTACACCATGAAAACCTGAAAATCCAACTTAATACTGCTGCACAAATTGCTGATTTTCAAAAGGTAAAGCATGTGAAGAAGAAAAATCTGTGCTATGATAAATCCAGCCAGGAAGTATGTTATGCATTTTGCAGTCTCCATTGTAGATCCTAACTTTGGGTTCCAAGATTTCAATCGTAATAAGAGAGCAGATAGGAAGAGAGTACGACATGGTTAAAAGTATTACAACATCAATAGAAAGAGGTTTGTTATAAAAAGTAAAAGGATTTAATAAAATGAAATAACTTCTAGGTGAGGAAAATTTCATAACAAAAATACATTACACATGTTTTACTTTAATCACATCTTTTTCACATATATGATGCTTTATCTCTCCTTCTGTTTTATCTATTGTATCTTTATGTCTTATATTTCTTTGTGGTTTCTGATCTGTGAGAGGTGCTATATATATAAACAAGTAAGAAAGGTTGGAAGCTACTGTTATGAAGTGTTATTACTTAAATTGCCCAGCAGCTGGCATGATCTGCAGAGGTAAGGGAAACAGCTGACAGCAGACGGTCATAGAGACAGTTTTGGGTTTGTCTGTGTACACCTGAACCACAGGAAGACCAAAAACAAGGAACAGGTTTCATGATTCCAAATTTGCTTGTGGATCCTTGTGTCCCTATTGTAGATAATGTTGACTGTAAATGAATAATAGCTGCTCAGAAAAGAAATATATATGCACCATTAGAAATAGTAAGGTGTTTGCCAGTGGCCTCAGTGCAGTCTTTTGGCAGAAAGAATGCACTGAGGAATACACACAAAGGCAAGGCTGCCTTTGTGTGTATTCATCCCAATCTAATCCTCACTTGTTCCCTTTTTATTAAGTGTGTTTGAATGCTAACACATACCAGGAATAAATATGAGGGGAAAGTTTTTTCAAAGTTAAAAAAGAAGAATATTTAATTTAGAAAATAGGAGGAGAGATCTTACAGGAACACTGAGTGTGACTTATTTAAGCTCTTACTGCAACAATGCATTACATTAGCAATATAACCGGGGCTTATATTTCTATAAGCACCGGTTGTCTTCACTTTACTGAGTTTCTTTTCTACTTCCATTTTCTTGAGGGTTATTTTTGACCAAAGCTGTACAATGCATCCCTGGAAGCTGAATAAAGATATAATTACTGACAACTGAAAATTACCAACTTTAGAACTACTGCTTGAGATAAGTTGCCTTAACATCCTTTACGTTATTTAATTTTCTGCCAGATGATTTTTATGTTAGCCTGATTCTCCAGAATGACCTTCAGCTCCTCTCCTCAAACTGAAGTCTGGTCTTATTGTGAATAAATTATTTTTTACAAATCGGCAGATGTTTGGAACAGATAACATTACTCTTTATTTCAAATGAAGGTTTTAGAAAGGCTAATAAAAATAGACTTCAGGTCTGTTTAAAGATAAGATTTTTTGAAATGACAACGATAGCAATTTTTTTTTCCTGTCTCATACATATAGTCTTGGAGAGGGTAGAAAAATGTGAGCGGATTAATGGCGTTTTGTCTTCCCAGGTCTGCAAGGACATTTCATTATATTCTCAATTTAGAGGGGGCTTTTGTTTGAGCACCTCGTCACAAGAGCATCTCTCCTCTGCAAGGCTTAAACTTGTCCTCCATCCTTCACTTTCCACAATCCCTACTTTATTTTGATTATCAGTTTTTGCCCAAACACACTTTTTTTGCAGTGTCTGGGTGTTTGAGTGTGTGTGGTTGCACGGTTCAGTGGGTGCGCGAGTGTGTCGACGAACTTCCTGAAAGTCACCTTCATCTTCTATTTGGAGCGAAAGGATGACTGCATGGGCATCTCTTCTTACAGCTCCAGTTTCTGTACTTTTGATCAATAACTGGCACTTAGTGCACATACACACATGCACGCACCCCTGCACACCTACACATGCACACATGCACCCCTGGATATATACAGGGTTTTAGTGGATAGTATGACTGCAGATTTATGCCTGAGCAATGTGTGTGTTTGTGGAGCTGTTAGGGGAGCAAAGAGTGGCTAAAATGTGATGTTTACGGCCACTGTAGAAACAGGGAGCCAGTTGGGGAGGGAGGAGCTGCAACTGGGGGGAAATGTTTAGAAAGACAGAGATATGAGAACGTAGTGGGAGAATAATGATGAAAACATGAATTGCAGGCAGAAATGGGGTGACTGGTTCACACAAAGCTGTGTGGCTGAATGAAGGATAAGGCGAATGCTGACACCCAGAGGACAGAGGCAGTCAACTGCACAGCAGAGATAACAGGGGGAAAGGAGGAAATGGGGGGGGGGAGCGAGGGGGGAGCAAGATGAAGGGAGACAGGAACAGAAAGAGGGGAAAATGTGAAAACAGATAAGATGAGGAGGAAAGAGGGGGTAGAGGAGGGAAGATAAGCTTGACTTGAATTGCACAAAACGTTGAACTCGTACACAGATGAAAACCCTCATGCATGAGCATCCTCATATAAAAGGGAAAAAAGATTTTTTTATCTGAAAGTGTTTTTTATTGAAAAATATCTGAATTGATCAAACTGATATTCTGCTCCACGTCCAGAAATGTATTTCTTTATATAATAATATGTAGAGGAAATAATATTAATTTATAATCTTTCTAAGTAGCAAAAATAACAGTTGCATTTTAACTATTACAGTTTTCCTGTTTTCTATAAATGTAAAAGTCCAAAAAGGTCAGCAAGGCAGTGGTGAATTCTCATTTTGAAGATGAATTTGATTAAGGCCAAAATTTAAAGACATCTCACTTAAGAAAATAGCACAAAATTAATAAAAACAAACAACCATCCTTGAACGTGTTTCAGTTTATTTCACGTTAACATGAAGAAAAATAAAAAGCACACAGAACCAAATGTGTTATCCCAATTAGAAAACATGGCCTAAATTAAATATCCAGTATTCGCCAAGCACCTGTTTTCTTATTCTCTGGGCATTTGGTTGTGTTTATGAACATGATGAACATGATTTATCAACTTTTAATCCTCTTGGTGTTGCAAGAAGCTTGGAAGCTTGGAAACTGCAGCTCCAAACAGGAGCTGCAGTTTGAAGGAGGTGCTAGGTCCACCCAGGCATTTTGGACAGCTAAATGGTTGCCATGGGAGATAAAGGATTTCTCAAATATGCATGAAAGAATTATGTCAACAGTCCAGCTATGCTTTTGATAAGGGAATAGCAATATAACATAAGATAAAGCTAAAAGCTAAAAATTAGCACTGATTAGGATTAGCTGACCTCCACTGACCCCTCCCATTGCATTACTCATGTAACCTGGTTGGAATATTCATCCAATCACAGAATAAACCCATCTATTTAAATCCCAACCGAGTTTTCAATGCTGTGATTTAATCTGAAGAGTTTGTTTCTTTGTTTTGGAGTATCTTATGAAACCTTTGGCTTGACGTGTTCGCTAACGCTAATTGTTCCTGCCAGGTTTCTTTGTTTTAGTGCATAGTATAAGTCCTGCATGCTTTTTCTTTTTGAGAACTTAGAAGGTTTCTGGACAAAAGCCCTAGTACCTGATTGTTAATAAGTTTGTTAGAAGTAGTTCTGGGTGAACTCCCCTGGAATATTTTATTCCCCCCATCTAACCTGACATTTCTGCTTGTTAGTCTGGTTTCGGTCCAGTATTTTATAAATATAATTCATACCTATTATGACACCCTTCCTTTAGATTGCTCCCTTTTTCCCTTTCACTTCAAAAAAATCTAAACAATAAACCACCTGTTTTTAAAACCTGTTCCACCTGGCTCATTGTTACTTCCCCATAGCTGAACTGGGTTGTAAATCAGGACCTTAACCTGGGACACCTGTCTTTTTTGGAAATGTTACATGTGGCAAATTCAACTCTTTTGTAAAACCAGGTTATAGAAAAAATAAAGTTTAAAAAATTTGCAACTTTGACCTCAACTTTTTTAAAAAGTTGCTGGAAAATCTATAATTTTAGGCTATAACAATCATAAAAATAATTGCAATGCCCTGTAAGGACTGCCTTGTCAAACATTTCAGCTTATTGTTTGACTATTTGTCATCTACTCCATTGGTTTGGTTCTCCCTCTCACTGAATGTCATTTGCAGGGGAAACCATGTCATAAATATTGCTGTCAATTTCAAACAAATTCCTTCAAAGCTGAGGCTCAATGCGTATGAGTCCTGCTCAGATATGTTAGTGTTGGCTGCTCGTTCTGTAGAAGTGACAGGTTTTGTCATCTCAAATACGGCCATCAGTCGGATCAGTGTCTGTTTAGACACGATAGGACACTTATCTTAAGAAAATGTGCCGCTCGTTTTAATCCCTCAGGGACACGACTGGAGAATGGAAATGATTCGAAAATATCTTGAAGAAAAAAAGAAGCTTTGTGTTAAGTATGCCTTTACAAAAGGCTCCTGTAGTAGATCAGCTCAGATATTATGCTTGTTGAATTAACATTGAAGAGTTATTAGTGCTTTCAAACCTTTTTCAAAAGGCTGTGGTAAAGTTGCAACATTTTTAAGCTTTATTTATTGTCATTACATGGTCTTACAAAAAGAGTTGAAATTGCTGCACATAACACATCAAATATATCCAAATCCAGAATGACACAATTTTCAGTGTCAGATAACAGATAACACCTGCTTTAAAGATGATTTTCATTCAGCCACAATATGAGACAACTCAGAAAACTCAAACAACAGAGCTGCCATGTTGTTTCCTGTCTAGCATGCATGTTGATATAAAAATGAGGAAATTAAGCATTTTGGGAAACATTAAACCCTTTCGGTCAGACATTCAAAGAATGACTATCGCTCTTGATGCATCCCTTGATTTTCTATATTTTGCTTGTTTGGGATGAAGGGTATATAATTCTGCTGTATTAGCATGATATGGGCAACATGGGCAACCACCCATATATCCTCAAGTAGACCCTTCACACCCCCCACAATCACAGGATCTGAATGTCAATAGTGCCAAATGCAATGCAGTATAACCTCCCTAACCCTATTTGTAGTGGGCCGAGGGGGAGGCGCTCTGTGAGATTCACAGGAATCTCTTAGGAAGTATTATGTTACTTTTCCCAATAAATCATCTTCTGTTTTGCATATTTAAGGACAGACCAACCATCCGTGGCTGAAAGTCACATGATGTATAAAGATGTATAAAGTATAGTGTGGTTATATAATTATTAGCTGCATTTATCACAGTTAGTTAGTTTAAGGTTACAGTCCAAACATCCAACATCTTCCTCTACACAGAACAAATGCAGCATAACATAGCATGAATCTATGGAGAGGGAGAGGTCGGGGGGGTTATTGCTGTAACATATTATGATGGACAGAAATTACTTATTCTTTCACCTCCATCTTCTTTGCTTGAAAACCTGCACATGACTCTACTGCATAAAATAAGTTTCTAGTCAGCAAGATTTTTTAATCATAATTTCCAACAAAAATTTAACCAACACAGAATCAACACAAAGCAAAACTGATAGTATTTTAACAAAAAATAAACTCAATAAAAAATCTCTCAAAAGACAAGCTACAATAAAGACTGTATAAAATGTCCAAATGTTCTTACTGCTGTGTCCTTTCTGTTAACAAAGACACACTAAAAATAAAAGTGTTCTATGTCATTCAGCAGCTCAGACTGATGTGGTTTTGATAGAAGTGAGACTGAATGTGAGTGTTTCTTAGGCCAGCATGTCAAATGGCAGCATGGTTAAAGTAGCATGTCATCAGTCGGTCTCAGTTTTTCAGGAAACAATGGGAGTTATGCTGCTCCTTTTCTTCATAGTTTCTATGTACTATTTTTCTGTTCATCCTTCAGTTTACCATCAGTAAGCACCTTCACTGAGCATTCCATGCTGAATGAAGCCCATTGTCTATGAAAACGTGGCCTGTCATGGGCAGCTCTTTGGTTTCAGGTGCAGGTCAGTGAGGCAGACATTTCAATTCTGAAGATGGATGTCGCACTTTAGAGAGAGGGATAAGAAAAGGCTTAAGAGGTCTTTCGCTGCAGGAATCAGATGCTTTTCTTGCTTTTTTGCAGCCTGACTGACAGCTCACAGGAACGAGGCTTTTAACAGCTGTCTCCATCTTTATCCCAGATGGCTGTTGATGAAGCCTGTGGTCCCAGATCACAATGACAAGCTTCCCAGCTCAATTCCATTGTGCTGGTCTGCTTTAAAAAAAAGTTTAGTACAATTAATCTGGGTGGCTCTGCTGTGAACTGATCTTTGGGTTTCCCACTTCAATCGAAGCACTGAGTGCTACATAGAACTACTCCAGCTTCAGATGGATATTGTTTACCAGTCGACTTCCTAGGAGAGCCCCGGTGCGCCAGGTGTCAGGCTAAACTGTCCTTGGGGGAACTCCCAAAGACTCCAGATCTATTTTCTCTATAAATTTCACCAAGAGCCTTCGGCCTACGTTCTCTGGGTCTCTCTGCGGCTTTTTTGTTCACCATGAAGCTGCTGCATCATTGCTATCCATGTTTCTTCAACTTACTTTGGGGGCATAATAAACTGCTCCATTAAAAAGGCATACAGCCTGTGCCAGTATATGAAACATATTGAGAGGTGTCCAGGGATCGCTAACCTGTAAGATCCAATGGCGCACACACGCACACACACATAGGTCCCTGAGCAATGCAGTTTATTCTTCCTACGCTTTGCACCTCTCTCATACATCACAGGCCCTTGTCTCCCCACACAGTGTGGGATGGTGACTGCATTGTGACTCAGACTTACAGACACAGTTAGAGAAACAACGAGAGAAAGATGAGGATGAGGAGGTGGCAAGGGTTTCATTCTGGTGGACCATTAAAAACGAGCCTTTCACAGCACTACTGGTGAAGCAGCCAGGTATTCAGTGTGGGAATAATCTGGGTAAGATGAGTTTGATTTGAAAACAAAATTCTGCTAAAACCTGTAGATCCTGATCATGAGACACATAAAGGCACGCTTCTCAAATTGTCGTAGAAGTAGTTCTTGGGGTTTAGTGGTAGGCTGAAGATATTTGCTATTTATTATTTGCTTGGTAAAAATAATTAAATAACTTCCAACAGTGGTGAAGATGAGCTCTTCAAGTAAGCTGGTCTTTCCTTCATCAGAAGTGTTTCCAGTGGAACTGAAACAGACATCATGTGAACAGGAAGGTGTCGGTGGTTCGTTAGGTTGTTGCTGAAGCTGTAACTGGAACTAAGAATTAAAATGAATCTCAATCTAACTGTGTTCCAGCTTCAAGTTAGAAAATCATAGGGATCTGCTAATTAATAAACTGAGGATGTTTTCACACCTGATGGTCAGACTGTTTGAATGGGGAGTAAAATTACAACATTAAATTTTTAGCTAGTGTGGTTCGCTTTCACACTACACTGTGTCAAATGAACTCTAGTCAGCTCTTTGAAAAGTTTGTTCCTAACTTCATTATTCCCAAAATGTAGATAGAAATGTAGTAGCATCAGGTTTTAATGGTTGTAGAATTAGTTTTTGGTAAAAGACCACTCCCTCTAGCGTTAGACTCTCGCATTTGTTTTGCTTCTATTAACCCAGAATGCATTGCACTATCATCTGCTTTCTGCATTTGGAGCAGTGTCCATTCTGCATGTACTCAAACCACACTGGAGTTGACTTCAACCAAACGGAGACCCAAGTTTTTAAGCAGATCAGTGTTGGCTTATTTTTCCGCATCAGAGTTTGATTGCACATTCCCACCAAACAATCTGGAATTTCTGGTCAAGCAAATTAGAGTTTGATTAAAGTGGACTGAAAAGGGCTGGTTTGAATCTACCCTTAGTAGCAAATATATTTAGTTACTAACATATTAGCTACATTTCGATATAGCAGTATGATTTAGTGAGATACAAATCAAACGCATTGAATACTGGATTATGACACTGCAAATATTGATAAACATTCAGCTTTCAAACTCAAAATTCTGACTTTTACCTTTCAGTCTTTCTGTTAGATATTTTTTCCCCACAACTCAAAATATGTTAGATAACTTTTAGATAAAACTGGAACACATAATGTAACCGATCATCCACTCCCAGTGTTCAACTACTGAAGAAAACAACAAATATTAAAATAGTTACAAGATTTCGGATTATTTAATGATGACTGATTGCATTTTTTAGCAAATACCACTGTTTGACCAAATAAGTGATAAATGACCTTAAACAGTCAGGACAATTTTATTATTTTGGCTGTGAACTCTCAGAAAAGTAAAATTAAATACATTATAATTGAACAATTAATTTTTATTGTAAACCGTCATCTTGAAATGAACTAGAATTAAAAATAAAGTCTGCTGCTTTTCTATGCCTAACCAAACTGAAGCATATCATTGAGACTGCTCATGTGAAGCCTTCTCCACAAAAAGTTCAATTTACCTGGATCATTTCATTCCACTGAAGCATCACTCCAATTACACTCAGGTGGACTTATTCACATCTTCAGATGCTTGCTCAAGCAAATTAATTCAAATACACCTGTAGGATTCTCTCAGAAGGATATGAATTTTTCCATATTAACCTGATTAGGACCCCACTCACAGAAAGATGCATGTAATCAGCATTTTCTGATCCTTATCGCCTTGTTGCAAATAAGGTCAAAGCAGGTAATAATAAAATCAGGCTTATTCATGTGAAATTTTAGTCAATTTCACAGAAATGTTTTAATCATCTTAATCACCTGTTGCCTTTTGAATTATTTACAGCATCTTGCAACAGATGCCCTTGGCTTCAAAACTGTCAGTTCTGCTCATTATACACAGCACCACATTTATTTCAGAGGGAACCAGTTGCTTGTTTTGCTAAATTGGCTTGCTTGTTATGTCACAAATTCTGGCAACACAGACCCTAACAGTCAGGCCAACACAGAGAGACCGCAGCAAGACGCACAAGACAAAATCTGACTCATTCCGCTAAAGGGATCCTGAACCTCTCTGGATTTTAAATGGGCACAAACAGCAATGCTGTTAACAAAGCTTGATGTATCATTAATCAGACAATAATGTGTATTGTGGACAACAATAAATGATTAATAATACATCAAACTAACAAGGTTCACTCATGAGAACACACGCATGTTTCCAGTTAACAGAGAATGGAATATGTCTTCAGCTAAAGAAACCTAACAGCAGAATTGTTGACTGACTGGAAAAAACTCGCTCTGACCGTCACGCTTCGTACACAACCTCACAGTTTACCACAGTGTCCTTTGCTAGTGGCACCTCAGACAGTGCAGTTAGTGTTACTGTTCAGCTCATCCATGTGGCCACTGAAAAGGTCACACATGAATCAGTACATATATTCTGACAGAAAATACAACCCTGAATTTTCAGTTTGTCATATCTGAGAAATAACAAGTCTGACCATCATCAGCCGTCACTGATCCATTTGTTAACAAATGTGAACATAAACACATTTTACAATAATGCAGAAAAAAATAAATGCATAGTTGATTTTTTTACATCGATAACAAAATAATCAGTAGCTGTATAATTTTATTGTTATTGTCTTCATTAGTGCAAAACCAATAACTCACTATTTTAATAGTTCGGACACTAAACATACATCATTATGTTTTGATAGACAGCGTTGAAATCACATCCACATTACATTCACACTCTGCCTTATCTCCGTTTTTGGGGATGCAAATCTAAAGGAGTGTCAACGTATTTCAGTTTCCCAAAACACATTTTACTTTTATATTGTTTTTTTTTAACATATATAACAAAATTGCTATCTATGCAACAATCTACAAAAAAATCCATGAACAGACTCAATTTCTCACTAACTGGAAGTTACATTCCACAGAAAAATCTGTGATCACTGAACTAATGACGAGGCGGCGGATCCACTGTAATACTTTGCTGGTGTAAAAAAGGAAGTGCTGCTGATGTTTTTGAATTTCCTGAGTGTCGGTCTTCATGATGTTTCACTACATCTGTGATTCCACTTGACTTTCTGGTCACCAATCTGGCTACTGGATAAGGATTCATCGACATTCTGGGGCTTCTCCTGCCTTACGAACAAAACACCTCCAAAGGAGACATTTCACTAATGGATTTTAGACTTGTCCTGCATGATTTCTTCAGAAGCACTTGGCAACTTATTTGAGTTATTTACTTCCACCACCATCGTACTGCTTTGACTGCTGGCCACTGTTGGGGGGATGCAAGTGACTGGAGGGTTGTTGAGTTCCACACAAGAATAATACATGTTTATACTGATAAAAAATACTATCTTAGAGGACTTGTGGATCTTCTCTTAGTAATTATGTAGAAAATTATTTCAAAATTAGTATCTAGGATATTGTATTATTTACCATTTTAATGAGTAGATAATTGAGAAATGGGCTGGTGACCAGTAAGAGCCACTTTTAAACACGAACATCCTTAAGTTCTTACTTAAGGATAAAGTAAGAACTTACTTTATCTTGCCTTCAAGTCAAATGTTATGGAATCCAATGTTCAAACCTAAACCTTGTCAGGCTGATAAGACATTGTGGAAGCTGCTCCAGAAGGAAGACAGTGAATTATTATTCAGTTAGATATTTAAAACAGAAGTCAGAGAAAGCAAAAAAGAGGTTAAAAAAAAGAACTAGTCAAAATAAATTTTATGTAGAACAGAGGAGTGTTGGTTTTCATTTTGGTGAAAATACTTCAAAATATTCCAGTAAAATTGTGCTGATTTCTGATTTTGAGCTATTAAACCCTGACTGTCATGGAACATGCTGGATCTGGAAATGGAGGCAGCTTTTTGGGAAGCTTAGGAGTTTTTATAAAAGTATGTGTTTGCCAGATAATACACTAAAAGACCGGGGTTGATAGCAATAATGCTAACAATACTCACCTGGCAACAACATAACAAGATGTGAAATTCTACAAAAAACGTAAATTACTAAATATTGTGTAATATTGTCTGTACATAAAATTAAAATTAATGATGCTTTTTATAATATTCCTAAGAAAAATCAGAACTGGCTAAAATTGTCTGCATTTTTGAGGTTTTGTAGTATAAGTAGATCAGAAATAGGCCACAAATCACTTATTGCTGCAGCTTTAATACTGAAATAATAAATAATACAATATCAACAATAAATATTAAGAATTGTGGTTAAGACTCACATTTAACCATAAAGAATTCAGGATTCTGAAGCTGGAGAAGATTTGTTACCTTGTAGCATTTTTACTTTTTGTCTGTAAGACACAGAATAGATCCAATAAATCTGAGCCAGCCTCTGCCACACCTGAACTCCATGTAATGTATGAAACAAGATTAGAGGTATCTGAGTTCTTCATGCTGATTGTTTAAAATCAGAGATGCCTGGAGTTGTTGTAGCACAACAAAGAAAGTAACTGCTTGCTACATGAAACAATAGTGTCTTGCATCAGCAGAAGTGCCCAGAATCGTCCTCGCTGTTACAAAGCATTTAAAACTGACGGACTGCTGGTCCTGGATTCTGCACTGCACCTCACTTAAATAAATTCTGAGAGTGGTGGTGGCTAACACCACAATTTCCATCAAACAAATCTGCTTCAAAATGAAAATATTCAATGAAAGAAAACAAGGTTGTGCCCCAATACAATGTCTTATAGTTAAACGAGGGGGAAAAAGAAAGAAGCCAGGTCTCTTGATATGTTGAATTCAATTTCAGTTTTCATATTTTAAACAAATATTAGATTTTTCTGAGGCCGATATAGAATGCAACAAAACCGAACATGTAAAGCAAACAGTGAATCCTCTGGAGAGGTTCTCTGGCAGGAGCTCAGCATAGGCTGCTGGTTGTTCACATCAGACATCACACATTGCTCCTGTTCTGCTTTACCTGCAAACCCCCACACAACATGTTTGTAGTTACACCGAAATCCCATTCAGGAAATCATACAAATTTTAATGCTTAAAATATCCCTGTTGTTATTTAAATAAACATATTTTAATCAATAAGCTATGAATTGTATGCAGCCCTTACACATCAATCAAGCATCTGGTTTTGCATTGTTTAATCAGAATCATGGTCTGAAATATGTATAAGTCTTGATTTTCATCAATGCAACTGTCCATAGAACAACAATACTGTGACATGTTTTAAGAACACAAATAGGTTCTTAGGTTTCTTAGGTTTTTTGTTGTTCAGATTAGATCCCTGTCATAACGTAGCTTAGCTTCTGTTCTTGTTGACTTTGGTTTGGCACGTATACTCTTGTTCCATGTTTATAGACTTCTGACACATTTAAGAAACACCTCAATAGAAGATCTTTACCTTTCTGTGTATGTATATGTGTGTTTTAAAATACATTGGAAAAGAGTGAACAAACTTGATGTGAAAAGGGCTGCATACAATTCGTAGAAATATGAATAAAACACAATGAGGTGCCAGTAGTCTACCTGTCAGGCAGATCTTGAATAGACTTATAGGTCTAGAATAAACTAAAGCTTTTACTGTCTTTATTCACAACAAAAACTTTGGGCTTGGTTGCAAGCTAAACAAAGCTGAGAAGGGTACATCAATTTCCTGTTTGGTCCTAATCATTTTATAAAACTAAAACATATACACAGTGTGTTGCACATAAAAAATGATTGCATATGAAGTGTTTGATTGAACTGTCTTCATTGTTATTGCGGTGTAAGACACAGGCGACGGATATGACGGTGTTGATGGTGGGAGTGATGAGAAGACAGGGATCCAGGGTCAATGCATGTGTGCATTCAGGGTGATTATGGTTTGTCCAAATTTGAAATGTTTTTGAAGATGGGGGTGGCCCAAGAAGTTAATTTAGAAATTTGGTTTCAGGAGAAGAAAGTCTCTAGTTTCTGTTACATCAGAAAACATTCCTAAATAAAATAAAAAACATTCAGTGTTGAAATATCCATGAAACAGATAATAGTTATGTTTATAAGTTTCTTATTAATTTTTTCCCAACTGTTGATGCATGTTTTCCTTTGTAAGCTATCCTCTTGCTGTAAATAACATTTTGTTAAAATGTTAAAATTTTAAGACAGGAGGACTCCTCCATAAACTTCTGCACACAGTGGTGTTCACAGCTGCCTACACAGACAAACCTGTAATGAATGCATAACCAGGTTAAAGATTCTTTGAATGCATGCATTTTGTAAAAGGCACTTTTCTACAGCAGCACCGGGGAGTCTCTTTTCATGTTGCATCAATTCCTAACTGAGCTTGACGGATGGGGGACATGCTTATTTCTTGAATGATTGATATGTTTCAGAGTCCTCATAAACTAAGCACAGCTGGGCTTTGTAGTTAGTGCAAAGCCCAGGTATTAAAGGGCTTTGCACTGTTTTCAGAAACTAATTTAATGTATTTCCTACATTAAATTCATACTATTTAATGTAGGAAATACACATCTCTTTATTAATTCTGTTACCTCCATGTAGCTTTGGATCATAAAACAAATATCAACGGTCATTTCCACCGTCCATCTCAAAGTTGCTGAGAACATTGTGACAACATTATGTAAGATGGGGAGCTGAGTCCCAGCCTATCATTTGCAGGATAGAGGATCCAAAAAGTCTTGGCTGAACGGAAGTTTCTCCAAAGTTGACAGGAATAAACCGTTCTTCAGGCTCTCTGTGTGTGGGCACAGCTATACTGAAACTGGGATGGCATGCAATATTGTTGGAAGAATGTGAATTTATACTATCTTCAAATGTTAGCAGTTTTTATTTTTAGTGGTGCCTGTTGCCTGTGGGTCAAAACTTCCACTTCAGTTTCTCCATAGAATGTGAGCTGAGGAAAGGTGATAAATGTTGGCTGATGTCAGTAACTACAGACAGATGGAAGTGTTTAACCTACACCTAGCAACACAATCAGAACATATCTACCAAGGTGAAAGCAGAGGAATGGCATATCAGTCTTCTCAGCATGGTTAAAAGAAGATGATTCACCAGTTTTCTTTCTGCAAAAACCCATTTAAAGACAAGCTATATTACATGCAGATGGGACTGTCTCACACATCCAGTATGACTTGGCTGAGGGATGACTGAGACATTGCCGACATCAACCAATTCCCACTGAAATGCTCTTATTACAAGAAATCCCATCACAGTGAGAACTTGAACTGCTCCTGCTAGTTTCCCTCTGTTCAGTGAATTCTGAGCAGAGCTCCAGGGTGATCGCTCTGAGCAAACTGAAGAATCTACTAAGAGATTCATCATCTGTATGATTTTTGAACACATACTCCTTCCAAATCATTCATTCAGTGATGTCCTTCAGCAGAACAAAGTTACCATCGTTTCACAGTTACACTGTCTACACCTTGTCCACCTTCAGAGTCACCATACCTGACCTGTTTGGAGTTAATCTGATGACTCCATACCATATTCTTTATTAGTGATGAGGACAGTACGCCTCAGAAAATGTATATGCACTTCATGTGCACTGGTGGGTGCACAGACCAATACACATTTACATGTGGCGAAAACTGAAGAAATTTATTATTAACAATATTGTAACATTAATAAGAATGTTACAATATTATATGAGGCTAAACGTGATTCTGTTACATCACATTTAATGTTTAGGTTTATACATTAAAAGATTAAAATCATGAAAGAATATTGCATTTGATGCTCCATGAGTATTGCATGCAATACTCATTACAACACAAAAGCCTAATCTTCAATATGTTATTAGTTTAATTTAAGTTTCGAAAATCCTCTTTTATTTGTAACATTTCCTCATACTGTTAGTTTGTGTGATTATTCTTTTTTATTTATTCTTTTCTCTGCTCAGTTTATTATGTCTAACTTTTCTATTACTGATGTGTGCCTTGTTTTCTTTGAATTTTCAGAAAAATATGAATTCTGCCTTTTAATTCAAAATGTCACATGCAGCAATGAATCATGGACAATATACTTAGCCAAAGTGTGTTATGTTGTTATGCCTTCATGCAAAACACCTGAGAGAGGAAGAGCAACAACTTCTAGAAGCTCCTCTTTATAGAGTTTTCCTACAGGTGTGATAAGCCATAGATGTTATCTCTTCAGCTTATTTGAAACTAGGCATGATTCACAGAAGCAGATCTGAGTGTATTGGCTGACAGACTGAGCTGACTGAATTAATAAAAATTATTATTTTTTTCATTCTGAGCTCTCTCTCTCTCTTCCTCTTGCCTTTCAGTCATTAATCTGATCCAGTAGAGGTATGGATACCATCTGTGTTGGTAACTGACCCATCAGATCCACTATAAAAGGCCCCAAAACATTTGTTTCCTCTACCAACCTTCCAGTTCCAGCTTTATAGCATGAATAATGGTTGCCGTCTGGCACAAACCACATTATGGTAGAAAATCACCCTTTACGACTATTTATAATAAAATGTAATACCACAGCACTTAGTAGGTCTGCACTGTTGGAACACTGATCAGTTCTTCACACAGAAAGCGCCGTTGTTTCACTATAAGTTGGTACAAACTCCATCTGGGTGGAGTTTGTACGTTCCGACTGGGAATTTGTTTTTCTACTCAGCATTCAAAAATATTAAAATATGGGTTAATTTCCCGCCCTAAATGAATCAGCCTGTACCATGCCTATCACCATTTGACTAATTCTGAATGTAAATAGAACAACATCCTAACTTGCCAGGGAAGTAGTTGTGATACTACACTAATTACCAAATTTTGGGGTTTTGAAGTCCTAGCATGCAGAAGCATGTTTCCGTTCATCCAGCAGAACATCAAACTGCTGTTTTTTATTTGTTTTTGTATAATAAAGCCCATATTCCAGGTTAACCTGTATAATCCCAAATTTTTTCTTGCAAAATAAGTGGATGCATTTTAGTCCTGGGACCTCCCTAACTCCATGATATTTATGAATTATTACATTTTATGTTGTTTATGTTAGTGAAAATGTAGGTTTTATAGTCTGCAACAATTGTTCCCAGTGGGAAACTGCATAGTCTGAATTACATAAATCTGGCCTATTTATACATATAAAAAAATAAGACAAATCATGACATTACAACAAAGAGTGTTCAGAAATATTTTAGATATATAAAGATTCAATACCATATTCTGTAAATGTCATACTTTCAATGTGCCGAGAGATCTTTGACCTCATTTGGTCATCAATGAGGCAAAGTCAGGCAAAAATGTTAGAATGAACAAATGTGCATCTGAGAGGAAATTCTCCCTATTCTACTAGACCAAGAAGTACACCTTGGCTCTATTTTAAGGTAGTTTCAGGCGTGGTGTCATTTGTAGCATTCATTCAGTGCAGAGACCACACTTTGTGTAAAGGATTGCCTTTTGGGAGGCACGGTGGGGGGTTTCAACTGTAGGAATTACAGTGATGTAGAAAACATCATTTTGAGGTTCCTTTAGGTCTAGAAGATATAAAATATCTGATAGTTTTAAGCTGCATGGGAACAGCAAGATATATAGAATAAACAGCAAACCTATGAACACATAGCATAGTGCTGTCTATGTATTAGGCTAGTGGCAAAAATTGTTGCCATTCACTTTTCTTATGATCAAAAGATGAATGAAGGGATACAATTTTCCTTATATATCAGTAGAAG
Organism: Phalloptychus januarius; assembly: GCA_902982915.1. Taxonomy (NCBI): domain Eukaryota; kingdom Metazoa; phylum Chordata; class Actinopteri; order Cyprinodontiformes; family Poeciliidae; genus Phalloptychus; species Phalloptychus januarius. Next base: position 17,711,424 of record CADWAE010000481.1, read on the forward strand.
ACACTTGTTCAAACTATTTTATTTATAATTGTTTATTTGTTTATTTAAATATTTTACTGACTTCCTCTTGTACAGGTTTGTAACTAAGATTTACCTCCAGCATCACAAGCAGGAAGTAAAGAGGTCTGGTCATGTGACCTTTCACAGTTGATATATTGAAGCAATATCAACTTCAATATATGAAGTTGATATTGCTTAGTGTTTTCCCTCAAGATTATCATCCTGTGAAAATCTCTTCCCTGCCCATGCTCATGCTAGCTGTCTACATCATACAATCCTAGGAGACTTCTCTTCATTGTGTGCCCAGTTGAATAAAAACCCAACAAAGAGCAGATTGAGTTTGACCTATATGATGAAGAACTTATATGCACAAGGCCACTGTCTGTCGCTGAGAAATCCCTGAGAAGTGACGGCAGCTTCAGTTTATAGGGTGACGCAGCACTCTGCAAAGCTTAAGGTGGAAAATCTAATTAAAAGCCTCTATTTCTGCTTCACAAATGTAATATACATCCCAACCAGATCAAAACATGTCTTGGAAACAGCAAGTAGAGCTCCAAATTACACTGCTGATATTGTTTGCAGCACAGCTTAGCTTAAGTTAGGTCCTCTATGTAGTGCACTCAGATGTGCGCATGTCTGTGTGTGTGTGTTGCTCTTCTTATTTGCTTGTGTGCGTGTGAGTTGCTAAAGCATTTCATGGAAGATGTCTACACTAATGAGTCCTTTTCCTGGCCGTGGCAGGCTTTGGCTAAGATCCGCTCAGCTCATTGTGGCTCTGTATATCAGAGTGTGTGTCCTGTGCCTGCAGTGGGTGTGACAGTGTGTCACCTCTGGGTGTCATTTCAGGTGATACTGCCAAGGAGAGCAGCCTTTACAGCCATCCTGCAGAGCCACCGCCTGCGCTTAACAAGACAGCAAGGCACACCAACACAGACGTATGGCTCCGGCTCCGGCACAGGGTGGCAGTAAACACGGGCCTCGCCGAGGTCCGCTGTGATGCATCTTCATTGTACAAATGTGAAGAACTAGAGCAACAGTCACACTAACATTAAATGTCCTCAAAGCCAAGGATACCGCCAACACTCACTTTAATTCTCCATTTTCTCCCTGATGCACACATAATTTCAAACTTTCAAGGTACCGCGGTCTCTCAGTAATAGAATAGTGGTCGAAAGGGCCAGATTTCTCTAAAAAGGAGAGAAAATGGAGAAACAATAGTGTGGTCACAAGCTGGCTGTCAGAAAACTGAGGCTTCCCTATCGCATCCGTACATCAGCTGACTATTCTCCAGCAGTCACACATGACTGATGAGAGCTACTGAAAAACTCAGGCGGTCTTTTCACTTCCTAAACCTCAAATTTTTTTGCAACTGTCTGGAAATTGATGGCTCTCACTTAGGAGACTTACACACACTGCCACATTTGCCTGCTTACCATTTTCATCGTGGAGCACAGCTTTTATTGTCAAGTAGTAGCTATCAGCAGTAAAATTGCTTAATTACGGCATGAATGTTTAATAAATGGTAGGCAGAGGGAGGAGGGATCCGCTGTCCACCAGCTGCCTCCAGAGGAGATCGGCTGCTACTTCACCTACTGCAGGCCAACCTGAGAGGGAGATTAAACTTCAAGTTTATCAAGGTCAATGTTTTACATTTTAAAAAAAAACACGAGGCTCACTGTATGTTTTTAGGTTTCCATCCCCAATTACACAACACAGCTCTGTCACTTGGTCTGATTTTGGTTTGTTGAAAATAACATTTACTGACAAGGGAGAGCAATTTATTGGACAAAGATATAGAAAACAACAGCAGACAACAAAAAAATTTCTGAAGAAATTTAACCAAGGCCGAAGCAGAAGTTAACGAAAGGTCTGAAAACTCAGTTTCCCCAGCCGGGGGAGTTTGCTTCCTAGTCTGGGGAAGATTGAAAAGATAATCATCAATAATATTGTAGTCCATGCACTTGTCCTGAGAACTACTTCTTTCAAAACCGATACCAAAATTGTTAAAAACTTTAATCACTCCTGTGGAAATCAAATATCCAACTCCAATTCCCAGGGGAAAAAGCACGATGGTTAAGATTTTAGATAACAGTGCTGAGGGTCAAAGAGCTGCTTGTCCCATGTTTGAGATGCAAGCATTTATAACTCCAGATGTTCTTTGATCTATGACATAGATCTATGTCACTGATGAGGTCATAGCTACAATGAGCTCACTGTAGTTATGAGGGAATGTCTTGCTTCTGATCGTTGCTATGGAAACGGTCAGATCAGTTCTGCTTGACTCAAACAACTGTGTCACTTAATCAATCGAGGCGCCATGTTGGACATCGGAAGTGAAGGACGGGATTATCGAACAGAGTGACTCAAGTTATTTTCCCAAGTTGTTTTTAGAAATTCATTCATGGCTTCTTCTTGTTCGAGTGGAGATAACTTGTCTGGTAACGTAACAAACCTGATTGGGGCTCATAGGTTGTGGTATTTACAAAAGTTGGAAATAGCTAGCTTCCAAACCGATCCTTACTTCCTCCCTCCTAATGTGTTAATCACATTACTGACTTTGAATTCACACCAAATGATTTATATCACTATGTCCATAAAAAGAGTTTCCCATTACACTGGAGCAACATTAAAAATGTACAAAAAATGAGATGCTAATCAGTTTTTTCCATACATGCTAGGCTACATGATGGTGGGGCATGGTCTCCATGGTAACTAATGGTTACATACTCATCTTCTCCAGGAAGCAATATTTGATCTCTTATAAAGTATACGAATGTTAATCTTCCTACCTTGTAAAAAGCGTTTTCTGAAAATCCACAATGACTCATAGGGCTGACAGTCATTATGACTGACAGCTGATATCCATCACCTGTATCTTTCCTCATTAAAAATTAGCAATAAAATGACAAGTTTGGTTTCTATCCTGGTTTGTTTAGGCAGCCAAACACACAGCATCCCAGGACCATTTTTAAATTGAAATCAACTAAATAGAAGCGATTTTAGACAGGCTGTGTTTTGACAGGCTTTAAAGGAGCACATTGGTTGTTTTGATGTCCATCATGGGAGAGCAGGCAGATTTCTGAAGAGCCAGACGCTACATGCTAAGGGTCTATACATAGCTCCCAATTGTCTGAACAGGAAGTGATCAGCAGCATTTTAGCGAGCAAACATATGTGCAAAGAATAGTGGGCCCATGGCTCCGAGACCAATAAAAAGACAGTATGTGGACACTCTTGACCTTTGTGCAAGAAAAAGATACATAAACCAAATGGCTGCTGTTGGGATCGACCCGCATGATGAGACTGTGAAGGAAAATATTCAAATTCTTGTTGATGCATATTCCTGATTTATTAAGGATCAAGGTGAAATAATTTGCCCACGTCTAGTGATCAGATCTCTGGTATATCCTTGAGCCCAATGTGTCCAAAGTCAGTCCTCAATGGCCATATCCTGCAGGTTTTAGTTCTCTCCCTGGTTCAAACAGCTGAATCAAATTATGGCTCAATAGCTCATTAGCAGGCCTCTGTAGATCACTGACTGGATGAGGACTTTGACATCCACGCAAATTTTTTAAGTTTTATTTGAAATACAGTACATACCCAGTATTCACAAAGGTTAGGGACCACAACATCCCATAAATAGTTGAGCCAACCTATACACTTATGCTGCCTATTTCAGGGAGTCAGAAAGTAAGTATACCATAATGTCATGGTATACGTATAATTCGCTGGATTCAATTTGCAAACACTAGCCAATAGAACCAGAACCCCACAGTGTAGCTGCTAAACATGCCTGCAGTCTGCTCAGTTTCTGACAGTGTTGAAAAATAATTCATATGATTGTTTCAATCAGAGGACATAAAGTGGGTAGAGAAATATGATAGTCTACTTAAATAATCTTGAAAAGCTTAAATTGTTTGTCCCTGTCTAGTTATATCTAGTTTGACATCTGTAACATATTTAATAACTGGTGATTTTAACCATTATTCTCACCCCAAAGCACAATAAAGAATTATGTACAAGATGAAATACATCAACAAGTACTTTTACTGTTATTTTATTCAAGGTAGTTGGTAGATATCATAATAATTATGACATTCCCGCTATTTACAGCATTCCCATGGCAGCTGCAGTCAGAATTTCCAGTCTGAACATTATCTTCTTGTGGGACATACTGTTGCAAACAATGATCCACTCACTGAACACTGCTGAATCTACATCTTTTGCATTTGGTTTCATTGTTGTTACAAGCTGATGCAGGACTATTTCATGCTTTTGTCACCATCTCGGCTGAAACAGCTGCAGCAGTGGCACATGAAAACGAGGCAGTTTCCCTCTCAGAAAGCTCAGCAGTAAGAGGAAATGGTGTGAGACATGGACGTGAACATCCAGCCGCTGCTTCAGTATGTTAGATTAAATCTGTCCGGCAGACAGATTTGACGAGGGTAAAAAAAACAAAAAAAAAGGTTATAATCACTGCAGTCGTCATTTATAGGAAATGATGCTGGTCATTAAAGGGGGTAAACATGTAGCAACAATAAGGGAAACTTATTCTGTCTCACTCCACCCCTCCAACAGTTTGAAATAAAAGAAAGAGACAGTGAGGCTGCATGCTGGGGGTGTGACCTCTGTATCAACACACAGCGTCTCGCTGCCATCTCTCCTCACTGGGTTCCCGCTGTGAACACCACACCTAGCTCTCTGCACATGCACACACACCAAATCAGCTTTAACCACTTCCCTCAGTCAGCCACCCACTCGCACATGGGGAGCTGGTGCGTGGTAGCATTGTTGTATGTGCCATTTTCTGCTGTGACATCGTACCTCATGTATGTGTGCGTGTGTGTACAATTACACGGCTTGATCCTGTGTGTGAAGGCGTGTTAGCATCCAGGCACGATAGTGTGGAGTGGAGCAGATTCCTCGATGCTCCTTACGGTGGCGTGGAAAGCCCTTAGATCAGCAGCGGAAGCTTGAAGGGAGGGATGCAGCCTTCGCATTCGTCTTCCTCAGCTGCTGCTGCCTCCCAGCAGCTCCCTGCTTAATGATTTCTTCTTTCCACATGATGTCATGTTTTGTGGACAGTATATGTTATTTATTTATCTGTCAGTCAAAATCAGAAAGTCAGAAAGCAGTGATCAAATTATGGAAGTGATGTGATCTCACACTGATTCTGACATTTCCACTGGAGGCAGAACACTTGAGTTAAAAGCAGAAAGGTGAAAGTCAGACCTCCCCTGCTGTCAAACAGCTGACAGCCTTTCTTCCTTTATAGACAATCAAGAGACAACAGAAGTATCTGAAAGTAAGACTGTTCCTTGACAGTTTTTATCATTTCATTCATTGCATATATATGTGTGTATGTTTTATTTACATCTGGCTTAGAAGTATTTTTGATTCAGAAAGGAAATGGGAAGATTCATGTAATGAACTACGATAGAAATAGGATATGATTAAGTAAGTTAAATTTCTTCAAACTCCTATTCAGGCTCAGTCAGCAAACAAGTGGTGTACTGCATATATTTGAGTAGGTATGTTTGGCAGCAGGGTGTTACAGCTAGAAAATATGCAAGCTCTACTTTTTTATGTGATGTTTTCGCTTGGTGAAATATTTGTCTGAAATAACAATAACAATAATAAAAAAAAATCAACAATTAAATTCACTCATTGGCAGAAGTTTATGGACTTCCTGACTTTTATTAAACTTCTCGCAGCCAAGGGAGTTCTGCAAGAGGCCCCAGATATTGACTTGAATAAACTAATGCATTTTAATTTAGACAAGGAGATGGAAATAAAAAGAATATGTCAATAAGATGATGGCTGAAAGGTAAAAGCATCTTTCGCCCAATCAAAACTGACTAAATGATTAATGAAATTAGTTGGTAATGATTAAGGTTGTTTTTACCCCTGAGAGTCCGGTAGACTTGGTTCAATTGGGGACAAAAATTACAACATTTGCTCCATTTTCAGCTGCTTCTGTTCTCTTTCACAGTTTGCTGTGTCAAACGATCCAAGCCCTTTGAGCAACCTGCCCAACAACTAAAACCATCTTCATTGTTATAATTTGTTGCCTCTCCCCCACTCTTCGGGTTCTATCATTAATTTGTTCTGTTGGGAGCCAACAACCACTAAAGGAAATGGCATGAAAACCTCTGAAAACATTTTTCACAAAAAGTACACAAAAATAGAGTGGCATCAGATTTTAGCAGTTGTAGGACTTCTCTCCCAGTCTTTGACAAAATACCACAAGCCATTTGGTGCATTTGTTTTGGCTGTACTTACCCAGAAGTCCACTTCCTGCTTTTGGAACTGTCTCCGCATTAGAACTGTATCAGAGTTCACTTGAACTGAACCTGGATCTAGGTTTGTAGGTGGACCAGAGTTCATTCGTTTCCTCAAACCAACCAGACTTTCTAGGCAAACTGACTGGAGTTGGATCAAAGTGGACTAACAGGGTTGGTGTGAATGCATCCTAAAAATCGTTCATTTTGTCAATACTCACATGACTTTTTAAATTCCCCTCCTAGATGATTCATTTTGAGGGAATGGAGACATTATTGCTGAACTAGGGTGAGGGTTTTATATTGTCTAATAAGCAGATCTAATTTGTTGTCTCTTTTTACCCTCCTATGTCATCTCACCTCCTCTCTCTCTTTTACCTTTTGGTTTTCTCTTTCATCTCTCCCTTCATAACTCAGGGATTAAATGTAGAACATATTTAAAAACATGGAAAACTACTCAGGAATAAATGATACTACTTGTAAGACTAATTGAAGACATTAATTACCGTTTGTTTTAATAATAGCTGCATCTCTTTTGGCTCCACTCTCTACTCCGTTCCTCTGTTCTCATCCTTCGCAGCTGCATCTCCCTATATAGTAACGACTTTGTTGATATAAAATGATTAAATTATTAAGTTGCTCACATGACCTCTGTCTTTGCTGAGCTGGCATCAGACATAATTAAAACCATCTTCATTGCTATAATTTGTTGCCTCTCCCCCACTCTTCAGGTTCTATCATTAATTTGTTCTGGTATCACTTCATCACTGTGCACAACAAACAACTGCTTGGAGTGCGTTGCCAGTAATATATTTAACATAAAGATATTTTGATAAAGTCATTAGGAAATCACAATTACTTGTTTCTTTGCCAAAACAGCAGATGCAGCCTGTTGTATGGTAGTCATCAAACCATGCTGATGACATGGTGAGAAGAAAGTAATCTTTTAAGTCTTTCCAACTCAAGGCAGACTTTTTTTTTCCATTTTATGTAACATATGACCTGCAACAAATAAACAGGTGTCATTGCAAAAACCACCAACTTCACTGGATATCACATGTTTTCCTCTTGTTTGATGGCATTATAAGGTATATTAGTTTTAGTGTTCAACTTCTTTTTTTCTACAGGCCAGGATGGAGGACTGTCTTCTTTCAACAAATCATATTTACTTTACATACAAAGTAAAGACTCATTTTTGTCTTTACTTAGCTTGTTTTTCATTTATTTCCTATAGCGTCCCACTTTTCCACCTATATTTCATCCCATGCGGTCTTGTGTTCCACAGGTGATGGCTACTGAGACTGCACAGCATCCTTCTACTTACTCTAACTGGTATCATCTAGAGATTGTGGACAATGAGGTAAAATATTTCAAAGAAAATACCCTACAAGTGCTAAATGTAGAAAATATTCACTACAGTCAGCCCAGTCAGATTTCTGAAAGTGGCTTTTGCTCCTACAGTAGCATTCGCTCAGCTTTCCACAATGAACCCTGAGGTGCTAAACCGAAAACAATATAGATGTGCTGAGCTGCTCATCCACATGAGCAGAAGAGGTGGAGTTTTCAAAATAACAAATAGATTGTGGCTACATTATTTGCAAAGCTCCAATTTTTCTAAAACAAACTGTTTTCACATTGAACGCTGCTTTCTGCTCAGTCTGAGGCAGCCTGATGAATACTGTCTGTTAGCGGTGGAAGAGTTTGTCACATCTCCACACGTTCAACTTGTGCTTTGCTCAGTGCAGTCCAAAGCTGCTAGGGTGAACAGCCAGGGTGCACTAGAGCTGGAAGCACATTCTATGAGGAAAACCCTGAAACAGCTTAGTAGCAGAAATGATCAAGCTACTGCTGGAGCTAAAAACAGATGGATCACCCTGAACAATGAGGATATGGGTAAAGAAAAAACGACGAGCTGTAATGATACATTCCACAGAGTGTCTTTATGGAAAATTTTCAACATCTTTGGAGAGGAGAATAAGTTAGATTTTAGGAATAGTTAGATATTTGTATACCAAAACTATTTGTAAATGTCCAGACCTCCAGGAGGAACTGGCTTGTAATTGTTTCAGTGTCAAATAAAGATATGATAAAAAACAAAGGTACAAAATTTTCATGTCACTAAAAATGTAGACTAAACAGAATAAACAGGCAGAATAAACCATGACTGTTACATTTTTCTTTATAAACTTTATAAATCTTAATTTATATTTAAATGTAAAACACAATTTGTTGCAACTTACATATGAGTCAATATTATAGAACACAATACTTTTAAACAGTGTACAAGATTATCATGTATGTGTCGTTCAATCAAATTAGAATTTTTAATGCTTTAAACCCAAAAAAAATGTTTAAAGGTTTTGTCAAGATGACTGAACTGACTGTAAATATTAGTTTTGGATATGTGTGTTTGTGACCAGGCACAATTCTATCATAAGAAAAGGTGGTGGGGGGAAGAGAGACATCTGCACGATGCTTTTTATGATGCAAAAGATTTAACTAAAAACAACAAAAACAGAAGAAGCCTGTTAGGGAGCAGACTGTTTTCTACAGCTCAGCATATGATATTTCATATGGAAAGAAGCGGGAAGAAAGGTTCATAAAGCTGGCCTTTCTGAAGAAGACATAAGCTGGAAACTGATGCCCACGGCAGAGTGTTTTTTTAATACTTTGTTTGGTTCTTTTTCTAAAAGTCAAGTTCAAGTTCAAGTTCCTGTGCTTTGTGTTAAATTGTAGCTGAATATTCTTCAAAATTAAGCTCTTAAGTAACTTTTGATCCTGCATGATAGCTGGAGACTTTGTTTAAATCATTTGGATCAAGCACATTCTGAACTCCTCACATTCCTCCAATCAGTCCTTTGGACACTGTTCAGATCAACAAACACAAGTTTCTATCTCTGCACCAAACGTCTTACATTCATTTCAGTATATATCATCAGAGATCTCATTTACTCATGAACCTTGACTCTTTGAATGTCAGGACATTCCAAAATTAGCCTAAAAAGCACCATTGTTGTCACCTTAAAGGTTAAAGATCTCACACAGTAAAGAATGGGATGATGTTCCAGAGAGTTATGAGCGCTCATAATTGGTCAAATAATCATTTGATGAATTAAGATGATAAATTTCACTTTCAGGTTCAACCTCCCGATATTGCCATGTGAGTGGAGCATCTGCATAGCATAGCTTAATTTCATATGTGTGGTAAAGCTGTGCTGTTACAGGATAATTGCTATTTAATTTCTTAAAATTTTATTTATAAAATGCTATTGATAAGTTATGAGACTCATTTGTCATTTAAAGCAGCTGGAGGTTCAATTTTTCCGACTTTCACATCAATGATATTAATTTTCTTAAAAGGAATGATTAATGCTAACCGTGTCAAAATGGACATTTTGATGTATTACCAGTCCATTAACCACCCAGAGCTGTGCACCTTCAACCTCTGCCTCACTAAATAATAGGTGATGTGCATCAAATGTGGAAATCTGACTTGACACATCCAGCTGACAATGGATGTCAGACTGAATAGCAGCACTTTTCTGAATCACTGTGCCCATTTAAGGCACTGTGACTTTCAACCATCACACATAACACACAGGAAACTATCAGGTTTCTATTTCTATCGAGGTCTATGGTGGACTGGACATTCCTCCATACATATGGAAAACATACATTCAAGACAAAACCCTTATCTACAATCCATCGATCTTAGTCAAACCCGTTTCACCTCACACCACTCTCCCTCTTAGCTCTGCGAGCCTCTTCACCTTTAAATCTTTCATCCCCTTTCTGTCTGTGCAGTCTGGATCTCCTGCCTTCATTAATTGGGCACTACAGACACCTTTCTAGTTTCATTTGTTCCTGCACAGGATACCTTAAATTGTTGGCTCCCTGGCCTTTTTTTCATTCACAACCCATTTCCTCTCTGCACCCTTTTGTTTCTCTTTTTCAACCAATTTAATCCATCCCATCACCCATCCAGGCCAATATTCCAAAAACAGTGGGCTTTTACTGAAAACCTTGGATTGTGATGTGGACGTTTCATCTGTGTGGGCTGAAGCACAGGGGGGCAGAAAAGCTATAATGTGTCCTTTGATTTTATCCCTTCATACGCAAATGGTGAACGGTATACTTCTGTTTTAACTTTCACACCTTAAGGCACAAACAGCCCACACCCTGCTGTTGAGCACCATAAGCAGGATTACATAAGTGTGATAACTACTGCAGAGGAGGCAGAGGTAGCAAGGGGATATTGGGTTCTTTGGAGACTGGAGGTGGATAAGGCAGGAGATACCCAATACAATATCTTGCTTGGTTGGTTTCCCATGACTGGCTCAGTATCAGCCCACCATCAGCCTGGGGAGGGAGAAATGAGAGGCAGTGATGGTAGGACAGATAAGACGGAGGCAGAAGAGGAGAAAGAGAGGGAAAAAGACCAAGGGAAAGAAAATGTGAAATAGATGCTGGAAAAGGTTAAGGGGAGAGAGGAGAGCTAAGAAATGTTTTATCCCTCTGGCCATAGTCCTGACAAAGCAAGGATAGAGATGTCAGGCCACATCCTGTCCACAGAGGGAGAGGGAAGGGAGTCGGGATCAAGAAGCAGACAATTAGACTACAAACCATGACCTCTTAGCCCAACGTGTTTGTGCCTTTCTTCCTATCTAGCTTCTTTTGTCTCTATTTACATCACTCAAATCCCAGCCTCCTTCCCCCCACTTTGTGTTGAGCATCCTCAGAGCTATCCAATATCAGCACTTGATTCTATTCAGTTTCCCAAAGCTTCCCTGAGGCCGATCAAGTGTCACTTGTTGGACTGCAAAGGAACCAAATGCGCTGCAGATACTGCAAGGTCACCGAGCTCGCTTCCATCAGAGGAAACCTTAAACCTCCCATTTGCCTCTTTCTGGCCCTCTTTTTCCCAATTGCTGCCAGAACACCCCTATGTGCTTCTGAGGCAATGTCACACTACTGTCCTCACTTTTCACAAATCATACACATTTCCCCTGCTTTGATGGCCACTGAAGCTACCATTTTTCAGACGACTTGCTGAGAGCATGCTAAACAGCGATGCTGACCTTCCAAGGGCAGACAAAAACAAAATCTCTTTTCTCTGCAGTTTCTTGGCAGAAAACTATTTTCTACCCTATTGTTTAGAGGAGAAGCAGAGATAATTGTTAATCTCAGCATTTCAGTGATTCTGAAAGGCCAAGCAGTCGATCCACAAACAATGATCTAGTTTCTACTGACATTTTTTTATTTTAAACTGCCATAAAATGAACACTACTCACCATTTATTTCGGTGTCTTTTCCACTCTCTTTCACGCTGGGCAAACAGTTTTCCAAGTAAACTCCATTGTGATAACAACTATCACCCACACTCAGCTGTGGAGGCTTGTCCCAGCACAGGCAGGGGGTCTGCATTATGCCGCAAGGTCTGTTGGATGTGCTGGAGGCCAAGCAGTCTTCCAGCCATTGGCAGAGCATCTGACAGGCTGCCATGCTTGGATTGCGCTTCCCCACTACCAGGTATTCGGTTTTAAAATCCTCATCATTTTGGATGGCCATGCCTGCCTTTGGAGGTCCTTTCCTCATCTGCAGGAACTGCTTTCCAGCCTCCAGGAAGGCCACAGGAACAGAGGAGTCGCACAGCCTCACAATCTCATCAAAACTCTCCATGCCCAGGTAGGTACGTGTGGTCTCTAGGAAGGAGTCATACTGGAAGGTCCGCAGCTGAACTCGCTGGCAACCCCCTGTGGGTTTGGTCACCTTGATGAACGTTGTGTACCGTCGTGGATCTGGGTTCTGTAGGGTCCAGGAACAAGGCACAGTTGGGAACACTGATGATGACAAAAAGAACCCAAAGAAGCGGTTCTGAACTAAGGTGGAGCAGGAGTCGGACTCAGGGCCTGAAGGGGCGGCATTGCAGTACCTACCCATTAGTAGAAAAGTGGCACAAAATGATAGCAGTCCTGGAAAAGGCCATCTTGAATGGCCAGCAATGAGAAGGAGGTTTTTCATGGTTTCCAGTTGAAGGAAAGGAGGCAGTGCCACAGGCAGGGTTTATGGGGTCTGGCTCCAGGTGAGTCACTTCCCCGGTCTCCCAGATAATAAATGCATAGAAAATGGAGAAGGGGATGGGAAGAGAGTGACAAACGTGAATAAATCTGGTTCTTCTCAAAGATCCAGTGATACGCCCATGGCTGGTTAGTCAACCCTGAGCTTTGCAGGAACCTGTAAGAAGGGAAAGACAAGATACAGATTAGATTTAGAATCTGATCAGACAACAGAACAGGATTACACTGATTCTGTTTATCCTCACAATAGAAAATCCCTATCTGGTATCATTGTTTGTGTGGTTTTCTCAGAAGAACTGCCATGACTGAAGCTCTGCAGAACAGAACCAGGTAGAATCTAGGCAGATGGAAGCAGAGAGCTGGCAGTATAATTGTGTTTTTCTTCATTATGCAAGTTCAGATTGGTCTTTTCCTGAGAGACGACTGCTTTCCTCACACGCCTGCTCCCACACCTCATCTGGCAGCAAAATCATTTGTCCAATTAGAAGACTATTAATTACAAAAATGCAACAGCTGGAACTATTCATTACTGCTCGTATTCTGCTGTATCAGGAACAGATTTTTGCTTTACTAAACCCCCAAAATCAGCTGATGCCTTTTTCAACAACAAATGATGTATATTCTGACGGTGGACTAATGTTTTCAATAAATATTACAAAATATAATTGGTAGAATCATGCATTATTTCAATCAAAGAGGCTCCACTGAAATATAAATTGGCTTAGAAAAGGAAAACAATTCAAACTTATTTTCTCTCCTTTCCTAACAAGTCAATTTGTATTTTGGGAGAAAAAAATTATTACAGCTGAATAATTCCAACTAGTTACAATTAGAGAGAAAGAAAACAATAATTTTAAATGATTGCATTTTTCAAGAAATAAACAGCAATGTAATTGTCATGCTTAGAGAATAACATTAGGTGACAAGTCTCTGGGAAGTAGCATGCAGTTTGTTCATTTGCATGTTCTACATCAAGTAGATATATATACAACACTACAAGTAACACCAATTCATACATTGCACTCTACTTTTACTATTAAACTGAAAGAAGAAAAAAAAGCTCATTAATATGCTGTTGAAAATCTTCAAGATGCTCTGTCATGTTCATGTGATCACATTATAATAATCTCCAACAGTGACGTGTGTTTCCTCTGGAGTTTTTAACAAACACTGGAGAAAAATCCAACCTTTAACATGACTTTTGCAGTTCAGCTAGATCAAAATTAAAATGTGAGCTTTTCAAAAAATAATTTCTCAAGGTGGGTCTGCTGACCTAGAAAGGACAAAAATGTAAAACAATAGACCTCAGGCCTGCTGTTAAGCATAGTGGAGGATGCTGCACCACTATGGGCCTGGGGCTCTAGATAGAGCACAGGTCAGGGCTGCTGTGTTTCCCCAGGTCCTCCTGTGAAGATGTATGCAGCCATATGGATGCTCACAATGTCCAGAATGCAATGCTTCACTCCTCATAATCACCCAAACAAAGCTGATTTATGCAGTATGATAGGATGACAATGTTATGGGATTGGTCAAACAGGTGGTTTCCCCATTGTTTATATTATTTGTTGTTTCATCATTATCACAACACAAAATGCTTCTTTCAGCATCATAGGGTTAATGTCACTAATCTGCAGTAAATGAGAGCTGTGGATGCTTTGGCAGGTTGTAGACGAGAGAGGAATTAATTATTTTATTTCCATTATTTGCAATGGGGGAAATTCCTAATTCATATTTTCAGGATACAAACCAGCAGTTCAGACAAAATAAATATACATTTCAATTTAGACTGCTGATAATTAACTGCATAAAAAATATAACTTTTTCATAATTGCAGTTTTTTAAGTAATAAGGTTCTTCAAATACAAATAATATTTTGAACGTACAATTATTGTCTTAATTAGAGCAAAGCTAACCTAGCAGCAATTTGGTTAAAAATAGAATATTAAGTGTATTTCCTCTGTATTGCCTCACAACAGTCTACACAATATATGCTGGAAAAGTTGGATTCTGGAACAAGTCTCTGTTAAACAGAGTGTTTAAAGTGCAGTTAAGGATCTGGTTCAGGTGAATGTATTCAGCAGCAGTCTTGCAGTTTCTGTGTTTCTGGTCTGTCTGGACTTTCTTTGAAGGTTAACTGCAGTCAACAAGGGAGGCTGACTTGGTTTTCTCATCAACTTGTCAACCTCAATCTTGATCTTAAAAAATAGATAGAAAATAATTTTGAAATAGAAATAGGACGGTCATTTTTCCTTTGTTTTCTTTAGTTTCCCAGGGACATAGATATTAATAGATATGATGAACAGCTGCTTTTCAGCCCAATTCCAAACAATCGATCAAACTGTTCTGTTTACAAAAACACAACCTTAAACATTGTGAACAATGGTTTCCCTTCAACCTGCATACTTTTTACTTGGTCTATCTGTTAGTTTCTGTACTGAATGTGTGGCAAAGTTTAAAATTTTATGTCACGATTTTATGACAATCTGTTCATTAAAAACACCAGCTTTCCATCCATCCATCCATCCATCCATCCATCCATCCATCCATCCATCCATCCATCCATCCATCCATCCATCCATCCATCCATCCATCCATCCATCCATCCATCCATCCATCCATCCATCCATCCATCCATCCATCCATCTTCTGCCGCTTTTCCGGGGTCGGGTCGCGGGGCAGCAGCTTAAGAAGGGAGGCCCAGACTTCCTCTCCCCAGCCACTTGTTCCAGCTCCTCGGGGGGAATCCCGAGGCGTTCCCAGGCCAGCCGGAACATCCCCCGGGGCCTCCTCCCGGTGGGACTGCCCGGAACACCTCACCAGGGAGGCGTCCAGGAGGCATCCTGACCAGATGCCCGAGCCACCTCAACTGGCTCCTCTCGACGTGGAGGAGCAGCGGCTCTACTCTGAGTCCCTCCCGGATGACCAAGCTTCTCACCCTATCTCTAAGGGAGAGCCCAGCCACCATGCGGAGAAAACCCATTTCGGCCGCTTGCATCCGGGACCTCGTTCTTTCGGTCATGATCCAAAGCTCATGACCATAGATGAGGGTAGGAACGTAGATCGACCAGTAAATCGAGAGCTTCGCTTTTTGGCTCAGCTCCCTCTTCACCACGACGGACCGGTGCAGGCGCTGCGCCAATCCGTCTGTCGATCTCCTGCTCCCTTCTTCCCTCATTCGTGAACAGGCTTAGGAGTGTGACCCTCCTGTAATTGGAGCACACCCTCCGGTCCCCCAGTCTGCCAATCCAGGGGACCAACCCAGTCTGCCAATCCAGGGGAACTGCCCCCGATGTCCATGCAATGCTGCAGAGTCACGTCAGCCAACACAACCCTACAACATCCAGAGCCTTAAGGAACTCCGGCCGGATCTCATCCACCCCCGGGACCCTGCCACCGAGGAGCTTTTTAACCACCTCGGCGACCTCGTCCCCAGAGATTGGAGAGCCGACCCAGAGTCCCCAGGCGCAGCTTCCTCAATGGAAGGCATGTTGCTGGGATTGAGGAGGTCTTCAAAGTACTCTGCCCGCCGGCCCACAACGTCCCGAGTCGAGGTCAGTAGCACACCATCCCCACTATACACAGTGTTGGTGCTGCACTGCTTCCCCCTCCTGAGACGCCGGATGGCGGACCAGAATCGCCTCGAAGCCGTATGGAAGTCTTTCTCCATGGCCTCTCCGAACTCCTCCCACGCCCAAGTTTTTGCCTCAGTAACCACCCGAGCCGCATGCCGCTTCGCCCGCCGGTACCCGTCAGCTGCTTCCGGAGTCCCACAGGCCAAAAAGCCCAATAGGACTCCTTCTTCAGCTTGACAGCATCCCTCACCGAAGGTGTCCACCAACGGGTTCGAGGGTTGCCACCGCGACAGACACCGACAGCCTTACGGCCGCAGCTCCAGTATGCCGCCTCGACAATGGAGGCACGGAACATAGTCCACTCAGACATTGTCCCCTACCCCCTACGGCAGAACTTTGAACGTGTTCAAAGTTCTGCCGGAGATGGTAGTTAAAGCTCCGCCTCACAGGGGACTCCGCCAGACATTCCCAGCAGACCCTCACAACACGTTTGGGCCTGCCAGGTCTGACTGGCATCCTCCCCCACCACCGGAGCCAACTCACCACTAGGTAGTGGTCAGTGGAGAGCGCTGCACCTCTCTTCACCCAAGTGTCCAAGACATACGGCCGCAGATCAGATGAAACAATGACAAAGTCGATCATCGAACTGCGGCCTAGGGTGTCCTGGTGCCAAGTGCACACATGGACACTCTTATACCTGAATATGGTGTTCATTATCCATGACGAGCACAGAAGTCCAACAACATAACACCACTCGGGTTCAGATCAGGGGGGCCGTTCCTCCCAACCACGCCCCTCCAGGTCTCACTGTCATTGCCCACATGAGCATTGAAGTCTCCCAGCAGAACAAGGGAGTCCCCAGGAGGGGAACTCTCCAGTACCCCCTCCAAGGACTCCAAAAAGGGTGGGTAATCCGAACTGTTGTTCGACCCGTAAGCGCAAACAACAGACAGAACCCGTCCCCCCACCCTTAGGCGGAGGGAGGCTACCCTCTCGCTCACCGGGGTAAACCCCAACGTACAGGGGCCGAGATGGGGGGCAACAAGTATGCCCACTCCTGCCCGATGCCTCTCACCACGGGCAATTCCATAGTGGAAGTATGTCCAGCCCCTCTCAAGGAGACTGGGTCCAGAACCAGAGCCATGTGTTGAGGTGAGACCCACTATTTCTAGCCGGAACCTCTCAGCCTCGCACACCAGCTCCGGCTCCTTCCCCACCAGAGAGGCTACATTCCACGTCCCAAGAGCCAGCTTCTGCAGCCGAGGATCGGACCGCCAGGGCCCCCTCCCTCGGCCACCACCCAGCACACATTACACCCGACCCCTGTGGCCCCTCCCATAGGTGGTGAGCCCATTGGAGGGGGGACCCATGTATTCCTTTCGGGCTGAGCCCGACTGGGCTCCATGGGCAAAAGCCCGGCCACCAGGCACTCGCCATTGTACCCCCCCTCCAGGACTGGCTCCAGAGAGGGGCCCCAGTGAACCGCATCCGGGCGAGGGAACACCACGTCCAAAGTTTTTATCCGTCATCAGGGGTCTTCGGGCTGCGCTTTGTCTGGTCCCTCACCTAGGACCTGTCTGCCTTGGGTGACCCTACCAGGGGCGTAAAGCCCCAGACAGCATAGCCTAGAATCAATGGGACACTCAAACCCCTCCACCGCGATAAGGTGGCAGCCCAAGGAGAGGGC
The DNA here is from genome assembly GCA_902982915.1 of Phalloptychus januarius. Taxonomy (NCBI): domain Eukaryota; kingdom Metazoa; phylum Chordata; class Actinopteri; order Cyprinodontiformes; family Poeciliidae; genus Phalloptychus; species Phalloptychus januarius. Next base: position 17,729,040 of record CADWAE010000481.1, read on the forward strand.
TTTGCAAGAATCCAAAACACAAACCTTCAACACAGTGATGTTAGGAACATAGGAGGTGGAGGATGGTGTCTTCATCTGAACAACAGAGCCGCTGAGTCTGTCTTTAAATTAACTGACCATGCTTTCTATGAGATAGAAATGTCTGCAGAATTTTCAAAAGCTTTTCAAATACTCTGGCAAAGTCACAATATCTAATATCACTAATGAGGAAATATTTTTTCTTTCACTTCATTGAGTCATCATTTCAGCTTGGCCTGACTCATGTTCCATCTTATCTCACCTCACTTCATCTGGCCTCATTCTGGGTGCTCGATAATTTCTGCCTGTGCAAAAAAAAGGGCCAGGAAGCACTTTGTTGGCCTCATCATGAGCACACAGGCAGTGAATGGCGCTTTAGTAGGAGGCTGAGAGGTTTGGTTTTGTTGCCTCCCTCTCTTTAAAGTCAGAATCCTAAGAATAAAGTGACAATTACCACATTGATAGACACTGACCATTTTTTCCCCAGAATTCTGACAAGACTCCATCATTTAGACAGATGCAGCAGTGGAACAGGAAGAGACAGGCAGCTTGGTTACTATCATCAGACTACCAGATAATATCTGTTTATTGAATAGGGAAAGTTCTGATCTTGTATCTAATAAGCTAAACCACGTTAAACATAACTTTATTGGACCACATTTTTGTACAAGGCCATTCTTGTTTAGCTTACCTTCTCAAGAGCAGATTTTATCAAAAAGCCATTATGCTTTAAATTTTTTTGTATCACATTTCAGGTTAACTGAGTATTAATACTTTCTCTGTCTGAATATATGAGCTCATGAGAATGTTTTGTGAAATATGCCTCAATAGGCATATTTTACATGCCTATTGAGGCATAGTTTTTAAATAAAAATTATTTAAAAACTATTTAAATTAGTTTTTAAATATAAAAAAACTAATTCAATAGTGTGGTTTAAAAATCTTCCCTTTTTTTTTTAGCTCAAATGATCATCAAGAGATTAAAATGGACCACTTGTCACATCCAGCAGCCCAGGAGCAAAAAAACCCCATGTGAACACGCCCAACAGGCTCCCAGTGAGTCAGTCACAACAATGGCTCAATCACAGCAAAACAACAGGCCCCAAACCAAGACGTACAGGGAGACACAGAGACAAAAAGAACATTGATGAGAAAATGATAGTCACATGGCATATCACTTGTCACATCAGCAGCACAGGGATTACTGGCTGATTAGCAGTGTAGCTCAGGGATCTGATACAGAGCTGCTGCGCTGTGGCACAAACAAAACCAGACATGCCTGACAGATGGGTACTTCTCTTACATTAAACATGTCACAGTTATCCTGTCTCATTGTTCTTTCATTCACATTACAATGTGCCACGGTTAACATTCACATTCACTGATAGGTATTGATCACGCAAACCAATAAGATGAGGGGAGCAATGAGAAATGAAATGAAATCTGTGAAGATCAGTCTGACAGAAACTCACCCTCCTAATCATTATTACAATTTTCAAATGTCCATGAGTGAAATAGTTATGACCAGTATGTGTTCTTGTCTAGATAATCAACATGGTTTGGAAGCTAATTACAGAACACCACCACTCTCTGTCTTAATATGTAGTTTGTTTTGAACTGCATACAAACTTGAATCAGTGGACAGAAATAAAAGTGAGCATGTTAGCCCATAAATTAAATACCATACCAATGCTAACCCTTGTTAACCTGGTTCATTAAATTCCTCAAACCAGCAGGAAAGAATGTTCTCCACTGCATGTCATGATTTCCCTGTTCCTGCCATGTTTCATGCTGCTGCTCTTTTCTGCTCTTCCTGACTCTGCTCGCTGCTGATTGCTTTCACTTGTGTTATGCCTACATAAACTTCTGCTCTGCACCTGGTGCAAAATTGTTTGTCATCAACTGTTGTCACATCCATCAAGCATTCTTTTCCATGACCCTATTCATATTTTCTGACTTTTGACGAGTCATGGCCCTTGAAAAATTAATTTATTTACTTACCTTACTACTTAATTTTAAAAGTAGCTAAATTAGATTGCAAGTTGCTTTATAAGGCAGAAAGAAAATTTTCAGATGTCCCAGGGATAACAAAAGTTCAAAAAACAGATAAATTACGGAACTTGGCAGTGACAGACTTAAGTTTAAGTATCTATTCAAAACAACATTACAGTGGTTTTTGTGATGTATCTGATCTGATGGCATCCAGTCAGACTCATTATATAACATTTACACAAAAGAAAATATATTGAGCACTCGGTGCCGCTACTGTAAGTTTTGTTTATGATTTAGCTGATCGCCTACTGTAATAGATAACATAAAATTATACACAATGTATAATGCTCTGAGTTATACCTCAGAGCATTGAAAATGCTGCTATATTGTGTCTGCAAAATACTCTGGAAGAACTGCTAACACATCAATATTGAAAACAAATGTTCAATTTCTGCCAAATACAGTACATCCTGCCCACTAACAGGTTTCCTAATGTAGAGATAGTTAGTGCTATTTCCTTCGCCTGTCTTGATGTTATGGCTGATTGCCATGAAATGTATGAACATAATTAGTACTCAGTGTGCAGGTGCAACAAGTGTAATATGTGCAATTATCTTTATCTTTTCTTTTCTTTTGTGTTTCTGAAAGAAAGATGTTCTGCATACATTTCTTCACAAGATGTCCAAAAATGTCCAAAAATCAAGAGATGATACTTTGGCATCTTGCCACCAGCAATGAAGCAGCAAACCAACTCAAATCAGATAACATTAATTATTTGTGAAAAGTGACTCCTTAGATTAAAGCTGAACAAGTATATTTGCCCCATGTCTTCTTGTGCTGAGGGCATCCCTTTACTGAAATGACAAGGAATAAATGTCAGAGCTACATGTCACATAAAAAAACGGCCACAGTTTTCATGCAGACCATCATGCAAGATTTCAGTGGGGAGTGAAAAGTAAAATTGCAGTCTGCAGCATCTGAGAACATTACTAAGAGCTGCTTCAACGTCACCATGTACAATGGCAAAATAGCTCTGGTGGGATTCCTTGCGCACATTCTGTGCTCCACACACACATTGGAGAAGTGTGTAAAATCAGCTTGATTGCAATGTCCTGTACTGTGAAATCTTCTATCACTGCTGCAGTTTTTTCTTCAAGCAGGTGAAGCAGAACACACGACTGAGCTGAAGCAGTTGTGTGAGGAGAACAGAAAAATATTTAGGAATAATTTTGGCTGCTCAGTTAAACTTTAGGAGCCATCTTGATAAAATCAGCAAAACTGTTAGATCAAACATAAACTGTTTTAAAATGATTTGAAACTGTCTTCACTGTGCAGAGATCTTTTTTAACTCCACAATCCTCTCACATCTGTCCTATGGAGCTACTGTCTGGTCACAGTCAGTCCAGACAAAAACGGGTTTTTGATATTAAACAAAGCCTATTTTATACCAAAAGCCAACCAGATTCCATCACTGTAACATTATGACAGTGATGTTACAGTCACTGCCATGGCATACTGGATTTACAAATTGTATTAGTCATAACCTTTTAAAACACATTTTTACATTTTTAAGCAGATTTGCACCTAAACCATTAAGTGATTGTATACAGAAATTGCAGAGCAGCAGTAGATCTACCAGAGCAGCTTTACATGGATATTGTAAGGTTCCATTCCATAGAACCACCTTTGCTCCAAGTGCTCTGTCTGTGAGAGGATCTACAGTTTGGAACTCACTTCCTGCCCATTTAAAGTCTGTCACCAGCTTTAATATGTTCACAAAAAACACTTTGGTTATGTCAAAAACAGAACTGTCTAAATACTTAATGTTTTTATGTTTTATTGTTTTACATGCATGACTGTGTATAAGTTGTAAACATCATGTTGCGTTATTTTAAATATTATTGTTTCACTTTCAACTAGTTTTTAGATATATTGTTTAAAAGCCCATAGGGACAAGTGCTGTGAATTAGCTTTAGATATAAGCACTATGATATAAACATGGGACTGCTGTTCTGTTCAATTTGTAGATCTCTATGTGTATCTGTCCCTGTCAAATAAACTTAAATTAATTAATCGTCGGTGAAACTGTTTAAGATTTATAGTATCAGTGTGGTCTACATGGAGGCATGATACAGTGCTAAAAATATTAACATGTCATTAAAACACAAATGGCCACCAGTGTTGATGGTGATGTACCGCATGCCCGCACAAAACATTTCTAGTGTTTTCTGACCAACATGTTTGATACTGGCAACATCTATTGGTTTTCAGATGTAAAGATGAAATCATGTTGATCGGTTGGTATTTCACTCTTCAACTCGATGGTTAATGACAGTACAGGAGTCACACCTTTTCTAGTGCGAATGCCGACAGAAACAACACAAACTAGAAATCGGATATCTCACTACCACAAGTCTTGTGATTTTTTTTAAAAATTCAACCAGGCTTAAGAACATTCAAGACTTCCACCGTTTTGACAACAGTTTAGTTGGATACGTCTTCAAAAATTTAAATCTACCTTGAAAAACTTAAAACCACCAGGAAGACATCCTCCTCTGTTCATGACTGGGTTCAGACAGTCAACACTAGGGGTGCTCTAACACCATCAAGGTTGTTAATGTCTTGAAAAGCAAAGCAGTGCAGCAACATGGTAAAGAAATGGACAGATCTTGGCAGTCACATGATGAACATTCATCTGTCAAACAGAACCACAGGGACATCTGACCCAAGGCCAGCTGCTGAACTGTGAATGCAGAGGCTAAAGCTGGGACAGATGAGGGCAGCAGTGGTATCTTCATTATATACAATGAAGAAACCTGAAGGACTATAAGGAAGACATGATTTATTATAAGTTGAGGATAAATCATAAACACCAGGAGAATTTCAAATGAAAATTTTGCATGCACAATTGTATATAGTGTTCATAGTGAAGGAATACTGACAGGAAATGACCTATTTTAATGCAATGCAAACCAACAAAGCAAACTTTTTTTTTCTTGATAGTGTCTTCAATACAAAGTAAGTGTTTTCATATGTAAATTTTGCAAAGTTAGGAGGATATTAATATCTCTGCAAGCATTAGGGATAACACAGGGCTCTTTTCTCATCAAAATGCTGCCATTTCTGAACTTCTGCACCCACATGAGTACAACAAAACCTGCAATGCTCTGAAATTAGACAGATAATTATCTGTCTCTGCTGATGAATGTGTTTACTGTGGTAAATGTCAAAGCCTTTCTAATAAGCATAAGGAAGACATTTCACATCCCCCAGCCCCCTAAACACACACACAGAAACATGTTCACTATTATTCAATTTCATGTTTTAATGTATGCATGCAAAACCTGAGTTCTAAAAACATTTTAACATTTTTTGGGGGGACTTTTTTGGTCACCGTTGACTGTTGTTGGCAAGAATCAGACAGGAAACTGGGGGGAAGCAAAAGAACAGCAAAAGTCCAAAAGCCCTGGATGGCTGGGTTGTGCCCTCCGTTCATCTTCACTGTGTCCTTGGTGGAGGTCAGAGGGTCTGATGGTACATTGAAGCCTTGGTTCTGTCCAGTCTGGCTCTATTTTCAGTGAAATAAAGCCAGACTGGAAAAGGAACTCTTACTGAATTCCTTTTACTGAATTGGTGGCCATAACTACATTTAAGCAATTTCTGATATTTTACTAACATTAGTGATAGCTGTTCTGTTTCTAAGTTTGAGTAAAGTATGAATGTTCACAGTATTTTTTAGGTTGTATTATAATAACTACCATTTAACTTTTGTTCACTTTCAAAATCTCTCTCTGTCTCATGCTTGTAATTCACCTTTAAAAAACTAAACATGTCTCCCTTTACTGATATGAGTGAATGTTATCATGTTATGCATTACTGAGCAGTGTAGAGCCAGGTACTGCAGGTGTTGTCTGTTCTGTCATGAAATCATCTTGATTTGTGATTTTATCTGCTGGAAGAAATCCCTGCAGTACCAGCTGCCCTGCAGTCGCTTGTTCTTTACATTAAGGCACTGATCCATCAGAAACCAGAACTAGAATCCATCTAACCCTCCCTAAAGATGTATTGTTTCAGACTGAAAGTTTTCAGTAGCAACTTTTGCAATGAAAGCTATTATTTTGACATTGCTTTCATTAAACATCTAAACAAAATTGTAAAACGTGTTAATATGAGTTCATTACGTCCAGCATTTGCATTGGAATAAAATATTGTACTTCCAGTGAACTTTCAAAATCTCTTTCAGAATGCAGCAGAGTGGGGCATTCAGAGCAGAGACGGCTCACTATCGTTTCGACTTAAAAGGCAATTGCTTCATTGCGTGTCAGTCTAGTCTATCAAATTTGTTAAGGTGTCTTGGTCTAGATAAATGTGTGGGACGGAGAGAGCATTCAACCAACAGTGTTATCCTCCCTGAGCTGCTAGTGGAGCAGAAAAATTGTGATGCTGTCAGTGTTCATCAGTCAAAGCCCACAGCGCAGGCTGCAGACAGCAAACAGACATCATCACTGTTTCCAACACTTGAGCTCATAAAATCCTGAGTGTAATTGAACATGACTATTATTAGGTTAACTGTACAGACTGTTTATTCTGTCAGCTAAATGCTGCTCTGTCCACCAGTCAGAGGGACAAAGCAGAAATATGGTGACAGAGAGCAGTCACTCCAACAGACCATGGATTTGTTCCAGTGGATGCAGGGTTGAACATGACCATCACTGGATTTCACTGAGACAAGAATTTGCAGCATATGTAACCCTGGATTATAGTGTTGCTGCGTACAGAGAGCAGATCACAAGTGATTTGACAAACACATTAAGATCCCCCGCTTTGTAGGATTCTCACATCTAACACTTGTGCAGTCGAGCTCTGCCCACAGCCATGACAAAAGGCAAAGCAAGTTGAGAGTCAAGATGCATGTGGGGATGCGCATGGGCGTGCATGTGTGTGTGTTATCTTCCCCTCCTAATGCCCATATCTCTCAGTGGGGATGTTACTGATGGCAATGTGATGGTCCTTTTTTTTCCACTCGCACCATAAGTCTCTGCATAATGGCCGCTTTGTTCTACAACCTAATCGCATTAATATGAAAGCCAATTGCTTTGGATGGCAAATCAAATCAAGCCAGATTGCATTCAAATGAAAATGAGTTAATCAGAAAAGCTATGTGTTTGCACAAAGGAAACGGGATTAAAACCGAAGGAGAACATCATATACAACTGACTGCATTTAAATGCTGCTCCATCCAGCTGTAAAATACACTTTGCTCAAATCTTTGAAAGCCTTCAGAACGCAAACTCATTGTGTTTGTGTCAGACAGATTAAAAACACATTATCTGTTGTTGTTTTTTTCTATCATAATAATGTGAAGTCACAGAAGGCAAATAAAACTTGAACTAGTTTAAATCTGCACTGATTATTTTTTTTAAGCAGCAGGACCTTTCATGCCTGCTGTAGCCCTCATCTAGTGACAGTGTTCAGCATTTCACCAGAGGATGCTTCAGTTTTGATTATAAATTTCTCTGAAAGATGTTCCAATAATTGGTACAAGTGCATCTCCCCCCATACTGAGGACCTACTGTGCATGCACAGCAGGGCACAATCATGTATAATTAAACCTTATAGTGTCTGCTATAGTGCTCATTTACATCTCCTTTCCTGGTTGGAGACAGATGTAAAAACAGCATCCTCTGAGGGGAAAACATGAAGCCACTTTATATGTGCTAAAAACCAAATTTACTCCAAAGGCAAGCTGGTCGCACCAGTTCAGGAGGAACTGACATGTTGCAGACCTAAATATGCTTACAGAGGAGCAGACGTCTGCTTTGTATCATCATAAATGTTATAACAATAAAATCTATTAAAGTATCTATTAAAGTGTATAAAACGTTGTCCTTTGACCAGAAGTGATGAGCAAATGACCTTTCAGTGTAAAAGCTTCCAAACAGTTACACGAGTATATGTGTTGGTGTAAACATGGCCTGTGTGAATCCACAGATTAGATTGCTGGAATTTAATCAATGGTTTTTGGTGGCCAAAATTAAAACAGAATTTGGGAATAGTTAATTGACGTTGATGCCAGCCTACAAGTAAAAGATTAATACTACCAAGTTCAAACATTTTGTGGAACCAATGACCTTCTCATGTTGACGACAACTACTTGTTATGCACCGATGCAAACACAATGGCGGTAATTTAATATGAAGAGAACTATTCCTACCCATTTTCTACATCAGAATCCCACACTTTACCAGCCTCAACTTTAAACTTTCCATAGTTTAAAGTTGTTTTTTTAGAGAATATATTGAATGATACATTTTGTATTAAAATCATGAAAACACTTAAATAAAATACTTATACTTACTTATTCATAATTTCCTATTCAGCAAGAATGGGATTATAGCTCACTCTATATAAAGGCGTAAGCTGAAAACATAAGCTGTCGGGGTTTGCAAGTACTTGGAATTCATAATGCCAACAGTTTATTAATAAGAGTAACATTCAAAGCCAAACTCAAGAAACACAACTTCTGAATATGAAACTGCTTTACAAAAATAGCAGAACTGAAGTGATTTCCAGGTCTTCCATAACCAGGGACGATCAGACATTTACACACTTTCCTTCCTTCCTTCACTCCCTGTCCAGGTGATTTTCAATGTGGTTCCTCAGTCTTTCATCACATCAGTAGAGGTTAACACCTGGCTCATACTCATAATTTTTGTTGTCACCAAATCCGACGAGCTCCAGAAGTACACTTTTTTTCCAGAAGAGTTTTTTTTTTACAGAAGTCAGCATACAAATGATTCCAAACTCTGAAAGCTGGTTTACTTCCTCTGTAGACTCCTCTTCTGTTACCAATTCACTTCTGTTTATTTACTGAATTGAGGTCTTTCCAGTTGCTGAATACAGACTTATTTTATCTGCAGCATCATCTGCTGTTTAAACCAATAACTACAACAATTCAACTGCTATCAAGCAAATGTTTGAAAATGCTTGTCATGGTCAAATGCTCAACTGCTATGAAAAGCCATAAATGGAAACCCAAAAGAGAAAAAGTGGAACAGCTGAGTGGAAAAAAGGACAAATCTGAAGCCAGATGTTACCAAATGTTCAAAAATCACACATATTTGCTACAAGCTCAACTTCTGCAGCAATAGATGAGAAACAAGAGCATGAAGTCAAGGAGGAAGAGAGACAGAGTGAAGAGGGAGTAGTTGATGATGTGGTAAATTGTCAGCCAACACTAGCAAAACAGTGAGGGAGGCAAGGGAGTGTGTAACAAAAATAAGGTCCTAAAACCAGAATTTGTGTTTTCTAACTTCTCTCCCATTTTATCTAAAGTAAAATGAGAACTTAATTCTGCTGGCAGAGCAATATTATGCTAAGTTGTATGAATTTATGTAGCAAAACCTCCTGAGTGAAAAAGTTTTGAAATGGATCCGATTCACCAAACAGCATCATGCAGCTTAGACTTAAACTGTGGCTCAAATTCACTACATCAGAAAATAAAAATACTTACATTAATTTAAAACAAACACGACAACAGTAAAATTCCTGTGTGGTAGCAATGGTATTTATCCGAAGCACAACCTTAAACCAGCTAATCTTATAGTTAGTGGCATCAATGAATAGAATTGACACACTAAATATTTGTTAGAACTAAAACATAAATAGTACCTGTGCAAATATTTGTGCAATTTATGTTTTAGTTATTACATATTGCATTAGTTTTGTTTCATAAAGAGTTTCAGAACTCCTCTCACAGGTTTTTGTTTGTTGCCTACTATCCCAATATGCCTGATCCCCACCTACTCAAAATATTTGCCGATTTTGTGAGTGAATACAAATTCCAAAATATTCATGGAAAATTCAGACTTTTCCACAGAACATATTTAAAATATTTAAAAGAAAATGCAGGTGATTTTCATTACACCTTTCCCTTTTTTAAAAAACTATTTCTACTCGACTTGAAAACAGATGGAAGAGACAACAATGTGATTTCCTCAGTGGATTATTCAGTGTGGGTGGTGGACAACAAATAAAAAAACAGATAAATGCAGGAGCTCCATTTTCTGTAGCAGAATTTCAGGTTAATAGACATTAAGACCCAAATGAAGCAAAGTCAGTGCAAGAATGAAACATTAGTCTTGGATGAGTGTTGGAAATGTTCTGTGCTGTTGACAGCATCCAGATGAACTGACTGAGTTGGAAACATGCCTCACTGACCTTCAGTGGTCCCATGCTTCATCTCCTCAGTCGCCATGAAAAGTGAGTTTTCACTCAGCAAGCGAGGAGATGAAAACATATGCTGCCCATTCATCATTAACAGTTTACGTGAGTAAATTGACATGATGAGCGTGTTTATGCCAGATGCATTTTACTAATCACTTTCCAGTGGAAACATATGCACAATTATCCACACATGCAGACACACCCACACACTGATAATGAGTCAGAGAAACAGTCAGTGTGAAAATGGTCTCAGAGGATGAAGTGGTCACACACCAGACACAAATACGCCTCTGTGATGGTTCTTAATAATAGTCATTGCTGATGATGTGTTTCATCAGAACCACAACAACAAATCTTATGTTTTTAATACCATGCTTCGTGTTCATAAATAACAATAAATCAGTTGGGATGATGTTGGGTTGCATTAGTTAGTCCTCCTATGTGTCTGCATATATTGTATTTTTGTTAATTATTTTTCTGTTAAACCATATAGTAACTGTCTCTTTAGGCAGTCTTTAATAGTTGAGATTTAACACAGATTGAAAAATGTAAATTTTTAAGAAATTACCTTTAAACAGAATATATATCTCAACCTTCATCCATCCACTCTGAAATCTCCAACAATGAATGGTGAACAGGGAGGGTACACCTTGGAAAGGAAATCTCCTCTTGAAAAGAAAATATTTTGATGCCAAATATTGAACTCTACAACAATTTTTTTGGCCACCCCACAATAATAAGTTTAAGCTTAGTAATTCATAGTCACATATGGTTTTGTGTATTTTTAAAATATCAATAAAAAAAAAAAGTTTTTGTGGCACTCGCGGTCTTCCTGTCCAGGAAGAAGAGCAGAGAGAGAAGGGGAAGAAACTCAGTAAATGAGCCAGGGTTAGGAATCGAACCTGGAAACATTAGCCTCAGCGTAATGGTGTGCTGCTCTGCCACTGAACCCATTTTCCCACAGAGCTAAACTATGAGTGCAAGAAAAAACAGTGGAATCACAGAGCTTGTGTATGCGTGTGTGTGTATTTGAGGAAGAGATTTCGGCGTGTCTTGACACCATTACGTGTCAAGCACTCGTGGCAACATGAAGAAGTCTGTGAGAACAAAGCTGTGTGTTGAGTGAGAAGTAGTTCTGGGTGATTTCTTCCTTAGACTATTCAAACGCTAAAATCAGATTTTTACAGCTTGTCTTCCTGGGGTTTTGAAATGCTTCTATCTATTTGGATAGAGAATGAATGACAGCGAGGAACTCGAAGTTGATGGAAAATACCTTCTGGACACAATCACACTTCAAAAACTGCTCTTTTAACAAAGATGGAATCTCACAACAACTCATACATCCTTATTTTGTTTAGGGAAAAATTACTATGGACATACCAGCTGTATGAAATTGATACTTGCTTTATTGAATATCTGACTTTGTCATCTTACAAATAGGTATTAAACCTTAAATTTTGTTAAAACATCAACCTAAATTACAATCAGAATGTTTAATGATTGCTTAATTGCTCTTGAGAGACAGCATTTCACCTCTTTTTTTAGCAGAACCCATCACTTAGTTGGAATTATTTTGCCTAAAGGGATGTGCTAATCTAGTCCACTGTGCTGATTACACTTATAACTGTTAAATCATGTTCAGTCTGCTCAGGATTTTTCTTCAGAGTAATTATTGTCATGACATGATTTTTCTATGCACATTACTTTTTAATTCCATTCTAGATTGCATGAAATGATTCACCAATCTATGTAAGCAAAGGTTCTCTTGCAGAGCACAAGTTGAAAACATGTGGAAATATCAACTGCATCTTAAGATATTTTTAGCAATTCTTTCATTTTTTTAAAGACTGGGAAGATGAACTGAATAAATAGAGACTGATTATGTGGATCAGTTGTGAATAGGAGATAAACATATAATTTAGTTCAGTCATATTTTCTATGCAGTTAAATTAAAGAATATTTTATTTATATTTCACTATTTTTAAGTGTCAGGAATAAAGTGGACTCTTAATTTAAATTTTCTACTTACTACAGATTCTTCATGTTCACCAAAATTCTCAAGATATTTATGAACAGATAAATTAATTGCTATTGTTATCTTAGGTTTACTAGATTTGTAAAATGACAAAAATTAAACACTAATAAACTAATAAACCAAATCAAGTTTATTGAAATGTTATGTGCATAATTTTTAGCCTCATCATTCACAGTCTTTAACTGCACCTTGTCAGCTGCCAGTATGCAGCAGATTCGACTGTACAAGGGAACACAGATTTGGTGTGAATGCAGAAACACCTCTGTGTGGATGTGTTTGAGACACAGCTCTAACCTATCGTGCTCAAGCAGGGTGATAAGGGCTTTAAATCCAGGCTATTACTGTAAGAAGCAACATACAACAATAAACACTTAGCCTGTGAGGTGGAGCTGTAGAAAAGAGCTCTACCGTGTTTATGTCAGTAGTGGAACAAGAGAAAACAATAACAAAAAAGGATCAGATTAGGATCTGCTACAAATCTTTAGTTATTTTTGTAGTAAATATGATATTTGATAGGGAAAGGAAGCAACCCACTGGGAAAAGAATGAAGTTACTTTTGTCCTACTCTCACTTTACTTTTAATATTAAGCAAAACAAATTTTTTTTCAAGAGATTATTCTAAGGGTTTAAAATTATTATAAACATTCTACAGACTGGTTACACAATATGTCAGTCAAAGCAATATTTCATAGACAGTCTTGTATCAGTTTTTTTGCAAGATTTTGGCTCCCTGCTGACATTTACAGGTTAGTTGTTTTTTTTGACAATTAACCATAACTTGATTATTTTGTTTGTATCCCTAAACCCACAACAAAAATCACCAGGCATAAATAATGGTATGGTTAGCAACAAGTGATCTGCTATAGTCATTGAAAACTTAAAAATGAAGAAAATTAGTGCGGAACCAACTGAGGTTTAAAATGCAAGCGTCATTCTGAAGGCCTGAACTATGCTGTAAATCAAATCAGACTCTGGGAGCGAAGAGAGTCCATCGAGGCAGCACAGACCCTCACTGTCCTGTGGCTCTTACTCAGCTGGTTTGTGGGTATGTGTGTGTGATAATGTGAAGAGATTTCCCACGGTTAAAGGGCTCTATTGAACAAGGCCTTGCTCCTTTCCCCTCATTGCCATGCATAGGGACCAGCTGCCTACCCTCGGCCATGACGGCTAAAATATTTAGCACTCTGTTCACTGGGGAGCTCCTGACTGACCCATCCTCACAATCCTTCCTTCTCTAATGTCCACTTTTGTTTCTACTTCATCCATTGTTTCTTTTTTTCCATCACTTGGTAGTCTGGGCTTCTTATTGGTGCTGGTTCTGGTCACCGTACGCTGGTTCTGCAGATAATCGACTCATTGAGTGACAGATTTTAATTCTGTTCCCTTTTAACAATATTTGCTGTCCGGCAGTGTGTCACACACTATCAAAATGTCACAGAAAGATTTACAAGTGCAAAAGCTACCAAAACAAAGCTTATTTTAGTCTGCGGCTTCAGGAGGCAGAACAATCAATATATACTACAAATCAATGGAGGTAAATGTATAGCTCTCACCTGGTAACCTAGGATTATAGCCTTTGGAAGCATCGTGTGTAAGTATTGCTAATTAAGAAATATTGCAACAGCTTTTTGATTGTATTGATGAATGTTGTTTGTTTTACATTGCTGGCAGTTTTCTGGACATTCTGAAAGCAGAGAGAGGAATGTGCAGTGATGCTTGTGTTGCAGGAAATGTCATGTGGAGTGTTCTTTGTACTTAAGTTAATTCTGCATCTTGCTAATATTTATTTATGTGTTCCAGTTTTAGTCCTATTGTTGCTGTATGATAAAGCACCTGAAGCCTGGATTTTACACGTTTGTTTTAATTTGCCATGACAAAAGATTCTCAGCATTTCTTTCTTTCCTCTCCTCACTATCTGTTTCTCTCTGTGCCTTATTTAAACCCCTGTGGCATGTTGCTGTGATCCCTCTGCACAGAAGAGAAAAAAGAAGGACCTTTAGGATACATTTACCCAATGCCAGCAAATACTACTGCTGCTCATCTCCAACTACTACTCAAAGGAATGAGTTGGAGAGTCAGCACAGGACCTCTGTGTTCCCCAAAGTATTTACAGTTTCACTCTGTTTCTGCCAAAAAACATTTTCAGATCACATAAATTTTAAGATCAAATAATGATCATTAGAAAGCAGCCGGTCCCCTAAACTGCTTGTGCCCCTAGTGGCAAAGACTACGATTGCCTTACGGGCAAATTTCAGCCCACTCTTTTTTTTTTATTTTACATGATTGTAGAAATCCAGCAATAGAACAAGACTTTCCAGCAGGAATCACATGTTCTTGGCCAAAACAAAACATCTCAATTGTCTTTAAATCATTTGAGATATTTGACCAGGCTACTCTTAATTTACCTTTGTCTTTGTTTTGTTGCAGGCTACTGGTTGGCCTGTTGTGATATTGTTCTGCTGTATGACCCAGGAGTACTTGGATTGTTTGTCATGTAGAGGAGTTCAAGTGTTCATTAACAGCAGGAGCATAACATAACCATCACAATGTCTGACTGCAGCTCTGAAGACATTCAAAAGCATACTTGCATTTTGTTTCAGAACAAATGTGGGATCTTCACTCATATTCTTATTTTAGACTCAGAGACTTTTGCAGAACACGGCTGTGAGTGGTAAAATATTTTTAGGATTCACTTTAAGGTAATGAGTTGCAATTTGCAACGTATCATTAACTTGCATTCTACCAGTCTTTAACTGCCCTTTAAGCACTTTGTTACTTAACCTTGCCTGACTCTTGTTAACACATTAGAATAACAGTTATTGGATTCTTATAGACTTTTGCTGTTATGAAAAATACACAAAAAAGAAAGCAGTTTTTGATTATAATGCTTGAATATGTAAATTGACTTCTTTGTGATGTGTCAGCTGTAAGAGGATTTCAACGATTTATGCATGCTGCATCTGTCATACATCCAGTCAAGCAACTCAAAAGCATAATTGCAGTCGTTACAATGTAAAAAACATCGCCCAGGAATTACAGAATACTACACCTTCTCTGTAAGACCTTATGAATGGACATGAACATGGATTTTCTTGTAAGACAGACCAAAGAAAATAAAAAAATCCAAGTGGGTTTTCCTAAAATGTGTTTTTCATATTTAAAGTGTATTTCATTATCTCCCAGCTTGATGCTCTTCATCAGTTATGTCACTAAATGTAAAGCTGATGTGATTTTTTTTCTTATCTTGTCTTGTGGCAGACTTAAAGTGCATCAATGTGAATACAGAAGTGCATTTTTGAAAACATCATATGCTGTCATCTCCATGCAGTGCGTCTGTCGCTTATGATGTGTCCCTGGTCCATACAATAAGAGTGTGTACTGGCATAAAGTGTGTATAATTTATAACATCCTAGGCTGTGTAGCAGGCTGTTACCTTTCCTGTGATATTGGCTCATTTTATTTTTTCCGTATATAATGATTCTTTGCAAAGTGCCTAAGGAGCTCAGATGATAATTAGTTGAATCTACCAAAAAAGTAAAACTGTTGCCATTTGCACTCACTTCAGTCAAGTGACAAAGTCATTAGGATTCTTGCTATGACATCTGAGTAGAAGCATCTTAGAGATGTTTGTGCATGAAACTGTTTAACTTATTCCAACAAAATAAGGCAGCCTGACTTAGCTCTCATTAGGTTTTCTGACATTCAGCAAAAATATATTATCTTGGAAATTATTATTGACCTAAAACAAGAGAGCTTTGGTCAGATTTAACTTCAGACAGTGAAAGATAAATATGTCGTGAAACTAAATAGTTAATTTCAATTAAGTGATTACATAGATTTTAACATGTTGAAATTTTTATTGCATTTTTTTTACAAAGGTTCCATGTGATTCCCACTACTACACATATCAGCACCAAAATGTGTGTGTGTGCTTGTTGTGTTCCTCTCAGTCTGTATCCCTAGTGACTGACCACTGTGTACACGGTTGATTACACACACTGACAGGTTCGCTTCATCACTGTGTACACTGAGCTTGTGGTGCCTACCTGATCCTCTCTTCCTGTCACAAAACATTTCCTTTCTAAAGAGAGCTGCGTTTTTAAGCTTTTTGTTGCAGACTAAAACTGTTATTTCTGGCAGCATTTTATTTCCACTCCATATCCAGACATTAAAGTAATGGACTGTGGCATTTTCATTTGAATTACAGTCTGTTTGCTGCTCTCATGTTGATGGAAAGTTTAGGTAGTTCATAAAACTTTTAACATTTGGGATTCTTCTATCAGGAAAAATCATTGGGTGCAAAGCAAGTGAGGCATGTTGTTTCCTATTTCTTTGGCACAAGTGAAAGACTTGGGTAGTTGAGATAAGCAGTAGCTCAACAGACAATGAAAAAAATGCCTGCTGCAGAAACTCAGATTTCATCAACATTAAAAAACATCTAATCTGCTCCTACGGCACATGCAGATATGAAGCGTTCAGATATTCCAGAAAGGGCAGATGGTGGAGAAGATGAAATGAAGGCCAACAACAAAATCCCTTCCAACACATTTAGCTTCTTCATTAGACACCAGAGACGGGGGGAGAGGGGAGTACAGACTGTTGATTTGGTATCTGTCTGTCAGTTTTTGCCTATTGCTCTCACTTTGACCTGGAGCCAAAGCCAAACAATGGCTGTGTATCAAACAGGCTGCTCTTCGGCAGCTTGATATTCTGCTCTATGCAAATTCGGAGTATCTCAGTTCTTCTCTGCAGCCTGTGGAGCAAACAGACACGACGCTATCAGAGGTTAAAAGCAGGCTGGGGCTAAATGTCACAACGAAAAATACGGACAAAACTGCTGAAAAAGAAGCAATGCATCATTTAACAATGAGCCCTTGTTTACCTTCAAATGCTAATTGAAGACTTAATGTGACACTGCGGCCATGTTATCATTGAAAGAAATGACTAGTCACTTAATGAGCATGTCAACAGCTAACACTTGTTTTCAACACGTGCTAAGGGATTTCAGTAAGCTGTGAAATAGGGGTGCACATATGCAGAACATATCCGGTACTGTCCCGTTGCTTCATACCCAATGAATACAGCATCGTTTCAAACCAATACATGCAGAATGTTTATGTGTCGAAGTGAATGCGGCGTGCAATGTTCTGGAGTACACGTTTAAAAAGTGACACAGCTACAAAAAAATTAATCCTCTGTAACTCACTAAACTCTCCTATGTGGAACATTAAGGTTTCTCATGCAGCTACAGTGGACAAACAAATGTGGACCGAAGCAGAACTTGATGTTGTTTTTTCCAAAAGCCAGAGCCCACAAGGAAATGCTAAGGGTGCCATGGATTTGGAGGGGTGCAATGTTTTTATTTTTCTCCATAGCAACAGCCTACAACTAATACTACTTTACATATTATAATTTGGTGATGTTACCCAAATTCACTACAGCTAAGCTAATGTGAGGAATATTATTCAAAAGGTACTCCTGTAGCACTGCCTTCTGCAGCACGCAGAGAGCACAGCTCAGATACACCAGCGTCCAGCAGCTGCCAGCCCAACAGACAGTGATACTGCTGATTCGAAGCACACATACCAAGCAGCACAGCTAATATGTCATCATGTCAAAAAGGCGTATCACATTAAAACTTTTAATACTTTCTTTTGTTTTGTGCATAAAATAGTCCCCAACCTTTTATTGTGTTTCTGGTGCAACAGTAAACCTGACAAACGAATGAAATATGCAGCCAGAGATGGTTGGCATGGACGCTTCCCTTGGCTCATTGGGGTTCATTTCTGCTTCCAAACAAATCTGATGTGACCCTGGGAAACACTATTTTTGTGTTCAAGTTGTGCTAAAAGGAATTAGCCTATTAACAAAACCATTCCAGCGTAAAATAACATCTCACTGCTAAACTTGTAGCAGCAGCACAGACGCTAATGTCAGCGTCTACAGTTCACATTTCTAAAGAAGTTCGATGAATGATCAGGACTTCCTGAAACACTGGAAAGATGAATGGATAGAATAGTACCTTGCACCAAGCTGATGATTGAACAAATGACAGATTAAAGCAATAAACGTCTTTGTTTTTGACCTGATATGCTGACATGTCTGTTTATTCAATACTTCAGCAGTAAAAATTGGTTTCTGAAGTGAAAATGTTGCTTACTTCATGGAAAGAGAATTTTTGATTAAAATGCCATTTTTTATGTCGTTAATTAATTCCAAACCTTGCGCATCAACACAAACAAGCAAAGACAGAACAATCAAATGAGAGTCCAGAGTCTGAACTTTTCTCAAACATAAAATGTAGCAGATATACATCACATAATTCACAGAGTGCATTTAGAAGCTTAAAACTGATTATGATTACTTAGTTTTCTGAACATACATGGTGCTGTGTCTCTATGTTGAAGTAAGAACATCTGCGGTGTTCAGATCTTTGTCAATTATCTCCTGACTTGAATGTTCCCCTGAGCTTCATAACTTTAAAAACATGTTCTTTTTACCTGGCAAATTTGTCCCTGAAACAGATGCTTCATCCAGCAGGATTGTTTTGGCAATACAGAGTTGAGTGCAGCCAAATTATGCTGCGATATGCAGCAAAGCCATACACAGGACGCCCACAGACTGCAGCACACACACTCTCATGCATGCACACCCACAAGCAGGCACACAGAGCGGTGTGCAGAACAACTATTAGTTTTCAAAAAGCTTTAAAAACCAAAGACTAATCTCCTAAAAATTGTGTCAGCTTAAAAAGTCTTGATGTCGATAAATTATTATTATCAACACCATCAGTTAAGCTGAATACATAATTCACAGCAACCCTAAATCTGATATTAGCATGAAAAGCAAATGGAACGAGAGCTTCACTTTCATAATTGAAATATTTTGTTCACCTGGTTCATGGAAACATTTTAGTTTCAAGGAAATATATTCTGCTGCTCTACATATTTGTCCGTCTGATTGTGTGTTAGTGTAAAGTGATGGTCAGCATAAATCTGCAGTTTTTTTAAATTAAATTTTGTTCATCTTTATCCTAAGATGCCAGCAGGAAAATTCCCTTACTGTTTTTTAAAGAGTCCACATCACTGAAATATGGATGTATTTACAGTGATGTGGACTCTCACTATTTTGGAGGTTTTTGTGTTGACACCTCTGGGTAAATGGTGAACAAAAACAAAGATTTATTTGGAATAAAGTAGAGAGTGTGAAAGTTAAGCAGATCTTCAAGCTGAGAAGGTCTAAGAGGGTCAGAAAGGAAGAGGTCAAAGAGGAAGAGATATTCAAAAAGACAGGAGAGGAGGACCAGAGTCGAGAAGAAGGGACAACAAGAGGAGGTCTGCATAGAGATAACCGTTTCCTGAACCCATATAAGGGTTGGGGTCCTTTGTCATGTGTTTGTGTAGGAGGACACCTGGAGAGATTCTAGGATCTCACACAGAGGTGTGAAATGCTGCATTTTCTCAGGAACGAGAATGTAAGAACCTACATTATTTAAGAAATACACACAGATAATGATGTTTTGTCAATGAAGCTAACCTTGCTTCATTGAGGAAAGACAGATTAGTCAACTCCAAATCAAGATGTCTTTGTATGGACATAATTTTTAAATTCTGTTTTTTGACCCTCTCGTGGTCTTAAGAGATGGGGGTTTATTAGACCCCACAAGTTTTTTATTCTGTGTACGGTCCAGTGGGGTTGCAGAGACCCTATGTGTGCTTTTGCCTGGTACATATAGTACCTGGTAAAAGAAATAACCGTCACTTTCTATTATTTCGGAAAGTGACGGTGTGACGGGACAACCTCCTTTGCTTCCCTGCTGTCTGACTGTGACATTTTCTGTACTCTTCCTAAGTGTGGCACTAAAACCACAGGAGGGTTAAATCAGAGAGAACTTATCAAGAGGTCAACAATAGAAACCAGAGATCAGGTGCATTTATATTTCCTTCAAACATTCAGGAAAAGGAGCATAATGATTTCCACTCTCTGTTAAACCCCCGAAACTTCAGTAAATTGAATGTTTCCGACTTTCTGACCCTAAAATTACAGAATGCCACAATTTCTCAAGCAGGAATTGCAGCAATGCATTTTCAACTGGGGAGCAACGTAGCATTATTTATCTACATTTTTGTCCGACACGATTTCAGGATAGGCCATAATGCATCAGGAGATAGAATTAAGTGAGTGTGAAACATCAACACAAAGAACAAGCTCTGCGGTGAGGCAGAACCCACATCTGGAGGAGTATGCGCTTCAATAGGGAGAGTGGTAATAACCCTGATTAGTTCCAGTGTTGATGGCTTCTTATGGAGCTTCCAGGGGAGAGCTGAATAGAGATGGAAATCAGGGCTCAGGCATGGATGATTATCCAGACACTCCAGATCAAAAAGATTTTCCCTGGACTCATCATAGCAGAGCAAGAATAGATCATTTCACCCTGCACTATGAAACTACCTGTGCCTGCTTTATTGGGATACTTCTGAAGGAAGCAGCAGAACTGTTCCAATTTAAACAAACAAGTATCAAACAGAACAGTATGCATCTGCATGTGTAGCAACTGTTGTGCATATGGTCATCAATTTATGCAGCCACAATAACTCACAGAATGTTCCTAGAAATGTTTCGTAGACCATCCATGTCCCTATGGCTACTGAAGAAATCAGCAAAGTGCCAGGAGAATAAAACTACACCAATGACACCATAATGTGTTGATGATAAGTGACGCTTCCAGCCAAAAAGAGGGTCACGCCACCACTGAGAAAGCTGTGGAGGAAGCAGAGAGAACCATCTGTGAATTCACAAGCTAGGTGTGTGTGTACAGTATGTGCATGCGGAGGAGACGCCGTGATCATGCCCACGTGCGTTTGGCTCATTTCTGTGGCATTTCAACAGCTAACAGCGTGTCACAGGAGAGACACGCTGACGTGGTGCTGGAGAGAAGTTCAGCTTCTTTTATCTCGCACTAAAAGCTCATATTATGGTCAACTTTTGTGTTCTAAGTTAATGTAGTTATTTCCGTTAGGGGAATATGACACCATGGAATGCTGCAGTGGATTCCCATAAAAGAAGAGACAAAAAAAGCTACATCTGATCACTGCTCAGGTTTTCTTTTCCCAAACAGAGCACAGTGCTTTACTCAAGATTTTACAGGTTGACATGTTCTCACTCGTTCACTCAGATCCAAATGATGGGAAGTATTATGGTACTTCCTCAAAAGCAAATAAATATGCCAAACTACACTCACTGGCCACATTTTTAGGTACAACTTTCTTGGCTTCCCTTGTGGCATCTCTAACAACACAAGTTGTGGGAAATATTCCTTGCCGATTTTAAATCATATTGGCATGACAGATTGCTGCAAATTTGTTGCTGAATTCTGACCCTACCATCTGAATGTTGGAGCTGAAATGAAGACTCAAACCAAGAAATATTTTTACATTCTGTTATTGTCTCATTCTGGTGAGCCTGTGTGAACTGTAGTCTCAGTTTCCTGTTCTTTGTTAGCAGGAGTAGCATCTGGGGATTAACAGACTCAGAGCCTCTGTGAAATCTGGGCTAGATAATTTTGAACGAGAAAAACTAAAAATTCACTCCAGGTCAGCTGAAGATAATAGCTTCAGTTAACCCTGATCTATGTTTACCTCAAATGATTTATACAAATCTATCATTAACAGATCCTCCAGATATTGATTCACCCTGGTAATTGCTGAAAAAAAGTTATGACACAGCAATGGCTGGAGAGCCTCGTTTGAGCTTTTGAAGAATATATATTTGCATATTGAATAAAAAACACACGTCAAGAGCAGAACGAGACTCTGCTTGGAAGAAAAGCAGTTGACCTAAATGTGAAGCTTACACAACATTTATGAATCATAATTAGTATGGTCAGTTTATCAGATAACATACATGTACAGTAACGCCATAAAAATATTTCAAGTGGCTCATAACCCCTTCGTAATCCACTGCAGCAGCTCTCTGAGTTGTCTTTTATCCTGATGCATCTGAACCCTTCACAGAATGAGTTCTAATCCCAGCTGCCTATACTCCTCTGACCTCTGACCTCAACAAGGGGCTTCCATCTATTAAACTACTGCTCACAGGAAGAGCTGCTCAGGCACCAACACGATGCCACATTTAAACCCCTTTGTCCTCTATCCGGACGCTCAATTTGCTCCACTTGGAGTTTTTATCAGACTTTTTTTTAAATTTAATCAAATTGTCTGAGATCATTCTTCATTGACATAACATAACATTACATAATTTTATTTTTATGCCAGGTTTTCCGTTTACTTTACATTTTTAGTGTAAGTGATTTATAATGACACTATAATGTTTCTACAGTAAAGTAAAAAATGTCTTGTCCAAAATCTGGACCAAAAAAACAAAAGGATTATTATCATTAAAGGAGAATCTTTTAAATGTGTGAATGGCTTTTAAATCATTTTCAATGTTTCTGTGCATGTTGTAAATGGCTGGGTTAAATACAGTATTAAATTTTACCTGTGAATATTTTTATTATTATAGTTTTTATTGTCAGAGGTTGAGTAGAGCAGGATATGTATTTGTCATTTCCAGTCATAAAGAAACAAACCAAAAACGTCAGCTTGTTATGTGCTGTTTGATATTTTCACCCTCAGGCTTCTCTCTACTTCCTGTTTAAAGTCACATTGGATAAAAACATCTGCTACACAAAATTTGAAGTAAAGCTCCAGCTGCCGAAAAAAAGCAAAAAGGGGGAAAAAAAACACAATGCAACTGCAACAGAAAAGTGTGTTCAAAAAAGGGTTTTGCTCTTTCATGCTTCACATATTGTGCAGTGTTAAAAACAGATCTGGAGTCAGGATGGCTTCGTCATAGCACACTGAGGTGTGAAGGTGTTTCCTCTGCTTCACTCTCAGAACGTGCTAACATGGAGTCAAAAATAGTTGAAAAGAGAACCCTGTTAATTAAAGACCCTGATTCTCAGACACTCACCTCAAATGCTACCATACTATTACTGCTGGCACTCAGGGGCTCCAGAAATATGAGGCTGCACCGAGAAATCAGATGAAATCCTTTCCCTGCCTAAAACCAACAGACAGAGTGCAGCGCTGCAGACTCTATTACCACACTGACAAAAGCTCATTCTTCTGGATGTATGAGCAGCGTGTGTTTCTGGCAGGAAGTGCTAAAAGTCACCTGAAGGCTGCAGCTCCAGGCTGAGCAGCTTTATTTTCAGAACAGACTAAGTGTCTAAACGGCGTAAAGCTTAAAAAATGCAATCTCACATCAAAGATGTGCTCAAGAAGGGACGGAGCCGCAGCAGGATGCCGTATGTCATCTCACAAGAATTTAAATAAAGATCAATAAGATTTAGATGTTTGGTTTCTCCTGCAGTTTCAGTTAAACCAGGAAAAATATGAAAATGAGAAATCATAGGGAGACTCAAAGATTAAGGCTGTAAAAAAGATGGAGACAGTTTCAGGATGGCCTTTTAAAGAAATGTCAGGTAGTGAATTGATCCTGCCATAAAAACACATGACCAACCATCCTGGGCATACAAATCAGAATATCTCTCATTCACACATTTTAAAGGTTCTCCTATAATGCTAATAATCCTTTTGTTTTTGTTGGTCCATTTTTCAGCTGCTTTCTAATCCAGTGAGAGGTTTTGTCTGAAGATTCTGAAGATATGTGAAAATAATTTTTCCGTTTCAAATAAACAAAATAGAATGATCAGGCGTACTGACGAGTGTCTTAACAAAATGCATAAGTAAGAAACCACATGACATAGTTTGTCTTGCAACATTAAACTTTGGTACACATATTAAAACTAATTACTGCCACCTAAAACCAATATTTACATTATTTTTCTATATTTTGATAAATTCTACCTGAAAAAAAATCTGTAACATCGATGCAGAGCTGCTAAGTGTCTCTGAAAGCAGAGCTACGCCCAGAATTCTGTGTTACAAAGTGATGAAGTGAGTCCCTTAATAAGGTGCGATATACATAGAACACTATCAGTGTTCAAAAACATGACATTCAGTGTTTAATAAAGGGAAGAAATTTCCCTCTTAAAGCTGCAGTTTTAAGAGGGAAACTTCAGCTGTGAGATAAATGAAGATTTTCCAATTTGTGTTACATTAAAACAATCACAAATAATCAGAAGTTAACGCTTCTGATTATTTGTGATACTTAGTATTACATATGACTGTGAAAATACAACAGGGTTACAGTACCACTGTATTTTCAGCCCAGTCCAGCACCGGCTCTTTTCAAAGCAGCCATGTTTAGAATGTAGTGAGCCAAACAATATAATGGTCCAAATGCCTTTTGCTACCAAAATGTATGAATGTATGGATATCTTATGTTGCTAAAATGCCAGGATACATCTTGTTAAAGTGAACTCTCATAACTTGCTTTAGGGTCGTTGTCAAAACATCTGACAAGATTACATTAACATCATAAGCCTCAGATATGAAGGTGCATCCTCTTATGTTTTCAGAAGTAGTTTTTGATATACAGCTATGCTGATATAGCACACTAATGAATGCTGCTCAAAGTGTTGGGTGCTTCAATGCATTCACTAAAGCATTTTTAAAAACTCACAAATGTTCAACTATTTGGGAGAATTTCAGTTAAAAAAAGAGGCAACAAAATAGTTAAACAGATCAGAGCTTGATCTGCCTGATATGTTAGGTTCAGAAGCTACTGTCAGAGAACCATTAACCACAAACAGTGTTAATGTTAGTATCTGCTCTGAAGCTTCCTATCTGCACTATTCTCAATGATTATTTTACAGTTTAGTTGCTTATGGTCATCTCATACTGAATTAGGTTTATTATTATGTTATTTCAGTAAATACCTAAATGCATTATCAGGGCTTTAAGGTCACTTTAGAAATACACAACAATATAAACTGAAACATATGTACTGAATTATTCTACATCTTTATTCTGTGATGAAATAAACAATATAGAATTTATTTAAAATATAGCTAAAGTTGTGTCTGGTGCTTTGAACACAGTGTTGTATATTGTCTCATCTCTCAACATTGTTACATCCTCATGCAAATCTGGACTTGACCAAAATTACACAGTAATTGGTGTCTACCACATACCAATGAAATCAGATTTAGTAACACAAAATGATTTCTTCTAATATTCCAGTAGTTGTAACTCTTCTTAGCTCAGATTGGTCAGTAGTGTGGAGTCATCTGGAGTCTCTAAGGAGTTGATAAGGAATTATGGATGCGGAGTGGGATCAAAGGGAAGTTTAAACCATCTCTTCCCTTGATCTTAAAGGGAAAGGATCATATTCCAATTCTAACATCTCTCTGCTTCCTAACTGTACGGCCAGACCGAGATGTAAAGTGGAAAAGTGAAAGCAAGTGAGCTGGATTAGTAGAGTTTTTGACGGTGTCATCATGAAATGTTACTGTGGAATGTCATATCTGCTGCCTGGATGTTGAGCTGTCATGACAGTCATGGTACTGTCAGACAGCAACAGCATCTTCAGTCAGAGGCTTCTTGTGATTCATTGCGAGACAAACTGCTGCAGAAGATCCTTCCTGCCCACAACATCACCATCCATAACGATTCTTTGAAGAGACTTGAATGATATGATTTATGACATTTAATTTTCCTTTCATATAAAGTCTATTTGAATTGAATTGATCAGTGAAGTCAACAGCCAAATATAATAACCTAATGCCAATACACTAAATACTCATTAATAAACGTATAGCTGATGTAACACAGGTGGTATTTTACCTCCACAGTATAGTTGTAAACCATCACACGTATATCTGAAGTGTGGCCTTGGCAAATTAAGAAGTTTGTAATCTAAGCTCTAACAGTGTTTGGTTTCTGAACACGCCATTAGGTCATTTTTGTTTCAGAAGAACAATGCAAGGTAATAGGTATTACAGTTTAACCTAAAGGAAATCAATCCAGCCTTCATGCTCGAGCAGAGAATAAAACACGATCTGTTCCAAAGGGTCATGTTTTACATTGTTTAATCTACACAACATTTGCATTTTTATGCTCATAAAACCTCTGACAAGCAGCTGATCTTTGTTCCTGCTCGGATGCTCTGATTGCTGTTGTTTCCAGATGAAATAGCTGACACAGAGCTCTCCTTTTCTACCTTAGCAACAGGACTGATGAAGTGATCAGACGCTGCTGGCTCTCGCAAGACGACGGTCACAGCTTCCACCCATGAATGAGCCGCAATACATGGAGAGAATAATTGTGGAACTTCAGAATTAAGAATTGGTGTTTGTCTTGCAACTTAGCGGGGGTTTCCATGACAACCAACTACCCAAACCAACCTCATGATAGTTTGTGATGTTAGCACCTGCTGCAGCACCAGTCCAGCCAGGATGGGAATTACGCTGAATTTCCTGTTAAATTAACTTACATGTTCAATCCCATCTAATGACATACAGTATGTTTGATACGTGAAACCTCTTTAGTCAGTACTTGTTAAATGTTGCGGTAAACCTTTTGTATCTGTAGAATAACTGAGTTCTGACTCTGTCCCCACAGGCCAAGCCTCATTAAGTACCCTCCCAAGCCTCTCATTTTGTCCCTAATTAGGGAAACAAATAGTTTTACTGGATCTGGTGGACCTCAAGGTCCCTTCAGGCAAAAAAAGAAAAATCATTTCCCACATTACTGCTGACAGGCCAGTGGGACACAGAATCACAGTAGGTTTTCATTTTAATGTCCCTGTGTTTGGGAGTGTATGAATAACCTGTCCAGTAAGACAGATTGCTGGCCATTTACTCCAAAGCATGATGGGTAAGGCAGTTTTTAGAGTTCAAGGGCCTCCTAGACGCACGTCTTCTGAATCCGGTATGTTCTCTCTATCCCGCCTTCAATCCATCTTTGATCGTCTCACTGACTGTCTCCTTGTTGGCCATCCATTCATTCATCTCCCTCCTTTTCAATGATGCCCCCTGTTTCCCTTCACTGTCTCATACTGGTCCCTCTGATGTTACAAATTCACATATGAGTGTCTTTGACGGTTCGCAGCCTTGGACACTGTGGCCTTGTTTGAAAAGGGAGTGATCAGAGGATGGGAAGACAGAGGGAGGGCGAGCGAGCCGACAGCACGGGTATTTTCCGAAGCTGCGGGAGGATGTGAATGCAGAAACAAAAGGGGACATCTAGGTTAAAAAAAACATGCATGAATGCCTCTGAAAAGGCCAGTGTTGCGATGTTGGCTTGTCTCATCCCTGCGCCTCGAAGCCAGCAGTGCCTGTCAGGGCTCCACTGTTGACTTCCCTTCGCTTATCTCTTCTCTTTCTGGAGATAAAAGAGTTGACTGCTAACATGCAGTACCTGTACCGAGGGAAGCTGGGTGATGCTTGTCAGACCCTAAATCTGGCTCCGTCCCAGAAATGCTTGTTGCTTGCTTCACTAAATGACAACGTGTCATTTAGTGAGTGCTTCAGAATTGTTAAGGAGAATAAATATTCCAGGTGAAAAAAGGATTCATTCATCTTCCATTTAAACTGTGTTCTCTGTTCTTCAGGAGTGAGAAGTGGAAACTGTTTGGTTGGAGGTTTGTTGCTGCCTTATGTGAAAGCATCAGTGGTAAGATGGCATATAAAAATAAATAAATAATAATAATAATTAATAATAAACATTCGATGTTGCTTTACTGAAATTCTTTGCTGGAACAGTTTTATTTTCCATCAAGAAAATCTCTTAGAATAATCTTGATAGAATACTTTTCTTTCTGAAATGCATAAACGTTCACGTTTTCATTTAGCATGAAATTCATGCCAAATGTATGTGTTATATAAAAGCACATAGTGTTCGTACATTTATGAGTATCAAAAATTTCAAAATTAAAAGCATCATACCATTTTACAAGTTTAAAGTGGTGCCACAGAACAGTGAAGCCAGACTAAACGCAGATTTTTCTGACAGCGGTAATGCTGCTCTATCCTCCCCCACCTGTTGCTGCACACTGCAGGTCAGCAGGTTTACAGAAGGCGTTACAACTCCTCCTTGTTTTAATGTAACACAAACTGGGAAAGACCATCCAGAACTCTCACTATGGTAACAATGTTTAATAGAATGTCTGTAAGCAGCAGAATGTGGTTTCGTCCTGCTAAAGACCAAGTAGTATCTGTTTATTCAATGTACCAGAGTCTTTATAAAGAGCAAAGGTATTGTCAACTTATAATATACAATAACATTTAGTGGATATTTATTCTATGGTTAAATCTAAGGACAAAAAAAATCTCCATATAATGTATATGAAACATAATTATAACACTATAAGAAGTGTGCTGTGTTGTTTAGCTGCAGTAATACACATTTCTTTCCTGCTTTCAGAAAGATCATTTAGCTCATGTGGTAACTAAGACTGTTAATGGATATCAGAGAGATGCATCAGCTGTAAATGACAACAATAATAAGATTCCCCAAGAAAGACATTGGCACAATGTCTTCTGATCTGAGGCTCATTTAGTCTTTCATTGCAGCCGGTTTGAATAACCAGCTGCAACTGGAGGGTTGAATGAGTTCCAAACCAGAACTCCATTAATCTGTCATTATCAGAGGGTGTTGTGACACGTTTATGCAATGTCAAAACAAAAAGTCAAAAAATGTTTGAATGGCACCTTAAAAACTAAGCCCAGTTTCTGATTCTGTATTTTAAGATGGCATTGTCACAGTAGAGCCAACTGAAAGGGGCTGAGGCTGATAGGTCAGAAATCTCAGCTCTGAGGCCATACAGCCGTTATTTATTCAACAGTCTCCACCTCAGTCTGCAATGCACTGGAGCTGGAGCTTTAAATGAGCAGATGAAAGAATGGGTGTTCTATAGCGCCCCCAACAGCCATATAAAAAAAAATGTTAGGAGATCAAATATTGACTTTGCTTTCCAATCCCCAATGAAGAGGAATTATCAGCTCTTATAAGACTGATATGGATTCCAATATCTCCTCTGACTGCTGGCTCTGAGTTCCACAGCTTGAGCAAGCTAAGAAGTCCTACTCCAGCTCCAGGAGACTCCAGGGAGGCTCACCGAAGCAGAAGAAGACCGTGAATGTGAATGACAACTCATTTAGAGGCGATGAGGTCTCCTGAGAGGCAGGGCCATCAGCTGGAGACAGGCGGTGCGACACAGCCGCTTAATCCGTCTCCTCCACTGCAAAGACTCAGGTTTCCCCCATAAGCATCACCGGAGGCATGATTTCTGCGTCTGCTCCTCAAGTATCACCAAAACATGACTTCAGCACATTTTTGCTGCGTTCCTGTCGATCCAGTTCCTGTTTCCAGGATGTTTGAAAGTGGATCCAAGCCACCTGGAAGCTGCAGATGGAGAAATCTGAGGAGTTGACCCGCTCGCTTGATTTACGTCTTTGTTTGTTACAAATAAATGAAAACATGTTAGGAAATTACTTTAAACAAACAAAAAACAAACAATCAGATAAATAATAAATAAATAAGTAAATAAATAAATAAGGAATCCAGGAGTGATGCCCTGGTCTTCGGACACACGCCGCAGTTCTTTTCAAAATAACCCCAACTGCGTCGGTAAACGATCGATTATTTGTTAGTCGAATATGTATGAGAAAAGCTTGTTATAGTCCAGTATTTTATTTTACAGTATTCACATTCTCAAGAAAAAATATGAGCAATTTAAGTGAAAGGGAAAATAACGTGTAAGGGAGCCATTTAGTGAGCGAGTTCAAATAGTTGAGCTCACTTTTTCTTTGTTTTACTGAAGGACGCTGTTGCTCTTATTTACCTTCAGCAGAAAAAAAACAGAGAATGGCTCAGCTGTCTTGGTTCTGAGCAGGGTTGGGTTCGGGCGACACCGCATCCCCGGAGAGAAACGCCGCCGCGTCCCCGCGGACAGACGGAGCCCTGAGCCCTCAAAGCGACTGGGCGTGTGAGCTTTGGGAATCACTCGGATGTCTCCTGGCCTGGCTCCAGGATCACCAAGTTGTTGAATAAACCACAGCTCACATATTTTAATACTTGATCTCTTCGTGGTATTTTCTGCCCTTTAGCCAAATATGAATTTCCTAAAAACAACAAGGGCAACGCGAACCAAAATGTTGCCACAGGAAACTTTGAGATGACTGGACCAGCTCCTAACACATCGGTAACACAGAACTGGACGAAATAATACGAGTAATAAAAGAAAGAATTTACCTTGAGTAAATGATCACTCCGTCCGAAGCATGGCAGTGGTCTATGGTCGGTGCGTTCAACAATTCCAGAAGGGGTAAGTCCTGCGATAAGTCCACCAAACGCGTTTTTATTCTGATAAATCTCGCATCACCCTGAACTAAATGAGAACGAGTCGCTTCAGGGATGAAGAGGACAGAGAAACTGTCAGGAGTTCAGGCTCTCTGTTTGATGCGCTCCCAGTAAGTAAAACGCGTACAGCCTGTATTCTCCCTGTTTGATTCCCCCACTGTTCCAAAATCAAACTCTTAACTTCGGACAAAAATATCCTTGATTCACTTCAGTTCGTCTTCTTCTTTTATTTCTGGTTTTATTTGCACGTTGTTTGTTTTTAATCCTTAGAGTCTATTTGTCTGGAAAAAGTTAAGCGAATTTTGAAATTGGAAATCCTCTCCGCACTCACGCACGCCGCACGCTCCCCCAGGTGAATGTGAGGGCTGCGACAAAGCCGCAGATCAAAGGGAAGCTCGCGCACGTCTCGGGAACTGCCGTCTCCAGCTCGCGGCTCTGGAGCGTCCTTGTCCGTCCGTGTGTCCGCACGGCGACAGCCACATTCCTTATTTGGAAGCCCGGGGCTCGCGCTGGTATCAAGAGAGCCAAATTACACCACAATAACTTCCAGGCAGATCTTTCAAAATAAATACATGGTTTAATGAAGCAGGAGGGGGAACCCTTTGAGTAAGCCTGGGGAAAGAGTCAGTATGCAATAAATAAACTAATTATTCAGACTCTTTCTAGAATACTTGAGCAATTAAGAAAAAAAATACTTTTTACCCTGTTATATATTTTTCTACATAAGCAAGCAGGGTAAATATATAGATATATACTCTGTAGAAACACAAATTCTTATCAAGTATATTTGTCTATTCTACTGCGAATATCTTAGTACACTTGAAATAAGACTAAATTTTCAGCTAAGTGTAGAGGTAAATAATTCCTTAATATCGATACACTACTGCCAGATCCACTGGCAATAAAATGAGAGAATGAATGAATGAAAGTCATAAAGGAACAAACCAAAAACAAAGAAAGAAAGAACAAATGAAAGAAAGAAGGAAGGGCAAGCCCTACATTGTCACATTAATAATAATAACATCCCCATTTTCTCTAGATGTAAACTACAAACACAACACAAACACACTCAGTACATAGACACGTCAAAGTCCAGCTGAAACATTCCACATTTCTCATGGGAATACTCTTATTTTGAAGCCCAATTGCCTATTTTCCTGCAACATTGTCTCTTTACTGTGTTCAAAGCTAAAAGGTTTCCTCGCAGTGTAAAATTCACCCATCAGCCCCCTCTTCTGGAGTCAAACTGCGTCAATTGAAATCGTGTTGGGGCTGTGGCACCACCTTTCTCACACATTAACAATATGTTCCTAATAAACAGCGCCTAGTTTTCCAGAGAGCTGTGAAGACTATGACCAGTGACTTTGATTTTATTTATCTCTTCATCAAGGCTCCTGCAGATGGTAGGGTAAATTAGTTATCAAGAGAACATTTTATTCCATGTTAGATTCTGGGCAGGGTTAGAGTAACAGTGAGGATTTGAGTGAGTTTGATAAAGACTAGTTCACAATGGGTAAACACCTCAGTCAGAATATCTCCAAAACGCAGCTCTCATCTGTTAATGCTCATTCTTGTAGAAAGATGTCAGAAAACACAGACCACATTGGTTAGTGATGGAGGAGAAGAAAACTTTAACAGGAGAAATGCCCAGTGGAACCCGAATCAGAGTCAAAGGTCAACCGGGGGTTTTACTGGGGGTTTACTTTCAGAACTGAAGTGGTGAACTTCAGTTCTGGCTTCAGTGACTCTGGCTTTAGTCAGTGAAGTTGAGACTTCACTGACTGGAGCCAGAGTCTTAGGAGGACTGGCTGTGCTAATAACTTTACTAATTAATTATAAGAGTACAAGTAATAAATTTATGTCAAATCTAAAAGTCATCTTTGAGACATTAACTGTGTGAATCTGTATTGTAATAATTTCTATCTTTGCTTACTAAAAATGTTATTTTTGTAATATTGTGTTTATAGATTGCTTCATAGGTAGTTTTTAACAAATTAGAATATAGAAAAGTTGATGTACAGCAGTAGCTCAGTTCATTAAATGAAAAACATTATACAAATTAACTAGAAAATTTCTGAAGCCATTTAAACAGGGCCTGCCAAAGTGTGCCCGCCAGTTGGAACCCAGCGTTCTGATGCTAAAAATTAGCATCAATACTAAGTTTAGCTAAAGTATAGTCAATAGCATGTGTATAATCAAAAGCATGTTGACTAACATGGACTTACGCCATCCAGCTGATAAAACTAGTGTATAAGTTAAAATTAGCCAAAATGCTGTCAGTGGCATGTATATTAAACATGGCTAATAAATAGAAAAATAGACAAAAGCTTTTTTTTTTATGAAAAAGGCTAATGCTAATGCACTGCTTTGTCCCACAAGGGACAAGATGTTCTGATAAATTCAGAACACATCTGAAATTATGTTTAATTTAATAATAAAGAGCCAAGCTCACAGATACACTCATAAAAAATGTCTATACTCCAGCTTTTAGTTTATGTATTCATCTTCAGTGAGTTTAATAGATGAACTCTCACCTTGCTCCATACCTGTCAAGCTTTGGGTTTGAGAATACGGGAAATGTCGCCTGGAGTTGGGGTCTTGGGGTGGTGGTGGTGGGGAGGCGAACGAATGAATGCAAAATGGGGGGGTGGAGGAGAGGAAATTGACCAGGGGACAGATGACAGTTTGTTCGTTTGTCCCCAGGTCTACTCCCACGACCTGTAGACCGGGGGACGAATTTAAGAACGCGACAGATGTAACATGCTGTCAGTCAAAATAACCAACAAGATTTTCAAGCAGGATGTTTGGGCGGATGTTTTCTCTTTGCAGAGCAAATGTCGCAGCCAGGTAAGTATTTTAGGTGAAGATGGAAAAAATCTTCAGGGGTCCTTTTATTTATTTCTTTTTTTGGAAAAGCAAAAGTTGAGGATTTAGACTCAACTGTCTTCTTTTTAGGGCAATTGTCCACAGCCGGGGAAGTCGTCAACTAGGACAGATATCTCTTTCTTTGTGGGTCCAGTCTTCTAATGCTGGTTTCATCTGAGTAGAGGTTGAGTTTTTCCACTCAACTGCCTCGTTTTCAACGCAAACTTCTCTAATATCAAAGAACATTTTTTTTGTCACAGTTTTGCCACAGCGTGGCAGCACGGCAGAGCAGAAGGCTAAAGCTCAGCACCAGTAGCAATCGAACACATAACTGAAAAAACAAGAGCTAACGCCGACACAGTACTTAGACACGGCAATTGAGAAGGATCCGACAAGAGACAAGGACAACAGGTGAACTTAAATACACACAGGGGTAATCAAGGGAACAAGAAACACCTGGGAAACAATCAAAGGGGAAGAGACAGGTCACCACAGAGACTCACAGGGAACAGAACCAAACATAAACACACAGAAAACTCAAATCCTCACAGCACTCCCGCCCCTCAAGGGCAGCTACCAGACGCTAAAAACAGAAAACCCAACCACGATGGACGGAGGGGCGCCGGAAGGAGGGCAAGAGTCCGAAGAATCAAACTAGAATAAAACTTAGTCCAAGCAAAAAGTCCAAAAGCCCGACCCAGAGTCCCCAGGCTCAGCTTCCTCAATGGAAGTCATGGTGGTGGAATTGAGGAGTTCTTCGAAGTATTCTGTCCACTGGCCCACAACGTTGGTCATTCCTGAGGTAATCAAATATCCAATGCCAAAACCTAGCGGAAAAAAAAAAACATGCTTACTAAGATGTCTGTTATACTAAAAATCATTAGATGTAACATATTGTCAGTCAAGATAACCAACAACAAGATTTTCTAGCACGACATTTGGGCGGATGTTTGCTCCTTTCATTGCAAACGTTGCAGCCGGTAAGTATTTTTGGTGAAGATAGGAAAAATCTTCAGGAGTCCTTTTATTTGTTGCCGTTTTCGGAAAAGGAGAAGTTGAGGTTTTAGACTCAACTGTCTGAAAACTCATACAATGTCCTGATAAGTCACAACAAACTGCCGCAGCCGAGGAACTTTGTTCTTTAGAAAGAACGGAGAAATCGCAGCAGTCTCTTTAAGGGAACTGTATTCTAAAGCCTTTTCCGTTGAAGCAGAAGTTGACGAACGGTCTGAAAACTCACAGCAAACTTCCCCAGCTGAGGAAGACAAAAAAACCCTAGCCTATGGAAGATTGAAAAGATAATCATCAATAATATTGTAGTCCGTCTACTCGTCCTGAGAGCTACTTCTTTCAAAATCGATACCAAAACTGTTAAAAACTTTAATCACTCCTGTGGAAATCAAAAATCCAACTCCAAGTCCCAGGGGAAAAAGCATGGTGGTTAAAATCTTTCCATCCTAAAAATCCTTGTAGAACACAGTGCTGAGGGTAAAAGAGGTGTTCGTATATTGTGTATATTATATGTATAATTATATGTATATTATCTCATGTTTTGAGATGCAACCATTTATAACCTCAGATGTTCTTTGATTTATGATATACCTCTATGTCACAGATGAGGTTATAGCTACAATGAGCTCACTGTAGTTATGAGGGAATATCTTGCTTCTGATCGTTGCTATGGAAACGGTCAGATCAGTTCTGCTTGACTCAAACAACTGTGTCACTTAATCATTCGAGGCGCCATGTCGGACGTCGGAAGTGAAGGACGGGATTATCGAACAGAGTGACTCAAGTTATTTTCCCAAGTTGTTTTTAGAAATTCATTCATGGCTTCTTCTTGTTCGAGTGGAGATAACTTGTCTGTGAACCTAACAAACCTGATTGTGGCTCATAGATAGTGGTATTTACAAAAGTTGGAAATAGCTAGCTTCCAAACCGACCCTTACTTCCTCCCTCCTAATGTGTTAATCACATTACTGACTTTGAATTCACACCAAATGATTTATATCACTATGTCTTAAAAAGAGTTTTCCATTACACCGGAGCAACATTAAAAACGTACAAATAATGAAATGCTAATCAGAAATGCATAGGGAGAGTAGAGTCACTGCTCTCCCTATGCATTGTTATGGTCACTTCTTACCAATGTTGTGCATCAAAGTATTACAATGCACTCTGGGTTTATGCGCATGCTATCAATCTGTGGCCCCTTTTGACTGCATTGTAACTGGAGCCAAACTACCCAGTCAGACTAAAAGCCTTTGATGTTGATAAACAAAAAAGCTTTGAAAATGTTGAATTTGCAGCAAAAGAGAAACCCTACTGAAGGCATGCAAAAATAATCCCAGCGACAAGTCCTCCAGTACTGCATTAAACAAGCTGTTAGATTTGGATCTCTGGAAATTTGAACAGATCTCAGTTTCAGCTTCCAGGGTTCCAGGAGCAGAATGCACTTTGACCCTGCATCCTCATGTATAAGCAGTAATGATAGTGTTGTTTCAATCTGTCCCCACTGTCTCACCCTTTTTTTTTACAATGCACACAATGTCCTCAAGCCTTGTCCCTTGCCCAGCCAGTCACACACATACTCATGTAGACAGCTAGCATTGCTACAGGGGCAAGTGTGTACTTGGAAGCCCACTTTGATTTGAAACTAAGAAAGATCTGACAGGCATCTGACCGGATGCAAGAGCACAAACAAATGCATCTTTCCTTCATTACTGTCATGGTCCTGACTTCAGTCAAGGATACACGGCCATGCAGACGAGCACAAAAGGATGCAGAAAGGCATCTCTGGACCACTTAGCAAACAGCGTTGTCAGATTTACGTATGAGCAAGCTGTTTCACATGAATAATTCATATTGGGCATCAGTTGTATGAATGAAGCGTTGAGGTTTATCAGATTTTTTCTTTATGACTGTGATGTCTCATATGGTTATCAGATATATTTTGGGTTATTCTGTCTTCACACTGCAGAGCAGTACACTTATTTGTACACTTCATATCCTCTTTCTCTGGCGCAGCTCTAAACTTGACTCAGTCAAAGTCGTGTGCAGCCATGAACTGCATTTACATGTGACTACGTGTATTTCTGGAGTCCCTTTATGTTGGAATTATGTATAACTAAAGCATTAGAGGACAAAATGGTTGTGGAGATGAGAATGAGGGCGAAGTTGAAATGAGCAGCTGAGCCAATATCGGAAAGACAGAAAAATAAACCGTCCCCTAATGACTTA
Source organism: Phalloptychus januarius (assembly GCA_902982915.1). NCBI lineage: Eukaryota > Metazoa > Chordata > Actinopteri > Cyprinodontiformes > Poeciliidae > Phalloptychus > Phalloptychus januarius. Next base: position 17,765,685 of record CADWAE010000481.1, read on the forward strand.
CAGTGACATGGAGTTATGTTTCCTGGAATTAATTACACTCGGTATGAATGAGATGAGTTGCTACTCACATGATGTAAAGTAGAATAAAAGCAGCAGGGTAAATGTTTCCCATCATCCTATTTTTCAGCCATAATGAAGCTGTAATTTGGGCCACATTGCCTTAATTGCAAATATCCTTCATGTTGTGATTTCAGGACTTTACAAAGCAATGTTTTTTTTTTTGCATCCATGCATCTGTTATGTACTTTTCACTGTAGTTCAGAGTCATGTTTGTTGTTCGCAGGTTTGCTATGCGTGAATACTTTTTTGGAGACTTGTTTTAATCAACATATGTCTTTTAGAAGAATTCGGACAACAAAAGTGCAATCAGTGTTTGGCTTCCTTCTGGCATTCTGCACAGAGCTGTATGAGTGTTTTCTTCACCAGCCAGTGTTGACAGAGCACAGGAGCCTGTGCTCTGTCAACTAGTTAAACAGCCTTTGCTGTTTAACTATTAAAGGTAGTAAGTAAGGTTATTATACTTTCTAGAACTGCCCACTTATTTGCCATAAGTTGAATTCCACCTGATGCAAGACCCTCCACAGAATTACTAGCATAATGTGGTAAAGGGCTTCAAATGACTATTATGTTTCCATTGTTGGGTTTCCCACAGTAATTTGGCCTTTAGAGAGGAACTCAGCATTTGTGGTTGAAGGAGCTTCATGTTAGCAGCTTTTCTCATGTGCAACTAAAGGTTTGGTTTGGCTCTGAATAACATCACAAATGTCAAAGGCAATTATTAGCTAAATGTCTCATTTAGATTAACATGACCAATCATCACTTGATTATCTTGGAAGGCTTAGGTAATAAATATAATATGTGAAAGATGGAGGAAATTGATTGTTTTCACAGATTATCTGTCTCATAAACTGTCATGACATGGTGACAGCTTTAACAAATGTGGAGAAAATATATATATTTTTTTATTTATATACTGCAGTTCGAACAAAATGCAAACTACATAGCATTTTTTGAGAAGTCATATTTTGAGAAGTATATTTTGCATGTTGCTTGTGACTGTTGCTGGTGGGGAGAGACATTTCAATAAGCTGAAAGTAATAAAAACAATGTAAGCAAGCTATTTGTGTATGCAGACTGTTGCATGTAAAATTCATTAGCAGTAAAATTGTGCTAGTATCAGTATTGGACCAAAGAAAGTAAGGCTGTTGCAAGCCTTTAAAATGTTGATGCTTTTGAAGGGTCAGATAGACTCCAGAAATTTTAACAGCAGGTGAGCAGGAGGGGCCCCAATGACATTTTTTGTCATGGGGCCCAAGATTCCTGGTGGTGCCCCTGGGCAAGTTATAAAACTTTAGACTTTACTTAGACTATAAAAAAATGACTTAACATATCTTGTTGCATTGATATGAAAAGCAGGAGCATTTGGTTTGTTTCTTGGCTGTTTTTTTCTTGTGCTCTATTAAACTTACCTTGAAGCTCTTTCAGCTCTGGACACACACAATGTAGCTGCTATCACTGTTCATTAGTGACTAGCTGTTAATACAAAGGAGGATGTTTCCTGCTATAATCAGACATTTAGCTGTTTATCAATTCGCTACAGAATTCTCTTCTTGAGTTTTATAGGTGAGCAGGTTATTGTGTAGGACTCTGGGAGGCTGTACTCCCCCAGAGGCTGCTGTGCCCTGTCTTCTGCATGGCACACCATTATCAGACATGACTAATTCAGCACGTGGCCAAAGAGTCTAAATGTGTAATTAAATATTTAATCAGACCACACAGACCATCCACCCACCAAGCACAAGCAGTTTCTGTGCAGCCTTTATGCAGGACGGCACCGAGGGCTGACTCTGACCTTACCTGCAGACAGAACGGTTTGTCATCTTGCAGATGCACCTCTAGTGAAACTTGACAAGGGTCATTAATAAATGGATGTTACTTTACAAGAAAATAAAACAAACCAAATAATCTCTTTCATGTTTTTACACTGTTTCACACTAATTGTTTGTTTTTGTGTGAACTGCTGCTATTGTCTCATCTCCCAGGCGGCCCAATGCCATTTGGATTTGTTAAGCTTATTCTGGATAACACTGTCAGGAAAATTAAACCAGTTTCACTGTGACCTTTTTTGCTACTTTTCTCTTAAGCAGTCAGGGAAAGGCAGCCCTGTTCACTGCGATTATTTCCTCTGCCTGCTTAGCAGCGATTCGCAAATGATCTTTCATCCTTGTCTAATGCAAGGAAAATTGTGCAAGCCCTTAATAAATCTAATAACCTTTAAATTTAGATCCAGCTCCATTCACAGTGTCTTTAATTACACATCACATGGGGCTATTTTTAAAAGGCCCCTCCTATACTGAGCTCAGTTAAAGTGATGCATTGATCCTCCAGGCCTGGATGTGTTCAGGCCTCGTCAAGCCCAGTGCACGGAGCTGGGACCTGGCCCCCGTCCAGGTTGGCTGTGTCTGGGATGCTAACTGTGTGGGGGAGGCTGATGGGAGCATCCAAGCCAGAGAAGTCGTCACTGCTCACATCTCCAACCACGGCTGTGCTGTGAGCGGGAAGAAAGGCGCAGCCGAGATGTGAGTATGTGTCAGCTTAGGAAGCATACAGTGCATAATGTGACTGTAACAATGGATGAGTGTGCGGATGTGGAAAGTCTAAGAATTAGCATAACTGCTCTCATACACTGTTTACGAGCTGCATCATGTACATGGGTAGAGTACAGAGGTGACAGCTGTCTCCAGATTCTGCCATTCTTACAGTGTGAGGAATCTTGAAAGAGCAGCAAAGGTTAAAAAATTCACTTACATCAATGCCCACAGGAGAATATGCTATTTGCTGTTCTTTAAGAATACTTCTGTGCTCAATGACATCCACAAGCTAAAACTTCCTTCTTTTTTTAGAGGAATCCTGGGTTTTTAAAAATATTTTATAAATAATTTGTACCCATTAAAACTAAAGCTTTTGAACATGATCATTTACAGGGTTTTTTGGGTAAACAGTTAAAGGCTTGATAGGAATCCAGATTTTGCTAAGTTCAATAAAACCAATGGTAAACAAGTATCGAATAATTGTTCCTGGTTGTTAGTAAAAACAAAACACGCACACAAAAAACATATGATAATTATTTATTATTTACTTCAAAAGGAGCTGGATATTTTGACTTTGTAAAACACATACTCAAAAATCAAGTGATAGTTTTAAATAATGGGACATCCATTTACTAACTCATAATGTTCCATAAAACATTATGGGATTAGTCTTCAAATTGTGTTTCATCTTTTGATTCTGCTATTAAAAGAGAAAGCTTAATGAAATGTTGAACTGTCTGACTGGCAGGAATCATGGTCCCAATAAGAGAGCTGTCAGACAATAACACTGAAAAGGTTTCTAAAACTGCAGCAAAGTATGTAAGTTTTCCTGTCTGCAAAGTTTGAAGTGTCTGAAAGCAAAATTTGTTCAGGTCGTAAAATTGAAACATTCAAGTTGACAATAAACAGCTTCAATGCGTTAGAAAAGAGATTTTAAAGCAATTTGCAGTAGACGCAGGAAATGAATGACAAAGAAAAGGAAGTCAGGGGCGATGACAGGAGGAACTCTCTGAGAGCAAGATTTCAACTGAAGTAAATGGGACTAATGTCCATAAAAGCCAAAGTACAGTCATCAATAACCACCGTCAGTGGGCAGAGGAGAAGTGTTCATGGACTGTGGATGACTGGATTAAAGTGGGATTTGCTTGGTACCTTTAACCAGTGAAACATAGAAGGGTCAGTGAAGAAACACCAGTAAAGTAAATCATTCGTTGTACAGGAAGTCCACAGGTGCACCTTTTCACATTCCGACAATTTCGCAACCCATCAATAATTCTGTAAACACTCTATGTTTCTAATCAAGCAGTTTTTTCAAGTCCCATGTATCATTACTGATGAAGTGTCTTTCTTATGGTGTTTCCAAATGTAGGTTTAAACATAGGAAACATCTTCTCTCCTTGCTATAGTTTGACTGAAGGTTTGCAAACACATCTTTAGTACTTTGTCTCCTTCCAACTATTTTGACAAACCAGGAAAAAAGAGACATTTTTCGACTAAGATATCACATCAGCGTGTCAGAGAAAAGCTTCACCCCCAGCTGAGCACAATGGACTGTCAACCTGAGGCCAGATTGATCATCTGAACCCCAGGAGGCCGTTATGGGAAAATCTTTGTTCTCTTTAACACTGCTGGTTGTTAGCAAACACCTGACATGGGACTTTTCCTGTGCAAACCTGTCAGAGACTGTTTGTTTATCATTCAGCAGGGAAATCCTACAGATAGTCCTGGCAAGTAACACCTTTTTTTTCCTTCATGTCCTGTTGCACTAAAATTCACTAACAGTGCAACAACAAAGATTTATTCATCCCAAAATTCATGCCTGTGCAGAACAGACTTCTGTTCCCTTCCTCGTATTCCTCATAGTGAGTGACCCATGTGAGGTGAGCTCCCTCCCTGGTTGCTGTCTGCAGCTCTGGCCTGAGATGCAAGACAGAGACAGATGTTTAAAAGTGAACATGAGGTGGGGATGATTCTATGGCCATTGGCTGCCACAAAAAAGGACAAATTCAGATTTTTGTGATTTCGAACTAAAATCTACCTTTCAGAAGCTATTCCTTTGCCTTTTGAGGTAAATCAGAATGAGCTAGAGATCTTTCAAACAAGGTTTCTAACAGTGTGGGGCGATGTAGAGAAACAGTGGACACCTCATGGACAACTATTAGTCCTCCTTCTAATAGGCATCCATAATAATAAAGACTTTCTTGTCTTTATTTAGTGGAATTTGTAAAAATGTAGGCTATACAGGCGTTAAAGTGTCTGTGTGTGTCTGTACGTGTGGGTGAGTGTGTCGCATTGTGCGTGTCGGCCCTTGTGTGGATCAGATCTGCTGTTATTGTGGACTCATGTGCATCACACTCCTGTGGTGTATTTGTGAGGGTTAGGTTTGTACTGCACTTAATCACACAAAAAGTGTATTATTAGTTTTTAAACCGAAAATGAAAGAAATACAGAAATAACATTTTCAGGAAAGGTTCTAGAATCAGAAAGCAATATGCAGGAGGAGGAGGCAGAAGGTGAAGATGAAGATTGGACTGAAGATAGTATGGCCATTTTATCTTGTAAATTTATTTTTCACAGTCAGCAGAAGAAAGGTTATGGTGTGCAAAATGTTACACTTTTTCTTGTGTATGTGAGATCTCAGTTGAATAATCAAAGAGTGACAAAGAAGTTTACCAGTTAAAAACATTGATCAGAAAACATGAGCAAGAATTTAAGGGTGATGATGAGTATGAAGTTTGCTAAATGTCTTTCAGTTCTAATCCTTCCATATTTTGTTATGAGCCACTTCAGAGATTCTACTTTAACTCTGATCTGGGTCAGAGATGTGAGGAAGAGAGTCAGGGTGTTTGATTTCATGAACTTAAAACATAAATGTGTTGATGGTCCAAGAAACACACAGTGATTGTTTAAAAAATCTTTATAAAATAAAGAACTGGAGACCTGTTGGTCTATCATTCACTGACTGTAAGATCTTCTCAAAGATTGTGGCATGAAGATTGACAAAAGTGATTGACTATGTTGTACATGTTGACCAACTTATAGTTTCCCTGGCAGATCAATAAGAGATAACATAATTCAAGAATATTTGGACATCTCTAATTTTTTGGATCTAAACTTTTTTTTAATTTCACCTTGGCCAAGCATTTGATCTGGTAGAGCACCAACATCCATGGAACAGTGTGAGGGCTTTTAGTTTCTCCTCTGTTTGAATTTACGTGATTATAACCTCTATTAAGACAGGGTAAGTGTATTGAAAGTTAATGGTGGTTTAGGTGCACCTTTTAATGAAGAGAAGTATTCTGCAAGGTTGTCCAATGTCAGGAATGTTGTATTTGTAGTATTGAACCCTTACTATATAAAATTAAAAGAAGGTCATAGGGTATAAAATTAAATGAAATTTTGTTACCTTTTCAATTTTCTGAGAAGGTAACAGAATTTTACAAAATTTAACAAAACATGCAGCTCAAGACGTTTTTGTTCGAGCTGCATCTTTAAAATAATATTCAAAATAGCAGGCATACAAAATAAAATTCACATTTAAAAAAACTAAAATAATTTATGGACATTTTTGGATTCTATGAATCATTTATATGAGATAAAAAAGATACTCCTTGGAGAGATTTTTTTTAAAGTTGGTTTTGAGGTGAAACCTGAATGGGCGTTGCTTTATAGGCCAAAATTGACAAAAAATAGCGGTGATTTATAGTGGGGAATTGTGTACGGTATTGTTGCAGTTAATGCTTTTGTTTCTGCTATTAAGCCTGTTGTTTCAGATAAATGTTCCCTTTGTTCATTAAGATAAACAGTTTTTCATTGTTTTGTATAATTTTTCAGAATAGTGGATTTATTTACATTACTAAGAGATATTTTGAAATAATTGGAGAAAGTTTCACCGAACAGTTTTTTAATTTTGGATTTTCTTATGACAAAGGGAAGAAGAACATTGAATGGTTGTTGAATTCTTTACTTGATCAAGCAAAGTTGGCAATTTATTTGAGTAGAAAATATAGAATTAATTATGAACAGGATACTAATTGTGTAAAGTATTTTAAGAGTATGGTGAGAGCAGGAGGGCTGTTATTTAAAAATAGATGAACTAAATATTATTTGGAATATTTGGGATTATGAAGGTGTTTTTTTACTTTAAATAATTCTGAACTCTCATTTATGAATGTGTTAATAGTGATCCATATGAACATTCAACACAACTTCAAATTGAGTGAATAAATGAGTATTTAAAAATCAAATCAATCAATCTCAATCTTTCTTTCTTAACTTGATATAACACCTAAAGTATTGGTCAAGGCTATGATGCAGAGGCCAATTATCCTCTGGTATTTTTTTCTCTTTTTTTTTAAGTCTAAAGTTAAACTTCCTTAAATGCTTGAGATTTGTTTAAACACAAACTTGTCATATCTGCTTTACCATTCAGTCCAAGGTCAGATGGGTCAAATTATTGTAAGTAGGCTCTTTATGTCCTTCAGAGCTTTGCCGCCTTTCATAACCCCCACAGCCTCAACACACATTTTTTCTATCAGCGTCTGCTTCCAGTTTTGATACTGCCACATCACTGTTGAATAGATGATCATGTTCCAAGGTGCTCTGAAGGTCTCCTGGGATGAAATGGAAATCACGCTCATTTCAAGGTGTCTGCTTTCCATCTATAAACCACATTTCCTGCAATCTGGTTAGTCCTTAGACATTAGTTGGAGCCTTTTCCTTTAATTGTCCTTCTGCACCAGAAAGGGAAACACAGTTAGACATGAAATCACATTGTTGTGCTCTTAAAAGGAGTGACTGTAGTAGTTTTTGTTGCTTTTTTTGTTTCTCAAATTAACTTTTATTCTTCAATTTTATATCTGCTAAGAAGATTATAAATAAGAGAGTATTTATAATCACATATGTAATAGAACTGTGTCACAGTTCACTTCAGTTGAACCAAGACCTGGGTTTTCTGGCAGACTAGAGATTGCTGTCTTGGTCTGCATCAGAGTCTGATTAAGCATTCACACCTCCCCAAACAAACGACTTTCTAGGCAAATGAACTAGGGTTCGGTTAAAGGGGACTAAACAGGGCTGGTGTGAACATACCCTAAATCATTGTTTCCATAACATTTGTAGTCAGAGCATCTTTTATACAAATCATCAGCCCTAAAAAGCCTGCTAATGAAATGCTTGGTGTAATGTAAATCCCATTTTAATGTGGAGAATATCATTAGTCCTGACACAAACTGTCAGAAAGGTTGGATACATTTAATATGCTCTGAGCATGAAAAACAAACTAAAATGACAGACAGGTAGGATTTTCCATTTTTGGATCACTTTGTGATATCAGTGTTTGGTTTCAGCAAAGTCACTGACAGCTAAAATGTAAGATCAAAATCTGAAGCAGTCCCATTAATGTGTCTATGGACTAAGTACATACCAAATGTCAAAGTGGCCTAGGATTGCATTGCTTCTTCCCTAACATATGGTCAAAGATCATCTTACTTGATATTTTACTCTGCAAATCTGAAGAACGGTCTGTCCACTACTTGTGAGTTTTCTGCAACCCTGGCAGCCAAACAAGTCAACATGATTGGAGGAACTGCTTACTTTGGGTTAACATGCTAGAGAACTGACCCACATTCAGTGGACCACACTAATAAATATTAGGCACACACATATTGAAATCGCATATGCACACACCCCGACAGCATATGTGCTGTTTCGCCCTGTTAGCTACAGCTTCCCTACAGCTACAGCATGTCGAGAACATTTCACTGCAGCTGCCATGTCATTCAGTGCACACTTTGATATTTCACTAAATAAATGTTCACATCTTCACAACTTTAATCTCATCCATCTCCGCCAGCTATTCTAAACAACTTGCTGAGGCAACCCCACAGTAGGGTGAGATTACACAACCTTCGTTTATTGTAAAGGAAAAAAAAAGTCTGCACTTTTAGAAAACAGTTTCAGCCTTTTCATAGAATTATATCAGTGCACATTTCCCAGTACATTTCCTGTCTGCTATAATTAGGGTTTTATGAGAAACAGTCATTTAGACTGGGCCTTGTATGAATGAACCATGTTGTTACTAACAATAATAATCCCTGAAACAAGTAAGGATGGAAATTGTGTTTTGGGTCCATCATTGGACAGCAATTTAGTCATCCTACTCTGAAAGTTAGTAGCCTTGAAGCTATTTCTTTTTAAAGACAACTGAACAATTAAAGTATAACACATACATTGCAAACTGATGCTGTATAAATCAGCTGAACTGAGGAGAAGTGAATTTGATGCTACAACACAAAAGCCAACTGCAGTGTGACTCCCACTGAGAAAAATCACAGGTTCCCAATGATGCAAATCCTGCTAGCTGGCCCTACCATGTCTGCACCTGCAGTACACCCTGAGCCACCAGCACTCATCAATAGAGGTGAGAAATAAGTAAATAATAAATACAATGTTAAATAAAAAGAAAAAAATCACTCTGCATCCAGACACAGAAGTTTCTTCTGAATTTGACATGGAAATAAACTATATTCCAATATGTGCTTCATTATGGAATGGTTCTTTACATCCATCACCAAGCAGCTGTTCAGATCAGAAGGTGTATCGCTGACTTCAGATCACCTTGATAAACAGACTTGGAGCTCACACTAACACTAACCCTTTTCACAGTTGGATTGAATTTATTTAACCTGTATGTGAAATGGTATTATTTTCAATGAATGTCAATGAAAATAATTTCATTTGCCCTGGGAGTCGCCCTCTTCCCCAGTTTGAAAGATAACGGCTCGCCAGCTGACTGTGAGTGTAATTTGCAGTAACCCTGAAAGTTCTCTTCTTGGGTCATAATCTGTTTGGATTTTTTTTCCCCCTTTTTGTCAATGGAGTTTTACTGTTGCAGCCCTGTTTTATTGTCCTCTGGGATGGAATGTAATGGAGGGTTTGTGTTGTTTGTTCTGTGACAGGATTGTTCCATCACAGAACAAACACCAACAGTGTTTTGCTAGTAATATTACTATCATCCTCACATAGAACAGGGCTGCCTGGCCTGTCGATTGAAACACTGAGACCGCTTCACGAGGGTTATGATTAGAAATAATATAGTTCAAGTATTTAATAAGTAAATGTAAAACCTTTACTTATTAGGGGAAGAAAATTACTTGAGTAATCATCATACTAAGAATTGTTTTTCAAATGATTCTAACAGTTCTGTGGATTTCACACCTGTCCATGTTTAGATAAGAAAAAATGACAGTAGTACCAGTCGAAAAAATTCCGGTTCAATTCTGGATCCTATCAGCGAGCTGAAGCTTATTGGTGCATACTCATGACTTTCAATCATATCTGCCGCTAAAATGGTGACACGTTTTTTTTGGTGAATCAGAGAGACTTTTAGTCTATGTTTACTCTTTTAATACATATTCTAGAGCTAGTCCATCTGTACTAGCTCTAGAATATGTTTTGGTGCAGATCGATAGTCTGCAACAGATTTCATGTCATCCTTTTAAAAATAGATACATTTTCTATTTCCAACCTTGACACAACTCACATCTGGTCCTTCAGCCAGTCGTCTTCTCTGAGCTTTGACGTTCTCTGTAATCACAATATGCTTAAAAAGGCATTCAAACTTAATTATCACATTTTCCCTCAATGTAGTAGGGATTTAGAAAGTTGTCTGCGTAATGACCCCAGCATGCATAACATAAAGTGGTGGGTCAAGATTCTGCACAGTGTTGTTTACAAAATGGGTATCTGGCTGTTGGCTTATAAACAATGATCAGAGATCAGTGAACAAATTAGGCAGATGATAACTACATGCTTTTTGGTCAGAAACATTCCACCATTCAGATTAACGTCTTCAAGCCCACAGATAGAGACAGCAGATGATTTCATCTTCAATTTGTTATGGATTCTATTAATGCAAAATATTCCTATTCATTCTTTATAAAATGCTACTTATGTAGACTAATCTATACACAAAAGAAATGGAGACCAAAGTGTTTTGCTCTTACAATCAAATTAAGTCTACTTGATGTTAGATGTCTGTTAGGCGCAGTTCTTCAGTGGAGTATTTTACTGGTTCTTTGATCCATTAAAAAGCTGAAATGAAGCAACAGATAATCCTAGTGAGATAAAGGGAAGATGGAAACAACATTACTTTGTAGCTCCATCCTGTTTCTGGGGCCCTATTAAAAAAAAGCTTGTAGAACAAAAGCTAAACAATACAGATTCCTGTCTGATCATTAAAAGGAAAATATATACATACCTCAGACCTGGGAGGGAATTAGCAGTGTTTGTCTCCACGGTGACTGCTCCACAGTTATAAGAGTGTATTTCATCTCTAAAGGTTTAAAAAAGTGTTCAGCAAAATATTTGTCACTCAATCAAATTCGGAAACGTTGTTGCCTCTGTGCCAGCCATTTTACACACCAGAGTAGACCAAGAAGTCACCTTCGCTCAAATGTTGCATTTAAATGATCCGCCAGGCTGAAGCAAACATAATTTAGGCAATGCTTTCTAATAGTTACTGATATCTAATAAGAAGTGTCTTGATATATGGATTTGTTTGGAATAGATCTGGACATCTAGAACAGAAGAGAAGCAGCTCTAACAGCACCAACGTTCTCCACCGCCTCCTGAAGTTCAAAACCATTTTCCGGAGCTTTTATCCATGTCAAAAATGCTTTTTTCTTCCTCCTTTGCTTTCTGTCTTCTTTCTTCATTTTTATGCACTCCCACTAATCTGTAGGATTAACTTACACTGCATCTACCTGTGTTTCTTGATTACTGCGGAAAGTCTGAGTGCTGAGGACGGCCTGGGATTACCAGCCAGCGAATGCCTGACGCTCCTTCTTAATGTGGCAGCGGAAAGCACTTCAAATCCTTCTTTTTATCAGGGTTGAATCCATTTAAAAGCACCTATTAAGAGAACATCAGGACTGTAAAATGAGAATGTACAGTCTTCAGTATCAGTGAGTCTTGATGATATATTTTGAATCTATGAATCAGATGCATCAAACCAATAAAAAGTCTCCATGTGAGGTTTAAGAAAAGGTTTTATTGCCTAATATACAAATGATGTCCAGGTGGGTAGATGGGCTAAAAGTTGGGGATAGTTTTCAGGCTCAGTGGTGTAGGGAGGTTCAGGTTTTTGAGATCTAAACAGACCTGGTCCAACGCATAAGCAAACTAAGCAACTGCTTAGACTTCCTCCCCAAGACCTTCTGTTATGATTCTTGTTGTTTGGACTTTTAGTTTCAGTTATTTTCTCTGATCATTTTTTTTCTCTTCCCTTTTCAGATTTTTCCTTGTCTCAGTTCAGGATGTTGTTTTTTTTGTGCCAATTTATATTTATGTCTTTTTATGTTACACTTTCTTTAGGTTTTTGTTTCTTTTCCCCAATCTTCTATATTTTTCTCATCTCACTTTACCATTCTCCTCCAGATCAAAGCTGCTAATCATTTCCATACCCACCTGCATCTGTTCATTGCTCAGTGGTTCTCCTCCTTCTTTGTCATTTCCTCTTCCGTCTTCTGTAAATACTCCCTGGTTTCTCTATTTCCCTCCAGCTCAGTCCGTTGAACTCTTTTGCTCTCCATCCATGTCTCTGTATCCCTTCTGGTTCCTGTGTTGTTTCAGTTTTGGATCGTGAGTTCATTATTTTTATTTTTCCTTTACTAAAGAAAGTCTTTGGGGTCAAAGTTCAGGAAGTATTTGAACTTTTGAGGTGCTACAGGAGATGCTAATCAGCTGCTCCCAGATGTAAGAGCCATCCAAGGCAGTACAGCTTCTACTGGTTTTAATTTATTGGGCAATAAAGTGTAACTTATCTGTGACACAAACAACAATCTGAAAAAGCCATATTGTTTTATGACATCAGCATGTTATAAATATTCAGAGATTTTTCAGATGGGATTTGAGTGATCCAGAGCAGAAGTCTGCAATAAGTCTCTTTAAATGCATTTCATATTATAATTCAATGCCAAGTTGAACTCCCATGAAATTATACAATATACTCCACTTTAATTTGTTTCAACAATAAATTACAACAGCACAATCTTTATGCTAATTCTGACATCTGAATGTACTGTAGGTGAGTATTTCAAAAAAATAAAAAAATTTATAATGAACTGACTATCGTATGTCATTGTTACATCTGACTCAACAACTTATCCACAAATGTGTCAATTGAACATTTTCAGGTTTCTAAAAAGTGAAAACATATCTTGTGGGGAAAAATCATTTTGCTGAGCCTCTTCATCAATGTTACGTGTGATAGAAAATCAATTTCTATAATTTGCAATTACCAACATGCTGATACAAGAAAAGCTGCTTTATGTTCTGTGGAGGAGCTGAGGTGTTCCTCAGTACTGGCCTCCAGAGAACAGTTTACTAAAAAAAGTGCTGCACAATCACCTGTGGAAAAACTGTGCATTTAGAAGAGTGATGAGCAGAAGTTCTGTGGATGAAACAAAACTAAAACGTGATGCAAATAAGAAAAGAAGCAGAGGTGAAATATTAACAGAAGAGAAAATGAATGTACGATGTGTGTTTTAATGATGGGCCCAAAGAAAGCATTGCTGGTGGCAAGCTCAAATAATGGAGGTCCTGAACAAAAGTATTTAGAAATAAAACTTATATACAACTCACCCGATTTCTTGCTTTGAAAGTCTCTTCATCGTTATGATTTAGCAGATAACTAATGATATAGAGTTATATCTGGCCTGTAATTGCAACTGTTCACATCATTTATATTAATTTTTAAAAAATCCAGTTTGATTTGAAGAAACAAGGCACAATACCAACACTACTATGTTGTATTGTTGGTATTGTGTTTTCTCACACATGCTGAATTTAATTTTTGTGCCATTTGTTTTGAATTGAGCCTCAAAGGTTCAGCTCAATTCAGTGTCAAAATACAAATATAATGGAAGGGAAACACATGATTGTGGAAATTTCAGAGACCAGAATAAGTATTATTAAAGAAATGTAGTTCATCATGAACTACATTTTGTGTAGTGCCATTTTGTAGCAGTCATACAACAATGGTAAAGGGGCATTATTATGTAAAATGTACTTTTATTTAGCTTTGCATCATGTCATAATGTTATTTCCTAATCAAAAATATACCAGGAATGTTGCTTTGATTCTTTCATTGTTTTTACATTATTTTTTACATTGCACCATGAATGACAATACATTGTCTTCAGAATCTCAGTTGAAGATCTTATTTCCTCAATAAGAATATATAACATTTTGGAGTGAGATCTCCCTTACAAAAAAAATCCCATGAAATCACATGTGACTTTCACATGTAATCACATGTGATCACATGTGGTTCATACCACTTTTTACATGTGTGAATATGTGACCCACATGTAGGAAATGGGAATCACATGTGAATTTCATGGGATTTTTTTGTAAGGGCTTATATGAAGAACTTCAGATCAAAGTGCAACCTTAATCAGTCAAAGAGTCACAAATTTCCCTCAAGAGTCTGAAAAAACAGCAAGAGTTCTTCAATCATCAGATGGTCTCAAGCAGCACTCCAAATGAAGATGCTCTGCCACCGCTGCATGGGTACGTACATACTTTGTTGTTAATTCAATTAAATTAAAAAACCCTTCAAACTGTTTGCATGTGGCCTTTTTTGCACATATTTAACTGATATTTATTGATCTACCAAGAATATCACTGAAAAATAGCTAAAAGGAGGAAAGACACCAGAAGTGGTTCCCAGTGAAGGTTGCTATGGAACAGTGTGGTGAATAAGTGTGTGTGTATTCTGTACTAAAAAATCCTACAAGTATTAGTACTTTTGTCTGTGGGCTTTCATTCAGAGGTGGAATTGTTTTTTTCTTTTTACTGATTTATAGAATGGAAACTACTGAGTTGACATATTTAATTATTAAATATATTTCTTTTTAGCATTTGCTAAATGTACAAAAATCAATATTTTATTAATGCTTCATGCTGAAGAAAATTAATAAATGATTTAAATGCCAAAACTCATAATTTTACCTGTAAGTTTCTCTTTTAAAATGTAAACATAAATACAAAAGGGAGGTTGGCTCCTGCTTCATTTCTTCTTTTTTCAGCAAAAAATTCATTTTCTGGAGCCTAATCAATCTTAATAAGCCACAAACAGCCCAAGACATAAACTTAGTTGGATATACAGGGTGAAAATGTTCAAGGTAAATAAATTTTAGTTCAGCCTTGAGACTGACTCTGCACTTCAGAAAAAAAATACAAATAAGGTTTTTGTCATTTAAAGCACAATGTCCAGTCATATCCATCCATACAGCAAAATAATGTAGGTTGTTAAGGCATAAATGTTTCAGAACCTGTTGAACTATTACAAATCATGTTTCCACAAGGCTACAAGATAGAGCCTTGAGGAAAAGACTCACTTCTCTACTATGTGTTAATCACTGAGTTCTGTTTAACAGGAGCAATGGTTCTTTAGGCTGTAGACTCCTTCACCTCAGAAGGACACCAATATGGAAAAACAACATAGATGTATTTAAAGTACTTTCATCACTACATCATCCATCCATCCATCCATCCATCCATCCATCCATCCATCCATCCATTTTCTGTAGTTGGGAATGACTACATCAGTGTAATAAAATACATTTGCATCAACCAACTAGGTGTAGAGAGAGGATCATGGGGGCTGGCCTCCCCTTCATCCAGGGTCGGACCATGCCTAAGTTTGGGACAAAGATCACTAATGTCTTTGAAGATCCCACACATCCTCCACACAAACTGTTTGAATTTGTTGTTGCTGCTAGGATGTTTCAGAATTTCATTTTTTCCCCCCAAACTTTAATTTAAGAGCCTTTAGCTCTTAAATAAAAACATCAGTCGGAAAATGTTTTCTGTACTTTGTTGAGTTTGCTCTGAATAACTGGTGCCTTCTTTCAGTGTTTTTGTCTGTGTAGTCTGTAGTTGATGTCTAGGAAGCAATGATGCTTCCTTTTTCTTGCTTTATGTACAAAACATAAAGCAAGAAAAATACTGCTTTATATTTGAATTAAGCAATTCATCCATCTGCCAAACTTGGAGTCAAACTGTAACAGCAGTGTAAAGGCACAGCTAAAAAGACAGCAGAGGAATCTTCACTCAAAAGCTGAGTTTTAATGCACAACTGGCTTGCTTTTGACCCCATGCATATGGGACCAGGGGAGTTGTTCCAGAATGTCCCAGACAACCTCTGGAACAGCGTGGCAAGACATGAAGCCCTCCTTCTCTTTTGTAGCCAAATCCTGTCTTGTCTGTGTTCGGAAGCAGCAATGAGATAGGAAGAGAAACAGCATGAATCTGCCTCCCGACTGAATTATGTATGTTTCCATCTGCTGACAGAGAACAAGTCTGTCAGGCTGCTTCAATGTCATAACTCACACAAACAGATATATGTGCACTATCCCGTAGGTCAACTGTGTATTTTGCTCTGCTCGCCTATTCTTCATCTTCCAAGTATGCGTCAGTACGGCCAGCAGCATATATATTTATAAATAACCACATAAAGGTTATTAGCTACCCATCCATCCATCCATCCATCCATCCATCCATCCATCCATCCATCCATCCATCCATCCATCCATCCATCCATCCATCCATCCATCCATTCATCCATCCAACTCATAAGGAGAATTTAGCTAGACCATTTACTGTAACAGTCATGTTTTTGGATTCTGGGAGGAAGCCAGAGTATCCGGAGAGAACCCACACATGCACAGGGAGAACATGCTAAATCCATGCAGAAAAATTCCAGGCTGGGACTCAAAGCAAGGACCTTCTGTTGACAGGGTACCCACTGCACTGAACTGACCTGAATCCTTTCACATTGGAACAGCTACCTTGCATAGGCCCCTCCGTAGTATTACATATTCACTATTCTGCCAAAGTATTTGCTCACTCATTCAAATTATTGGAATCAGGTGTTCCAATCAATTCCATGATGACAGGTGTATAACATTAAGCACCATCTGATGGATAGGTCTGGGTTTGGAGGTTTAGCAGTTGACTGCATTGTGCCAAGTTAAAGTTTGTCTCCTGACCTCCATCTACGTAACTACAAAAATAGCTTAAGTCTCTTTCTGCTTTCTCAAAATGAAAACTCTGAGACAGGGTGTCAACATAATGGACTGAATGTGTAATTGCATTTTTATTTGTTTTGTTTTTTTATGGGTTGAAAATAATTTCAGTCTTTCAATTTTTTTTCTTTACATCTGTTTTCCTTGTATCTATAATGTTGATCATAGATACAACTTTATGTTTATGTTTCTGATTTTATTTACTCAACAAAACAAAGAACCTCACATAAAAACTGTGTACTTTTAAATGTATTATTTTGACAAGAATTTAGTGTACCTGTAGTTTTTCTGCTGCTGGGTGCCATACATGACAGACCAGAAAACATCTAAACCGTAACCATACAAAAATGTCTAAAACATGGGGTGTGTTTATTCTGCCTTTTTAACTTTCAATAAGAATAGTTATGTTTAATGTTTAAAACAACTCAAGAAATTCCAATAAGCAGATTTACCAGGCTGTTTGACACAAAAACAAGTTCAGAATTAGAATAAAAAAGGTCAAATTAGGTCCAATTTATTTGCTGGGAACATCACGTTTCATAAACTTTCCTGTCTGGGTGTTTGCGACAGCTGGGGAGACAGAGGTGGCTGTGAACTCCAACTCCGGTCCTTCTCATCTGACCATATGGATGGCTGGCCATCATATAAAAATGGTTTGAAAAGACCTGGAGTACCAGAGCGAGGAGAACAAATGTTGAGCAAGCACTGGAACAAGTAAAACACTCAAGTCTGTGTTGTTAGGTCCCAATAAATAGTGCTAACTATTCAACACCACTCAACAGAAAAAAAGCTGCAAAAATTGAAGAACAAATTAACATGCATCCGGTGGGATGCATTGCACAGTTTAACAGCAGTACTGTTCAGCCTGTATACAGAATGCTGTAAGTAGAAGGATGTTTAGGGTTCAGTAAGTCAGGGGAAGCTTTAATAGTTTCTTTTCTACAGCCGTCTGTCAGAGCATGTTTTAATAAAAGTCTTGTGAGTGGCAGCACAGCTTCACTAGAGTGTCTAAATGTCTTCGAAGCACACAACCGTTCTGCTTTCTGACAGCTGCATCTGACAGGTGATGTCCAGGATCAAATCTAAGTCTTGCTTTTGAGTGTTGTTTATAAAAGAAGAGCTTCCTCTCCCGCAATTTCCATGAAAGGTAGTTTAGATTTTGTGTACACTAGAACCTGTGTTACACCTCATGAAAACATCAGCATTCAGTCGTGACAAATCTGCCTCCTCTTCTGGTAAACTATTGTGCTTTAGAGAAATACAATTTCTTCATGTTGCCTTTTTCATCTAGGGTTAGTTTGTTCAGCCCTCTGCATTTTTTGCACTTTTTTCCTCTTTATTTCTGAAAGAGGTCTCGGTGAAAAGTGTCAATTGGTGTGAAAAAAAAAGCTCCCTTTTAGTACTGTGCAGTCTGTTTTTCTGTGTACAGTGTTATGTGTCATCTTTAGTTCTTGAGGTGTTGGGGGTCTGGCAGGGATCCTGGGCATCGCCGGTTCTGCTTGAATTCAAAGGATAATGAAAAGGAGATGACTCTATTATCAGACATACCTGTCAAAGTCTCCTGTGGCTCAGGTTGGGACAGCAGGCAACAGCTAATCAATACTAAAAACACAGGACATTTTGCAAGATGAATGGACTACAAACAAAGACGTGAAGAGGGAAATGGATCTTTGAGTCACTGTGTAAAGCCTTTTAAGAGGCTTTACACAGGATATAGGACAAAGGAAATCTATTGGAAAGTCCTAGGAGCAGTAAGACAAGCGAGTCTTGACTGGAGAAAGTACCTCAGCAAGAGCAGCTGATATAGATATTTCTTTTTCAAAGAAAGCCTCCATCTGAGACTTTTAAATACCTGTTTCACAATTATTCAATTAATTCCAGAGGTCCAGAATGTATGGAATACATCATCAACCTAAAATCTCTTTGAGGATTGTTCTCTAAATACCGTAATCTGTTTGATCAAAACTGTGCAGAATATAGTTTATTAAATTTCGTTGTCAGAGTAACATACATAAAATATACATTTTCTTCAGCAATGTTTAAAAATTCAAAGTCGAGATGAGTCGAGTTGATACTGTCTTTAGAAGAAGGTATTGTGTGTGTCAATTGTGTTAATTGTGATGGACATATTCTCTCAGTGTCTGTCAGGCCTTAAATGTGTATGCAAATAAACAACTCCAGCAGCCAGATGCAAGGTATTCCTTACTGCATTTGTTTGGATAAATAACAACCAATCACTACCAGTAAATCAAAATACTGCAATCTTGTCGACTAAGAATAGTTAAAGCGTACAAATAATTATCGTTGTCCATTTTAATTGCGTTAATTGTGTTTTATGATCAGTTTGTCATGATGTTGGTTGGTGAAAAGTTGGGCCCAAAAGCAGATTTTCTGGGGGTGAGGGTTAAGGGTTAAAGTGCAAAAAATATATATTTTTTATTTTAGTTTTGTCAGTGCCTTTTGTAAAGCTAAATATTGTCATTAATGTCTTCCAGTAACACATAAATACATAGTCTGCCTTCCTGTGCTTTTTCACTCACTTCACAGTCAGGGCTTTCTACCGATTTTTGCCTCCGGTGCAATTTCTAATGGGCCAATCAGTAAATAGAAGGAGAAGTTCTGAACGAGATCTTCTGCACTATGGTAGAATTGAGGTATGCCTGTCATTTTAGAAATGGCAAGTGAACAACGACATGCAATCCGTGTTGATCTAATATTGAACTAACATTAACATCCTCTTTGTTCGGCTCTGCTCTAATCTCTTAACAGTGGAGCATGGTTTCTTGCAGTGCAGGCAATTTCCAGTAAGCTTCTTAACATCAAACTGGTGCATTACTTATGTCACAGACAAATGTTAGTGATTTTGTAAAATTTCAAATTTCCACAAAGTCCACAATTCCAGAAAATAATCATTTTGCAAAAGCTCAGAGACCAGACCCTCTGGACAGAGCAAAGCATCAGTATAAGTACTAAAAAAGTCATGATATTTTAATAGCAATTATTAGTAATAGTAACTGGTAAAAATATATATGTCCCCAGATTTAAATATTGGAGTAATTTAGGCAATTACCGAACAAATTTGTCCTGGTAAAAAAAAAAACAAAACAAAACAAAAAAAGACTTTCTTCCTCTGCAGAGTGCCTGCTGTCTCAAAGCTAAAATGACCTATTTTGCATTTCCCTCTACTGGTTGGGGATCAGAGACGTTACAGGTGATATTCCCATCCTAAAGCCGTTTGATCTATTTGATCTCTGTCTAATGAAAGACTTTACTTTACTGAAATCCAAGAGAAGGACTATTTAGTTTTAATTGCATTCCATAACTTTAGGTTGAGATTAGGTTATTTGCTGTTGGAGCTTTTTTGCGATTCGTCTCACATCCTTTTCACCATCTTGTTCTGTGTAGATCTGTTGTGGTGTCTGAAGCATCTGTCCTGTTATATTTTCGCCTGTTACTGGCTGTGCTGTAAGTCTCCACCACTGCTCCTCTCTGTTTACATACTTTTTGTTTGGCATATGCTGCCTTGGTTCTCCAGATGGCATTCTTAGTCATGATAAATAATGGTACAGATTGTGTTTGTCATCTACCAGCTCTGTTCATCTTTAATGGTGCCTTTAATTGGCAGGTCATGTGAAGCTGCTCATGAGTTTGTGAGTTTTCTGGAAAATCCAGACAACTCAATTCCAAGGACCCCTCGGCTGTACAAATACGTTCAATGTGCAGCAAGGAAGGTTCTGTCTTTGGATCTGGAAAGAAAATAAATATAAACATATGTTGTCTCCTTTCAAGCATATAAATAAAAAAAAAAATATCAGAGTGTAATGACTCACAAGAGGGACCCGGAAAATAATCCACGTCACAGGAGTCAGCAGCTATTTATTTAGCTGCAGCACTAAAGGGGCCGGAGAGGAGAGATCCTTGATCTGAGAAACACTCAAAAAGAATCGGTTAGTGTACACCAACTTGATCCGCTGATCAGGTACTGTACGGATTGGCTGAGGGATGAAAAAAGGAGCTGATGCTGCACTGACAGAGGCCTCAGAGATCAGCACCCAGCAGGAGGAGCACTGATGTGGGGTGGCATGATGATGGACTAGGCCCCCCTCCACGTTCAGCAAAAGAACAAATCAAAATCCAAATTCTGGGTCAGATGGGCTGTTGTCTTATGTGAAGAGGCAGAGAGCAGAATAGTTATCGGTAGGAATAGGTGTGAGTGGGGAATCCCTAATATGGGTACTAGTTGAGATCCAGGTAGACAACCAGCGACAATCACGCAATGGCAAAGCAAAGGGGCAAATCCAGGCAACAAGAGCGAGGTCACAACAATGAGGGTGAGATAAAGAGTGCTGGAAAACTACTTGCATAATGCGTTCACAGCGTGAGTATGACTGAGTGAGGCTTAAGAAGAGAAACAATCAGGGAGCAACACAGGAACAGGGAATAATGGTAATGAGGAAAATGACATGGATCTGCTCAAAATGAAAGACACAGAACACCAAAGAGGATTAAAAATACACAGTTTTCTCATAGTCTTCAGATTTTTCACATATTCTGGTAACTGATATAAATTTTGAAAAAGTAATGACTTTTCATAATGAAAACAACCAAATCTTATTAAAAAGGGATATTTAAGCATCGTGATAACATTTGCATGTCATAATGTCCCCACGATTGTAAAGGGACATATTTTTGCGAAATTCACATTTTGCATGGTTTTCTAATTCCAGCTTGGTCTCAACTGCTTCTCAAAACTGTTCAACTGCTTCTTATAAAAACTCCTAGCCAGTTTTGGCAATAACTTCATTTTTTGGTGTCTGGAAAAAGAACTTTTTCAAAAACCAGAATATAATATTACAAATCAGCAAGCACTGCCCCTCAGCTAGCTACCCTACCGAAGTTCAGTCCATTATTTAGCAACCAAGGCCAAGCAACCAGCAAATTTGATCAGCTGGTTTTTACCAATGTACATGCTGTAAAATGGCAGCTGAAAAAAAAACAGAAAACAAACAAAAAATCTAATATGTTGTTCACCTTCCCTCCAGAAACCACTTATGTCTGCTTGTTATACTTGAGTTACTTTATAAATATCAGAATAATATATAAACTGTCGCTGTAAACACTTTATTTACCTTTAATCTAAACAGTGGGATTGTTTTGATTGATTTAACCGTTACGGCCCTTTAATAACCTCCATTCCACTGCTCTGTGGTCGAGGGGATTTTGCTTAGACAAACAGGTCAATCCTTTAAATGATGACTTCATTCACTGAATGAATACTTAGTTTGTGTGTTTTTCAGGGCTCTGAGGCAGAAATATTGGTTAGTGTTTTAGAAATACAAGAAAAAGCTTAAAAAGCAATAACATGTATTGATGTTTATTAACAGGGGATTGTAAACTACAAAGCCTCAGTACGACTGTTCTGTTCTGCCATTTCTTTCAATGACCAGCAAACATCTTTGACATTATTATAAATTTATAACATCCTCAACTATAGAGGTGTATTCCCACTGTTGTTCCCTCAATTCATTTGCCCCATTAAAGATTTTTATGGTGTTTTTATCAATGTGATTATTCCTGTTAGACAGCTTGTTTCACACATTGATGGCATTAAAGACTTTTTAAAGGCAGGAGAATTCTCCATCAATGTGGATGTGGCAGCACATGCTGGCTGAGGTCCAACTAAGTCATTAACAGCTTGATCACCACATAGATCATTGTCACTCTGAACAGGACAGCTGGCCACACTCTCTGCTGGTTTTTTTTCTTGCCTTATGCAGTTTACTGTTTGGACAGTGGGAAGGTCACTTTTGGTATCAGTGAGGCAGATGTCTCTGGGGACTGAGAGCCACAAGAGAAAACCCAGTTTTTGGTAAAAAGAGCTGCAGTGGTTGGAGAAGAACAGGATTTTAACAAAATAAAGCAGAACTATATGAAGGTGAGAGCAATGCTATTGCAATATACATGAATGTATTTTATTTTATTTTTGCTTTTCATAAAAAAAAATATAAGAATAAATGTCCAGAAGTAACATTTTAATATGCTTTACTGGTTACAAACATGAGTGATCCAGTAGAATTATTTTACAGTGGTGTGATTTGTATTTGCTTCATACATTTCTTGTATCTGCAATACTTAAATGTGTTCAGCCACACTGGAGAGTTTTTGAGGATGAAGGTCCTCTTTTAGGTTATTCTTAAGATCTGGACTGAATCTTAAGCATAAGCATGCATGAATAACAATGGAGTTTGAGTATTTATGCTGTTACCAAAACATCAGCAGTGACACAGCGCTCATGATTGATTTTAATGCCAGTGCAGCAAATTCTGCAGAGTTAAATCAACACCATGCAGAGTCTATTTGGTCCTTATCAGAATTGGTGTTAATTTAACTCTTTCACAGTTATTTCAATAAGAAATTGAGTAATTTTAACACTTGAAATGGTTATGACTACTCAAACTATTGTTGAAATAAATAATAATTAATAGTTAAATTAATTCTGAAAAGGACCAAATAGACTCGACATAGTGTTGATTTAACTCTGCAGAATTTGCTGTGAGGTATGAATCGTCAATGTCAGGCTGGTCTTGTTCCATCCCGGTGAGCCAGGTTGATTTCACTTAGATGCTGTTCTTGGTTCTTTTTTGACCTCTTGGTGATTTGTTGATGCACTCTTGGTATAATTTTTAAAAGTTGCCCACTCCTGGAATGGCTTATACTGTAATTCGATGTATGCTAATTACAATTTCATCTAAGGCCAGGTTGGTTTGGATAGCTCAATTTCTGTAATAAAATATATTTGAAAACTGCCTTTTGTCTCTTTGTAAAATGAATAAATGTGTTTGATTCTCTAAAAATTGTAATTTTCACCACCCTGTATGGTTATGCAAGGAAAGTGTATTTATTTCAATATGTTATTTTATTGTCTAATACTACCTGTACACCGTTTTGCTCCTTTAACTCTCTTATTATTTCTCATCATCTGACAGCCAACTAGACCAGACAACTGATAGCACAGATGAATACAGACAAGAGCAAACACACACAAAAAAAAGGAATTAGGTCCTTATGTTAAAGTGAGCAGAGTTGGAGCCAAAAACCAAAAGAATCAAACCAGGGATAACCACCACCATCACTACGAGGACTACAGCATCCTGAAGGGCCTGCTCTTCCACGGAGCCACGTGGCACCCTGAAGAAACATGTTTAAACTTGTTTAAAAGTAACCTCTTATGCTTCCCTGAACAAATTAGAATATGTTTGTGGGCTACACAAAAGATTTTCATTACATTTAATACACAACATTGTTTTCAGATATTGGGATTTCATCCAATCAGTTCTGCCTGATTTGAGCTCCTTTCATCTGTTAACCACCGTATGCACACATGAGGTTGGAAAACATTTTAATCAGCTTTATTTGCACATAATGTTTGACTCAGGAAAGAACATTAACTCTTGTTCCAACAATGGGCACCATAATCTTATTTTCCTCGATCAAATGATGCAGCTTGGAGCATCATGGCCCATTTAGACAATATTCTGGAGCCTAATTCCGAAGAAAGCAATGACTGCTCTGACTGTGGCAGTATTACTTTAATTTTAAGTTGCCTTGTGCTTATTCTTCCAACAAGGCATAGCTCTATATTGCGTCTAAAGCCGGAGGCAAAGCTCACATTTGGCTGAGAGATGCTGTCCAGCTGGCCTGACTGCCAGTATAAGGCTCCAGTCTGGGTTGGAGGTGGGCAGCACGACTCCCACTGCCTGTACCTTCACACCACCACTCCTGCTTTCAAACAGTTCATGGAGATTTTTTTAACATCATCATGTGTCTAAAAATCCTATAAATACGTGTTTAGCATTCACCGAATTGAACACATACAGATGTTTTTTAATTTCCCTTCGGGATCAATAGGATTTTTTTTCTTTTGTTAGGATCTCAGGATATGTCAGGATTTTTTGAATTTGTTTTGGGTTTTATTAATATTTTTGTTCCTTAGTTTCTTATTTTTACTAGTTCTGCATTTTTCCGTTTTTACTCCGGTTCCTTCTCAATGGTTCTAGTTGTTTATTTCTTGTCTCTAGTCCTTTTTATTTACCATAGACTTATTATGTCAAAATAACTAGACAAAATAATGTGTAGTTATTTAATAGATCATTTCCTAGACCTCAACATGCTCTCCCTCGCCAATTGTGTCACTTTCTCTTGCTCTCTCTCCCCTCACATCATCAACCCAGTTCTATTGTTCCAGCATTCAACCTCCCAGTATTTAATCACACTTCCTTTATTCGCTTCTCCCTGGTTCCTCCCATTATTTCCCAGGTTCCCCCGCATTCTCCCCCTGCTTGCTTTTTATTGTGGATTAGTTTTTGTTCGAGTCAGGTTTTTCGTACTCTCCATGTTTTTTTGTACGTTTATGGTTTTTCATAAGTTTCTTGAAATCCACCTGCTGCTTCCGTCTCTCTGCAAATGCAGAGGTCCAACATCAACCATTAAAAACATGAGTTTTTGAGTATGTAATATTTCTGTTATTCTGAATATTGTAGACTAGTCTCTTCATATGAACATCTTCCCCACTGCTTTTAAGGATGCCATTAAGTCCTGTATGAGGACAATTTCTAATCTAATGGTGCTTAGCAACTCCTGACTGAGCATATTTAATCATTATTGCCTTTTTCAAGTAAACCCTTTTCCTAACCAACCTAAACTTCAACAACATTCCATTACCAGACTAGTTTTAGATTCAATCATAGCAGGAAACTGCACAACTAAAAATGGCAAATTATGTTCATGAAGATGTATGCATAAGTGACGTTATGGATCAAAAGTTATTTCTCGACCGCAGTGCTGTTTCTGATATTATTGTTCACTCCGTCCTACAAGACGCAGACATATTGGAATCTCTGGAATTGATTTGAAGTCGTTTAATCTGCTGCAGCTTCTGCTCTTCTTCTGAAAGGAACTAGTTAACCAACAAGAATATTTCAGTTTTTTTTTCATATCGGTTTTTATAGTGGAGTGTAGGTATTAATAAAATAAAAAAAAAACAACTCTACTAGAAAGCCCTATATCAATATTCTAGTCAGTTACTATGATATGTCTGTGTTTATCTGCTGTGTTTGGTTTTAATCAAACATGGGATTCATATTATAGTGAAAAATGTTTACTGGACCTGTCTATAAAGCGTACATCATGAATTTGCTCTGATGCAGTTTACCAAATTTGCAAAGCTGGATGCATTTCTATCATGAATCAAACAATCTATCTAGACCCTACAGAACCTAAAGATGAAGGACTTGGTGTTTTCTTTGTCTTCACACGTATACACCACACTGTTTGACTGGGGTAATCTTTCTCTCTCTTTAATTAAATGTTAGAAGGAGACTGCTAATTTATTTATTGTAATGTTGTAAAGGACTTTGAGTTTGGGTTTTAGTATTTTGAAGGTGTTAGAAATTAAGCAAAGAAGATGAGCAATGACTCCTCTGGCTAGTCCAGGGAAGTGAAGAAAATATAAATACATTGCTTTCAATATTTACCATCCCTCTTACAAAGAGTGGAGGAAAAAAGGAGTATCCCACCAGTTTCAGTTTACTTCACATCTCTAGTATTTGCACCTGTAGACTGTGACCCTGGATGGTTCAAACCCAGTTCAAAAATACCATTTATTATATGTTTCCAGATAGCTGCCTCCAGCATGAAGGGTGCCTTACAGGTAAAATTGATTGATTGATTGAAATTCAACAAAGTTTTGTCGTAACATCAGTTTTCAGTTTTACCTTAGAACTATTTTTGTCTTTTTATTTTAGTAAAAAAAGGCAGACGGGTAAAATCCTTGGGTGTGAACACTTTTGGTAGACATGTCAACAACAATAATAATAATAATAATAATAATAATAATAATAATAGCCCTGCGACAGATTGGCGACCTGTCCAGGGTGACCCCGCCTCTCGCCCGGAACGTTAGCTGGGGATAGACACCAGCTAACGTTCCCGACCCCACTTAGGGAGAAAGGGAGTATAGAAAATGGATGGATGGATGGATAATAATAATAATAGTTAATAAAAGCATTTTGTTTGAGCTCTGTAATTTTTATTTTGGTATTTTGGTATTTTTGGCATTTTGTCAAGGGGTTGAGACTGATTTTCAGAAACAAATACTTCTCTAAATCATTGCATTGTGCTAATACCCAATTGGATGTTGCAGAGAAGACCACACCCTGATGATAAATTAATTAATCTCATTAGTAGACCTTTGCTGCTTTTTATGTAGCTTCTTAATAAAAACTAAATCAGTACACTCTAGATCGTGGCAATTATTAGTGGCAAAATGTCTTTATCTGAAACACTTGGACTTATCTACACTAATAAACTACAAATCCCAGAGTGCTTTTGCAGAGCTAAAGCTGGTCATATGACTGAGCAGCGGGAGCAGGTGGTTTGTAGTCATATGATGTTATTAGCCTACACTCAGAACCAGCAACGTCTCAACTGAATCCCTTACATCACTCCCTGCGTTGAAAGGTAAAGCTGGAGCGGTCGCTCCTCCTCACATTATCATTTTCTGCCCTTACAGAGGGATGCTGCAGCCTAACAGCACAGGGGGGGAGGACAGGGGAGGGGAGAGACAGAGAGAGGAGACAAGGATGAGGGGGATGGGAGGCCTTAAAAGGGCTTTACTGTAGACAACAATAGAGCACAGATGTTCATACTGTAGGAATCTATCTATAAAAACTGTGTGCCTGCAGGCTGTGTGTGATGCTGCAATGTTTGCATGGACAAGTCTGGCTTGGAGATGTGTGAGGAAGAGATGAGTCTGTGTTTACCTCTGCTTTAATGCAGGAGTTATATGTGGAGCAGGAAGCATGGCCTGGGGACTCCTGCATGTCTTTCTCTCCGTTCTGTTCTCCAAATGTCCTGTGGGAGCTGTAACAAGCTGGACTTTGCTTACAATACTTTGTAATTCAATGCAAAGGATGACAGTAAAGTGCACTATAAGTACGTAGTGTCTATACTTCATCTTCAAACTTGAATGCCACCTTTTGGAGTTGCAGGATTTGCTGTCAATGATGTCAACATGTAAAACTCCTCCTATTTTAAGTCTTCAACAGTAAAACTCTTGTCATGTCTGCAGTACATATTACATCATTCAGAAATCAAAGTTGCCTCATTTACAATGCATAAAAACACGTCTTGTACTTTTGATGTTTTGATCATTTTGGGTGCAATTTTTTTCATTTATCAAAAAAGGTCATTTCTTTTTACAGTGACCAATCAGTTCCTACCTGCTAGGGTCAATGGTCCTTTTCTGTTTCTGACTTTTCAAAACAGGAACATTTAATTCTAAAAAGGAGACAAATTAATTTAAAAAAATACTATTTACAATTTTTTGTTTCTATCTTTATAATAGAATGGATGTAAAGAATAAAATATTGACATTTGTCCAGATATTTACATGAGTGGTCAATAAACCTTATTGGTCTTGGTCTTTAACTTAGGGCATTTTTTTCTGTCCTAAAATATCTTCATGACCTTTCTAAGAGTTAATGAGCTAATGAGGCATAAGGAATTATTTTCACCAGGATTTCCAGAAGCCATCATTGAGATAATATGTCTGCCTCCACCTGAATACTGGTCAAGTTTGCGAAACACGTCACGATATATACCTGTCTTTACTTTGAGTAAAAACAGGTGAGTCACCTATATCTGAAGGTGCCTGAAGAAGACAGCAGAAAACACAGTTCTTTACTCTCCAAAAAGTCAATTTTTACTCCATGAACCCTCAATACTTGTTGCTTAATCTTTGTCAAGTAAAGCCACTTCAGTTCCCCAACCAAGATCCTCAAGAAAATCCTTCAGAATGTAAGAATTAGCAGAGCTAAGGGCTTTTGAATAGTCCCTGTAGTTTTTCACCTGTGTACTGCAACAGCAGAAGACAATCTTATTAATTATGGGTGCAAAATTCAAAGCCATTCCTAATAGCTTTCACAAAGTATTTGCAGTCCAGTGAGTCTCCTTTAGCTGTTGGAATCCTGACCACAGTGGTGCTTTTTGATTTTTTATGGGATATTCACTGGCAGTGGATTACTGGGAAACTTTCAGAGTCTATCAAGCACTGCTCCATCATTGAAGTTGGTGAAATGTGTATGTTTATAGCTTAAGGGCTTAAGGGCTGAGCAAAGTGGTCAACACTGGGTGCTGGCAAGATTCATGTGACGATTGTGGGAAATTAGCACAAGATTTTCTTTTTTTTTTTTTTTATCCAACCCTTTATCTGTTCCTATGATGCTTTTAATTATGCAGCCCTGCCATTCCAGCTTTAACATGTCAGGTATAGATTCACCTTGAGTCTGTTATCTAATTATTAAAAAAAGGAGTGCAGCACTCCCACAGGCAGACTCATTTCTGCATAAAAGGAGCAAATGATGAAAATGAAACCTGACAGGAAAACTAAGCAGAGACCCACATTCTGTTCACACTAATCAGTTTACATAAATCGCCTGAATTACAGCTAATATAACTTTTGGCTGTCTGTGCACCAACAGCATGCAACTTATAAATAAAAATGTATCATAAAAGGAACAGCTCTTTAAAAAGCAACTAATCATATGCCAATTTGGGCCAACTGCACCTTTATGGAGGCACAACTAAAACTATATGTGTAGTAATATTCCAGGAGTAGTGTGGGTTGTGTAAATTAGTAATGCTGTTATTCTTTATTATGTTATTAATTGGTGTTTATTTCCATGTTTAACAAAATAGTAGTGTATTTTATTCTTCCTGACTGTTTGTAATGATGTCAATGTTGAAGCTCAGAGTCTCATCCAGGTGATTAGCTGTGTCAGCATGAGACCCAAAAGCTCCATATTATTTTCCACATGGCTCCCATTCTGAACTGCCATCTGTTATGTTATGGACATAATTTTTTCGTTGTCTTTTGGCAAACAGTCCCACTATGTAAATAATTAGATTTGCTTGACTTTGCGTGAATATTTTATTCTTAATGATTCCAAAAGTAAATCCAATGCCCTTTGGGAAATGTCCTACAGATTACTTTAATCCAGAACTGACCTCTACATGGACTGCAACTTTTATTGAAGGTTTGTGCTGTCTCTATTAAGCATATTATTCAGTTCCACTTAGCAATGGTGCAAAGGCAAAATATGTCTGCAGTTATGGCCTAAATTAAAAACCAGACAAGTAATTTGACCAAATATGTTAATGAATCACAAAGTAATGGGCTAAGACAAGCATGAGGACATGAACTTCACAAACATGAGAAATGCAGTGCTGTTGTTGCTTGCTAGAGTAAATAGCAACATTAAACGACTTGCAAATTGAGAAAGATCCATAGTAAAATAGAACAAAACAGATCTTACACAGTAAATGCATAGAAATACATTTATATCATATATGCACCATATATGTAGATTATGACCAAAATATTTAGACTTCTGATAGATTTAAATTCATTTTTTGTTAGCAGTATTCTTTGAGCAGAAGTACAAGGTGAAAATCGAGGTATTCATAGTCCTCCACCACCTCTTTTTCATCACATTCACATTCAAGATGAGAATGAATTGATTGTTTCCTCACCATGACACAAAGCGATCTGTACTGAGCCTCTTGTCCATCTCTTATACACTGAACAACTGCAGAATCATTGGATTATTTCTGGAGATTACAGGACACTTTTCTAGAAGGCTATGGTCTACAGAGTGAATGGTGAGAGTACAGTCCAATGTGGACCTAGTTAGACACATGACCTTTCAGTGTCATAAACTGTGATGTAGTCATAGTCCAGGTGTTGTTCAGGACTCCACCTGTATCTTCTGGAGTTTCTGATAAAGCAGATCAGTCTCAATTGTATAAAATGAACATGATCCTCACAGTGCTACCTGCATTGTCCAGACGACAGTCAACCATCGTAGTTGAAGCAGGTGTATGAAGGTGTCTTCAACTCTAACTCCACAGCCATCAGCAAACTGCAAGGGTCCTCCTGATTTGTGCTTGTTTTCTTACTCAAGTGGACCAGTATGTTTCTAGGATTTTCATGATGTAGAATAAGGAAGGTTTCCTTCCTGAACATCTTAAGGTTGAAGACGGGCTGCAGTCTTTCAAAGATGGCTTGTATATGCCTTCAGGACTCTGGGGCTCACATCACAGGACCTGCACCCTTGTTATAGTTTATTCTTTCCAACAATCTCTGAAGATGTTAAGTGAAACTAGCTTCTAAAAAAAATACGTACATCTATTAAGTCTAATGTCCATTGCCTAACTTGGATGTTCCCTTTTTACTTGTTTTTTCTCTTTTTTTCCAGATTCTTCTTTATGATAAAATTGATCCTTTTACATTTCCTTGTTTCCAGTTTGTGTGATTTTGCCCATTCTTTTCTGCTTCTGCATTGCTCAGTCAGTGGCAGAGCGCAAAACACACCAGCTGTTATTGGGCACATGAGCAGTAATGTTCTCCTTGATTGCCAACTGTCTGAGGCAAATCATCATCAACTTTATCTATACAATGCTTTAACACCCACCACAGCTGAAACAAAGTGCTGAACATCAGTAATAGATAAATAAGATATAGAAAGCATTTAAAAAATTTAGTTAGTCTGATAAGACCAATATCAATAAAACATTGAGTGAAACCAGATTTAATGGCTGAAGGCCAATGAGAAAAATATGTTTTCATATGGGCTTTAAAAATGGACATCATAACTCGTATTGCAATATGATTATCAGTGTCAGAATCACCTCGGAGTTATGCTGGACTTGGTAATAATATGTCTTGTGGTTTATGTCTGAGGGCAAAGTGAGATTCTTTTACTGACTTACAGAGTTCTTCACACCCAGCTAGCCAGTTATATGAGAGAACGTCTACAGCCACGTCACATGATGTTTCACGTTAAGCTGAAAGCAAAATAAAAAGCCTGTTGTTCCTTGGACCATAGACACTGGAACTCTTCGCTTGGATTTGAATTTGATTGAACTGACTTTAAAAAGTCAGTTCAAAAAATACACACACCATGTGTCTTTTCTCTTGTGCATCTGTTGGCCTCACTAATATACATCTTATGGGTTAAGGGTATGTGAACTCCAAGGACTTCTGTAGGCTTTGGTGATACAAGTTCTTTCAAAATGAATGGTGATTGGAATAAAGAAAGGAAGATTACTCTTTACATTTGACATGAGGCTAAGCCACCTCAGATAACAAGCCTGGACTCTGTTTTGTGAATAATAGCAGGATAGAGATTTAGACATCACTAAAAATATCAGTATCACAGAGATGAAGATGCATGGAAATACACAAAGCCCTACCAGTGGCACTAATTAAAATGTCACTTGTGTATAGTGTTTTTTTACAATGCACATAGACCATGATTTATTCTGCTGAGGAATTTGGTTTTATCTGTTTGGTATCGTGCTGTATCTGCTCAAATATCTTCCAGTCCTGTGTTCATCAATGGTTTGTAGCTGCCGTCCAAGAGTTTTCAGACCTAAGAAACATTGAATATTTTCCTGCAGTAATAGCATCACAAAACATCAATGTATTTAATTTGGATACACACTAGCATAATACAATTATGGAAAGGGGAATGAAAATAATCATTTTAAAAACACCTTTATTAGACCTAAAACTCTGAACAGTGTATTTGGCATATATTTATCCCCCTTTACATTTATACTATTAAATCAAATCTAGAGGTTGGTTAGACAACGTTGAAGACCAAGAGCAGGTCAGACACTGGACATCACTGTCCCAGAAAAACTCTTGCTGTCTTGGTTTTCCTGACACAGGACAATATCTGGAATACAATGCAGCACATGGTGGTGGCATCATCATGCTTTCTTCAACTGGTATAGGGAAACTGGTCAGGGTTGATGGGAAGATGCTTGGTGCTAAATCAGGACAATCCTGGAAGAAAACCAGTTACAGAACACTTAAGACTAGGGGCCTGGGGAGAGAGGTTCACCCTCCAGCAGAATAACCACTCTAAGCATGCAGACAGAGATCCAGTTGAATGAAATCTGGACTGAAAGTAAATGAGAATCTCAGGCAAGACTTCAACATTCCAGTTAACAGATGTTCTTCATCGGATTTGAGTGAGCTTTCAGTTATTTTGCAAAGAAGAGTGAACAAATATTCATTTGTCTTATATGTACCCAAAGACAGATACTTTGAATGACTTTTAGTTGTTATTGCATGGAGAGGTGGTTTTGTAAATTATTGCTCTGAGAGGCTGAATAGAAATCCCCATCATACTTTTCAGATTGTATTTGTTTAAAAGGTTAAAAATCATGTTTTCTGTCTTCTCCATTTCACCATTTTAAACCACTTTATGCTGGTTTTTCCACATGAAACTCAAAGAAAACACATTGAGGTTTGTGGCTGTTAAGGACCAAATGGTGAAACAATTTGAAGGGCATGGATTCTTTTTCAGACTATCAACATGATGTGCATTATGATACAGTGCATTCTTCATAAATAAAACTTCTAGAATAAAACATGTATATACAGCTCAGTTGTTGCTCATTGCTCAGCATGTTTGAGGTTTTATTGTATTCTTCGCCTCGTCTTCTTGTCTGTTTGATTGGAAACCCCATTGATCATATCAAATTGGGTGAGTAATTGATTGTTACTGGTTATTAACCTCCTAGAACCTTAGACCTCCTTGCCCGCCACTGAGAACACCTTGTAATCAGTCACAAATGGCAGCCGCTAATGAAATTAGTTCCTAGTTCTGCTTCACAACTTTGTTTGTTTCACAAAGTATTGGCAAGGGCATAGAGATGCCACGGTTTACTTTCCCCTGAGAACAGAGTGATAGAACAACAGCATGCTGATAATGAGCAGCTGTGTTTGTGTTGTTTCTTTGTAATTAGTCATGTGTCTGACCAAAATATAAAGATAAAAGATTAAGCAGTTTTACCAGCTACCAATTGTCTTTGATCCAGAAAGTCACTGCAGGTGTAAGATTTGAATAGTGATCATGTTTAGTGTATTCAGTGACCTCTATAGTTGTCTCTTGCAACCATTTTCTCATGCAGTAAAGCGTTGGTGTGATAGTCAAGTTTACCATGGCTGTAATGTTTTAACCTCTGTCCACCTATTTGTTTTCTTTCAATGCTCATTGGCATTCCTGAATAACGGTTGTGCATCTCATTGTCATACCTTCAACACCAGCTGTTTCCATTTCAGATGTGAGCAAAAATTTGTATTCCGCTTGTCAACAAAACACAATTTTGCAATTTCTGTGTTTCTATTAAATGAGAAATCACAAATGAATACGTTTTTTTTCACTCAATGAACAATGTCTTCGAAAACATGCTACATCATAATTCTCCTACTACTTCCTAACAGTTGTATGACATTGTAATTCTTTAAAAGTTGATCAAATGTTTTTTGTCTTGAATGTCAACGGATGGATTTGGCTTGAATGATGATTTTGTGATCCTGGTTAAATTCCTTCAATGCACTTTCTGCTCTCTGTTCTGTCCACTTACCTCAGTAGTTCATTGACCACACTCCATTGAACAATTTTGATAACAATAAAATCAATTATGTTTGCCCTCAAAGTATTCCACAAATTAGAGAGGGTTTATCATTTGAACAAAGCGACCCAACTCCTCCTAGGATTCTCCAGATGACTGCTCTGCATTGTGTTTGGAAATGCACCAGATTATCCTGTCATAAATCTAATTAAATTAAATTAATTAATCATCTGGATCCAACAAATCAGAAAGAGAACAAATATTAAAAGGCAGTTATCACAGCTGTCCACTCTCCATGTTTGTATTAAGTCTCTTAAACAAATAACCAACAACCAGCTTTAAACTCCTTCACATATGGTGATTTATGCTTTGAAGAGGTTGTTAATGCTGCTGTGTCTTTGTGCTGATCCATGCTGAAGTCTGTTCAGCCATTAAGGGCTGTGTAGTCATGGTGACGGCTGTGAGAAATTTCAATCTCCAGGAAGTCATAGCCGGAGGGTGAAGCATATGTAGCATGAGGATGGCACCAGAAGGCCCCATTGTGGCTGTCCAGTTGGCCATCTGTTGTGGTCCTGCAGACAGAGCCAGGAAGCCCCTTCTTCCCCCCAAAATCTATTCTCTGCCCCTCCCCTTACCAGAATGAAAGACTGGCCTTTTTAAATGCCATGGTGGAGGACAGCACTTGCTTCCCCTAAGGAACTTCCCAGCACATCCCAGACACTGAGCTTTAGTCTCCCTCGGTGGGACTTCCAGCACACATCCTTGAGTGGGGCAATGACTCCATGCAGAGCATTTGTTGGAGTGCAGAATTAGACCACAAGAGTGGAAACGGCCACAGCATGTCTCACTCACTGGCCAAAGATCATTACTTGTCCTTATCTCAGGCCAAGCCCTCAGGCTGTTCTATTCCATTCCAGTCAGGAAAATCATTACCAATTCACTGGAGGCCTGTGCATGGTCCTGAAGAGACAGATATTCCACTGCTGATGGGATGTTACAATTACTTTTGTTAACTCTTTACTAATTGAATTAAAACACTATTGGATTTTTTTGTGACATAGAAGAAGTGACAAGGGACTGTGTGCTGTGTGGATCTGTGTTTTTGCTTGAAGAGGTTCCTGGTTTAAAACAGACACTGCAGTGGTCTGCTGTTCAGTGGGAAATTAAGACAATATACTAGAAAACTTTTCTGTATGCAGTTCTAATGCTGAGGACATTAAGAAATACATCTCTGGCATGTTCTGTTATTATTGTAGGATTTATCAGATAGAAATAATATTGATAATTCTAAACTGACTGTGTTACTGAATACTCTTCAGTTTTTGCATGAAGAAGTGGAAGAACACAGTGGAGAGCAGAAGTGGTCTTGGCATGCTAATGTGCTCTAATTTGAGCAACTTTAAATGATGAAAAAGATTTCATTGCAAAAGAACTCAAAATCACAAACTATGTTTTTTGAAATGGAAAGCTACATCGTAAGATACACCGTAAGAGACTCTCCAGGCTACCTTATTTTCCAGGACAGTAATTGTGGTAGTTTTCTCTTCCACAAAATGTCTTTGTAGCATTCAGAGAAGAGAGTATTCTGTGTAATTGAGTTTGGGAATGGTAAATTCTGAATGAACAGATTGTACCTGCAGCAGAAAATTTATTCTAACATCAAACTCTGTGTCTGACAGTTGTGTAGGTCGTATTATTATTCTTCAGTCTTAACAATAAGAAAATCTTCTCTAGTTATATCTCATTTCCTGCCAGAGCAGATTAGGCATTTATTGATTGAACTGACTTAAAATTTTACTGTAGGTATAAATATGTAAATATGTAAAAAACCCTGTGGGTTCTTTTTCTTCAGAAAAGGTCAACTGAAAGGTCAAGCTAAATTCTTTGCATGATGGAATGCTCTGCAAAGAAAAGCCCCAGCCAGGTTGGAAATGAGAGTGAGGGATGTTGGGGGAAAGGAGAACAAAACCCTTCCTAGACACAGATTAAAGAGAGGAATTAGTAGAACATTGAATAGTTTCCCCACAGGACCGTCACCTGCTCACTGTGACATTTATATGCAGGTGAGGCAGCAATGTCACCTGCCACTGGTGGTCCAATAAAATAAGTGCAGAGAGGACAACCTCTCTGGTCCTTTCAAACAAATGAAAGTGGCATAGTGTTTCAACTCACTGACTCAAGGTCACCTTGAGCATTCTTGTTGAATTCTGACTCTCAGTGTTACTGATGCTCATCAAGCTGAAAGGTGCGTCTTGACACCTGCTTTATCCATAAAGACACAGATGGTGTCATTTCTAAGGCTAGCAGGAAAAGATTGTTTTCAGGCAAATTGAGCCCTGATCAGTTGACAAATGTGGCTTTTCAGTTGTAAAAGCACCAAA
Organism: Phalloptychus januarius; assembly: GCA_902982915.1. Taxonomy (NCBI): domain Eukaryota; kingdom Metazoa; phylum Chordata; class Actinopteri; order Cyprinodontiformes; family Poeciliidae; genus Phalloptychus; species Phalloptychus januarius. The sequence continues at coordinate 17,802,237 of CADWAE010000481.1, forward strand.
GTGTGACTAAAAGTCAGCAGATTGTGACATTAAGAAAATTAGTAGACATTTTTCCCATGGTCATGTTTGGTGAGAATGCTTTTAGAGCCAGCAGGCATGGCGTGATCAAAGTGGGAGCTACAAACACTGAGCATGCTGTCCCTCCCAGCAAAGGTTAAAAAAGTAAACAGTCTCACTCATCATAACTGAACAAAGTTATGGCTTCCATAGCAAAATGCAAGAAGATGTCTGCTGCTGCTTTCACTGCACTGAGCAGGAACAGGCAGGTTGTTTAAAGGCAATCTTAGTTGGTAAGAAGTCAGCTCTCTACAGATGTTCCAGACTAAAATAATCTTAGCAACAGCTGCACCAAAGAATATATCAAATCATCATTTCATAAAACAGCATGGGAGTTTACAGACCATGCTAAATGATTCCAGTCTTAAATTTTGGAATAAAATCTAGCAGAATTTATTAGATGTTGACAGTCATCGTACATGAATCTTTTATTTAATTTATGCTGTTAATGATTCATATGAACAGTTCTTTCATCCAGAGCATTATGATTATATTAAAACATTCAGCAACAGTTATCATTGAGAACAAGAATCAGGTGCAAAAGGTTTAATTTATTGTGTGAATTTCTCTCATTAGAAATTAATACAGTATGTATCCAGTTAGAATATTTTAAGAAGAGGTGCTGAAGGTTTCTGCAGCGTCTTACAACATAGAAATGCCACGGTCTAATATTTCCTGTCGGAGAACATGACTGATTGAACACAAAGCACTTATTGGCATTATCAGAAATAATAGACAATTCTGATAAAGAAATGTCTGTTATTTGTCTGATGCAACAATCTAATTTTATATATCATCCTCTGATTTACTGTAGAACATCACCATAATTCACAGAAATAAAGGTTTGGAAACATTAGTCTGTCTGTGATTAATCAATATAACATGTTTTTTAGTGATTGAGTGACTAAAATAATGGCTGCATATTGAAATTGAACCACATTCATGTTCTCAGATCCACTGAAGTTAATATTATAGTTTATACTAACTACATTCTGAGAACAAAAGCAGTTAAAAAAATCCAAACTGATATTATATTTGTGTCCTTGAATTGTTATGTAAACTATTATTACTATAACAACACAATTCAGCTTCATCTTGAAATCAGAATCATTGGAGTCATTCAGTAAATTGTTAAATGTGTGAGGTTTTCCAAACCTGGAAGAGTTTGTAGGAAAGGATTTACTGTCAGACAGAAGCTCAAAAGTGCTGAGGAATTACTGAGTCATCAGTTCTGCAACATGTTCTCGTGATGCACAACTTCTTTCATTAGCTTTTACTGTTGGCCACAATGCTAATGGTGAGGTTTTGAGTCCACTCCATTATGGTTGCAGTTTTTCAGGACTCTGGGATGAACAGGATAGTCTTGGCTATAACACTTCATAACACTTCCGGGATTTTTTAGAATGGATCTAGTTTGGCTTTTCACATTCCAATGATTCTTGAGACTTTAGTTAACAACATGAGTAAAACAGGGTATTATATTCATCTGGACTCTGAATAGATGGATATAACTAAATAGAAGTTAATAGTATGAGATGCACTGTTTAGTTGAGAAAACATAAAAGCACAGTGTATGTTCATATGAAAAGAAATCAAAACTGAAACAGCATAAAGTGACATCAGAGGCATTGTGTTAAACTAGCTTGTATAAAACTGTGTGGTAAAATAAAGATATTGAGGACTGACAGAATCACTCAATGTTCCTTTGCCAATAATATTGGGCTGCAGCTCTGACTCATACTTCAAGAGTGCTTTTACATTTCTTTTTAAGTGAATATTCAGTCACATTTAAAAACTGACTTCCCATCCTTATTTCTATTATTGTGGAAATCTTGCCTGCTGACCTGTTCCATCGAAGCTGAATGCTGCACAGAGGTTAACTTTAAACACCATTGGTATTACACAGGTGCCTATATGATTCCTTTCCTTTCTTTTCCCTTCCTTTCCTTTTTTCTTAGAATCCTATGCCCATCATTATTCCTCTATTTGTGAGGGAAAGGATGCTTCCTTACATAGATGACAGAAATTGATTTAAAAAAAAACAAAAGAAAAATGAATATCTGAATTTATTAAGATGGCACTTCTTTCATCTTTGACTGTTCCAATCATTTCTGTGCCCTCAAGCTCTAAAAGCAATCATAGTAGGGTCAGACTAAATGCAAGTTGTATTTTTTGTATTTTTTTATTGTATTGCAAATGTATAAAAAAGAAAAAAAAAACTTTTGATGAGAAAATATATTACAAGTTTCAAAGTTGTTTTTCCTTGCAGCTGGTGGGAGGTAGTTTAGTGGGGACTGGTTTGGCTATGTAAGAGTTTTGAGTGGGAAAAGTTGGGCTGATGTACATGAAATGCTTTTTTTATAGTGGACATTGAATCCATTTACAAGATGCAGTAAGAAAATCTAAGTTTTATACTGAAAATCAAGTAATAGTTATCTGTGAGAGCTTTATTAAATAAAACAAACTGCTTGGATTTGGACGCCTGTTGCATTCCAAGCACAATGCATTCCTGCTTTACAATGTTTTTTTCAAACACCAGATGTGACTGATGTGTCATTCTGATGGAGAATGCATTTTATTTTCTTTTTCAGAATTGTGAACTATGAGCTACATTTGATCTGTCCTGAAAGCCTTATAATTTTTGTGTAACAACCAATTTATGTTGGTATAGATTAGTTCATAGATGACAGCACCTCTGCAGGCATACAACCTGTAACATTATTAAATACCTCACACCACAAAACTCCATATAGTTCCTTCTGTCTCCATCCAAATTCTTCCTCTTGGAAACATTCTTGTCCTCGTCACTCTTTTCATTAAAACAACTGAAAGTACTGTTCTGGTAGTTGGCAATGCCAGAGCCAACTTTCTAACCGTCAAAGCCCTCTTCTTAAGGTGTCTTTCAGCTTATTAGTTCTGAGATAGAGTACCTGTCTCCATGGTTTCCACACCAAATAAAAAGGTTGATCCTATTAAAGGCGCACAAAACTTGGAGTTAGGTGTAGAGTCTTGCCTCACCCAGTGAGCCAGCAGCACCTTCTGTCTATCACTGTTAGAAAGCTGCAATTTGTTTGACTGTGTTCAGTAAGTCATGTAAAGAACCCACGTCAGATACTGTTTGTTGTTTATGGGTTTATTATTGAACTGGGCATAAATCTGTGCAATAAGAGAATGAACATGGAATCGTTAAAATATCCTCAGATGCTCCAATCCACACATCTCTCTCCTTACAAACTGTTTATGCAGTGAGCCAGAGTGCTGCTGGTGTTTGCCATCCTAAGGCCAAGGCTGTGACAGAGAACAAACACAGATAACTGATCTTTAATGCTCCATCGAAATATCCCCTCTAACTGTTTACTTTATCCTGGCAAATCCACACGTAGTATTGAAGAGGAAGAGAAAGCAGCGCTGTAGACAAGCAGACCTTGTTTGTGCAATGACATGGGGCTTTCTGCAGGGCGAGGGAGGAAGCCTCACCCTGCAGAAGACTTTCTGACTGCTAACTGCTCTGCTTTATTATTCTTGCTCTGCTTTATTACTCTTGCTTACCTTTAGCCAGTTTGCTTTGGAGTTTTCATTATTTGTGATCAGACAGAAATATACCGATATGCTGTGGGACCGAAGACACAAGACCTGTCAGACGATTGTGTACATATAATAAAAATAACAATCCATTTGTAAACAACAACCTTGTCTGAAAATAACGTTCACTGTCAATGAAAGGAATTACTTTACTGAAAATTTCAAAGTAAGATTTGACTTCATTTGACATGACAACTGTGAACAGCCCACTACAGGGACAATAGAGTACACAGTTCAAGATGGGTCTAGAACCAGTTTTAAAATCTCACAGGACTCTGTTCATTCCAACGTCTGAACATAAAGAGCGGATGGACAAACTGTAACTACCAAGACACTGAAGTCTACCTAAACTAACCAACCAGGCCAGGAGAACATCAGTCAAAGAGTATGAGGAATCTTGCAGTTCTGGGTGAAAATGTGCAAGTTTACAAGAAGTTATCACGGCCTCAAAACTGTGAAAACAAATCGTGATGGCATCATTCTGTGGAGATACTTCTCTTTAACTGATCAAATTCAAAGATACATTATTTATCCCACAGGAATATTGAAGTTGATGGGAAGATGGGCGGAGCCAAAAACAAGACAACACTCTAAGAAAACCCGATGAAGGTGGCAGAAGATTTCAGACAGAGGCAAAGGCTCTCACTCATCTCACTTTGCCCTGAAAGATCTTGCACCGAATAAGAAAAGTGGCTTTGCAACACAAAAGCACTTAGGAAGTCCTGACAATAACAGGAGAAAAACTTTGCATCTCCTGTTATGGGAAGGCCTCTTCAGCAGTAAGGTCTTGTCAGTGGGCAACAGCATTATCTGATGTGTCTGGTAAAATGTGTGTGTATATTGTGCACAGATGGCCGGTGATTTCTCTCCTAGTGTCTCAGCTGAGTAATTGAGTAGTTGATAACAACCCACCACCCTTGGTGGTGGGTTGTTAACCTTCAGGTTTTGAAGGTTGTTTTGAGCAACTTTCATAGTTTCATAGTTTGAGCAACTTTCATAGTTTAGAACGTGGCTTTCTATTAAGGTGGATGCAACAGTGATAACTTATGTGCACACATGTTTGGCTTGACCATGTGATCATGGATTAATGGTGATTGGCCATGCTGGTCTATAGTCAATCTACCCATTGCTCAAACTGTGTTGCCAGCCCTATGAATTGGCAGTGTCACAATTTATTGTGACACTTTTGGCATGGCAGCTGTAATGAACCTGCTGTCCTGTCTCTGACCATGTAGCTGAAACAAACTATCCCCATTCCACGCAAAGAGCAGAACGTGCCTTGAAGCCTTGCATAGAGATTAGTGTGTGGTGTGGTACTGTGGGCCTCCCTCTGAACAGCAGAGGGTATTTCTGTTCACATGTAGGAAGGTTGGACGGACTAAAAGAGAAGTCAAGTTTTTCAGATTGCAGTTCAAATGCTAAACGTTTCCTGACATCGCACTGGGTTGAGCTCAGAGGAATCCTAATATAATTTGAATAGAATGATTTCCATTGGATTCTTATACACACAAAGGGAAGAAATAAATAATGAGCAGTGGACAGCTGACTGCAGAAAATCACATCCTCTGTTTCCTCTAGGCTGATGAAATTCCTGATGGTGTTTCTTTCTTTGACAGATGAAATATGAAAACTTGATAGGGATGTGTGACGATTACAAGACAACTTAGAGCAGATGTGGCACAGTGAGATCTCTGTGATAGGGTGATCAAGAAAACAAGATAGATCTATATATCAAGTACCAATAGCACAACAGTGTCACGTTTTACTTCAAACTAAATCAACAACATGGACATTTCGAGAACTGCTCTGCTCAAAGTGACAGTGAGTTGGAGTAGCTGTTACTTCAATTTTTTTTTCTTTTTTAAAACTTTAATTTCTCTGTTTACAGCAGAAAAAAATATACTTTTGGACCATTATTCTGTTTTGTTGGGGATGGCAGGTAGCTGGAAGGAATTTTGCTGATGCTTTTTGTTACTTTTGATTATCTGTTATTATGCATAACCATAGCAACACGGTGGTTTACAACGAGGAGTAGCTGATTAACATCGCAAAAGCTGAAATAATACCTCAACTGAAGCCATAAATCTCAGATGAGCTGAAGTAATGCTGCAATCAAGTGTTGTTCGAAATGCACCAGGGGCGCCCTACCACTGCTGCACAGTGAAGCCAAATAAAGACATACACAGTGAATAAGTGGACGACTCAAACAAACCCAGTCAATTTATCCTGTGTGCGTAGTTCATGCCTTTGTTTTGGTAGAGAATTGAGTTTACCCTTCTTGCCTTATTAGAGAAAAAAAAAACATTTAGAAAGCCCTTATAATCTACAAGTGCTGCACTTCGTAACTGATAAATGGGTGAGCACAAAGACTCTTTATGGCAAAGATGTGCAAAAACATGTTTTATTATATTTTGCTCTGAAAGGTTCAGCATTTCTCAGTCCTTGAGAAAAAATTCACAACATTTTCAGTGTTATTTGTTCCCTCTGAATCCCTCTGATCAATTTGGTCAAATGGATCACGAAGCACATAGAGACACAGTGAGCAGTATGCTGGGAGACAATACTGAAAATTACCAGACACCCGAGTGCGGTAACTGAGTAATTTACTTTTGTCCTTCTTCTTTAAACCAGTATGACGTCTGCTGCAAAATAATTTGTAAAAAAAAAAAAAAAAAGATTAAAAGATTGCAGTGATTTTCTGTTTTTGTATTTATGGTTTGACACATAGAGGGATTATCAGTTGACGTCCCGTTGTGTCAGCAGCAACTCTACTGGCCACGTCCAGTGCAGATTGTATCACTGCACTTGAGCACCATTTTTAGCAAATACTTCCCTAGTCTTTCTTGAGGAATTTCTTGGTTGGCTTCTTTTGATCTTCTCTTGAGTCAGTATGTGTTCTCAGAGGTCTAACGCAATGCATGAGGTTTAGTCATGTTACTGAGATAAAATTAGATTCAAAGAGCTGTTGGCGTCCAAGTCAGAGTCACCTACAGAACAAATGTCCTTGTAAAATTATGAAAACCTTCTTTAAATGTTTATACATAGTAAGTGAATATTCATGCCTACTTTGATCTACTAAAAATGATTCAAAGCTGAGGTATGTAACTTTTATAGAAAAAAACATATATCTAAAATTTCAGAGTTCATGAAACCTCTTCCTTACTCAAAAATAGCACCAAAGTTTTGGTGTCATTGCCTAAAGACAATAACTTCCATCATGTTTTAGTTTAAAAGCCAAAAATGTAAAGTAGTCCTGATAGCTGCGTAAATCTGAGTATCATCAGCATAACAATGAAAAATTTCCCCATGATGTCTGACTGTTTGACCAAGTGGAAGCATACATATAATAAAAACAATTGACCCAATAGGCTTTCCTGTGAGGTGCCATAGTCTCTGTTATTCTGTAAAGTCCATCCATTTCAGAGCAAAGGATGGTAGATGCCACTGGAAGGCAAACCATGGCAGAGTTTAGTTATGGAATAAAATGGGGTGATTTATCACAATAATGCCTTCTTTTTGTGTGACAAGGCAATTTCACTGTCCAAAGGTGTTTTTGTTTTCCTGCTTTCCTCTTGAGACTGAAGGTTGTTTTTAAAGTAAGGCAGTGCAAACAGAAGGACCTGAGATCAGAACAGAAACATGTGAGGGAGATTTATTAACCCCAAAAAGATCCCCGCTTCAGTTAGGCAGCGTCAGCTGGGGTGGTGACAGTAAACAGAGGAGACAAAGCAGAGCCCATTTTTACACATACAGACTGTGGTTTAAGTGTTCATCATTCTTTTCTTCTCTGAATAGATGAATGTAGATGGTTGAGCTTTACAACACACTGCCTTCTGATTTTCTTTCCCTCCTTTGATCCTTTCATACAAAAAATTGCCATGTGGCTGTCTGTCTATAGCAGTAAGATCAAAATCAGAAGGCAGATAACTTGAATTCCTTCACGTCTTTTGCAAACCTCAGTTTATTTTAATCATCAACCATAAGAAAGCCTAAATTTTATGCAGAGATCAGGATTTCGTCTCACCTGCATTACTGCTCCAGTGGGATATTGGGGTAGTTCCCTTGCATATTTTGTTTTTTTTTCTAATTCATAATTTGAGAGATATTAAAAAGAAGGAGTATTATCTGGCATAACATACATTGATTGCCTCAACCTGACAGGGTGATGAAGGATTTTAAAGAGTGGTGGCAACTACTTGTTGCGGGGTAACACATTTAGAAAACCTCTGTTCAAGAATTGTAAAATAAAGGTATGGGAAAGTTGTTCGAAGTTTACTTTGTACTTTATTTCAAGAGAGGAAATCAGATCCTATGATTCAGACATTTATTTAATTTACAAAGAAGAAAAAAGAATCAAAGGTAGTCTTTGATTTTTGTGACATAATTTGGTTTCTGTGTGTAAAGCAAATTAATGTAAGCATCCAAAATAAGGTGGGCTGATAATTTTGACCTCAACTGTATATGAATCTGAACATGTTTGATGTCAGAGGAATGGAAATTAAACAGAGAAGCATGACTGTGAGGAGAAGTTCAGTTTACTTTTTTAAAATTAGGTTCCTCTTTCATTCTGTCATTTATTATGTTCAGAGCATACTTTAAAACCCATGAAATTCCATGTTTCACTGACTCTGATGGCTTTTTGAAATACAATCTCACATAGGTTTTGTCACTTAAACCCATAAATGTTCCAGACAATCAGACCTGTTTCCTCTTTTTGCACTTTATGGCATTTGACTTTCAGTATTGTGGTACATTACCACCACTAGCAAGAATTGGAGTGTATTAGAATATAACATAAGACATTTATCTAGGCTACCTTGTTTTAATTGCAATCATGTTTTAAAATGAGGTTATGTTAATGTATCCTTACTAGAATAACTTTGCGTGACTATTGTGCTGCTGTAAAATGAGTGCATGACTTGATTCATGTTTCCTTGTCAGATGATCAGAGAGCTTATGGAGCTCATGTAAACAGCCTGGATTGTTTTGAATTTTTAGGCCAGTGCATCAAGTGTCTCATCAGCCTGCAGTTAATGCCTGTCATGATGCAGTGTTGGGGATGAGGTGTCTATACCTCCACGTTAGGCTTGTTCTTGTGCCTTGCAGAATATGTATGTATTGTTGAACCTAATCACACAGTAAAAATTTGGAAATTTCTATATTTCATTGGAATTCTGAGTAATTCTATCTAAATCAAAATTTGGCTTCTAACTGCAAAGTCTGAGAAAGAGGATATGCATGGTTTTCTTTTTCTTTGTTTTTTACAAACTAATATCTGAAAAGTACACTTCAAATCTTAATATTTATGTGAATTTCTATTCTATCTTCCCCAATCCATTTCTTTTAGAACAATCTTTAGCTGTAGGTTTTGTGTGTGTCTTATGTCTTTACCTTTTGTTTTTACTAAAGGTAAATCTTTCAGATTTGACAAACAATATCTAAGAGCATCCTCTGCATGTTTGCTCTGTCTGCTACATGACTGTTGGGAAATTGCATGAACTACATTTCTAGCTTTCTTTCAGCAATGCCTTTCGTCTTCCTTCTTTTCCATAAAGTTCAATTTGCAAAGTGCTCAACTAAGTAACTATGTTATCTTCAGTTGTTATGAAAATGCTGCATATATAATATTTGATTTGGTAAATTAGCAACTCCAAATTGGGTTTCAGTCACTTTAAGAAAGTCATGCTCTTTCTGAAACTCCACCTTCAGGAGATCGTCATAACGTCACTCACTGAGCAACACTTTTTCCAGTGTTTCACTGAGAAGCAGCACAGCAGATGCTCTGTTGCACCAAGTGTTTGCTGATTGCTGCCAGTAAGTTTGAAGAAGCTGATTGGGCTCCTTTAAACTTCAGCTCAGAGGAGCAGCTACAACAGGAAGGTGGGGCATGGTCCACCCAGGCGTTTTCCACAGGTGAATGGCTGTCATGGAGATTAAAGGGTTTCTCAAATATGCGTGAAAGAATCCAGGCAATACTCCAGATATGGTTTTGATGAGTGAATAACATTTTGACATCATGAAAGAATTCTCCATAAGAAAATCTAATTAAGTCACTGTTTTAAGTCACACTCAACTGTTCAGGTCAGCAGCTCAGAAGCATTTTTTAATTTGTCGTCTTTTTCCATAGTGCCCTGAACTAAGCTATATTGTTAATTGGTACTGTAAAATGAAATAAAAATTGAATTAAATAGATTTTTGTTTTTGATTTGGTGCTTCCATTTATCAAAACATTAATGGGCTTGTTGCTGGTTTCTCTTAGCTAGATATTAGTTGATGAAGAAATGTATCTCCTCATCCATATCTGAGTTCTGGAACTTGCCTGAAGCTACACATAAACATCGGGGTCAAAAGGGAACTGTTGCTGTCTGTGGTGCAGTGTGGAATAATTCCACCAGACATTTCTGGGTTGCTAAATGAATCATATCTAACACATTTATATATCCATTGACCTGAGTCAGTTAGTTGTACTGTGTAAGAGAGATAATTAGATGTGGAGCTTTAATCTGAGATGCGACTCAGGATGTTTCAGATGACAAAATGAGCAGATTGGCTAAAATGAGTCGGCCTCATTACAGTCAGACTTTTCTTACAGAGACAGCACTGTTCTTTTAATGGCGATCATGTCCCATGCACTCGATTTCCAGACCCATTACAGTAATGTGCTTACACAGAAAAAAGGCCTGGGGTTATTCTCATGTTTCACTGCTTTGAAGTTCTTTGAGGTCATAAACAAATTTGTTGTGTAAACAAAAACACATTAGTACACCACAGACATATATGTACATATATATTCGTGTGCGTTGGGGTGTGTGTAGGTGTGGGGGTGGGTGTGTGTGTGTGTTTATATGCCATATTGCTACAAAGTTGCTTTGGGACAGTAAAGTCAATGTTGTGGCATGGCCATCACAAAGCCCTAATCTCAGGCTTCAGGAGAATTTCCGTGCAGATCTAAGCTGTGTGTGAGTGAAGTGGTCTGCAGCAGTGGTTCCCAACCCTGGTCCCCAAGGCACATGCTATTTTGTTTTTTTGTTTTTTTAAATTAATGCTTATTCTGTATGCATGCTTTCTCTGAATGCTTTTATTTAATTTCCAAATAAAACACTTTTATCCCAAGCTATCAAAGCAACTCCAAACTCTTCCAGTGAAAATCTAAAGTGCTCATTTCATGCCTAAATGACACAAGAGAAAAATAAAATGCATCCTTAAAACTGAGTCACACTCTGTCACATGCTCTGATGCAAGCCCAACCTGTAACTATTCATCAGAGCTGACAGTGAAGGCCTCACTGCAGCGTCCATGCTGGTGCGGCTCATTTCCCCACCCAGTGAAGCTGCAGTGTAATTACATTCAAATTGCTTGTTAAAACTCACACATCATATTTGAGATCTGTCTGTACCTTCCATCAGCTAACACATTTCATCAAACAACTTCCAACATCCAACCAGCTCTTGATCTGAGCTGTGTCCGTTTCCGGTCTCTCAGGGATTGGTGTGTGTGTGTCTGAGATTTGTCTGTGCTCCAACACACTACATCCAAATCGTGTAATTACCTCCTCATGCCATCATGCCTTCAGGGGCCGTGAATGACCCTTTCACTTATACAAGATGTGGTGAACAGGGTCACATCTACAGAGGGCCAGTATGAGACTTACATAGAAATACACCTTTTTTATTGTATTATGGTATTTACAAAAAGGTTCAAGAGCATAACAACAATGTCCTGAACTCCTGCTAAAGTAACAAATTGCAACTGTTAAAATGGTATCTATAACTTTAATTTATTTATTTGTATTTGTTAATATATTGATTTTAGCAAAAATAATACAGCTCACTTTCTGCTGGTGTAAAAACTGTAGTCTGCACCTTAGTAGACATAGAGGCTTAACTGACTTGCAGTTTGCCAACTACAGCTTTAAACTACCTTATGAGGTCTATGTGAGAGCGAGCCCTCTCACACATCTCTTCAGTTCTTTTGGAGTCACTTCCACCAGTCATGTCTGGAGGATTGGACCAGAAGCTATTGTGAGAAGCTTGTGGAAGGAAAATCCAGAAGTTTGACCCAGGTCATGCACTTCATAGGCGTTGCTACCAGATACTGAGGAAATGTATGTATGGAGTTGTTAATGGAAACATCTGTGACATTTTGTTTTTTTATTATTATTGTGGGATTTAGCAAATAGAAATAATCTTGTTCCTTGTAACAAACCTAAAACATTTAGTCTAATTTAACTTCAGATGACCGAAAAAAAACATGTATGAGTTATTTGTTGTGTGTAAACTTCTGGTGCCAACTGTACACAATTCAGAAGGTGAGCCCAGCAAAAACAACACATATTTGAAATATAATCAAATCACTGTCATTTTCTCACGTTTAAGATCCACAGGACGTGTACTTCTCAATATACCAGCATATACAAAAAGAAACTATAATGGGGCAATAAGTCTGTCTGAACTTGCACACTTTTTTGTATTAAAAAAAACATTGAACTGCTAACATGTTAGCTAAAGGAGACTGACCTGAGAACATACTTTCATTGTTTCTGGAGTGGGAGAAAAGGCCGAACTCCACAGAGAAGAAGGTAGCAGCAAAGGACCAGTCCTATTCTCTGACTCAGTATGTCAAAGTCTTCTTTGCTGGCACTTAGTTCGGGGTGTACTTCATTTTTCTCAAACTTTTTCTATTTTAAACAACATAATGGGGGAATCTGTCATGTGTAGTTTTATCCACCTCAGTTTAGATTGAAATACTTTAAGAATGTGCTAAAGCCTTGAACCTTTATACATTAAAACCAATGAACTGAGGGAGTACTTTCCTATTTTCCAAGACACTTTAATATACATAATGCATCTGACTATGCTACAGAGATGAATGCAATATAAAACATGCCATTCGTTATTTTACTGCAGGAAGCCAACAGGAACACCTCAAAGCAGTTGACTTTTTGAATCAGTTTATTACAATTGGATGACTACTTTTACAGTTATATAAAATAATTTTCACATAAAATGTTCCTCTTAGGCTCAATAGTAGGTGATGGCTAGTTCATTTTAAAAATGAACTAGCTCTAATCTGCTGATAAGGTATATTTCAGGGGCTTTTAGCTGAGAAAATGTGCATAATTTTCTTACCAAAACAAAAATCCCTAAAAAAATGTAAACATTTATAAAACAGAGAAACAAAAATAACTCTGTATAAAATAATGCTATCTGTTTGACAACATCGTCCTGTTAACCTCTTACGCACTCTTACATAGGATGCGGTCTCATGTCTCCGTGCTTGTTTGTGATGAATGCAGCATTTGTGGCCAGGGTGCCGGCTTATTTCTGCTCAGTTGCCTGCACAGGCTAAGCTTAAGCCTTGTGGTGCTGATAATGACAGCTGGGGAAGGTGTGGAGGACTGAATGAAAAGCAGTGGGGGTGGTGAGAAGCTGCGGATCTAGTCACTCTGTCCTGCCATGCCTGTATTTACCATCCTTCTGTGTCCTGCAGAGTCACACGAGGGGGCACGCTGCTCTGCAGCCCCTACACTGTTTACAAGCGTAGGGCTTATTTTTCTCCACAAACCAAGGCTGTCCGCATACAAAAGTGGCATTTGGTGCGCTAATGTAAGCTTTTACCACCTGGCTTTTTGTGAGTTGTAAAATTGCCTGAAAAGTCAGACATTTTCTTTGAGAAAAAGTATTCTTCCAAAAACCAATAAAAATAAGTACTGCAGAATTTTAGCATTTCAGGATTTAGAAAAATGTCAAGATGCAGCACTACTAAAGTTACTCACGCATTTACTGGAGATAAACTACTACAAAGGATGTCATGTCCACATTAAACTATAAAATACTTATTTTTGCATGAAACAAAAAGTCCCACGTAGTCTGTGTGTGCTTGTTTTTTAGAATGGTGTAGATTAGAGATACTTTGCAAATAATTCTGTGATGTGCATACGTTGAAAAGCTCTAACATGTACAGTCATACTCAGCTGAGCCGTTCTACCATTGTGCCTGGTTGTAAAACTAACATAGCCTTTTGGACCTAAAGTGGACCAATCAAGAGTCAGCACACAGCTTCCGTTATTAAAGCTAGAAACGAGTGACCAGAATCTGACTTTGTAACTTTGTACAGACAGTTACAAAGTTATCCTTCTACCACCTTAAGAACATTTGCAGGATTAGAGAACTAATGTCCGAGAAAGATCCAGAGAAATTCATCCATGTGTTTATCTTTAGTCGCATTATTTACTGCAAGAGTGTCTTCTCAGGTTTGCCCAAAAACTCAATCCAGATCCAGAACACTGCTGGTGGCGTTCTCATTAAAACCAGGAAGAGAGAGCACAGTTTTAAAGTCCCTACAACTCAGAGAATAGACTTAAAAATACTGTTGTTAGTTTATAAATCACTGAACGATTTACCACAGCAATACATTAAAGATCTGCTGTTGTATCAACCTTCTAGAGCTTTTAGGTCTTCTGGTTCTGGTCTGCATCAGAACCAGAACCAAACGTGAAGAAGCAGCATTCAGCTTCTATGCACCACAAATCTAGAGCAAACCTCCAGAAAAATACAAAACAGCTGAAACACTCAGTTCCTTTAAATGAAGCCTTAAGAACCTAAATGTTTAGAGTTACTCTTGAACCATAATAAACGGAACATTGACCACTTCCTATGGTCAATTTAGAGGACATCAATATTATTGACAGAATTTTGACTTTATTCTGCAAATAAAGGCGATATGTATTCTCTGAAGATCTGGCAGAGCCTCCATTCATCACACATTGGATAGCAGTTGCCATTGGCTGTAGGAGCCAGATACTTTTCACATGATCCTGTTTCAAGTATTAATTAATAAAATTACTTTTCTTGCACTATTTTTAATGTTTGTGTGTAACTGCCATATATCTGGTCCCTCTCATGAGGTATTTTATGTAAATGCAACATCTAAGGACAGATGCTGTTGCTTGATTATGTGAATAAGGGGTGGCTGCTTTCTGGGGGCAGGAGGAAAACAGTGTGCCAGAAGATATAGATGATGTAATGGTGCAGATGTTCTATAAGGGATGAAATAAAGTGCTTGTGGCCTTTTCAACCACTTTAACCACTCCTTGCAAAGCTTTTATGTTATGCTCTCTACACCTACCATACCCAGTTAGGAAACTGTACAGAACATCTGTTGAGGCATGTGGACATTTTTCAGAACCCTGAACAGGTAGGGCCTTTCTTGAGCAAGTGGGATTAATGGCCGCTACATAGAAAGAAGCTTTCTGTCCCAACACCACTTATTTCAGAGAAACATGAACTGATTAGATGCAAAGTGCTCTCTGACTGATCAGCTAAACTGTTTAAAAGCACCAAGTCATTTCATCCAAGGTTGAAGCATACAGGGGAAGGAACATTTGCACAACCTCTTTGGGGTGCCATGGTTGAGGCGCTCCCCTACAAGAGGAACAACAGGATTACTGAGTAAAGAGGCCAAGAGGCTCATGGGAGCTCTGGAGGTGCTGCAGAGGTCCAGTGCGTCAGGTGGGATAATCTGTCCTCAGGACAACTACAAGCCATGTTCTCTTCAAATGTGGCCTTTAAGTCAGAGTGGCAAGAAGAAGGCAATTGTTAAAAAGCAAAGCTGCAAGTAGACAATCCTACTATCTACACATCACCGCGGCTTCCCAATAAAAACACATGTTCCCATTTTAAAACATATATTATCTTTCTTCGCTTTCTTCAACTTTTGCATATAATCATGTCTTAGTTTGTGGTTGTGATGTAAAGACATATTGTTAGTTCAAACATAGAAGGAACCCCCCACCCTCTCTGTAGTTTGTATGCTGGCATTGGTCTGTTTTAAGTCACAAGTCATTCCTGCAGCTAAATCTGCTTTGTGTTTTTTGACAGCAGTCCTTTGCCATAAAATATAGGGCCAACAGCATTCACTCATGTGACGTATACACTTGCTTTGTTTGTTTATTTCAATTAAAATACCTTTGTGCTGTTCCACCTAGAAGAACTTTAACAGAACACATTCAGAGGCTGAGGTGGGCTGTATAAACTGGATTTTCTTTCCATTATGGAAAAGTTAATTTGTGAGTGAAATGTGAACTGGAAGTGGAAGGATTTTATGATTTCAGTAAGACTCATAAGACTGCTTTCTGGAGACCTCTGGGGGGTCTCATGGTCTCATATCCTGCAGAGTAATTAGTCATTTCTGGCTTCTCGGTACTCAGTGTCCTCTTCTGCATGAAAATATTTACTTACAATATTGTTTCCATTTCAAACAGCAAAGGTTTGAGCTTTCTGCCTGTGTTTAAATGTGAACAGAGTGTTCTTCATGCCCCCGGACGTAGATGATGCGTGTCCCCACTTCAGAGGGATGCAAGACACAGTCAGTGGACATGAAACAAGCGGAGTGGAGCTTGTTTGTGGACTGCCAAAAGTAATTAATCTCTTTTCTCAATGAAAATTAATCGGATTAAACCTTCTCCTGGCCCACTGAATCTGTCCCTGTGTAATGCGCGGACACTGAATCTCTTGCTGCTTCTCCGTCCTGCGCCTGCTCCTGAAATGCCTCAGTCATAAGCTGGATTCACTGGCTTCTCTGCAACAATGGGCAACGCTGGGACTCCGGAGTGTAATCACATTCTCCTGCTTGTCTGAATGCTTGTCTTTCACGGTTGGGGAAAGAGCTTTGGCCACTTGACCAGTGCTGTACTCCGACCTTTGCTGGGCATGCTGAAGAGCCTGGAGAGGAGGACGGAGAGAGATTTGTTGATTAGAGTTTCATCTGTTTGTCTCTGGCCGCAGGTCAAACACATGTTCTCATGATGTTCTGACCTTTTCAGCAGCATTCAGATTAGCATTCTATGCCCTGTGCCCCTCTTTTCCTGTAAGTGGGTTATGGGCTAACATCCGGAAGAAGCTGACTGTGAAACAGCCACTTGTTCCTTAAGCCTCTGGATGTTTGATGGCTCCAAATGTTCCAGTCCTCGACTGATCTACACCCATGTTTAATTGTGACCTTGCAGGAATGCAAGTGTTTTAGAGTTGCCTCTGACTAATATGTTCATTCAGGCATGTTCTGACCTACTTCCAACATTTCACGTTTCCTGCAGTCTTTAATTTTCATCACACTAGCTGTAGTGTGAAACGTAATGTGCTGACATTAAGTTTTCTAAATTCTTTTATTAAGTAAAGCAAAGAAGTTAGAAAATGTACTGCAATGTTTCTTTGCATACACAGCTGGATGTGCAGTATTGGCACATACAGCATGTCTTAATGACTCTGAGCATAAGCCTTATGTTGCATTCTGCTTATACAGCAATGCCAGTATCAGCAGTCATTACTGCATAAGCAATCTGTAGTACTGTCACCTATTCATGTGTTTTCTGTGGAATGTAACTTGAATTACATGTGCTTATTTGCTGACAATTTTGTAGAACACATCTAATATATATATAAATGCGGCTTAGAAAACCAAAACACTTTGGTTCTATCTGATATCCTACTTGCTAGCATTTGCAATCTGCAAATCTGAGTGCCATCCAATGCCATGAATCCTTGGTGCTGATTGGCTGTAAGACATTGGATGATAGCTTCTGCAGCAGAGCCAAGATAGTTTCCATTGTGTGTAACAATGTATGTTAAGGTATATTTAGTGTTCAAGCTATTAAAATAGCCGGCATGGAGAAAACACAAAGCAATAGACCAGAATTACTTTCTATGGAAAAAGAAAAATAAGTAGAGAGCAAAGGGATAATGACACCAATAAAGAGATAAATTGTAAAGGATAAAGTGAGTTAAAGATCACAGAATGAGAAAAACTGACTGTTAGGGATTTTTAGATTATCATTTTTATATGTGTATATGTTCATATATTTCCTTAATCAACATTAATTTGATTATTCCCCCTCTTGAGCCAGACGACCTGTGTGCAGACAAAGGTTGCTGTTGACCCAGGAAATCATCGAGGTGTTACTATTAATAACCCTTCTTTCCTTAACAATGGACAAACGACAAGGCCATCTGTGTTGGGCTCCACAGAATCCTTAGTGCATAACGATCACAGCCTCGCACCTACGGCCCAATCATGTCTATTATCTTCCTGTTGAGAAACACTCAGAGACAAAGGACCTTGTTTATCTGTTCACACTCTTCCTGACTGAATAAAAGGTCCGCTCCAGCTAAGGAAGGGCAGAACGCTTTGTGGAAGGGCTTGGAGGAACCTCTGTGCTGATGCGTTCTCCTTTTGCAAAAGCGTGGCCATAAAACTTACTACGTTGTCTGTGGTCCTTTTATGAAGGTTCAAAAAAATACCCATCATCTTGGTGCCGTGACCTGGATCTCAACATACCCGTTCGCTGACGGGCAAGGAGGACGCGAACTCGCCAGCATTATTGAGGACCTGGAAAAAGGAAGTCCAGGGGTGCAGAATTCTTGGCGGGCCAGTGTCTGACTTTGTCTCTCAGCGGCGGGTTGACGAGATCCGACCGGACGAGACGAACCAACAGAAACGTAAGTAAGAAAGTGCCATGAGTAAAGGACGGCGGAGTCCTGCGAAACAGACGCTTAAATTCCGTGAAAAGTAAAGGACAGAAGACCTTGTCGTTTTTGACTAAAACTTGGGTAGGTGGAAGCCCCTTGTCAAACTGCTTTTTGACTAAAAAAGTCTTAGAGGATAGGCTCTATCAATAAAAGATGGGTTATTAACAGTAACACCTCGATGATTTCCTGGGTCAACAGCGACCTTTGTCTGCACACTGGTCGTCTGCAGACAGGTAATCTGGCTCAAGAGGGGGAATAATCAAATTAATGTTGATTAAGGAAATGTATGACATATACACATATAAAAATGATAATCTAAAAATCCCTAACACTGACCAGCATATCCTGAAGGAGTATAAGTCTGTAGCAGCATAACTGCAGAGCAGAACTATATAGCATGACTCATTTTTGTCTTTTTATATGTTTCCTTGAGAATTGGAGACTGGTTCACAATTGGAGATAAATCTCAAAATTCAGTTTTTCTAAATCAAACCCTTAATACCAGAATGAGAGTCTTCTTCTTCTTTAACATTTCTAAACCCATACAATATGTATATTCCATAGAGAAATACTATATGTGACCATATTACAGTTGCCACAGTCATGGGGAGGATACTGACATGATGTTGTTTAGTAGTCATGGCAGCCATCCAGAAGGAGGGTACACCTCAAAATATTCTATATCAGAAATCTTTGTCTTTGCCGTGAGGTATTCTTTAATTTGAGAGAAATCAAGGTGGGGTTTTATCAGCTGTCAACCAGAATCATCAAAATGAATAGAAACAAAAGCTTGACTAACACAATACATGAGCTTCACTTTTTTAAGTAAAATTACTGAGGAGAAATCACTTTTTGATTACATGTTACTAAGATGCATGTGCAAAATATTTATCTTGATTAAACCTTAGCTGAAAATAAACCATTTGTAACTGTCTTTAATAATTCTACTACAGTCAGCTAAGATGGTGGATGATGATTCAGGACATCAAACAGGCCGAACTTTATAAAAGAATTTAGCTGCATGTGCAGCAGCATAATGAGCTACATAATTATGGAATGACAGATGTTGTTGATGTAGGTCACACACTAGGGACCAATAAGGGCCCACTTATGTGGTATTAGTAAAAAAAATTATAGAGGGAACAGAGTGCTTCTAAAAGCTAAACTAACTAAAAACATCCAGTAAAAATCCACAGCTTACATGTTCTTTTTTCATTCAGAAGCTTTCCCCAGGCAGGAAAACTAATCCCAACAAACTCTTAATACCAGCGTGATAATCTTCTTCTCTATTAGTTCGAAGAGTGTGCCTCATCAAGATATTTTATCCCAAAAAAGTTTCAGAAATTCAAAGAATGTTCTTGTGTATGAATAAAGCCACTGTAATCATAGAAACAAACCTGACAGAACTCGTAACAGTAAGAGAATCCCAGTTCTGCTCATACAGAGGGGATCTGAGCTGATGAAGATGTTTTCAGCCTGATAATTGCTTTTATTAGCTATGATATCTGTGGAAGCCCTGAGCTGAGACCTCGGCACAGCCCAAGGTTTGTCCATATTATTTATTCATGGGCAGGCTAAATGAACATGAATGCAGCTGAGTTTGAAAGGAAATCCTAAGCTGTTTAACTCAGTCATTTTAGAATTAATTTCAGAATTATAAAGCTTTTGTTTTGCAAAATTCTTGCAGACAGTGGGGATTCTTATCAGCCACTGTGTCTCAATGAATTTATGCCAACACAACCTTCATCCACACCAGTGACGACGTCTGAGGGGATTTTTTATGCCTGGGCATAAACATACAGATCCAGAGCGTTCACACTGGATCACCATATAATCGAAGGTAGAACAGCTTCTTTTTAATTCTCATTTCTTATGAGCTCAGAACTTGATGAGGCTGCTTAAACCCTCCTCTCCTGGGGCTCTACTTAGAGCTTGGGTGCTGTAGTGCCAGTGTGGGAACTAGAGGATCTTTAGGATTATCTTTGGGACAGTTTTGCAGTCTCAAGCCCAAATACTCCAGTGACCAGTGGGACTGTTGAGGCCAGGACTTTCTATTTCCTCTCTGAGCTCAGTGCATCTGCTAAGCTTTATGTCCCGTCTTTCTGATCTTGCATGAAACCAACACTTACAGTCATTACTCCAGTGAAAATTCTTGTGACAAATGGAAGAACACAAATAAATGAAGGTCCTTTTACATTGTAAAAGCAATGTTCAGTACTGTGTTGTATTTGTGAAAAAGAAATGCAGTAGCCCTATGGCTATTTCTTGTTCAAGTTTTTTTTTTTCATTCACACCATAATTACCTGCTTTTTGGGTTAATAAATATGCTTAAAATGAAAAAATGGAATTCAGAAGAAAAGTGGAATTTGGGAAGAAACTAAAACAATTTGGAAAATAATAAAATGGATTTCTTAAGGTGCTACACAATATGTTTATATTGTATAAACAATGCTTAAATAAACTGGCAGTCATTGCAGAATAATAAAGGCTGCTTTAGAAATGGGCAGAAATTGGGGAGGAACTCTTTTTAAGTTTAAAAAGTTTAGACCTTAAGGCATAATCCCATCCATATTTACTTTATTTGTTTGTTGTCAGTGTTGTGAGTGCATTCATTTCAAGGCTGGCAGACTGAAAGAGGAAATAAACTGCTGTCTCCTGTTTAATTCTTGCCAACTGTCTTTTCCTTTCCAATTGCATGCAGCTGACACACCGCCAAACATCAGAATGTCATATGGGTCCATCGATGGAGGTTCCTTTGGCAGCCGTAACCCATTTGGGGGCCTCACAAGGCAGGGCTATCAGCCAGTAGGTAAGGGCAAGTTCTGCTACCTCAAATGAGTGTGCTTCTTCATACTCCATATGAAAAGTTCCTTCACACTGCATTTTACAGCTTCAGGACTCAACAAATCGCAGTGAAAAAAAAATTGAACTGACTTTATTGAATTGCTTCAGTTGGTAAGAAGTAATTTGATTAAGTTTAACCAACTTGTCAAGTTTTCTGCCCTCTTCAGCCACCTCAACCCTTGCCCAAAATTGAAAAGGCTTGCTTCCTCCAAAGAAACGCAGGACCAACTCATCTCAGTGACATCTTTTATTTATCTTTTTCTTTTTCTTTTGATGAATCTCATTACCACCATGTGGTCTCAGAGTCGTCAAAAGGTGGATAGAGTAATCAAAGAAGTCAGAGTAGGTTGAAAACCTACAAACAGATAAAAGAGATATTAATTACATTAAACAAAATATATTGCTATGTCTATCTGGTCTTTTGAATGGAATTTGGATGATGCAAACTATAACATTTCCATTCCTACCAGTGGCGTCTTGGAGGCAGCTTTCAGGTTCTTTGTTTGAAGAGAGGTCATTGTGAGCACAGGTGTGCCAAGTTACCTTATAGATTTACTGCTGAGCTTGGAAAGGGATAGGTGCGCTTGATTCTTTGTGAGGTACGTGCCAGTTGGGTGGAGATAGCAAATACATTCAAAGCTCTACTATTTTCAATTTTAACTTGACACAACTTAATTCATTAAGTTGGTTAAACTTGACAAATTTAAGTCAGTCTTACTCAAATAATTTAGTTTACTTCAAATAAAGGCTCAGGCTGTCTTTATTTGAGTGTAGTTAAACAGGAAAGTGGGAAATGAAAGAGGGGGAATACATGTGGCAAAAGTCATCCGGCACTAATCGAACCTGCAGAGTCCGCGTCAAGGACTAAGGTCTCCTTATGCGAGTTGTGCTCTGCGCCTCCACAGCAACCTGGTTGGTACAGGATCTGTCCCTGGTGAAGTTTGTGTCATGATTTCAGATGTCGGTTGCAAAAGCAGCTTTGCCTTTAATTGTTTCAAGTAAAGTAAAAGTAAAAAGTATTTTTTTTTTCAAAATTTGTAGCTTTTGAGTTAATTCAACACAGAAATGTAAGTTGCCATCACTAAACCAAAAGAATTAAGTGAAAGTAATGTAAAGTCCATAACTTGAACTACAGCCCAAATACACTTTGGAGAGAGCAGTTATAGCCAACATTATGGTTTAGTTTAATGTGTGAAACAAGTGGCTGTTACAACACAAGCATTAAGATTGTTGTGACCAAAACAGGAACCGTTTTCATTGTACTGGAAAAAATGTTGTTGTTGATTTAAAACAGGCATAAGTTATAATGTGAAGCAAATATATTCACACCCCTTAACATTTTCTACTTCCTTTCATGTTTTCAACCACAAACCTCATGTCATTAACCAATACAATGTAGAGGAGAACTATGATGTGAAATAAAAGTATCAGACAAAAGCAACCTGAAAAATATATTATTCCCCCTTATCATGAATCCCCTTAATAAAATCCTTCAGATGTCATCTAGTTGACATGCAGAGTTCAGCTGTGTGCCATTTATTTCCAGTATAACTGCAACTTTTTTGTTTCTGGTCAGTTGTTAGAGAACAACCAGCATCATGAAGATCCAGCAGACAGGTCAGGAGTTTAAAGCAGGGCTAAGTTGATGAGCAAAATCACCAACCTCTCACTGAACACATCATTCAATCCACCATCTGAAAATAGAACATGACTCAACTGGAAGCCTATATGTGTCCAACTAAACTAGTTGAAAGTAATCAGTATTATGCAATTTCCAGGCACTTATTGTCATTTTACACCAAAACTAAGTAATCTTACCTTCAGTTGTTTTGAAAAGCTATCTGTATCAAAAATGACGTGAAAGAAACTTGACATTGTAATTTAACACATTTAAATTAGTATTTTGTCTCTTCAAAAACTCCTGCACTTTCTTAAACTCTGCCTTCAAGAAGTCATCAAAACATCACTCCTCTATTAACTTTTAGCAATTATTTTTGCAGCGTTTCACTGAGAAGTAACTCGCATATCAAACTCAGCAAGTCCATTAGGTGTTTGCTAATTGCTGCTGGCTAGTTTGAAGGATCTCAGTGTGGGAGCTGAAATGGAGGGCTGCTCGGTGAGGTGTAACCTTGGAAACTACAGCTCTGATAAGTAGCTACATTTACAAAATGGCGCTAAGTCCAACCAAGTGTTTGGCACAGCTGAATGGTTTCCATGGAGATTAAAGTATTTCCCAAATATGTAGGACAGAATCAAGGCAAAATCCCAGGTATGAATTCGATGAGGGAATGAGAACATCCCATTTTCACATCATCATTTTAATCAGTGAGGAGATGGGAAGGTTATTACAGTGTAAGGTAAAATAAAATCTTCTAATATCAACATTTTATTTCACTTTCAGAAGTTGTGAACTTTTCTAGCAAACGCAAAGTAGGAGAATAGTTTCTAAACTTGTTTTTTCACTAGATGTTACTGTCATCACTGTGGTTTCATCAGAATCTACCTGAAGTCACCGTTGTTCCAGCCTTCAGAAGCAAACAGTCATACTCACGGATTATTAGTCAACACATTTGTCATTCATGAAAAAATTAATAATTCAAGCCATCTGAATCACAAGAGATGAAAAGCAAACAAATACATAATCGCATAAACCGGAAGTAGAAATAAAAAGAAACTCAATTTGATTTTCTTCTGTCAATACATTCACTGAGTGCAAGATTAAAGAGGATATGTTCAAAAACATTTACAAGTCTTAATGTGAAAAAAATTTCCTGAAGATATTCTGAAGTGACTTCAGCTCTTGGTCGTAAAAGAGACATGGACAGGAGAGCTCCTGTGTTTTATTTTACATATTCACAGCATGAAATACTAAAGAGGTGAGTCAGGAGAAACACTTTTTGTGTTTAGTTGCATCATCGTTCCAGATTCTTCACACAGACACATCTGAGAAAGGCAGAGTTCATTTTTCAGACAGTCAGCTTTGAGCTTCAATTAGATGCTGACGGGCTGAGAGGATTTCATCTGTTCTACAATAAAATTCATTTTTGAAGCAGTAGATAGGAGTGTGTGCTTGTGTATGTGTGTGAGCAGATGCTCTCATGCAGAGGTCACAGGTTTTCTGAAGGGTTAAGCGGTGTGAAAAGTAGCTTCATTGGATTTGATCCTCTTGGTGCTTTCATTAGCCTTGTAATGGGGTAGGAGTGAGACAAAAGCCTCGAGGCAAAACATGTTCAGCCAAGCTAGAGGTGTATGTGTGTAAAACAGATTTTCTCTGACCGGCTGAGAGAAACTCAACGCATGCAAGAGTGGAAACAGAATTGTTCCAGCTGTGGGAAGAATGGCTGTGGATTTTAGCTTCTTGCTGGGCAGACTGCCTGACAGTTGGGTGGTTGGTCGACTTCTGTTTCGACAAACACATTGCTAACTTTTGGGAGAACAATAGTTTTAATTTTTCTTTAATTAATTTAAAAAACTGAAGGGATTTTCCTTATTTTCCTCTCTCACCACAGAGAGGCAGCTGCAAAGGCACCTGCTCTAGAGCCTTCTCCAAACCGTTTGAAACTTTCTGAAGAACATCCACATTATGTTCGTATTTGTAAAGAATGTAAACTCCAGAGGAAATGAGAAAAAAATATTTAAATATAAAATAAATCTTTAATTGTTCTTTGGTGGTGAATTCCCAGTGTAGAGAAGCTAATTGAATAAAACTAGAAGTACACAAAGACCATCAGTAAAAATAAATCACTACAAACGAGAATACAAAGACCCTCCTCAAGGGAAGGCATCACTTACACGCTACAGAGCACATGCAGCTGATCTGTGGTGTAAACAACAGGAGCTTAGCTGATCATTGGGTCACCAGGCACACAAGTGAACAAAAAAACAAACCAAAGTGATTCCAAACCCTTCACCTCATTTTCAGAATGCTGTTTCACAAAACCAGGACAGTCACTTAGCTAGAATTTTCTGGATGTCCTGGTTTAATTTAGCCTGCACTTTGTTTCACAAAAACAATAGCACATAAGTTACTATGGCGATGTATCTTGTGCAGTTGGTCTGCTCAAGACCAGGCGAACAGCCAGACTTAGATAATACTGGAACCTTATCTAGTCAGTGAGATAAGGCGATTCAGTCAGAAACCTGCTATTTCTTTGCTTTAGTTGTGTGGAATCAATTAAAGGCTAATGATTCAATCCTTGCTTTACCTTAAATGAAAGAAAGAAAATCCTGAAATGCAAAACATTTCAGGAAAATTCTTGAAATGTGCTTCATTAGTTTGTTAAATAAATTAATAAAGTGCCAACCTTTCACAAACCTTGTCTGATGGTGCCTTCTTGGTGCAGGTGTTAAGCACAACCTGCATCAACAGGAGGCCATAGTCCTTGACCTGGCTGTCACAGTTTCAAATTCTGGACTGGTGACCTTTGCCCTCTCTCTCATTACCTACTTTCCTATTCTAGGACTTTCAACCAAAGGCCACTAGAGGCAAAAGAACCTTTGGAGAAAAAAAACAAAAAAACACGCCTTGCATACCAAGGCCTTTTGTAAAAGACTAACTTTTATAAAGCTAGATAGACAGATAGATGCAATTAACTCTCAATGAGTCACAAAATGTAATTTCCCATATCATGAACAATAAAACATGAAGTTAGTTTAGTTTCTTTCATAACTCCTTGCTTTATGATCTGAGATCAAAACTGAGATCACTCTCGTTAAACATGGAGAAGGTACTCAGAAATAAGAACACATGGAGAAGGGATTGAAAGGCCCATCACTTGGATCAAGCATGCTGGATGATGAATTTACACTGCAGCTGCTCCAAAATGCCAGGATCTGTTCAACCACAGTTGAACAGATCCTGGCATCTGAGGAAGCAGAGCTTTGGAAAAGTTTCTGTTTCACTGCAAAAACACAGAATCCTTGTTTTTGCAGTGAAAAACAAGGATTTCACTGTTGCTCAGTAAGGTAATTTTGTTGTGCTTTTGAACATCTATCCAAGTAAGAATACTGAACACAGTTGTGCCAACAGTCTCAGTCATAGTGAAACGGCACAGGCCAGCCCCGTCAATGCCATGAGACACCAGACAGAAAACATTGTGTTCACATTCATCCAAATATTCAGCAGAGTTCAAGACAACTCTACTAAGCCACCGTCAGTAGTCTGATATGTAAATATCTGGTTTCAGCTGTGTATTTTTGTTGAGTCCCGGACATGTGTCCCACAGTTTCCACCTGTATGTCCAATTCAATCATGTTCTTCACTCTGCCTCACTAAGTCATTATGGTCTAGTTTAGCAGTTAATTAAGGAAGAAAGGAAGGTTTGTCAGAGGAAAAGAAGAAAAGACCCTCAAAGTAGCTTTTTGTCTATAGACTGCAGAGACTGTAACCATACTGTACATCTGCCTTTGATTTAGTATGGCAGTCAGCTTCTCTCTTAAAATCACTTCATTTGTAGGCAGGCAGATGGAAGGCTAAGTCTCCAGAAAGGCTTCCTTTCATCGTAGTGGAGCCTGGGTACATTATGAGGGGAATCTGTGGAGGTGATGTGACGAGAATGTAGGCGGGATGGGGGGTAGAGTAGGAGCCTGTCAGATTTACCGGCTGTTGCTCGGGCTGATCTGAGCGGGAGCTCAGAAAATGATCAAAGCACAGGTTAAGTCTCTAATAGAGCTGTCGATTAGGCTAATCTCTCCACCCTCTCCCGACGAACGCTCCCAGCTCTCCAACGTCTCTCTCTGCCTAAGAGGCAGCATGTCAGCACCAACACAGCTCAGCATCTCATGCATGATGGCATGACAACACAAGTTTCAGTGTCAACACATATTCCCATATGCTGTTCTGATTAATGCAAGATTAAAAATAAAAGTAGACCAGATACATTACAGAACATTACATTTCGGTAGCTCAACAGCATCAAATAGCTGTTATGTTTGTGTTCATATTATTTGTTTTTAGCTGAACAGTGATGCTCAATGAGGTGTGAGTCATACCAGCTGGTCCTGAGTGCACAGTGGGCCACACTGGGGAGTATTATTATGTAAAATTGACTTTTTTGAGCTTTGGATCATATTACGTTGTTATCCCCTCATCAAAAACACACATGCAGTATTACTTTGATTCTTTCATGCATGTTTGAGAAATCCTTGAAAGGCATCTTCCTCTCTCTGCTAGCTGCTGCTAGTTTAGAGGAGCCATCACCTGGTGGAACTATATGTCTGCTGAGCTTAAAATACAAACTACTTCTCAGTAGCACAGTCCTAACGACAGTTGTAAAGGGCATTGTGTTGTGATGATGTGTTGAAAGCAAAGTTTTAGAAAGAACAGGAGCTTCTTAAAGACACACAGGGCATTTTCAAGGCATTAAACTGAGAGGTCAGTTTCTGTAACATTGTTACTTGATTGTGGTGGAAAAAACAACCCCTTTTAATATCCACGCATACATTTATCTCATTCATGTAACACAAATAGAACATTTCTACATGATGGAAATGTATTAATCAAACGATATCAAAACAAGTGGGTTCCCTAACATCACTCAACAGCCACCGATCCGTGTGTTTTCTTAGAAAAGGATGGGGTAACTCAGAGAGTGGGTTAGAGGAGATAAAACATACCAGATAAAATTATTATTATTATTGTTATTAAACCAAATTGAACAATCTGGTTCTATGGAGAGAAGTACCCTGAAGTATAGATAGCGATTTCTTAAAAAACAAGTGCACTACAGATGGCATCGCCTGAATTTTCTTGTGAATGATTATGAATAATTCATGAATCGATGCAATATTATATATATTCACACAGGGTTAGCAACTGCTTCCAATCATATGATCATGTAACATGTAAAATGTATAACCACATAATAGGGTTTTTCATTTTAAAAATTTCAGTTGATATGCAAGCGTTATTTCTTTGCTTTAGTAGTAGTCAGGAAGATTTAGATAAGATGGTATAATTATTTTCATCTAAAAATAGTTGAAATTCAACAACAGAAAACAGGCTTACCTCACCCGGAGGAGAGAGAAAATCTACTGACCTCAGAATCCCAACGTTCCTCCATCTTGGCGATTAAACTCAATCCCACCTGACCGCCTGCAGTAGGAGAAGCAGTCCGCCATTGGACCTGACCCGTCCATCGCTCCACATGGTTAGCTGCCTTTGATGAGCACCCAGGAAATGTGGGTCTGCTTTATTAAGCTGTAATGAAGCACGAGGCTGGGCTGGATCTGACAAAGCTGTGATGAACGCTCGCTCCTTCAGCTCCATGCACTGCTGATGGGCAGTAAGTGGCCAAAGTGGACCACGTGTCAGACACCCATGCTCAGATTAATGGACCAACTGAGATACCATTGATCCAAGCTTCTGTGGCCCTGCATCATAATACACAGCTGTGTTAACCTTAGCTTGAGTTTGCCTTGTAGATCCCAACATTACATCCCTGGTGAGCTGCTGCTGCCTTTCTGACTGCCTGATGATTTCAGGTATTCAAAAACAGTCACAGATTAAACTATTGATGCTTTGTGTGAACTCAGTTTGGAGCCTCTGGGGTTTTAGAGAACAATGTTTGTTTATTGTGCGGTTATTACTTAAAGATCAGGTTATTTCTGTTCAAATTTTACTTTCTGACAAACCTAATTTATACTGCATGTTTGCTGTGCCACAAGAAGATCAGCTGACTGTAAGAATAGTCATATCGATATCACAGGTAAAACTGTTCATGAGTTTAGATAAAGTTGTACGTCCGTCATACCTATAAGAGGCAGATGTGTTAAAAGTGTTTGTTTTGTTGAAATGCCACTGATTATCTCCAAGGAAAAGCATGCTGACAGTTGCAGTTTTTATTAATATGGCACAGCCTAGAATCACACTGGCAAAATGTCGGAGTAGTGCACTTATTTTCGTTCTGTTGCTGTGGACAATTATCTCTGCTGCCTGGATATGGACCTCTTAGCATGTCATTAAAAACATGAGACTAGCATACAGCAGCAGTGGCTTCAGTCAGAAGCTTTCTGAGAGTTATTGCAAGCCTGACTGCTACTGAGGATCCTCCCTGCCTACAGCGTCACCATCCACAAGATACTTGGATGATATGAGTGATGACATTTCATTTCCTTTGGGACAGATAAAGCCTATTTGAATTGAATTGAGCTGAATGAGGTTGATGTGAGTGTATCTGTATGAATATGATATAAAGGCAATGTCTTGTGACACGAAGGGCTGCCAAGAAGCCTCTTCAGATCTTGACAAGCATAAAAAACAGACCAACGGTCTGTAGGAAGTACGTTAAGTGAGAGGAACAGTGTGATCTTTTCCATCTCATTCAAATTGTTCAGGAAAACTAAAAGATGATTTCTCTGGGGTAGAGAGGTGAGGAGCTACCATGAGCTTTTTAAAGTGTTATCATTTAGACAATATGTAGGGCTTCTTCTTGTAATGGACATTGAACCAGGGATCTGGCTAAATAAAGATCTACTTATCCACCAAGAAACCCAAGAAGCACACCTGTATAATACACCTATAATAATTCAGTAAAAATGAATAAAACAATCTGCTTACCAGTAACAAAGGTATTTAGAAGAATTCAAACATGAGAGGGCAAGAAAGGCAGCAGCAGGCATCGTATTGGGCAAGAATGATTGATAATAGCAATAAAAGATACAACAATAAAAGAACAATTAGTGCAACCAATTTGAGAAAGTTCAGGAGTTATTTTTAGAGTAATCACTCAAAATTACAGCAATAATACCACAGATGACCACTGAGTAAAAATGCTGAAGTAGAGAGTGACGATCCCAACGTCAGAATGTGGGAAGAAGGAAAAAGTGTAGCTCCAATGAGGCTTAGAATTTACCATCCAAACTGATAATTGATGACATTTTGAAAGATATTAAGCTTTGATGCAGAATTTAAATCAGCTAAGTTCAGAATTATTATTTTTTTAATAATCCACAGATATTTGTAATTAATGTGTCTCATATTAACTGTACTCACTCACACACACATGAGCACCCCCGCATGATGCTGCTGTGTGTCTGCTCCATGGTAAGCTAAAATGCTAAAATCAATAATTCATCAGTTTTGATAGCTTTTTTCTGTAGCTAAGACAACAATTTTGAGAAAAATAATATTTCTAGCATTTAACATGCTTAACAGTCTGTCTCAACAAACCTTTACCTTACATTCAAGGTCCATCCAAAAAAGGCTTGCATCTCTTTCTGGGTAGTTTTCTAGAAGATTTCAAGTAGCATTTGTCTAAGTAGTTTCTGGTTCCGGCAGTGGAAATACATCCAGTCATATTTCCTGGGGAAGCTCCCGAGAAATGGAGGATGTAGAAGATCTGCAAAGATGTTTCCTCAGATGTATGGGCAAATGGATCTGAATGAGATACCTGTGTGCTATGATGTGAAGACTAGACCGTTACTTTTGCAGGACCAGCCTTCGGAGCCACTTTACATCAGAGACTGGATGGAACTTTTGAGGACAATAAAAATGTCTGATCAGTGAGGAGACAACCACTGACCTGGACTGTAATGAGATGGGAGCTCCTGATTAGACTCCTCTCTGATTTGAGAGTATAATTGTACAGGTTGCAGATTGTGTGAAACATGGCATTGATGATAATTTATCCCCAGCATGGCGGGGCTGTCGCCCAGTTCAGAACAAGACATGAAGGCACTTTGTTTTGATTATTCTGTTCTTTTAAAAAGAGAGAGAGAAGCTAACTTTACTGATGATCATCACCTATAATCAGTTCACTGCAGTTTCTCATTAGCAATTTTAGATATGCTAAGTAAGAATATACTTCACAGCTTTATTTATTATTTATTCACTTATTTATTCACAATTATTTATTCAGATACTTGCTCTGATTAATTTATCTGTGAATATAAAATTTTCTTTTCTTTTGATTGTATTTACTAAAACATAAATAACAGTTAATGCTTTATTATCAAATGTAATTAGACAATCAGTTATTTTCAATTGAGTTATTAATGTAATATTTTGTAATATGTCATATTTTTCTGAACAAAAAAACAAACTATGCCTCTTTTTAACCTTTAAGAGGTTGAGAATCCAACATTGACAGGAGACAGACCTTTAAGTTCTGAAGGAACAACTATGATTCTTTATTTTTCCTCTTGCTCAGTTGTAATAACCTTAAGTCAGTCAGAAAATCCAGGAAATCTTTATGATCAAAGTAGTTCTGTCATTATTGCCAAATTTAATCAATTTAATGTCATACATAACTTCACGTTGCACATGTATTGTTGTCCATGCACCTATTTTTGACAAAGGCTTCCAGTTATGATTATTACTCATTTAAACAGTGTTATTCTTAAGATCAGAATATATCTATATATATTCTGATCTAAATATATATAGATCAGAATATCCTGGTTAAGAAAACCTCCTGAATTCTCACAGTTAACAGAATAAATAATTTAACTTCTTTATTTTACAGTGCAGGGAATGAACAGGCTTCACAGCAGATGTAATCACAGATACATTATTATCCATTTTTACTATCTGGCATATGTTATGTAGCGTGATTTATTTTATAGGAGAAACATAAATGGAAGATGGATGAGCTTTATGTTAAAGCTTTATGTTAAACTTGTGGTCGTTCTGATTTAATGTCAGTGTTTTTCAGTTGGAAAACCAACCTTTTTGCAACAGTTATCAGCTGACTGCACATTATTACCTGGAGAGTTTATCGGGGATGTAAAGTTAATGATGTTCAGTCAGAATGTCACGGTACTCGTACAGGTACTTTTCAAATGTCTTATTTATGTTTGACTTTTGTCTGCCTCAATGACACACTAACATTTATTACATTCTTTCTTTTCACACTGTTGAGTATTTTGACATGTCTATAATTCTGTAGATATGCACTCATGATGAAGTCAGAATGAAAATTATTTTGAGTAGTTAATAGTTTGCAGTATTTGACTGAAGTGTGGGTTGATGTGTTTTTGCATGGTGCTTATGAGGGTCATGATATGTATTGCAGCTTCAGACCAATAACCTTCATCCAACACACCTGTCATGTAGTCATGACATCCTTCTGAACAGGAAGAATCCAGCCCACAGATTCCAACCTAATGATTCTGTCTGTTGCATGATCATTACTGCAAAGAGACTCTTCATCAGAGGTGGTCTTCCATGTCCATTACTCATTGTAATAGACATGCTCCATATTCATTTTGGAGCAATAGATCTATGTTGGGTAAATTCTCAAAAAATTTAATCATAGAGTTACATACACAAAAACAATTAAGGGACAACATCAAGTTATTTGAACTGACCCAAGTAATTTTAGAGTTTATTAGCTTTGAAACGTGACTGAAGCTCTTCAAAGCCGTCATTACCATTTAGATGCTCACACAGTTGATTAGCAACTATCTACTCAAGAATTTCATAAAAGAAAGGAAGACTAGATATAGGTATGTCATTTATCAAAGCATCTTGATCCAGAGAAGATTTCTTACATAAAGGCTTAATGACCGTGTGGCCTGTGGTATGATGTGTTTACTGTGGCTAGGTTAATCATATCAAAAATTGGGGCAGTGATCAAAAAGAACACTTCCTTCAATATTTTGGGTTAGGGTTGAGTCTAACATAGTTGAAGTTCAAGGTTCAGATGAAGCTAAAATTTTTGATAACTCACATAGTTCAATTTAATACATTTCAAATATTTCAGTGTTGCTGACTCCCATCTCCATCACTAATTTTCACAAATTTTTACTTGATATTGAGATGCCTTTATAAGTCATTGAACACTTGATTCATATATCTGTTATTTCCTATATATTCATTGAAGGCAAAGAGAAGTTCCTTAATTTCATATCAAGACAAACATTCTTAAGTTGGTGAAATTACGGTCCAGAGATGACAACATTAGCAGAAACGTCCATCCATCCATCCATCCATTTTCCTACACCCTTGTCCCTTACTGGGGTCGGCTGGTGCCTCTCCAGCTATCGTTTCGGGCGAGACAGGTCGCCAGTCTGTCGCAGGGCAACGCAGAGACAGACAGGACAAACAAACAAGCATTCACACGTAGGGACAATTTAGAGAGGCCAATTAACCTGACAGTCATGTTTTTGGACTGTGGGAGGAAGCCGGAGTACCCGGAGAGAGCCCACTCCTGGACAGGGAGAACATGCAAACTCCATGCAGAAAGACCCGGGCCGGGAATCGAACCCAGAACCTTCTTGCTGCAAGGCAACAGCTCTGCCAACTGCGCCACTGGGCAGCCGTAGCAGAAACGTGAAGCTATATTTTGGTAATTTCTAACAACTTTGTTAAGCAAGATTACATATAGAATAATTTGCATAAAGTGGAGAGGGAACCCACCCACACACACACAGGGGAGAGTATGCAGAAAGACCTTGGCCATGATTTGATCCCGGGAACTTCTTCCTGCCAGGCAACAACACTAACAACTGAGTCGGTTCTTTCCATGAATAGAAGCTCTGCTCCTGCAAAAAGATATTTTCTAAAATGAATAAAAAACATCATTTTAAAATACTACTACTGCTGAATTGCACATTTAGGATACAAACTGTACCTGACCATCACTGTTGTATTCTAAAATGCATTCGTATCAGTAATTAGGGCAGCAGCAGAACGGTTGGATTAGTCATGAACAGCTGAAGCTTGTACCTGCTTATACAAGGCTGGTTTCATTTTCTCGCTAAAATGCAGATAAAAGGAGCTTCATAGCATGGCTACAAAACTTTCTTATTTGCATTTATATACAAACACAGCATTTGATAACAGACTACAGTCACATGTCTGCTGCTAGGAAGAGTCCTGTGGTCCTTATTATTGTTTAGGCTCCGTTTGAATTTGTTACAATTATGTTCATATTGTGGTGATTCTGTTTGGAGTAAAAACATGTCTTATTGTTAAACAATGCAGTTTTTTTTATCAATCCACCTCCATTGTCACCATAAGGTCTGTCATTCCGGTGTCTCTGAACAAACAACCAGAAGCTCTAAATCTTGAGAATGTGCAGTGATTTTTGCAGGGTTGTACATGTCTTATGATGTTGTCTTTCTCAAACTGTTTTTCTTCAAAGCCACACAGGTCAGCCCTTCAGAACTACAAGATGTGTTTCAAGAAGCCTCCTCCAATATCTTCCAGATCAACGGCAATGGTAAAGTCATGACTCACCACATAAACTCGGTGTGGTTTGGATGTGTGTGGGTGACATAAAAACACACGCCTCTTTAAATTCTAGGTTTTATGTACTTTGTAAATGTCTCCTCTTTGGGATTTTTTATTGACCTTGACTCATGCCCTTAAATTACTAGGAACTTATTTAGCTGGTAGTATTTATTTATCCTCATTGACAAACTTTGAGAAATCAAGTACTTTTATTAAAAAAACAAATAAATAAATAAATAATCTCAAGTAAACCATTAAAGTTTAATTTAAGGAACACATGGACCACAACTGCCAGTAAATAGAAATAATCTGCCAATACTTCAGACGCCCTCTTAAAACACTAAGAACTGCCTAGTCTAAGCCAATCAGCACAAAGGGAAAGAAATGGTACTCCTGCATTGACTGCCCTGTAAATGTCAGCCAATAGCATGTCAAGTCAAACCTGCCAAGTCTCCTGTTTTGGCTGAGAAGCCACCGTATTTTACCCCTCTTACCCACAATGCTCCTATATCCATATTTTCCTGTAAATTTCCTGTATTAGGACATAATAAGTCCAGCCCCCACTCTTATGGTAATCTGGATCGACTGATGATCGTACACTCATTGTTCAATTAGAACAGGACAATGGATTTTAATCTCTCTGGGTATTTATTGACAGGATGATTCTGTGATTATTATCGTTACTAAAACAATGTGGTCATTTTGAAACAATTCCAATTAATTCATTAAAATATTAAGCTTGTTCAACTGATTCTTAAAGTGTGTGGAAATGTGTGTGAGATCACACATGTCCTCAAAAATGTGTTTCATGCGTTTGTTTCTTCAGTTGTCATCTTGGAGAAAAATCTTCAGTCACTGGGAACTTCCAGAGACACAACAGAGCTGCGACAGAGCTTGTGAGTAACACACACACACACACACACACACCATACACATCCTTGCTGTTATGGCTAAACATTCTTATTTTCTCTTTGTTTTTAAATCTTATTGATTGTTGTTTTCAGCCAAGCTTCTACAAATGGCCAGATACATTGTTGACAAAGAGTCCAATCTAAGATGATTGCACCCATTTAAAATGCATCACCTCCTGCTGTTTTAGCTGGCATGTCATCAATCCCATCCAACAATTTTATGACAGCCTTGGAAGCTCTCAATGCTTGGCTGCTTTTACTTTTACCTGTCTGTATTTTTCTACTGCACTGATGCTGTTCGATAAAAAAGAGAAAGAAACAAGGCATCCAGTTGTTCCAAAAGATTTACACAGAATGATGCTTTTGTTCATTCAGTTGTAATCCAGATTTATGTATAAGTAGATCCACCGCTCGTTCCCAGTCTCTGTTAGCCCAATATTTACAGTACTTGTAATCTTCACAATCCTATGCACTTTTCAATGTCTTATCACATTTCATTCTTTCATGTGAGAGACCAGCATAATGTAGCGCATAATTGTTGAGTGATTTTTAACATTTTCAGTAGTTTTTGTGGTTGTCTTTACTCAACATTTAGTAACAGAAGCACAGGGGAAGACAGGCAGTAAATGGTCAACCCACTAACTGAAACTTAGGACAGCTAACCTGACAACTGACAGTGTTGATACATGGCGCAAAAATTTTAGTTTACACCAGAAGAGCTACCATCTTGCAATCTTCTCCCTCAGTCACCGGAACCAAATGAACATGATCAGTGGAAGAGCCTGTTGATATGAACACTCACCCCATCTGGTCCTGGAGGAAAGGCAAGAAGAAAAACAATTCCATAAGAAAATCATAATCAGTTTAATTTGGTGTTAATAATCCTGAACATTAGACACAATACTGTCTAAATTAAAAATGTGTCTATTATTTCTCTATAACAAAGTATTATGAATTAATAGTTAATCTGCAACAACCTAATATCACCTCAAGTTTACATAGACAATGAATGATTAAAACATATATATATTAAAGCAGGGAAAAGGTAGAATATGCCAGAGATATTTATTCACACATTGTGTTGATGTGGTTTTCCACCTCATCCTCCTCCACTCTTACACAACCAGCCAGCATCACTTTCCCTCTCAAACCCACATTAGTGTGGGGTCCTGTTGCTTTCTGGCCATGCATGAGTAACTGTAGGTGTATATTTTATCTGAGATGCATATTTACATGTCACATGGAAATGCACAAACCTGCAGCTCTGTGTGTGATAACAGTGAGGTGGCCTTTCTTTTATAAGTCTTTATGGCACGGAAACAGTTATGTATATT
The DNA here is from genome assembly GCA_902982915.1 of Phalloptychus januarius. NCBI lineage: Eukaryota > Metazoa > Chordata > Actinopteri > Cyprinodontiformes > Poeciliidae > Phalloptychus > Phalloptychus januarius. The sequence continues at coordinate 17,838,661 of CADWAE010000481.1, forward strand.
CCTGGTGGACCAGGAATCATAAATTAAAAGTGTCTGATGTAAATCTTTAAAATCTATGAATGAATGTCAATATTCTTTTCAGTTAAGAGACAATAACACTGTGGAGATATCGTAGATGCACAGAACAAAGTTTACAGAACTTCAAAGATGTGTCCCTCTGATTATGTATTTGGTAAACTGGAAATAAATCTGGGATTTTGATACAAACTGATCTGATCACATTGTTCACCCAGATTCTGCTTCAGATCACTCTGCTGCGGTCAGATAAACCGAGAAGAAGAATTCTGAACGCTGCTTGATGTTTTCAGCTAAGATATTGATTGGGCTGCTGTGATGAATTGACTCCACTTCTACATTGGCAAGGTGTCATCATGGCACTCTTGCTTTTGTGACTTTAGTCACTGCTTGCTTTTAAAAAACATGTTAATTTGTCAGGTGAATCGATGTGAGGGCAGCAAGCTGAGTGAAGCAACTCCAGCATGTCTTCTTAAAGACTGTCAGAGCTCAGAAGATTGGACACTATCAGTTAGAATCCTGAAATTATGACTGCAGTCTAAGAACAGCCAGCACTCCTTCACTGTGCTCTGCAGAATGCAGATCCCACTCGATGCCTCCCCCGGGCCTCACACCTTCCCCTGCAGCCAGCTGCTCCCAGCTTCCCTCATCACAACCAGCCCGGCCCCAAAGGAAAAGCAAATGGCAGACACACAGGAGAAACATACGACCAGAGTGGCTGATTGAAATTTGCAGAATAAGCATCTCCACTTTCACCATGCTGTTTCTAACTGGAAGCAGGCAGCGGCAGGACTCTGACCAGCTGATTTCCTGCTGGGCAGTGATGCTGTTCAGGTCCAGAGAGGTGGACGAGATCTGATTGTTGTGAGTGGGACTCCTGCTGACGCACTGATGAATCATTGCAGATCATCAGAACCAATGCACGGGTCAGACGGCATTTTTAGATGATAGCTGACATTTTAAAGATATATGTTCTGTTTCTCTCACTGATAACAGCCAATGATAACAGCCAATGAATTAATTATTCATTAAGAAGAAGGAGCTGATTTCATTCAAATAAAAAGTTTTTTTCTTCTTTTACCCATTTTAGATTACTGTTTTATTATATAAAATCTAGATTTCACCCAACAACCAGTGGCGATAGGCATCAACTGCCTGCAACCCTACAAGGACAGATGGATATAGACAATGGATGGATGGAAAAACACTGTAGTGTTAATGACTGTAGAATCTTCTCAACATGTTTTAAAGGAAACATTCTGACAATGATGACAGCTACATTGTTTAAAGAAAAAAAATAGAATATGCAAAATGAAGAAAGGCAAAAGAATCAGCCGCGGTCACAGTTTATTTATTCGTTTATTTTGAATTCACTGTAAAGCCGTTACTTCCAACAGAATCAGAGGCTCTGATTATTTAACAGATTACAGTAAAATTGATTTTCGTTCACAGGTTATTTTTAAATAAAATTACATTATTTTTGCAGACATAATTTAGGTGGGGGAATGTTTTATGATCTGATGAAACCCAGTATCAACTTTTGTAAAGCACCAAAAGGAGCTTTTCAAAATTCTCTCATTGAAAAATTAATAAATGAATTAGCCTATAGAGATGAGCAATGATCTTAGACGACCTTTTAATCATAAGTAAAACAAAACAGCCCAACAAGAGATTTAACCAGATTTTTTTGTTTGTTTATTTTGCCTTCTTCACAGGGGTCATCTGAAGCCAGGTAAATTGGTTGTGCCATCTAACCACTGGAGGTCATGGTGGATCTCCAGTTTTTGTATTTCTTCCTGCCCAATCCACTTCATCCATCCAATGGTGGGTGATTTACAAAACAAAAACCTCTGGTTCCAGATAAATTCATTCCTCTGTATAAATCAGGACTGCTTCCATTTTCTTTAACTAATTCTGGATCTGAAAAAAAAAGTATCATCACTGATCGTTTTGAGCTGTGTAACGTCCCGGTTCAAATTCTTCCTTTCTCAGTTTTTGAACAGGCCTAAATGGCAGCTCCCTTGAAATCATCACATATCACATCACACCACTTTTTTCTTTCCCATCATGAATAGAAAACTTTGTTTATCTTTCCTTCCAAAAACTCCCTGGAATTTCCTGGAATTAGAATTTCCTGGAATAACCTTCATAGAAACGGGTCACACTGACTCCTGGGTTGCTCACTGTTTGGTCTCCTGACTTTTGCCTACCATTTCATCGGAAGCACGTATTCCATCAATCTGTCCACTTTCTTACACTTACCTAATGTGAAGTTGCAGGTTCAGCAGCCTAAACAGGGAGATCCAGTCTTCTCTCTCCCCAGCCACTTGGTCCAGATCCTATGAGGGAATCCTAAGGCGGTCCCAGACTAACAGGGAGACATCAGATCTTCCTCTGGGTCGCCTCCTGGTGGGACCTGAACACCCACCAGGGAGGCATCCAGGATCCTAACCAGATGCCTGAGCCACCACTTGGTTTACTTCAACACCACCCTTTAATTGTGCCACTGATCCCTGGTGCTCCTCAGCTTTTTGCTCCCAGAATGGGAGGTTCAGGAGAAAAATATAAGCAAATCCCCAAATGCAGATATTATTTCTGTTGTAGATTTTCTGCAGTGTTTGGGATTATATTCCCAAAATGTTCTTCATCCCAGGTTCAATAATTAATTAACTTTGACTTCTGTTATACCATGAAAAATTCTATTGACTACGTTTTGACATATGCCAAAAAAAGATGTCATTTAAATATAAATATTGCTTTACATTGTTCTGACATTTGCTGAACAATTTATTTCCCATTGAGATTTATTGTCATAAATACTGGGTCGAATGAAAATTGACTGACATTTTCAAGTCTTTATTTCCATTTATTATGATGATTTATGAGAGTCAGTTTACAACAAATGAAACAAGACATGGAGGACTAGAATATTACCTAAGAATAAAATAAAACTGAAATGAAAAATATCTTTAATATAGGCTTAAAGGTTATTTTCAAAAAGTAGTTTTAATTTGAGAAATGAGCCTCATCTGAATGCTTATTCCTAACTTATTAAATATATGTATTAAATATTTTTTTAATATTTAATAATATAATTTAATATTTACAGACCCAAAGTTATGTTGACAAGCACCTTCTGTGGTCTGCTGGTCCTTCCCCGGCCATCAGTTTTCTAGGGATCAATATCTGAGTAACCACAACTGAGTCGTTTCTGTGTAGCAGCCCGTCTCTGCACACCAGACCGACACAGTGTCAAGTCAGGAAAATTGCAAGGAGGAGTGATGTGTGTATTATAACCCCAGGACAACCTGACAGCGTGGATATTTAATAATAGTCTTAACCTGGCTTTCTAGGAGACATGCTGCAGAGTTATGAAAATGGTTGTATGTTCTACCTCTTCCCTGAGCGGCACTTGTCACAGACAAAAAGCTAACTAAAAGAAGGGAGAGTATGGATGTTATGATGTTGAGTTAGGTTAATCATCACTATGCTACTCAAATAAAATAAACCCATGTTTAAGAAAGCTGCCTCAACGTGATAACTATGATAAAATTAACCTTTTTTTAGGATATACTGTAAATCTTTTAGTGCGAATTCAGGCAAAGTCAGTAATGTGATTAACACAAATCGAATGATTAAGTGACGCAGTTCCAAAGGTTTAATAGTTTGAGTCAAGCAGAACTGATCTGACCGTTTCCATAGCAACGCAAGACATTCCCCCAGCACTCATTGTAGCAATGACCTCATTGGTGACATAGATCTATGTCATAGATCAAAGCACATGTGAGGTTATAAATGCTTGCATCTCAAAACATGAGATAATATACAAACACCTCTTTGACCCTTAGTACTGCGTTTTGGATTGTTATGATGGTAGAGATAATAGCCACTCTGTTTTTACCACTGAGTTTTGGTGTAGGATATTTAGTTACAACAGGAGTGAGGAAGGTTTGTAACAAGCTACTACCTGGCATCACATTTGATATAAGTAACTATAAGGATGAGTCCACTGACTATGATATCTTTGACACATATCTTTTCAATCCTTCCCCGGCTGGGGAAGTTTGCTGTGAAAAAGACACCCAGTCTGAAAGCTCAACTTCTGAGGATGACAGTACCCCATCAATCCGCCCGAAAGAAAGTCACAGATCGTCCAAGAGCTCAAACGTCCTTGGCTGAACCTAAAAAGATTACTTCTATTTTGAAGAAAACTACCAAATATCCAAATACATACGTACAGACCCACTATCCCGATTTCAACATTCATATGGAAAGGAGAAAATGGCCAGCTAAAAAATCTTGTCCATTATTTTGACTGACTGCATGTTACATCTGTCGTGCTTGTTGAGGATTTTGACCTCTGTTGCTGGATTTTTTTGTTGACTGACCACTACAGGGCTTCGGTTAGAAAGCACACTGGTCATCAGATGTTGAAATAAGTTTACTGTTGTAAGTCAACGGTGCAAATAATGTGAAGCAGTTTCTGAAATACAGAAATATACAATAAATTACTGTTGTATAAATATAAATAAAACAATTCAAAAGTAAATAAAATACATCAACATTAATTCCCTCTGAGATAAGGGCTGTTTGTATTCAAAAGATGCAAAACCCAGAAGCAATCTAGCACCAACTGGTCAAAGCTCAAAACCAAGTGCTAGATAGCTTCAACAATTTCAACTATGCCAAAATAACGATGACATTAACAAAGCTATTGTTAAATACCGGCAGTTAAATAACTCTGTCAGTAGTGATGATAATTAACTTCAACCTATTTATGTCAAGTGACTAACACCACTACTTACATCATCAATGACTGCGGCACCGGTCTCAACAGCAAACACAAAACAGATCAACTGATAAACATCAGAAGAAGAAAACAAATGGAACAAACCTCCTTCAAATAAAAGGAAGTACTTCAAAATAAAAGCATAGGCATGAGTCGCCAAAGTACTTGAAGAATTAATAACAGCGCTCCTCCTGATTTTTAGTATGGCAGAAATCTTAGTCTGCATGTTTTTTTCCCCTGGGTTTTGGCATTGGATATCTTGATTACTTCAGGAATGCGGAACGTTTTTGACAAACTACAGTGGTCCCTCGTTCGGGGTTCGGTTCTGAAAAAGTTCCACAATAAACAAAATCGGCGAAGTGGTTTTTCCCTATTCAAATACATGTTAAAGCCTCACCCCACTTTGCACTCTTTATAAATCTTTCCAAAACTGTCATTAACATTTTCCACATTATCACACAGTTTACACTCTCAGAAATCTACATAATTTTAACAACATGATGAAATTCTGAATGATTACTCACCCATCCATCCATCCATTTTCTATACTCCCTTGTCCCTTTGTGGGATCGGGAGGTGCTGGTGCCTATCTCCAGCTAATGTTCCGGGCGAGAGGCGGGTACGCCCTGGACAGGTCGCCAGTCTGTTGCAGGGCAACACAAAGGACAAACAACCATGCACACACACTCAAACCTAGGGAGAATTTGGAGAGACCAATTAACCTGACAGTCATGTTTTTGGACTGCGGGAGGAAGCCGGAGTACCCTGAGAAAACCCACGCATGTACAGGGAGAACATGCAAACTCCATGCAGAAAGATCGGGGTCGGGAATCAAACCCAGAACCTGCTTGCTGCAAGGCAACAGCTCTACCAACTGCGCCACTATGCAGCCCTGATTACTCACCCAGTAAAATATATTACAGTTGCTCTGATGATGCTGCATCCCCACCCTGTTTGTTCAAAAATCCAACTTTTTGATTGAAAAGAAAATTGCCAACACACCGTGAAGTAACACTAACGTATTAAAGGAATCGATATGAAATCTACAGTTTAAGAACACAGGCTGCAATATAGACCGTCTCTCTCTTGGCCAATCAAGACACAAAACAAAGCGCTTTGATGCCCATTGATCCAATCAGGATACGAAACAAAGTGGTCTGATTCATACAGTAGAATTTTGTCACAGAATTAAAAAAATGCAGTGCTGCATAAAAAAAAGTCAGCGAAACAGTGAGACCGCAGAAGATGAACCGCGATATGGCGAGGGACCATTGTAAATTAATAATTAGAATGGTTAAATCAGGATAAGCTGTTTGCCTCTTACCATTCACAACAGTACATATTTCTTAGATGGTAGATGTAGTGGGAAACCTGTTCAAAGAGTCTCACCAGTCTGTTTCTATGAATCACTCTCACACACAGTGGCTTCCAGTCACTAAAACTGAACAAATTGTGATGTTTACAAGCAAAAAAAACAGCATAGTCAGCTGTTATCAATTTATATTTCCAAACCAACCCACCAGTCAGTGATGGTTGTTAACACAGTTCATCATTAAAAGCATCTGATTTCCAGGCCAATTTAAGAAATTTCAAATTAAGTCACTATTTTATTGGCAAAGAGAAAAGAAAACACAGTCCATGAACTCACCTTTTTCAGAGGTTATGATAGTTATTTCACAATATTTCAAACAGAGTTCTGGCTCAGCTCCAATTTGTGCCACACTGTAATATTAACATATCAAACTAAAAACAAAGGACTGCTTAACAGCCAATAAATATTCTATACACTACACGCTTTTCTCTTTTCTCTTGGTAACATATTGTGTTTTATCAGCAATTCTGTTGAATGTGAGTGGCTCATTTGAACAAGGTTATTTTCTCACAGGTATTTTTGCTATGGACCACATGCTAAATTTGTGGACAAGTTTAGCATGTGAATAAGTTTAGCATGTTCACAAGCTAAACCTGCTTCTCGTGAGAAAAAGTAGTGATTGCTGGAAAGGTTTTCCAAGGTAGAACATTTTCTGAAGTCTGTTTGTGGGTTATCTATGTGAAGTGAGTAGTTAGAGAAAAACACCAGACCCATGTTGCAAATGCTCACAATCACTTAAAAGAATATTTTTGCAAGCATTTTGTTTTTATGTTGTTGTTAATTTTTGTCTTTGAAACTGAAAAGTGAGCTGATAAAGTTACTAACTATGAGAAAAACGAACCCAGTGCCAGAGAAAACACTGTTTTCACCGCCATTACCTACAGACACAGCATGGTACTGCAGGCCCATGAAAAAAATCGAAATCTACCATAAACTGTAGATATGTTTTCAAACACTGAGGGAAAAAATTGCAGAGCAGGAGCTTACATTCATCTGATTTAAATTAAACAATATTTAACATAGTACTCTTTCTGACATGAAACCTAGGAGAAGGCACCAAACTTCAATCTAGTTAGACCTTTTAATTATATTCTATGCAACTATGTTCTGCTACAGCTAACAGAAAACAAGACAAACAACAGCCCATGTGGAATAAAAGCACACTTGATATTTCTGTGTTGACAATGAAATGTCGCTGTGTGTCTTTTGGTCTGGAAGAAGTCTCTAAAACATCTGCTGCCATCAGAAGGTCAATGTTTGTGTGTGTTCATCTCAAACTGGTTAATATTTTATGGGCCACGTTGACCTCAGACAGAGAGATCAGACAAACGTCTCTCTCTCTGACATGTAGCCTTTTCTACATGGGTGCGTTAATGCCATGGGTAGTCCTGCATCAGCAAAACCATAGCTAGTCATAAACCTGAAATGTTTAAGTCAAAATGTCTTTGAAAATTGCAAGGAGGAGTGATGTGTGTATTATAACCCCAGGACAACCTGGGCTGGACAGCATGGATATTTAATAACAGTCTTGCTGACAATACAGCCAGAGATGGTGGAAAGCAAGATGGGAGCTGTTCTGATTTCCCGTCAAACGGGGGCTGGGGGGCGCACCGGCTTATCCTGTGGGAGCACAATGAATCTATGTAGCAATAATAATATTACTCAAGTAAAAGAAAAAGGTACAGTGCAGTAAAACTACTCTTATAAGTATCTTTGTTTCCCAAAACAAAAAGTTACTGAAGTGCTCTTGCTGGTCAGATGCAGTGATAGTTTTGTTAGATAATGATAGGGTTAGATAATAAAACATACAAAAATTATTATTATTTTTTTATTCAAAGGAAAACCTCAAGGTACACAGTGTGTACAGCCGTAAAGCTGCAGGTGCTGCTGCAGTAATCTATACTCTCAGTCACTTACAGGCAATTTAGAATCACACAGAAGAGCTTCAAAAGGAAATCAAACTTAAAACTATGTGAACTAATAACTTCTGATCACATAATAGCAATGAACCATAGCTGCCAGGGAAAATCATTGCTTTAATTCAGTTTAAGTCAAATTGCTCCATAGTTTCACATCACAGACTGAAATGTTAAACTTTTTCTTCTGGTTCTGATCTTTGAATTTACATTTCCCCCTAACCTTCTTTTGAAAATAACTTTTGAAATGTTTCTGGTAACTGTTCATTTTTTACTTTAAATAAGATAGACACTATTAGAAAATCCACAGTCAATACGTTTTCATAATGCGTTATTTCTAAATAATGGGTTTTGTGAGCCAGCCAATCTCATTGATAATTGCTTTTTTTGGTAAAAGATTTGTGTTTGTGGCTAATAAAGTGGCCAGTGGATTATATGTATGGATGCAATATATATTCTGAGAATATGCTTTCATCTCATCTTATGCCTTCCAATAAACCAGTACTTTGTCTCTGCCCCAGACATTCCACTCAGCAGCAGACCAACAAAGTCATCACCAGCACAAGTCATCTCATCAAACAGCTCTCTGATATAATCAGCGGCTCTTCACGGGTATTTTATGCTGCCATTCCTCCCTCATGGGTTGTCACATTGAAGAATAAACAGCAGATTACACAATATCTGTGCTAATTAAAGCTAATCTTGTGTTGCACAGCAAGATCGTCTACGTTTGACCAGACTGAAGACTGAACTCTCAGATTCTGTGCAGCGCTACGGGGATCTTCAGAAGGTAGCTGGAATTCAAAGCCATGTTCCATTGGCTGTTAGGAGATAAATCTACTGACATTTCTGACAGAGAACCATACATATCTGTTCATATGGAGGCAAGAATAAAAAAAAATATTTTAATATAGAGGAGAAATCAGTTCTCTTGACCCTCTCTGTTCCTTTGGTTCTTTTGCAGAAAATTGCAGAGCGATCAAGGGCCTTGCTCCCTCCAGCACAAAAAGACAATAAGAAGGTGAGTTGATGCAGTGGGTGAAAATCCACCTTTTTTCACCACCATTCATGTGAGAGTGGCTTGATGAGCTGAGACGAGATGAGCTGAAATGAGATGCCCTTTGTACCTACACAAGAGCTTCTATGAAGCGCTGTGTAGTGCATTCCACTCTGATATACTTGTGGCACATAACTTGATGAAACTTATACCGTTTCATGACTGTTAGGAATTATTTTATTATCATTGCGTGAACAGATCAGAGCTGAGGGTTAATAACTGGAGTGTTTGATGTTGAGCACAGTTGTAAAAATACTTTGGTGAGCTGCTGCAGTTTTTGCCAGCTTTACTGTTTTTTGCTGAAATTCTGTTATCATCACCTTTATTAATCTGTCTGTCTGAGCCTGTGTATTGGAATCTATGTGAAGGTTTGGGTGAATGTATGATTTATTTACCCAAAGAAAATCACCTCCATCCATCCGTCCATCCATCCATCCATCCATCCATCCATCCATCCATCCATCCATCCATCCATCCATCCATCCATCCATCCATCCATCCATCCATCCATCCATTCGTCCCAGAAGGATCAGTGCTGCCCCCTAAAAGTGTGGCATGTACTTCCTTCCTCACCTATTGCATTTGTACTGCACATTTATGGCCAATCAGAAGGACACAGATTCATTAAATATACTAGACAGACTGTGGAGCATCAATATGTGTACCACATGTGTGATCAGATATATTCCTGATGAAAGGAGAGACAGTAATGAATGTGCCAGCTGCCTGCTTCAGTCAGAGTGTGTGACAGTAAACCACCAGAGGTGAGGCACAGCTCCTCACTGCTGCATCTCACTGTTTTCCCTTGTTGAACATGTAATGAGTAAATGCAGCATTTTGCTCTAAAAATATTGAAATTATACAGTTTTTCAACTTGATGTTTCTACAAATTTATAGAACAGTCGATTGGACAAACTGGTTGTCTTTGATGTCAGATGAGGCACCGCCTTCCCTGACTGCACGCCATTAGCAGAGAGAAGACAAATTACTTGTTGAAGTTGAATTTTAAAATGGTTGTGGTTAAATCTATAACAGTGGTTGAGTTAAACACAGACAGCCTACTGGAGCAGCAGCTGGACCAAAAAAATTACTGGGACTTATTTGGAGAACTGCAACAGCCTGATGTGGGCTTGATGAGTTGGTCAGAAATGCCCACCCAGTTTCACATCCCTCACTGAATGAGCACATTGTCCCACCTATTATATACAGCCACCATGGTAAAAGGTTCACCCTATCTCCATGAAGAGGTTTTGTTCATGCTTTAAGTAATCTGAGAATCTTTCTGTTGTTTTATGTATATTTACATTTTGCCCTCCAGAATTTCTCACCAAGACCCTGCAAAGTCCATTCACATTCTGGACAGTTTTTTATGCCTCAGTGAAGCAATAATCTAGAACAAAGGGGCCATCTGTTCTAACAACAGAGCTACTCAAGAACATGTACTTTAAAAACTAATTGTACTCTTAACAGGAAAAGAGAACTGCAACGTGATCTAGCAGAAACAGTTTAATGAGGAACATTTGTTTCCTTAGATACATACATAGATACATACATACATAGAATCCCTAGAATCCATCTTTTTTATGATAAGAAAGTCACATAAATTATCATTTTATTCCTCTCTGAAAGGCACATTAGCAAGGTCTGCAAGAATGCGACAGAGAGGCGTCTGTTAAGCTGACTGGTAAATTATATTTCTCTGACCACTTTCATTGTGAGTTCACTAATCATTGGGTGTGCTGTGGAACAACTAGTTGGTCTAAAAACATCTTATGCACAAGTGAAAACCTTTGCAGTGGGAGAAGATCAAATCATGAAAGGCGACATTTTGAATCTCATACATATGCATCCGGAAGAGTTTTCTCAACCAAAGGTATCGACTGTTTCCCACACACACCTTTAAAATAACCATCGTAATGGACTATAAATCAATAGTAGGAAACTTGAGGTTGATTGAACATATCAGCAGCTTGTGAACTTACGGAAAAAAAGTGTCAACATGATTGTCTTGACAGTTTTTTTCCCCTCATCTGTTTGCTAAACTAATTCATTCCACAGTGGCGTGTATCTTTGTGGAGGAGTGAGCACACTGCTACAGAATTAGCTGACTGGTGAGTCACTGGCCAATAGACACAGCGCTGTGAGTCAGCCCAGGTTGGTCCCTGCGCTCTGACACATACTGGCCCCTCCACCAAGAAGTAGCTGTGCAATCAACCTCACAAAAGTGAAATATATTAGCAATGCAAAAAAAGGCAACCATGCCTTTTTCTAACTCTGGCTCTGTTCTGTTTTCTTTCCTTTTCACATTTCAATGGGAGGATGTTGAGTAAATGTGGCTCTACATCCACTCAGTCTTTACAGCAAAATGCTCTAAACATACATTTTGTCATTATTTCTTGCAATTTTTTCTTCAGTTGATATAGAAAAGATGCACAGAATTGAATTCTCAGGACATTACTGCAGTGTCTTAGTTTAGTTTTGTTAATTCTAGCCTGTTTAAAAACCATTTCAGAAAGTATGCGGTAGCAGCTACAATCATATCTAAAGGTTTCAGCAGCACTTTGCGTTTCTCATTTCAATGTTTCATACTTAACAAAATAGTAGTTTCCCTGTAATGTTAAGTTGATTCATTACCAAAGCTCTCAACTCTCAATCTTGAGCTTGATCAATGCTGTTTGTTATGGAGAGCATGAGTGAGATCAACACACTGATATTCCTCCTGGCTCTGATTGGTTCTTTCTGACAGGGATGACCACTGTGACCTTTCAACAACAAGGTCATTTAGGATGCTTATTTATAAGATGAAAACACAGAACAAAAAAAAAGCAACAAATGTCACATATTCTCAAATGTTATTATCAAAAGAATCAAAATTATCATCATAAAACATTGAAATAATAACTACAATTAATAATATTCCAGTTATAATTTATGAAAGTCTACTCTAAACAGGTGGGTATTTAGCCTTGATTTAAAGTAGCTCAGTGTTTCGGCTGTTTTCCAGTTTTCTGGAGGTTTGTGGTCCATAGAAGCTGAACAATGCTTCTCCATGCCTGGTTCTGGCTCTGAAGCAGAGCAGTCCATCCAGAACCAGAAACCCTTAGTGGTCTGGAAGGTTTATCGTTGGATCAACTTTACAGCAGATATTTAATGTATTTTGATGTTACGTCATTAAATGATTTTAAGTATTTAAATTCTCTGAGCTCCAGGGAGCCAGTGGAAAACCTAAGAAGTGGGGTGATGTGCTCAGGGATTTAGTGAGAACTCTGATCTGTGAAGGCACTATTGCAGTATTCACTTCAACTGAAGATAAACGCCAGGGTCTTCATGTCATGTTTGTATGTTTTCTAAAGGTATTAGTTTAATTATATGATATTTTAGAGATGACTCTAACCTTTGTGTTGTCTATATGTGTCCTCAGAGTCCCCAGACTCCATCTAGTCACCCAAACCAAGAGGACCCACTGTTTGGAGAAGCAGCAGGTGCTGCTCAAGCTTTCCTGTCTGAGATCAGCGAGGAGGATGTGGAGGTGCTTCGTCAAAGAGAGGAGGCTCTGCTTCAGATAGAAGTAAGGGATCACCATATTAAATCTGGAGGTTAGAAATAAAGTCCAATTGAGTGAGCTACCAACCAAGTGAATGTAGAGATAAGAACTGCGAGTGATGATGCTCTATGACTCTAAAGTGGTAGAAACAAAACACTACTGTGTTGTTGAGTATGTATAATTATAGTACCTTGGGGCAGAGAGCTACAATGAACTTTAAAATTTAAAGTGATTAATATTTAACTCTGTCAAAAATATTTTCGAAAATGCTTAATTAATCCCATATTTTCATTTGACGAGGGAAAATATCTTGAGCACGTTTTTGCAATTTGTTTACTACAAACTCTGGTAAGCAACTCCAGGCTCTACATCTCTAGTTTAGTCTGAAGTATGTCTAATAGGTTCACCAGAGAGCTCACAGTGGTCCTTCATGGACGAAGCTACCACAGACTTCAGGATCAATTAGCCCCACCCACTAGCTTATACCAGCTAGCACTCAGTCTGGAACATAAACAACAGTCAGACGTCAGGGTTTAACCCCCCCACACACACACACACTCTGTTTGATGGGTGCAGTTGACAGTTTGAATTAATTCATGATGTGCTTCAACACAGGATCATGAAATTAATTAATTGATGAAATATTTAGATGTCCGTTTTAAAATAAACTCCACGCAATTAATTCACATATAATTAATTCTATATTTGATTGATTATAATTGTATTTATTTCCAGTTGACAAAAATTATTGTAAATATGGCACTCTTCGCTTTCCATAGAATTGGGTGAAAAAAAAGAGAAAGAAAACAACCGTCCCGGTTCCCAACAACAACATTGTTTTATGTTTCTTCAAATACTGGCAGCCTGGAGGCGAACACAGGCGTAGTTAGGAAGTTTAAATTCAGTCAGGCGACATTTTCTTCTGCTACCTTCAAAAGCGTATTAACATTTTGTCACAGTTCTCCCAAGTTGCTTCTGGATATTGAAAGCTTCCCAATTATCAAGGTGGTTCTACAGGCGTGTTGTGCCTTTACCTGGAAAGTGTGTTTGGAATTCAAATGTTTTTCAACATTGGAGCAGGCATGAAATACCACATTCTGTACAAGAGTTACAACAATACACAGATATTTCCATTTATGGATGGATCTTTAAACCATCACTTTGTCAACCTAAAAATTAATAAAAACTTAAAACTTGATAACTTGGTTTTAACAAATTTCTGACTCATTTGATAAAAAGCATTTTTAGTTTAAATAAAGAACCAGCCACATATGTAAGAACATCCACAATCACCATCATAATTAACCTTCAGTTATGCTTATGCCTAATGCTTCCCTGTATTTTGTCTATATTTTTGCTTTGCATCTTTCAGGGAAAAACCTCAGCTGCAAAGTACTATGTTTTGCCTTAACCTGTGTAAGCAGCACGGAAACACCTATATGGTGACTACGATTAAGAACACAGAAGGTCATGGCTGCCCTGATGCCAGAAGAGTTTTTACTAATTTCCTCTGAGAGCAGGACAATTTAAATCTGGGTCTAAAATAACATTCACTGAAATGAGCAACAAATTCAATCTCATGAAAATTTAAAAACTTTCATAGCAAAAACTGACTTCAGCTGCATTTGTTATTCACAAGAACATCTGACTGTATGAAAGCAGTTAGAAACCTGACACAGGCGGCCAGATTCCTCTTTTAAAATGACAGGTCTTTACATGGCAGCCCCATTGCAGACCGCAGCCTGCCATCCAGCTCTCTCAAGGCTAATGATAATGTTTTAGGAGCACTTTAGGCATAATGAAGACATATCTTAGTGCCCAGTTGAGCTGTCTGAACTTCATCAGCGTTCCAAATCAGCTAATCCTACCAAGAGTCGGGTTCTGAATAAGAACGAAAAAAGGAAGAGCATCAATCTTTTCTTTTCCATGCAGTGACATGTAGTGAAAGAACAGCGGTACAAAATGACAGTCTCATTTTAGCACTGTGGCAGAGATGGGCCAGGCAGATGATTGGTGTTCAGGCAGGGTCGCCTGGCTTGCTCTTTAGTCATAGCTGTATGGACAAATGTCACCAGCAGTGCTCAGGCAGGGGCTTAGGGGCTTGACGTTTCTCCTTTGGGGAATGATACAATCTGACAATGCTCTTTTTCATCTCCACACCTCCTTTCTTTCCATCCAAGCACCTTCCAAATCACATCTCTTCCCACCAGTAAATCAGGAGTGAGTCCCAACACACCTCACTTTTCTTTTAACCTTTCCTCCCAAAGGACGAAGAGAACCTGGTATCTGTCATCATTATCAGTTTCTCTCCCTGGCTCACAAAAAAGTTTGGATCTGAGGTTAATTTCCCCCCCTCAGAGACCCGAGAGCAGAGGAGCCGTACGAAGCTCCAGCCCTAACTGAAAGACATGTTTCTTTAACTGGAAGTGAGAACGTCTGTGCCATCTGCAGCTTAGAAAACCTTTTCACGCTCAACTGTTTTTGGTCATTGTAGATCTCTGATCAGCTTTTAGGGTTGACTCATATATATATGTTCTGACATAGAGAGGCTGATATATCTCTATCCAGCCGATGCTGCACTTCAGATCCTTATTTTTACTGTCACCTTCCATCTGCACTTCATGTGCTTTGGCACAGGATACAACTTTTATCAAAAATTAATTTTGAACAAAAGGCATAGGACAGGACAGTGTTCAAGGAGAATCTGAACACTACACATGGCTCATGAGTTAAAAAAGGATCAAATAGTAAATCATGTCTTTGCACCTTGAAGATTAGGAGTCCTCTGGAATTACCCTTCAGCTCCAGAGTTATAGCTGAAGTCTACACAAGATTAATTCTAATAAGCATACAGTGTTTTATTCATATTCAGCAGAATCTTCAAATATTAAGTTAACAATGAAACATGTTTATTATTAAATTGTATTATTTTACTTATCATCACAACCTGATCAGCTAATTTCATGATATCATATTGCATACAGCTGGCTGCCCATCAGAGTTAATATCAGCCTTGTGTTACATCAAAACACTAATATTCCACTGAAGCCTTAATATGCTCTAATTCAGGTTTTATGTTCCACTAATAAGTGACAGGAAATGTTCTCCTTGCAATTATTACTGTAAAATTAAGACATGCAAGAAATGAATTCTAGTCCCAATCAACTGATCCCTGAATATATCTGTCATAGATTAGATATATTCTTTCATAAAAACAATACAAATATTTTCTTCTAATAAATTCTATAAGAACTAACATTTGATTGCTCAATAAATAAGAGCGCTATAAGCATGTGCATGAAACCATTTTGGTGTAACATCCAAAATTTTCTCCTACAAGACAATTTATATGAGATTGAAGGGAGTGTTTTAGGAATGCACAATATCAGAATTTTGGTCGATATCTGATATGCTGACATTACTAAAACTCATTTGGCCGATAACCTATATTATACCAATACCAATATTTTTTTCAATCCCTACTTACTGAAACTTTAAGGCTTTCTCTACTGAGAAATTAAAAGACTGCCTTGCCTTTGTCAATTTAGCCTGCTACCAAATGAAAAAATACTAAAAGGAGGCTGAAAATGATGTAACACTTTTATCTTGCATTGTGTTTAATGTTCAGTTTATTGATGAAATCAGGTAACTCTGAGATAATGACAACATTCAAACAGTGCAAATTTGTAAATCTTCATGAAATTAAACTCAACCTGTTCACAAGCAACAAGTGAAAAGCTCATCAGCCATGCATTAACAGTTTCTTATGACGCTGTGCTGCACACATCATTATCACTGGGTCGTCATATTTAAACAACTCCTTTCATATTGGTGAATTGTTTTGACGGAATGGCCGATGTCCACTATTACATTTTACACCTATCATCGACCAAAGATATCGATACCCTGCCGATAACATCCCTCTTGACTTATGCATGATGAAAACACATGGGCAATCATATCATATCATTTTATTTTGAATGCAGCTGTCAAAAGGCCAATCTGAAGATCCTATTTGTCTTGGAAATCAAACTGGAATATGAGCTGGTTTTTATACATTTTCTCACTTCCTTGACTAGTCAATTTAATCTTTTGCTACACATGTGGTGACTGGAGGTGAAAACAAAAAAAAAAGATATTTAAACTGATGTTCATTCGGCTCAAACGCCGATGAAAATAACCTATTGCTGTAGCTAATCATAGTGGGTAAACTTGCAGTGCAAAGTATTTAATTAGAGTGAATATTAATTTTCATTTTAATGCAATCCACCAATTGCAACAGATATTTTAGTGACAAGAACACATAAGAAAATTAAAACCCCAGTAAAAAAACACATTTGCTCTTTTGAAACAAAACAGTACTCTTCTCATAAGAGATCAAGTCAACATTACAAAGGTTAAAGGAGATTTTATTGCATATTTCCCTTGGAAACAAATGAATACATTGTTTGCTTCATTTCAGCAAAAACTAGAGAAATGTTAGAGATAAATAAATTCTTTCACCTTTGTTGTTTTGAAATTCAGATAAGGAAGCAGGTAGATCCTTTTTTAACTGCTGTATCTGTCTTTAACACTAGTCCTGTGTCCCTAATGTCCTTCCGGTCCTGCTGTTGGCAACACTTTCTTCATGGATGTTTAGACTTTGGATGTCCGCCAGAAAAGGAAAAATGAATATACATTTATTCACTGAGGGCAAAAAGATGTCACTTATACAGTTGGTTGGGAGAAAATGTCATCATACTCTGTCTTTTTTTTCTGATTTTACCCTTCCCGCTTTTTTCAGTACCAAAACTGTGAGTAAATCTACTTACTTCTTTTTTTTTTTTTTTGCTGCAGCACTGACTGTTCCCTCTTTCCCAACGCCTTTGGGTTTGGGTGGGAGATGTAGGGAGAATTTCATATCTGCATTAAACACACTTTTCAAATAGAGTGAGAGCCATGTGAGGGAGTCTTAGGGGTTAGGAGGAATCACAGCAGCAGCAGATGAAAATTTATGTCCTTTGTCTTGGTTTGCTATCTTGATTACCCATATCATCCATCCAGACTGTATTGTCAAGTTGACAAGTTGATTGCAACATGGTTGTATTTTTCTAACTATATATACATATATAGTTAGTTAGTTATATATATTATATAAAAAGTAATATAATATATGTATATATATTTTTTTTTTCTTTTTTTTGGAGTTAAGCTCATTTCCATTTGTACTTTATATTTAATATATGAAATGAACCCTTGGAGCTTGTTTAAGGTTAATTGTACATACTATCAAAATCCGAAGCTCCAAACTGATGGTTCATAATAGCTTTATTTTTCCATGTAGCATGTTGTACAGGTTACATAACATAGATGGCCTGAAAGTAAACACATCTAGGAATCTGGGCACTTCTCAAACCCACATGGCTGTTCCATATGTGCTGTGGGTGGAGGTGATGGAGGAGCAAATCTCAGCACTATTATGTGCTGTTGTTAAGGAGATAGCAAGTGTTTGTTATGCATATTTTGTCATCTGTTGGTATTGCACAATGCCAGTCACCTGGAGGGGAAAGAGAAAAACAATCTGTTTTTTGCTCCATCAATTTGTAGAGCTGGACGATTCTGACTCGATTAACCAATGTCTCAATTGTCCTAATATCCATCCATCCTTTGTTGATACTCGCTTATCCTCACCAGGTAGCAGGGTGTGGCGCCTCACTAAAGCGACTGGTTCATCACAGGGCAATCCTCATGTTAATGTAGGAACTCATTTTAAAAATCACAAAATGTTTAATGCAGAAGTATATGAGGAGTACATATGTAACTCTGGCACCCTGACTGTTTGTAGTAATTATGACATGCTGAGATTAAATTCACCGTAACCAAAAGCACATCATAAAATGCAAAGTTCATTCCAACCATTTGGTTATGACATTTCATCTTGAAGGTACTTCACTGAATCACACATCCATGCGCACTATGGATCTCTGCATATGGATGCAAGATCAAAAAAATGACCCAGTCACAACCAGGTAAAACCAGCTCTGACATGTGATATGCAGAAAGCCATTTCCAGAATCTTACGTCACCATAACTGTGAATATTCTGATGCACATCTATGTTTGGAACCTGTGTATCTAACATGAGCACTGAGGGGGAATTGTTCATTATGTCATCAATTGATTTGTAATCACATTAGTATTCTGAATCCTAATAAGACCAATTTGCCAAATACCTAATGATTCCCAGCATATTGATGTAAAACATTGTCATTTGGATGGTTTAATCAGTTGCATCAGTAAGTTTAGTTTATCTAAAGCTGCTGGCTGTTTCCCTTTAGAAAAAGAGTCACATTGTAAAGAAATAGTTTTCCATCCTGTAGGTCAGTTCACATCAAGAACAGAATAAACCTGAGATGACAAGTGTTGACAGCAAATTGTGACTAATGTATCTATGGTGAGTAAATGCATCACAGGATGTGGCTACAACACAGCTGACATGACAGAATCTGCTGATGTGCTTCTCAACCCAGAGTATAGTTGATGTACAGTAACATGGGGCTTTCTTTGGTTTCCAAAGAATTACCAGTTTACATGGCATTTCCTATTTCAACATGTTTGAACTAAATATTTAAAAAAAGGTCAGTGTAACAGCTCCTACTGTTACAGAGCTGTCAAAACTAATTAAAAATGAAAAAATCATCTTGAACACCATTTCATGCTGACTAGCTCATAGCAATTTTACACTGCAAGTCACAAACATGTTCAAATAGAATAGGCAAGTTGGAGTTAAAAGTCTTGTCCGAGAACACTGATATGTGACAGGCGACGGTGGATTTGAGCCCACAACTTTCCATTTGCAAGAAAACTACTCAACCATATACATTTGAATTTTCATTTCTGACTTATGTCAGTAAGCCAGATTTTTACTGTCACCCTCTGAATGCTAGGTCATGTCAGCAGCAACTTTTGTTTTCTCTGTTTCCCAACCAGAGTATTTCCAAAGAATAGAAAAGATAAATATTCAAAACTGAGAAGAAGGAAGCATTTTATTCATAAAAGCGGATACCTACTCAGCATCGGGCCGATGGTCAGAATTATCTGGATTGGAGTCTGAAAATGTAGATTAACATATGAATTATGATATGTTAGTGTGAGATTATCATCAGTCAGCAGTAAAACCTTCCTTGCGTTTGTTACAGTCTTGGTTCTACGTGTTTGCCTGTTAGCTATGTCTACAGTTTAAATAGCTAATCTTCAAAATCAGCAGAATACTTTTACAGATTGTATAGCTGTGAGACTTTTCAGTTAAAAATCTAGTAATATCACCTGCAAAGTGGGGTTATAAAAACTTTTTTTCTGTTTTGAAATTGTTGCACAAATCAGCACCTCCTTAGCAATTAAGTCTTTGCACCTTTCACTTCCAAGACATCGCTAAGTTCAGACAAGCAAAGCAGCAGTAGCCAGACTATGATGCTTTAAAATACTAACAGTTAAACTGAACATTTTAATTACAACAATAAGAGCTAATGCTTTTTTTAATGTTTGTGTTTTATTTTATTTTTCTACGTTTTTTTATGTTGTCCACCTGTGTTGTCCCGTATGACGGTCATGTCCTTGTACCAGAGTGCCTAAATGTCTCCAGCCCTCCTCCAGAGGTTGTGCAGTCTCTGTGCTTCCTGTCTTCCTGCAGCTGAGTCTTGTGCTCAACTGGCTCTAAGGATGTTGGTTCCTTTAAGGAAGCTGACAGGAGTACTCCACTGTGCCACACTTCCCTCTGCAGGCACAAGTGGAAACATCCACATCTGATTGCTTTTTTTGGGGGGGGTTTCATCATATAGTTGGAAGACTTCTTATTTTACTGTCACTGCTGTCGGCCTCTATTAATTTCAATCTTTGGAATCTTTGGAAAGGAAAAGTGACATCCTTTAATGTACTTTCTGGAATCGTTGTGTTTTCCCTGCTATAATGAATAGCAAACCTCTTGTGATCCTCCATCAGAATATATGAACAGACTGTAAATCTTTGCTTTCCAGAGAGGCTTACTGATTTTTTAAAACTTAATGTCCTAACCAGGTGTTATGTAGGAACTATAATTTCACTGTAAATGAAACCTTTTGTCTGCACAGGCTGCAAAGCTTTTGCAGCCTGTTCTCTATCAACTGCTCATATCAAGTGGTATGAGATGAATCCTTACAGCTGGAGCTATATTTTGACTGAAGTTTTAACCAGATGCTCCAGTAGGTTTGCTGTTGTGATTATTTTCCCTTCTTGGACTCAAGTTTAATTTGCTGTTTCTGCTGTGGTGGTTATAAGACAGAAAAGATTTCTGAATTTCAAATTGGCATGTTTGTCTCATGCCAAAAATGAAGCCACCCAAAGCCCTTCATTTGTTCCAGCATGGTCTTTTTCTAGTTACTCTCCTGCAAACACCAACACTATTGACTAAGCGCCAGAGGACCAGAGGTGAGCGTTGGCACTGAGGAAGTCTGAGACTTAGATCTTAATGTTTTGGAGCATCCGACAAAAGCCTGGGGACACTTCATTGATTCTTTGTGAGTTCAAGTTTTGCGTGTTCCTTAGTGAGTGGTGAGCTTTGGCCCTGGTAAGCAGGAGAGTGCTGCCTGATTTGGGTCATTTCAGCTTGCAGTGTGATTGTAGTCAAAGAGTGATTTAAGTTCTGGATGATTAATGTGGATAAAAAAGTAATAAAGTTGACATTGTCATATTAGAATATCCTTGCAGCAATGTGTGTGTCCACCCTGCAGTATAGTGTTGTCCCCTGATGATATGAAACTCCAGACTGACTGTCCAGGCAGTCTAACAATCTGCACCAAATCTTCTCTAATCAGATTACTACTGGAAAAAAAAGGAGAAATGCAACCAATGTTCTGGATTTCTAGACATAATCCTGCTGCCTCAACCTAAACAGAAAGCAGTGCTGCATTATACCAAATGAAGCACAAATCTTTCCAAACAGGAAAGAAAATGAAAATCGAAAACTAAGTGAAACAGTTGCAGGAAGAGGAAGTTTAAAACACGAGTCCTACATAGACTCTAAAGAAACAGATTTCAAACGCCCCGTCAAATGAAAAAGACAAAACCATTTGAAAAGAAAAACATAATCTCTTCATGCGTTCAGAGGAAATGGGTTTCTCTGGCTGGCTGATCAGAAGACATTGTCAGTAGTGAAGCTTCATCTAATCCAACCTCTGCATCATTTCCAACACTGAATGTGTTTATGATTTGGAAAACTTATCATAAGGAAAGTCTCCATTTAAAAGTTGTAAAAGGAAGCTTTGAAGTAAAATCATCATTTTAAGTCCTTCACCTGTTTGTACTCAGACCTTTATGTTGTTGTCTTGTGCCTGAGGCGTTTTACTTTGAAAGAAGCATAAAGTGGCCTTTAACTGCCAGTAAAAGGGGCAAAAACTTCCTGTTTCTCCCATTGAATCGATATACTCAGATTTACATGCATTTCATTCAGTTCAAAATAAAGATTGTACATACATTTAGAACAAATATAAAAATTAAATCCTGACATTATTTTGCAATTTTTCCAAATCCATCCTCAGTTGTTTTCTATAAGTTCTCAAGTTTCGTAATTTTCAGACGTATTAAGAAGCAACTCTCTATCTCCTCAAAACCTTTGTCATGATTGTTTAGGTTCAATGACTATCTTCAGGTTGGGATATCCAACAGTCCTTTACCGGGCCAAAGCAGACAGACAGGCACTCTCATCTCAGAGGGATCTAATCTCACCATTTAATCCACCATCCACTTTTTCTGGATGGTTAAGTGAAACCAGGGTATCCAGACAAAATAACCAAACAGGGTGAACATGCAAACAGTCCACCGATGGGATCTGACTGGGACCTTGATGAAGCTGACACATTCCTGAAGTATTGCTGAAGTATCGCTGGGTAAAGTCATACCCAAAACAATAAATACATTCCTAAAAATTAATCATTTTAGCAACAAACAAAATGTGGAAGTAGCCCATCTCTGAGTAGTGCTGATATACTTTGCCCTGGGTAATAAGAAACCTCGCTGTAATAAACCTGTTGTCGGAAACATAATGGAAAAATCTTGAGGCCTGGTTCTAAGCCTATTGCCAGTATCCAGAGGCTGCTAGCTCGCTGCTATCAGAATTTAAAGCCTATGAAAAATGGAAAAGGGCACATTGTTGGCTCCCGGCCTGGCCACACACTCAGCCCTTGGGCAAAGTCCCTAACCCATAACATCTTTGCCATTTTCCTCTGCTGTGTGTGGTGTGCTTGTTCCACACACAGCTCTCCACTGACACTAAATTGGCAACACACTGTTTTGTCATTGTGATGAAATGAGCCCTGATTGCCCAGTTCTTTGCCAGGTAAAATAAATTTGTTATTCTATTACAGCTTGATAGACCTGCCTGCCTAAAGGTAAATTCAAAAAAGTCTTTAGCAGTGCAAGGTTTGCCAGAGGCCTTTTTGGCTCCTTCCAAGCATTTTTTGCCAAGTGACAGGATGGCTGCCAGTTTCCACAGCAATCTCCGCCACCTGTGATGGATGGCCCAGTGGGTTAGTCTACACAACGCAGCTGTGATTGCACAGAGCCATAATGGAGGAATAGAAAGGGGGGAGGGGGTCTGTGAGCAGGAGATAGACAGAGGTTTTATAAGCTTTCATTTGCTTTGAGCAGAAATATTGAGAGTAGATTCAAAGCTTAGAGACTGTGGAGAATTAGTTGCGGTCATCCAGAACTGCTCCAGTTTGCTCTGTGCCCTGACAGAAGAATAACTGAATAAAAACTGTGAAGTTTTTTTTATATATATATTATTTCCAGTCAGGCAAAGCTGAGAGTAGTTAGGATTAAACACCAACGAACAGAATTTGGTTATTAAAGGGAAAACCTACTTCATTGAAAAACTCTGTACAGCCACATAATAAATGTGAAATGTTTGGTTCTGTGGTCACACTGTGTTTAAGTTAGAGATTTTTACGAAATATACACTATATTGCCAAAAGTATTTGCTCACCCATCTAAATGATCAGAATCAGGTGTTCCAATCACTTCCACGGCCACAGTTGAATAAAATTAAGCTCATAGGTATGCAGACTGTTTTTACTAATATTTGTGAAGAAATGGGTCGCTCTCAGCTCTCCTAATATCTTAATATTAATAATAACAACAGTCCAAGAGTATAAAATAATGTGTTTGTGTATTTTGTTCATTATTTATATTGTCTGCTTTCTTAGTTCGTGCTACTGTATCACTCCCTTGTCTTATGTATATCTTGTATATATGTATCTTGTGTCAGGTCAGCAGCATCAGAGCCAGGGTCAGAACCAGAGGCTGGATCTGTTCTGGAGCCTCTGAAAATGATGAGGCAAAAAATAATTCTTCTAAAATATAAAAAAATATTAAAGACTGCTACAGGAAATCCTTTCTGGCCACAGTAATCAGCTTCTACGACAACTCTAAAAAAATTATAATATTTAATTACTTATTGTTTTAATTGAATTGAATGTCATTCTTGCTGTTCATTTGTATTGGGTTTAATGCATCCCAGGGGGAAAAGTCTAATTTATAATACTTGACTGTTGTGATAAAGTGCTGGTGTTGCTTTCATCTGTACTATTGACTAAATAAATGAAGCACAAAAAAACTAAACAAAATAAAAAAAATTCAACCAATCATAATTACAACAGGTGCCTGACCAGAGGTGTGAACAGGAGCTCAGATTATTCAGACATGATCAGAACCTTGATTCATTCAGCTTCCTTAAATCCCTTTTTGGTTTGGTTGTAGAGAGAGAAGCGCACAACACCTCCTGCAGATCACGCTTCAACCCTTTTTAATTCCTTCAATATAATTAACCAATGGCTGTAATTTGTTTTGTTTTTCTACAGAGAGACATGCTGGATGTCAGTCAAATAATGAAGGATCTAGCCAGTATGGTCCACGAACAAGGAAACACAATAGGTAAGACACTGTTTTATTGTTTGTTGTTTTTTTTAAGGTTGGTTCATTTGTCTTGCCTGACTCAGTTAGGAAAAGTTCATAAGAAAACTGCTAAAACTGCTTTAGTATCATAAACAATTCTTGTGGTCAAAACAAACTTTTCAACCTTCGCACCAGAAAAGTTTCTCTGATGTGAAGCAAAATGCAGTCGGGACTTCACAGACATCGGTCTGTGAGAGAAAATCCAGTTAGACGCTTTGATTTCTGTAAATGCTCCTCGGTTCCCTGGAGTGTTTTACTCTGGGCAAGAAGAATGAAACTTAGCACTGAGATACACATACTCTGCTGCTGGGATTGCTCCATCTGGTTTAATCAAGAACACTCAAAAGAGAATTGGTCTCTAATAAATGTCAAACAACCGTGAAGCTAAAGAGACATACATGGAAAATGTTGAGCAGATTGGGTGGTACAGCAGTTCAGGATTGAGGTGAAAGGTCTCAGAGTATAGATAGATCCAAGGTGGAAATACTGTCCGTAGCTTTGTTTGGGGTTTGAAGGAGAACAAACAGTTTGAACATGGATTTAAGGCTGCCGCAGATATTTGACCATAGGAGTGTAAAATAAGCAGAAACTACCTAAGAGAAACTTTACTTCACTATATCTCTGCAAGTAGAAGTAGAAAATTGTATTCAGAAAAATCATTCAAGGAGGGGAAAAATAGTATTTTATTTAAAAAACAACTGAGAAACTGACTGATTATAACATCAAATTTTATTAGTGAAAAAAAATATATGTATTAGACAGGAAAATGTATAAGGTGGCTGCAAATGTGGATATTTAAAAAAATAAAATAAAATGTATAAACAAATAACACCACTTCTAAATAATAAAATGAAGCAGAATAAATCACACATTTTAAAATGCATATTTAATTAAAACATAAAGCTTTTGAAATCAATATTTAAAGTCAGTAATATGTTAGAACTAGCAGCTCTTTCTAATAGAAACTATAAAAGCTGTCTAGAAAAGTAGATCTTTGATTTTGTTCCTTCCTGCTTTCATGTTTGTTCCTTCTTTGCCAGATTGTCATAAAGAATTTTTCCCCTTGCATTACCTTATAGCCTTTCAATAAGTGCAGATTTATTTCTGAGAGTTTTCTAATCCTGATTAGCATCAGCAATACTCACTGACCTTTGTTTAAATTAATAGACTTTTAAGCATTTTAGTAACAACTGCAATAGTTTGGGGTAGAACATTAAATTATATTTAAAGATAACTACATGTTATTTTTCTAATCTCATAAACCACAAACTCAAAATGTTTGTGCGTGATCACTCCAGGAATCCTGGACGAGCCCCCAAGAAACTGCTGCAGTATAATAGCAAATAAAATGAGTTCAATATGAAGAAAACTGCATAAATAGGACAGTTATTCTTCACTCACAGTTTATAAACTGCTAAAAAAAAGACCAAAGATAATAAGTTTGGAAAAATATTTTTGAACTGCTACAATATGTTAGTCAAATGTCAACTTCTAGCTTAAATAATCTAAACACAGTGTTCACTACGCAGCTCTCTTCATGACCCATTCAGAATGTTAAAAAGAAAAACGTAAATGATCCTGACAGCTCTTCTTGTTTTTGTGCAAAAAGTAAAGAAAATAAAAGGATAAGCCAAAATAAACCACAAAGTTTTAAAACAACATCATTTGCAAAGTCAGGAATGCTAACCTTACAATTAACATAAGACTTGTTTTGGCTGATAAGATTTGTCATCATGAGAACACATGAGAAGATCTGTGGAAGAAACTGTGACCTATCCAGGCTAGCAGGAGCATATTTGAAAAAAAAGTTATTTCTTCTTTCTGTATTTTCTAGAGGCGAGCTCACAGTACAGTTTACAAATCTGTGTTTGCTCCCAACTCCAGAGCAGCGGCTCAGTGTTTTTAATTAAAAAAAACTCTTTACATTATTCTATAAGGGTGAGACTGATATGTGCAATTTTAGTTTTATTTTTTTGTTATTTTTATTTTGGAGATCTATCAAATGCTGGATCATGTTGCATTTTCTAAATATAAGTTAAGATGAAACCCTGTTTGCTGCTCAGGTACAAAAATACAGTCAACACATTTTCTGTTTTCATAAAAATACATTTAAGCTTTAAATCAGCTTGTAGAGGTTGGCCGGACAGGCAATTTTTCCAAAGAAATTACACTTTTCAACTAATCCATATGTACATTGTATTTTATTTATTTATTTTTCAGTTTTTTTTGTTAAGCTGTTACATTTTTGTTACTGTTGCTGCATGTTACAAGACCATGAACAGATGATGAAGTCGAGGGAAACCTTAAACACATTACTTCCTTTTGTGACATCATGGAGAAATAAATCTAACAAGATATCAGGAAGAAACTGGTGGATCTCCACGAGTTTGGTTTATTATTGACTTTATTGTGATGCTTAAGGCTAATCTAACAATTGAATGCAAAAATAAAAAGCACAGAAAAGTTTGTCTGGCTGATTCTGATTTTAATACATACAGTTGTGGAAAACAAGGAGAGTTGGATGCCAAAATGGCTGAAGCCTGTTCTATATAGCCACTCCTAGTTGCTACCGAAGCCTTAGTGAGAACTTTCAACTAGATGGGAGGCATTCCATGAAGCACTTCCTAAACTAACGTCAATATTTGAATTTGATGCATGCTGGGAAAGTGTACCCAGTGGAGTTCAACAAACAGAAGCAGGACATGAGTCCTTTTAGGCAGACTGAAGACCAGACCCGCCTCCGTCCTCTGGACCGTCTGCAGAGGTTTCACAGGAGGAGGCTGCTGTTTTAGTTGAGACAGTAGCTGACCATATAGACCACATCAGGAGCTGGGTGGCATGCTGGGTTAGGTACAGTTTGATCTTTCTAATGATTCATGATGGAAACCAGCATGTTATGATAAAGGAGACAGCAAGGTCTTTATAAGTCAGCTTCAGCTTTCAGTTGGCCATGGTTACAGCCAGCGACAACTAAATAATGACTGTAACCATGGCACTAAATTAATTACAGAGCTTAAAAGATGTAAAAAAAAACTTTTTTTTATAAAGTTCCTGCTGCACTTCTAAAAAAAGTGCAGCAGGAACGAACATATATTTTCAATTCAATGAGAAAATATATGTAAGATTGTGAATTAGAAGAAAGTTCAAATGATAAAATCTCATCGCAGGCCAGCAAATATTGTAAGCAATGTGAAAACAATGTAGATCATCTTAACTGAACCAATCCACAAAGCCTTTAGCTTTACTTATTCTCAAACATAGAGGGAATAAAAGGTTGTGTTTTTCTTTGCATGCAGAGAAAAGTGTTGATGTGGATTTGGATGGTGGAGGAACATGGTGTGCCTCCATCCAAATGGGCGAGCAGACAGATAGAGGAGGACTTAGAGGAAGACCACAGACTTCATTACCCCACAGCAGAGGTCCAATCTGATCATTACTGAGTCAGGCAATAATGGACCTTTTCCTATTAAAAAGGGATGCACTAAAATTGCTGTTGGCCTCTTTGTGAACATGGCTTTTTTAGTGTAGTAGCACATATGAATAACACGTGACTGTGCTGTGGAGGTGGGTGCAACAAAGGCAGCAGTGGGTACAAAGACATGTATTACCTTCATTTCTTTACAGGTAATACAAAGAAATGAATAGACTTCTAGAAGAACAGATTTATGCTTTTATTGCTTATTCATGCACATGAATATGGGCACGCTGTATGGGCCTGTGAGTGAAGGTATGCTGTCAACAAGGTTATTTTAGCAGACAGACACTGGTACAGGAAAAAAAGGAGATGTTAAAATCTGTCATTTGTACAGATGGTTTTCAGTTAGCAGTGTTAAACTGAACATGTTGAAGTTTCAGTTGGAAAAACTACAGATTTGGCAGGTTTTAAAAGGGTCAAATCATTGGCACAGAGCAGATAAACTATCTAAGGAGCTTACAGGAACTGCCAAAATTGTGTTAAAGAAGCAACATTATTTATTTTCTTGGCACATTGTGTCAATATATAGCACAATTGTAACATACTTACAGTCAGTAAGTATGTTACTTGATTGTGATATTGACAATCATCATAAAAATGCTATATATATTCAATATGACTTGAAAGACATTTGACACTCCGAATGCAGCACATCATCACAAAGTTTCTCCATAAACCTTTTTGCTACTGTTTTGGTACTGTTGCACTGAGAAGTACCAGGTATGATGAGCTCAGCAGATGTTCACATATTGTCATATATTGACTATAGCATTCAATTTTTCAGAATGCTATAATTACTTTTTATCAAAACAACTATTGATAAATCTAGCAACTCTTCTTCTGTGTTGTTGGAGACTTCTATAGCGACATCGCTATAGCTTGTCTATCTGATCGAGCAGCAAGAGCAACTATTAGCTTCCAGTAGCTTTCCCCGCTTCCTCAGCACTTCAGCCGTTCAACACCAAACCTTCACCAGAGCAGAGGAGACCCATTCCACTCTGTGCTTACATTACAAATAAATCACACAGCCATTAAGAAATGCTATTGATCAATGCAAGCCTGTCACCTTGGTAACTCTCGCTACTCCAACCCCTTACTTACCATAGGGTGGGGTCGGGGCAGGAGGATAAAAGGCGAGGGCTATTATATCTAAATGCAGAGCTGTGGAGACGTTGTACCAAACTGCTGCAGCCAACAGGAAAATTCAACTGCCTATTGACTGAAGCAGAGATGATTTTAGGCAAAATAATGTCAAACTGAACAAACTGCACAAATATGTCAAAATTTGCAAAGAAACATAAAGATAGAATGCTAAATAACATACTTAGACAGTTAATCAGTACGAAAAAAGTTGTTTTGGGGATGAGTTTTACTTTAACCCCACAGAGAATCTATGAGAAGTTCTGAAGAAGGATTTGCTCAGTGGTTCCATCATAAAAACAAGGTCTCTGTGAAAAACACTGTATGGGCAATTTTATGATGTTGCAGATGTTTCTTGAAACAATGCCACATGAATATATTCCATAATCAAAACTAAAGGTAGTCCAAAAAAATATTAATGTAAATTTTTTGGGGGGGATTTCTTTTCTGCTTCTTTTTGGCCAGTGAGTATAAATTAGAAAGTAATGCTGCTCTTACTAATACAATGTTTGCCTACTCTTCTCACTTCTGCTGGGTTTCCAGCAGAGTAACTGGCTATTCAGGCTTTAAGGTGTTCATTTTGCTAATTAGAGACAGCCTGGGGGAGGAAACTGTCTACGTGTTTTTGCAACTAGTGCTCAGCACCCACCTGAAGGGAAAGGTCTTAACATTTTGTCTCCAGGTCTGTCCAGGTATGCAGCAAATTGAACTGGCCCTAGTCCTGTAAAAGTTCTGGGTGAAAGAAAGTGTACACATATATATTTATTTTTTAAAGTTCACAATGGTGAATGTTATCTGGAGAAACAAATACTCCAAGTATTTGAGATGCACTTACAGAAAGGAGAAAAGAAGAACAAAATTCTAACATCTGTTTTTACTGTTGAGTTTCACTGCCAAATTTATTCTCCCTACTTCATTCCCCATCTTCTTACGTCCTAAAGCTAATTCTCAGCACCATCAGGCGGTCTGTCTGTCTGGAGGAAGCCTGTATCCTCTTCTCTGTGACAGTAGCCTTTTCACTTACACCACAACAACCAGCTACTCTCGCAGTGTTACTGGAAATCTGTAACTTAAGATGGGTAATTAGTTAGTGATCCGAAACCCTCTGAAGCATCTACTTCATCAAGCATATTCTGTGTCATCACAATAACTTTCTATGTACAGAAAAGAAGAGTAGGCTGTGCCACTTCAGCAGCTTGTGCTGGATCAGTAGTAATGATCTGAGCTGTCAGGGCTGTTTGTGTGCTGTAATAGTATGAACAATGGCCCTGTCTGTAATGAAGCCAGGGCTTCAGTCTATTTGCAAGAATTTAAAAACAATTCTGAAAGCATTAAATTTTTAATCTAAACTATTAACTGAAATACATAAGGGTTTTTTCCAAACGTTTGTTAAACTTGCACTTATTCAGTTCGTGAAGAGGCAGTATTATGTGTTTTTAGGCATATAGTGCCACTCTACAGCACAATCGAGAAACTGTTACCTTTAGTTGTTACAATAGTGTTATATATAAATATGACTTACAAGAAATTTTAGTCTGTAAAATAATGCATTAAAATTGGCCGTCGGTCTCTTTAAAATCTCCTGTTCTTTCTGAAACTCATCACAACAGTCATCACAACATGGCTCCTGTGTTGACCCTTTAACAATGTTTGCACTGCAAAATTCTCAGTGGAATGCAAAATCCAAAGTGGGTCTTACACTGAGAAGTAACGACTTCTCAGTGAAGGTGTTTGCTAATGGCTTCTGGCTAGTCTGAAGAAACAGAGTGGGAGAGGATCGCTCTGTTAGGCTGAAGCGTTGAGCAACAGCTTCAAGGAGGAGAAGTGCCTCAAAGGTGGTAGATGGTCCACCCAGACAGTTTGTACCTCTGAATGGTTGCCATGGGAGATAAAATAATTTCACAGACATGCAGGACAGAATCAAGGCATCACTCCAGATATGTTTTTGATGAGGGAATAATATAACACAATGTAAAGCTCAAAAAAGTAAATTTGACATGACAGCACACCTTTATTAGGGGCAGTGAAGCATTAAATCCCTTTGGACAGTCTGCATGAGAATAATGACACAGTTCAGTCAGACCTATTGAATTGGGACATTCCCGATACATTTTTTAAGAATGTGACCAAGTGCTGCTCTCAATCCCAGCTGCATGTTCTGAGGCACTCATGACCCTGTGATCAGCACTGGTTCTTGGCGTAAGCCACCAAGCCCTGGGCTCCAGCTGCTGAAGGCAGAACTGCTGCAACAACATCAAAATTAAAGGGGACAATTTTAAATAATAGCATCTAAGAGCAGCCCTGACTGTTACCCGTATTGAGGCTAACTTCAGTGTTGTGTTTTCCAGCAGAAACTGTGAGCTAATACCACAACAGTTTCATGAGTTTGACTGCTAAGTGGTTGTCGGGAAGTTTATTCCATAAATATGACATAGAGAGATCATATTAAGTAAAAAATTACACATTTTAACCTAGTTATTATTATTATTTGCATCCATTTTTTGCCAAAAATCCAAATGTTTTATTGTTTTAATGTGAAGTGGAATATATAAAATATATGTGAAAGTGGAAAGCGAAAAGTGAAAAGATAGAAAACCTGATGGTTTTCTATCTTTTTCCACTTTCCCTCAGTGGATTTTCGCATTGCCCACCACCAGCCCATTTACCACTGGGTGCTTTGTTTGAAAAAAAAAAAGTTAGATCTATATCAAGTCATTTTTCTTTGTAAAAAATTGGAAATATGTAATTTCCTACTTTTACCAGCTACCAAACAATTATTTGTAACCAGTTTGCTGTCATTGTTATCTATCTGCAGGTTTATTTTTAGAATATTCCATTCTATTTATTGGTCATTTCAAAAATAATATTTCCTCATATATTTGATGCCTTTTTTATTATTTACATCTCTCTGCAGTGTGTCTCTGCTGTCATCTATGTAAAAAAGTAATTAGAAGGTTGCACACAAATATAATTTCTGACTTGCTGCTTCAAAAGTTCTCTGTTTTGCGTTAAAGAGCTTAAATTACATTTCTGGAATGGTGACAGTCTTAATAAATATGTGAAAAACATTTTTGTAATAAAAGTGACATTTAGAAAAAAATAAATAAATCATTCCTACCTAGAAAAATAAATGAAATAAATCAGTAAAATCCAAAAAAGCAATGGCATCCAAGCTCATGATAAGTATTTTCTTTCCTATTATTAGCAATGTCAATATATATATATTGCTCAGGCAGTGTTGCAAACTGGAGACAGACTGCAGCCTTATCAGGCAGGGTTGCAAACTGGAGACAGACTGCAGCCTTTCTAGGATGGCTGACTTTTGTGATTCCATGTCTGTTTAAACAAACCCTGAGCCTGATGAAAGAGTGAAGAGGACTATTGATGTATAAAAGGAAGAACACTTCAGTTTGGGAGAAATGCTGCACTGGCTTTACATTGTCCAATATGCTCCTGATATATGGAACTTAGACCATGTAACTCAACCTTGGAGTAATAAATGTCACGTTGGGTATGGTCACAATAAGCATACGTTGTTGTCTTATCCCTGCATCTTTATTGACTTTTCCTTACCTGTCGAACCTACAGTAGAAGATGTGTTAGTGGACATATGAAAGAGTTGGGATATTTCAGCGTTTGCTGATTTGCCCATCTAAACCTGGTTTTATTTGAGTAATATGACTCTTTTATGCTTGAATGTCTTTAAATCCACTGATGTACTAACACACAGATTTATTAGGGCATAAAGTCAACCACTGTGACGTCGTGCTACTGCTTGTCAACAGTGATGTACTATAGAAAGTGACTGAAACTGTCTTTGTTTTGTTTCAGACAGTATTGAAGACTACATTCAGACCACATCATCTAATGTGGAATCGGCCAATCAGGAGCTTGCCAAGGCCAATCAGTATCAGGTAACCAATCAGCTGTACTGCACTCTGGTCTACTGCACATTATTTTGCATAATCTTTGTTTGTTCTGACTGTACATTACAATGCAGATGCCCAGTACTGACAATCTGCATTGTAATGCAACCTCAGGAAGCTCAGCCTGATCGCCCATGCAAACAGAGACTTAGCTCACTTGATTACACAGCTTTATCACTCCCCTCCACTCCCACCCCAGAATTACTGCACAGATGATGTAATTTCATGTCATCCTTTACTAGCTTCCACATTCACTTCAATGAATTATACGTTAGAGAGAGGAGACATAAAGTGCTTGCCTTAAGTCTTGTAGAATAACAGAACAACATATATAATTTGTAGTACATGACTGCCTTTTACTGAGATAATAATTATACATTTGGGGTGTTGGCCCAGAACGTACTTTAAATTAGAGTAAAATGTGTTATTAGGCAACAACTGCTGTTAGAAATTAGGCAGGAATGTTCTTTGTTCTGTTCTGTGGATTGGGGTGGTTAAAATTTCCACTTCAGAGCACATTCTGGAGAGACGTTTTAAAAGATGCCCCAGGGTCTGCTTCTGCTCTTTCTGTTCAAGGAAATATGTGTATATTGTGCCATTCTTTCAGGAACTATAGCAGTGTGCTGTGCTCTATGTGTCTATGCTATGTAAGCCTCTAGCTATGGTAAATAATGTATTGACTGAAGTGTCGAGGGGTTAATAAAGTATACAACTCTTTAAATGCAGTACATGTCTACAGAACCGCATCACATTTACCTGTTTGTTCAGATAAACATGGGAAAAATGAATGTGCTTTTTATACAAAATAATATTTATATTTATATATGTTTCATCTGATTATCTTACTTATAGCAAATGACAATCATTAAGTCTTTATTTAAATATAAAAACTTTAAAAGTAGTGAATAAATCCATTTTTATTTCTCAAACAAATTTAATTACGAGAAGATTATGAAAAATCATCTCGTTAACATCAAGTCAGGGTTTTTTGTCTATAAGTGCAGATCTCTTGAAAGGTTAAGTAGTTGAAATAGGAACTCTATTAGCATATTTGGTGTCTTTTTTCCACTTTCCACTTTTCACTGATAGCTGACAGTCAAAAGTGAAAAGACATTCTCAGTTGTCCCTTAAAAAAAGAAGCAGTCTTACATTTTACTATAAAATGAGATCAATAAAAATCATTCTGCATTTTTTAGAATCATGCGAAGTTATCTATGATGACAATTCATAGAGTCACAATTTCATGCTTTGAAATTAAGTACTGCAGATCTTGACTGTGTTTCAGAACCACAGCTGGGATGGACTACAAGATTCTTCCCCATAAAACAGTTCCTTCCAAATCTTATAGTATATTATTAAGCATATTAACATTCCACATATTTGAACCAAAAATGTCTGGAAAAACCACATCTGTTCAGCAAACACATCCAGTCTTGTTCTATACCAGAGCATATGCTGAATGTTTATGTGCAGAAATCAGAGCATAATTGAACATTCTGGAATGTTCTTAACACGTGAAAACAACGTCCAGCTGACCGTGAACATCAGTGGTGCGGGCGAAAAGTCCAAATCCAGCTGCATGCAGCATTTAACTGGTCCAAAACACTGAAGAGCATTCAAATTCAGACAAGTTCATATTTAAGTTTGTGTGTTTACTGTCATGTAAAACAAGCAAGTTTTCTTTTTTCACCAAAAATGTTTGTAAGAAAAAGAAAAAAATATACGTTTTTTTGTTCTTTTTATTAAGAAATCCAAAACCAAAGCAAAATTCTAAATATGTGGGAAAAGAACTGTGCCTTGTAAAAATAAACACATTCATCTTTTAACAGGAATAGTGAACACAATGCGCTGCTGTACAGCGGTGAAATAATCAGCAAGGTTAACTTTATAGTTTGAAGGTTTCTTAGTAAAATCATGAACAGGGTCTAACTTTGTGGGTTGAATGATGGCAGGATTTCCCCAGTTACTCCCATATCCTCTCACAAAATAAAACATGTGGGAGAGGTTAATTCTTTTCTTTGAATAACCTGCAGGGGTGTGTTTGCATGTGTGTGTGTATGGGGGTGAACATGTGAAAGTGTTTTCTCTGCCTCCTGCCTGTCGACTGTCAGATGGGCTGGATTTAGATCTACAGATATTCATTGTTTGGTATCCCTACAGACACATCCAATGGCTGTGGCCCATTACACAAAATGTTTTTTAACTGATCTGTTTATTCAGTCAGCTCCTAATTTACATAAATTATTGACATCCAATAACCCGCTATATGTGCTATTAAAACAACTATTGAGCTCTCTCCAGCTTCCGTCTTGACAGCAGTGCTCTCTGTCTTTCCTCCCAAGCTCCTGCTCCACTTCCAAGCGAACAAATGAGCGAACGGCAACAGCTTTGCCATTAATTGTCATTTCATTATCTCAAGGAGAGCTGAGCCGTGACGGAGCTCACACCGAGCAATTTAGCTCTCCACCAATCCAGACGTTCGCTGTCTTTGCAGAGCCAGACCAGCTGAATGGGGAAAAAAAACAACAAAGGCAAAGACAGACACACAAAGTCAGGGAGACAAACTTCCAAACTGATCTGTGACGCGCCCAAACGGAACAGCTTTATTCAGACTTTAGGACTTAAGAAATGTCATTTTTCCTCAGTCACATTAACACATTCCTCAGTCTGCTGTTCTGCATCACTCAGTGCACTTCCCATGTGTCTTTCATGTGTCTTTCATGTTTGCCACACTTTGCCATATTTCAGACTGAAGTATCTAATGTCTGTATATACTAGTACTCACTTCTTTTTCTGTTAGTGTTGATTCCTCCAATGTCTTGTAGAAAATCCTGGCTGAAGTTAATGAACACCAAACTCCACAGGTTCTGTTGACGGCAATGAGTGGCTTGCAAGTTCACACAGCCCTGTTCAAAATTTAGTCTTTGGTGAATTATCTCAAAACTTTTTCTGAATATAATGTGAAATATATCCATGAATAAAAACATCATTATGTTTGTTCTGAAACAATAAACACATTTTAACATGTTGACCACATACACATCAATATTTTTGAATTGGTAGCATTGATCTGGAATGAACATCACTAAACAAAAATCCTAATAATAAAGGTTGAATTCTAAACCTGAGGACACCACAGGGCATGGTTGCTTTGTGTGGCAACTTAGCAGAAGTTCAACTTTTTTTACCAAAGCCAATCTTCAAAACATCAAATATGCTGATGGTGTTTAAGGTTTTTGCTTCATCGCTGATGAATATTATTGCAGGTGGTTCCCTCATGATGCCAAAATTGGCCATGAAGTCTATGTTTATTTGCTGCTACTCTTAAATATCATAATCAGGGTGGCTGCAAGGGACTCTGAGGTTTATGTAAATTGCACATAAGCCGATTACAAGTGAGGCAGTTCCGCTGTAAATATTATTTATTTTATGGACTTCCAATTTTCCCAACCAAATGCGATAAAGAGAGAAGAATATTATGGTCATTATCATTGCATTACATTACTGGATTATGAGGACATTTCTCATGTCACACAAGATTTTTTTTCCCCTCTGAGACTGAGGAAGCATTTCCAACATGTAGAGATAAGTGAGATAGTTAATTAGGTGGGCAGTACCATAAACTACATTCACAGTGTTATTGCAGTATGATGTCATGTTAGACGTTAAATAGTCACAAATATTTTGGTAAAGTGTGGAAGTTTTTCTTTCCCTATCAGTACCACTTTCCTCCTGTAGGGGTGCCACAGCTCTCTTGTTTCCTCTGGTCATTCTTGAGCTTCTTATCTGCCTTCTTCCAATTGAGGTGCTGTGACACGAACTTAAAAAGTCAGTTCATGCTTTTTTTAACCCTCCGATGTGGATAAATTACATACATTTAGCAAAGAATAGTGGTCAAATGTAGATTTATGTAGAATCTGCATTTTGTGTTTACTTGTCTTTAACATTTAATGTGGTTTAATGTTCTGAAACACTAAAGTGCGACAAACATGCAAGAAAAAAGAAAAAGAAAAGGGAAATCAGAAAGGATCTTTTACACACCACTGTAATTGAGTGGTTGAGTTTAAGGCTCAGAAACACTGATCTTTAGTGTGAGGTTGTACCAACATTATGATGACACATAATGTTGATGTGTCATCAGATTGTCCAACACTACATGCTTTCAATAGAGACAGATAGACAGCAGACAGCCGTCATGACCAGCTTGGTTACTGCTAGATGCCTTTGGATGCAGCAAAACCCAAATTCATGAGCCACTTCATCTCCATTCTAGACAGTTGGCATCAGACTGATGAATGCTTTTTGTGAAATATGGCTTGTAAGAAGAGAAATGAGCATTTGTTTGTGGATTGTAGTTTGGGAAATCAGTCAGTTAAATGTGATTTACCAGATAAGGATCCACTGCAGGACCAGACACTCAAACTGAGAGTGACAACAAGGTTCAAAATGATCATTCACCTTCCTTTGATATTTTAGATTATGATGAAAATTCAAAGTAGATATAAAAATTTGCTGTAAACATATCAGATCACCTGGCAGCCAGTTTTACAACTTAGAACTATCTGAACTTAGTACATACCAGAACATATGAGACACTCCCATTGGAGGTTTTAAGTTTGATTTTCAAAATGTGTGAAAGTGTGTATTTTTTCCGACATTTTGCGCCACCCATCTGCCCTGAAGTGCCAGCACTATGGAGACACACTCTGGAAGATTAAGTTGTTGGCGATAAGAGCGTCCCATCTTTTTGCTGCTTTGTCCTCCCGCTTAGTCTGCATAGCGCTCTGTAAAATTCCAGTTTAAAAATATTGCAACACTTCCTTTGTTATGTTAAGCCCTTTCTTGTTCCCAAATCTACCTTATTTATTTTTGTGTACTCCCCAAATAACAGCAGCATTGGGATGAAAAAAAGAGGGAAGGGTGTATGGGAGGAGCGGGTGGGGAAGAAGGAGGAAAGAGAAGAGGAAAAAGGGAGAGAGGAAGAGAAAGTTTATAAGGAGTAGTTTAGGAGGAAATGTGAGAGAGAGGCAGGGGAATCTGTGGTGGCCAGCTGCATGAGGGGAGATAGTGGAGAAAGGCTTTTAATTCTCAATCCCCACAGAGCCTTTGAAAATTACCAATCTTCTTATCACAGACGCAGGGCTGCTTATGCAAATTGTTGTGGAGTGGAACGTTTAAACGGAAAATTACTCGACAGCATTTTTTTTTCTTTCCATCTTCGCTCTTCCCTTCTCTCCCTCTCTCCCTCTCTCTTCCACACAGAAAGCCTGTTTTGAGTCTCAGATAAGAAGATGAATTGCTCTCTCCGTGCTTTGAAGCGCGTCAGGATTTAAAGACTCCAGCCTCGGCTCTGGTCTAACGCCGTTGCTCTCGCTGCCTTTGTAGCAGAAAACAGGCTGGAAAAAAATGGAAGAAAAAGCGTTTCAAAACAACATAGATTCTGTGCTCCAACACATCGTCACCGCCCGAGGAGACAAGCTGCTAAGGAAAATATAGAAATATCCCCATAACCCTTCTCTTCCATGTTTCCTACAATTTTTCTGCACCGCACAGCTAACATGACTTTTACTTTTGCACCACAAGCTAATTGACATGAAAATTTTAATTTAATTTGTTTTGTGAGACAAATGGCTTTCCATTTTAGAAGCTCAATTTTCTCACTGCTGATAAAGAAATTAAATGGAAAAACAACTTTTATTTTGTTGGTAAAATTTTTGTAAAAGTTTTTGTTCTGTTTTCATCCCTTTTTCTTCATAAAGTTAAAAAAGTCATATACAATCACTGGCAAAACTATTTACACCAATTCAACATTTTCTCGTTTTCACATCAATAAACTTCAGTGTATTCTATAGAAATTTTTTATAATTTACTGTCATAAAATTCATAATTGCAAATTGAAATGCCACTCTTTAGCAAACACATTCCTGAAAAGTGTAACATACATTTTACTCTCTATCCTTAAATAAAATCCATGAAATGAAATACCTTCTAAACTATGCAGGATCAAAAGCAAAGCAAAAATAACACATTTTCACCCTTTCAGTGCCACACCAAGCTTAATCTTTGGGTTGTACTGAAATCAAATTTATTTTAACAAATAAATGTATTTTAAAGTATATTTCATGTTACATAAATAAATTCAGGGAGCATGAGACTTTGTTTTTCCATATGGAGAGTTCACACTCCACTGAGAATCTTGGGATGTTCTGGAGAAGGATCTGCACATGGGATCGCTGAAAAATGAAAGTAATGCTGGATGGAAATAAATCTTGTGACACTGCAGAAGTTGAATCAAAATTAACGGTGGTCCAATCAAATATTAGAGCATGTGATTTTTTTGTGGCAACTTATATTTGACCAGGCTGAGTTTTCCTCAGGACCTTTTGAGTGTCTGTCTTCAGCCTTTTGAGCTGCTGCCTTCTGGCTGCTCTGTGTCCTTTCATACTGCTAGCTGTACAGCTGCTGTTTACAAAGAACAGTTTTTCAGAAGAACAGGACAGAAACTTCCATCATACCATCCCAGTTGCAACAAATAGGTGAAACCATGCACATATGTGTTTCTGTGTATGACAGTGGTGCCAAAGATCGTAAGCATCCTGTCCGACACAAAATCTCTATAAAGGCTGAGCTAAGTCAACACTCATTTATTGTGATGCTTTATTGAATATAATTTCAGATTTTTGTGTTATTTTTTCCAGGATTACTTAAGAAGTGAACTGTATTATCATTTTCATAT
Source organism: Phalloptychus januarius (assembly GCA_902982915.1). Lineage (NCBI taxonomy): Eukaryota > Metazoa > Chordata > Actinopteri > Cyprinodontiformes > Poeciliidae > Phalloptychus > Phalloptychus januarius. The sequence continues at coordinate 17,878,594 of CADWAE010000481.1, forward strand.
CATTTTTATTTCCCTACAGTTTGAGCCCATGTAAAAACAACCCACCTACATTACGTCTTTACATCAAACACTCCATAATCCTTGCATTGCTTTAACTGTCATATAACCAAACAAATACCACATGGCTTCGCTGACAACAGATTCCCTATGCTACTGTATGCATGTAATGCTAGAACGTTTACATATATCCTTTTAAAAGTAAGATGTTTATTATGCTCTACTGATGAAATATGTTTCTTTTGGTCTACAGAGGCAGTTGAGGAAAAGAAAGTGTTACCTTCTGTTGGCCGGAGCCTTGATCCTCGCCATCCTCATTCTCATTATTGCTGTTTCAGCAAGAAAATGAAACCTACCTCTTCGGTAAGAGCCATCCCTGTTTTATGATATTAACCTTATTACTTTTTGTTTTGCATTGAAATGTAACTGAAATTTAACATTTACTGCTTTTTTACTGCTTTACTTACTTAAGTAATGCTCATGTGATGGAACCACACAAAGATTATGGCATTTTCTAACATGTGAGATTGCATTCTGAATTGCTTATATTGCCCAGACTCTTTTGAGTTCTATGCATGTCATTAAATGATAAGGTGACATGACATAAATGTTGAACGGGTACTTAAATGATATGGTCATGATTTTTGTCTCTCTGGCTTAGATAATATGCAGAAAAAGAATTATTCATGTTCTGCTGCTGTAGGGTGGATGCTTTAATATCCTCATGTCCTGTTCTGCTGAAATCATTTATTTTACTGAGTGAGTGGCATAAAATCCTGACTCATCTGGGGCTCTGGTCAAAGCAGTAAAGTTTTGTGCCTTGTAGAATACACAGAGTACTCACACTCAAGCACTTGTGCATGTTGTCGCATTAACACAGCAAACTCCAATGCATTTTAATTACATTTTATGTGATAGACTATCAAAAAGTACTTTGAAAAATTAAAATTTAATAAATAAGTAAACATCCTGTGCAAAATGTATAGTATTTTATTTCTCTCATGCTGACCTCACTAAATAAAAAGAGGTTCTATATGGGTGCCCATGTAGAACACAGAGCAGAGAAAACATTACTAACGATGCACAAAATCTCTCCTCAAAATTGAAAGAGGATCTTATGCCACTGGCCTCAAACTGCCATCAGATGCAGAGACAAAAGCCCTGCAATTTTTCGGTGTTTTCCTTGTCCGACACAGTTAAATTAAATGTCAAAATTGACTCACTAGTGTGCAGTCGAGCTCTGCAGAGTTCTGCTAATTAACTAATATTGGAACCAGGAGTGCTGAAGCAGAGAGACATCTAAAAGTTGCAGAATTTCTCAAGGAGGGAAGTTTACAATCAATGCCTTACACTTTCATCAACAAATCACATTTATGCTGGTGTTTCTACATCTAGAGGCATCTTAAAATTTCACTAAATTTATAGAGAGAGTAAGAGATGTATGGCTTACGGATCCTCATTCATGGTGGGAAAACCTGGGTTTGGTACATGGGATGTTGCTTTACTGGTAGGGGAGGAGCCAGCACCGGTGTGTGAGATTAAGCCATATCAGTTGGGAGTAGTTGGATTTATGTTTAGGCACTCTAAGGTGTGGGTTTGAGTCCCACTTCTGTGATCGGACGAGAACAGGCTTAACCGGAGGAGTTTGGCTGTAGGTTGAATCCCACTTCTGACAAATTCCTTTTGCTTTCAGGTACAGAATGTGCTCAGAGTTGGTAGTTTAGTGCTTTTCTGTACTTTTGGTGTAATTAAGGTTGCTGAAGAGGAGGATTACAACATGACTTTGGTTCTAATCTGGGACAGGCTACATGAAGTAAAAATACTCAGTAAATGTGCATAATCATAAAGATGAAACATTGGATATATTCACCTAATTTTTAAAGGTAAGTCTGAATTCACCCTATAAATTCAGATTACATAATTTATACATTAAGCAATACACAGTAAGCCCAACAGAGAATAAACCTTCATAGAGGCAAATAATGTGGTGAACAAAGACATCTGGAATGACGTACACAACTGACATGTTTAAAACAATGTATTTAAATTGATTTGAAGTTCCTCATTATTAAACAGCTCTTATTGTGTTTCCAAAGTGATTTCCCCTCATGTTGCTCTGAGGTGGGAAGCTTTTTTTTTTCTTCTCATGTTCAATAGAAGATATCACTGCTTGCATAAAATATTGATTGTCTTTTATCTTCTTCTGGGCTAGTAAAATGGTAACCTAGCGGAGCAAAGAGCTCTATTCATAAAACAGCATGCTGGATCAATGCCCCTGTGGTGAGGACTTGGTGCTGAGGCTCAGCAATTGATGGTCAACCCTAAAGTGACTTGACACGACAGCTGCAGAAAATAAAAGAAACAAGCTTGTTGTGAAGTGGACTATTGTCTGGTTTTATTGTCTGACTGTGTTCATCTGAGCACAGCAGGACTCACTCAGAAGAACTGAACTCTTCAGTTCATCTGAACTGAACTGTTGGCTACAATTTTAGCTCCTTAACAGCAGCAATTTGAACTATACTTCACTTAATAAAGAGTGAGGTATTTTCTCTAAATAAAACATTTTCACCCTTTCAGTGCCACACCAAGCTTAATCTTTGGGTTGTACTGAAATCAAATCCTGTGTAGCAGAAACATTCTTCCTTTACTGGATAAGATAAAGGAAGGTATTATAACTGTAGTGTTATTTACTACAATGTTTTACATGACATAGAGACTCTGATAATGCTTTAAGAAATTGAGATATTAGTGTCCAGCGCATAAAAAAGTAAATCAATATGTTTTCAAGAACGTTCAATAGTTTTCTGTCCATGTTTGAAAACTTGAAATATATTGCAACTTTGTAGTCCCTGCAGTTTCAATTCCATTTAATGGGATGCTCCTTATGGTTGTCTGTCTCCTTCACTTCTGCTGTAATCTGTCTGGCTAACCTATGCACATTCTAAAGTATTGTGAAAAATTATGAGGAAACATATTTTAACAGCAGTTTTGCCAGATGACATGTTATTCTAATTTATCTAATTAATCACCATTCATTCATGATAAACTTTGTGCAGGCAGAAAATAGCTGCAACAACAAAACAAGAGTACTGCAAAAATTCTTTAACTACAACTTCATTTTATTGACTCTGTTTAGAGTAATAGCAAACATTACAAAATCAAAACCTTCCAAGCAAATATATACAGAATGTAATGTTAATCATTCATGACAAATATGTTTGTTAAAGCCACACCTTGTCCAATTTTTACAGTACATTTCAAACCAACATTAGGGTAAGACAGTAAGATTACATAATTTACAGATGCATCATGTCTGGCTGTATATAAACTTAATTGTTTTTAACACAATTTTGTAGGCTGTATTGGTTGCAGATTTCTCCATTATGCTTTTTTGCTGCATGTATTTCAAGCAGGATTTGACTGCTTCTGTGTTTACTCAGATCTCAGATTAGCACCACTTCATGTTTATGAAAATAGACCAAAATTTGTTTTGGCAGATGAGGCAGGATTTCAACAAATCTCTGTGTTTGTGTAGGAGGGAAGTATTATTATTCCTACTGGAGGAAAAAGCTGTTACTCAGTAGTTGAGTTCAGCCCAGCACAGTCTTGTCTCAGTACATCTGTAATAAGTTTGTCTCTTAGCACGATCCATCAAACGTTTGGATTTTAGACTCACTTTAAACTCACTGAAACGAATGTCTCACTGTGTTTGTTAAGCTGGTTTTATAAGCAGAAGTAAGCAACTTTTCTCAGTGCTGTGGAATTTACTGTCGCCTTGAATATTATCCAATTTATAACATCAATTCCACAATAATTGTTAAAACTGAGAAGATGAATATTAATCTCAGCCTCATTACATAAATGATTATTAAAGCAGGATGTATGCATGCTGAATTTCATTTAAAGGCAAGTCAAAACTCAGGTCTTTGAATGACTTGCATCCAACGTAATCCTATGAGACTCGTATGCAACAAAAGAATGTCTTCAGTCAGAGGCTTCTTCAGATTTGCTTTAATACCCCATCCTGCCCACAACCATCTGCTTCTACCCTGGGCTGCAGTGGGCAGGTGTGGGACCTGGTCCCTGGTCAGTCCCTGGTCAGTCCCTGGGTGGTCTGGGGCCTGCTTTGGCTTCCAGTAGATCCAGATTCTGGTCTTTATTCATGTCCCAATAGGCAATTCATTTTCAGCAGGTCACAATAAGAATAACAAAAACAAGAACGCACCAACAGTTAATATTCAGCTATGGGGTGTGGCACACAAAACACAAAAACACATGGAAGATCTTGTGACAAAAAGGTGAATAAATACCAATAATTCTTAAAAAAAATAAAATAAAATCTGTCAATCAGAGACCACACAATTTATAGGTATGGTGTAAATAGGTATATTAAAAATAGAATATTTTTGATGATACCTGATGCTCCAAACAGAATGGAATCTAAAATGGGAAAAGTGGAAATAGTGAACAAGTGTGAGGTCATTCAGGAGAATCTGTGATTTTACTGCTGACCTTCGCATTTTTTGTTAAAGCAGTTTTGACTCTTACACCAAGATTTCCACACCAATAAATCAAAAACAGTCAGAATTTATTCAACATAGAATTTGTATCTTGTACACATCAGAGTTCTGTCTGCGCTGAATTTTGCCATTTTATGAAGACAGAAAAGATTTTGTCGGCAGAAAAATTTTGCAGTGGGATTATTGACTATGTCCAATAGTCATAGTCAATATGGTGCTCCCTGACCTCCCTGCTGTTCCCCCTGGAGGAGCTTCCCTGGTGTTCCAGACTCGGTGGGTTGGCTTGAAGCCAAGGTGGCAGCTCCTGTCTGGATTCTGTTTTTTGTGTGATCTTTTTCTATGTGATACTGGGTCAAACATGTTCTTGACTTACCAGTGTTTGATTTACTTCACCAGATATTTCACTCACTTGTCATTCAAGTCCAAAATGTAGTTTTATATTAATGTCAAGTTTATTGGTCGACTGACATTTCACCAAAAATCTCCAAAATCTTTACAGATGTTCCCACCAAATTTCCACCTGCCAAGCATGCCTCATTAACACAAGTTCTGTTTCCACTACTGACACAGGACAATACCAAAAATCAGTGAGTTCCATTGAACATCTGGCCTTCTCTGTTGAGCCAGAGCAAAGAACTGCCATCATCAGGAGCTGGAGATTCTAGAACTGCTGTTCTTTGTCAAGCCTTTGTTCCCTCTCACTGCGAGTTTTATCTTAACATGTAAATAATCATCTGTATAGTGAGTGATTAGAACAATCTAGAATCCAAATTGTTGGTCACAGAAGCATCTGGATGAGAATAGTGGACTGCCACTGATGTTGCAGTTTACATCACACAGGCCTGATAGTCTGGCAGACATCCAAACTGTAATTACTCTGAAAGCAGGAGTCAGAATTATTAAGCAATGTAAAATACATTTGTACCTGAATCTGCATTTTCTCTTTTGCACATGGGGCTATCCCAACAGCGCCATGCTCATTAGCTAAGGTGACATTTGAGATATTTTATTCAGAGAGAAGGCATTTGTTCTTTAATGACCATGCTGCACCAGCTGGTATAAATCAGAAGTTAGAGTTATCAACATATATCAGCAAAGTAATGGATAGTGGTAGAAATTAAGATACGGTGCAGGTGATAGAACTTAAGAATGAGAAATATTCAATATAAGTAATGTAAACTGTCAGGGCTCCTTTTTGTAGCTTCATGTATGAGTGATCACTAGCTGAAATCACTAAGTCAGACCACATTGTAGGATGTGCTTCCTCCTTACTGTTTACCTCTGATCACTTTCAGCATCTGTTGGGTTTAATTGGTAAAACAAAAAAGTGGGAAAAAATGGTGCAAATATGGATTTCATGTATGTGGGTGAATTTTCTTATGTTTTGTTCCATCTTCATAGGGAATCTGCTGCAAAAATGAAATGGATGGAGTATGAAAAGCAGCTATAAAAATGGGACAAATTGCACTGATAAAATTCCTTTCCAGTGTTTAAACACTGTTATGTATTTGTTTGACATGATGAACATGACGACCAACATGATTTACAATGATAAACTGCCTCCCTGCCACTTACCACTGTGATCATCGAAAGAACATTTAAAAGACAGGGCATCCAACAGTTACTGGTAAAATGCTGTAATGTGATGGACTAATCTTTGGCTATAAAGAAAATGTTTGTTCACAGTTTTTGGATGACAAAAACCTCCCAGTTTAACAGGAGTAGACACAGTTCAAGGTCTTTTATAAAAAGACCTGATAATGCATCGAGTCCCAACATTTATCTCAAAGAAGGCAGGTTGGATGTTTTACCTGCAGCACAGTCCATATCAACGGAATTCCTATCAGCCTCAACAAAAATATGGAACACCAAAGGAATGTGGTTTTTAAAGGATTTCAAACACTCAGGGAGACATTTCCAATGTGTATATATATATATATGTATTTTTTTCAGTTGAGTGAGAGCAAGTACCGGAAACAGCTTTTACATCTTTACATTCTCTAATTTTGGCTGCAGGAAACTTTCAAAAAATTATAAATGAAGGGATTTGTTGAGTGTAGCACCTATGACCAATTACAAGCCACATCACAAGTCACCCTTTCACACACTGACATACAGTGTGGGGCGTGGTGTCTTGCCCAAGGACACTTCTACGTGTGGTGAGGGGAGAAACTAAAATCCCAGCCTTCCAGTTGGCAGATAAGCACTTTTTCCTGCTGATCCACAGCTGCTCTGCTCCGTCTCTTTAAATTATTCCCCAAATTCAGTTTTTTGAAAAGAAAACTCTCCTTCATACGCAAAGATAATTGTGTCCACGTGACTCAAATGGCACTTCAGCACTGCAGCTCAAAAAAAGGTACCGGTGGTCATATACTTATACCAGACTGGACTTTGTTACTGGCACAAAGCCACAGTAAATCTGCCTAGTAGAGTTCAACACACAATAAGGTAGACAGCAAATGAAAGAGGAATAGAGAGCAGCAGAAGAGGAGGCAGAAAGAAGGATGGTGTGTGCCATACATCAGTTTAATGAAGGTGACAATGACAGAAATAACCAGGGAGCCACTTCAGGTTGGAAATCAATAGGCCGGTTCTTTATGGCATTCTAAATAATGCAATAACTGACACTAGGTTCTATAGGAATTATGCCCTCATATCTTGTTTACACAGCCATTTGGGGAGTGTGTGCATATTCTACACATAAGCTTAGATGTACTAATTTTACATATCCACCTGAAAATGAGGCCCTATACTTCCCAAGCCAGATTATACATAGAGTAGAGCAAAGAAAAAGGAAGATAAAGACCTGGGCCCAGATTAAAAGTAGCTCATTGTGACATGATTTTGGACAAATTCCTAGAAGTTTTGGAATTCTAAGGCTTTTTTCATAATTCTACCCTAGTAAGATTAAAAAAAATCTATATTCTAACATGACAAAATGTTAGGAGTACTGAGAACCTCCAGCTATTCGGTTTTTGCCTTTTCTCCATTTTACATCGTTTGTTTTGCCAGATAAGAACAAGTTTATTTACATTAATAACTATTAATAACTATTGTGAAGTAGATGATGTAGTAAAATATTCAGAATGGTGAAAAGCCGTGACAAATCGCATTAATGATGAGGATGTAAATAAGCTTTGATCAAACACATTGATTCTGTGTGACAAAGAGTTTCATCATCATGACACTTTATTCAATCCATTCTGCATTCAGTGATCAATATATTTTTATCAATTCATTACTAGGAGAATATTTGTTTGTTTTTCTGTGTGTTTTATAGACTGTATTGATTTATTTCAGAAAGATTCCGGAAGTGGAAGCTGATAGGTGGAGATCGTTTGTGTATCGGTTCGGATTCTGTCATGTGACAAATCACAGCCAAAGTTATACTTTAAATTTTATTTATTTTTTAAAGGTTTTATTGGCTCGAGTGGCCCTTATTCGGGAACCGAACCCGGGACAGCCGCGTCGAGGACCAAGGCCTCCAAACGCGGGCCGTGCCAAGCCCCTGCGCCACCACAGCACCCACCAAAGTTATACTTCGATGACTTTATGTTTGATAACCTGAGCAGAAGAAGAAATTGGAGGCCATTATAAACAATTAATAATTTATAGAAAAACAATAATTTATTCAGTAATATGGGAATTATGTTTAAGTGGTGAGCAGGCACACCATATACAAAGTCGCTGGTTCAATTCCCAGCCCTGGTCCATGCTATACATCTTTCTCTTCTTTTCCTATCCTCCTACTGTTGCATAAAGCCCAGTAGAGCCACAAAGACCTCTTTTGCTTTATAAAATCCTTTTTAGAGAGTTTATTATAAATCTCTGAAAATGGAAGGTCATTATAAAAAGACTAATTAAAAGTAACATCAGTCAATATATCATTAGGGTTTAAATTGGTTAGAGCCTGTGTGATCATCTAGAATATCAAACTTGGTGAAGGTCTAGGTTAAATACATTTAATGGGCCAAAACCCTTTAAAGCAATGAAGGATAGAGCAACTAACACTTAACATCTCAGCTTAGGAATAAAAGTGCTTTAAAAAAATCATATACAGTATTTGCAGTTGGTATTGACTTCTTGGACAGATTTTACTTGAAAAACTGGTGTTATTCGCTGAGGGACTTAAATGACATACATAAAATAAATGTTCTAATCTACTGTCAATCAAAAATGTAATATCTGTATATAGCATATTAACTATGTCCATACTAGCTGTAATAAAGCCAGAAATGTACTAACATTTGTCATAAATCTAAGGTGCTGTCATGTTATTGACTGGGTATAAGATCATTGGAGGAACATTAAGTTCTTCCTTGGAGAATGTATAAATGTGTGAAATGTGGTCACATGACCACTGTTCTCTTCCGAAATTCTAGCAAATTCTGCAAAGTGATCTAATTACAAATTGACTTTATAGTAATTATTAATATGCTGTGTTAAACATCCCATTGTTAATGCACAAAAACTGAAAAATGCATATTTTTCTTCCAAGGAATACAGTCGTGTTTCGTATGGTACTATTAGCTGCAATTATTAGCTTTTAAAATACAACTTTTATATGATACCCCACAATAATATCCATCCATCCTGGGAGGGAGGTGTGCTGGTGCCTATTTCCCACGAACATTTTGTGCAAGAAGCGGGGTACACCCGGGTCAGGTCGCCAGTCTGCTGCAAAGCCCCACAATAACATGTTTTACTATATCATTGGCTGGCTATTATCATTGGCTTTATTACTGTTAAAATAGCCAAAACTAGAATATCAATTACAAATGCTACATCATTGTTCAATACTGTATTATTGTTCCTACATGTGCTTCAACATACTTTAATGTGTAACGAGTTAGAGAGAAATACATTTTGATCAAACTATGCCAGAACTTCTGCATTTTTCTGCTGCTGTTTTCCACCTGACTTTTAGTTATGGTTCTACTGTAAGCCACATTTACAGCACCTCTCCGCTTCCAGTAACTATGAAGAATTAATGCAGTGGATCTATGTTATATTTAGCCTGCAAAGCTGCTTTAGTCACTATGAAACACAGCAGATATGCTCACACTGAAAGTAGCTTATTCAAATCACGTAGAAAGCTCCACTGACAACACAGAGCCAGAAATCAGGCAGGCTTTGATGATATGACAGAAAAATAAATACTGGGTATTCGGGAATGAGGAATTGTTTGAAACAAGAATGTGTGTGAATTGAAAAAGTTGACTCTGGAAGTTTCAAAACCAACACAAACATATATTTTGGTAACAAGAATTTTCATTATAATTCATTATAGCAGGGGCTTGACATGTTGTGGTATCTTGTAGACAAAAGCTGGTGATATTGCCATGGAACATGCAGGCTGAATGTCTGTCTGTCTGTGATGGATATCTGAGCCAGTGAAGGAGAACTTATGAGTTGCTGCAACAGTTCCTGGAGTTCTTTGGGCCGGGTATCGTTAATCCGTGTCTATGAACAAGTGTGACAATAAGCTCTCTGTCTGAACAGCAATCCTCTTAGGCAAAGCTTTGTGGGTAAACTCGCCTCATGCAAATTCTAAACCCCATTAGCTTTGAGGGACTAGTCAGCAGCATTGAGATTAATGGCCAAGTGAGTACTTGATTTAATAGGGTTATTTCACATCCTCTGTGGGAAACATAAACAACAAAGTTAATGCAAGACATTTGTCACTGACGTCCTCAGTCTCTACTCAGAGTGTGCAAAGTTTCTTTGCTTACAGATTTGTTGCTAACTTAACTCTTCACTGAAAGAAAAGGCTGGAAGATCTCTGTTTATTCTCACTAGATTTGATTATTTCTGCCTTTTAGGAAACATCAGTGCATGTTACCTGTCAGGATATTCTATCTGCAGCGGCAACGGGCTAACCAACTTTTAATTTTTTTACATTTTTTATTTCAGGGCAAAAAAAATAAGGAAATCCTTATATATCTTCTTCCATGCCGTCAGCTTACCACAAACTTTGCTGAAGGGGATTAGAGGCTGGGTGGGTAATGCTCTGTCACTGCAAAGTGGGAGACGACACGCTGTGACAACAGTGATCTGACAGGGCTGCTGACTCCTTTAGCTCACAGCTGTGGAAGGATGATTAGCCAAAACTTGAGGAGAAGCATTTTCATACTTTCTCATGACCTTTAATCTTACATCCACATAAAATGGCTCCTTTTGCTCCACCGCGAAACACAAGCAAACCTTCAGCAGCATGTTTGTCTGCTCAGCTGGATGCCTTCCTCTCAGCTGACTTTAACTCATGTCAGATCAAGAAAAAAAACTGACTTTTTTTTTTTTCTTTGGCTTCTAATGCATGAAGCATTGCACTAAGTTGCTTTGTGGAATGTACAAGTGCCATCTAATCTAGTGATAAAATAAGTAAATATCAGGTGACTGAGTGCAAGTAGCTACACTACACAGTTGCTCTTAATGAAGACTATCCGACATGCCTGAGTAACCTCAGCACTACAGGAAATTGTATGCCGTCATCAGTAACCATGCTAGTTAGCCTTAGCATTTGTGGCAGGCTCCACTGTGGGGAAGGAGGTCCAGCGCAGCAGAGAGCAAGGAGGAGCATGTGAGCAGTACCTATATGAAGTGTCTGACAGCACTAAGCCCCTCCCCCTGGCTCTGACTGGTTGTTTTTGACTGAGCAGTGTATTTTTGTAGTTAGCACTGGGAACACTGGGAGAAGCAGAAGAGCTTGATGGTTTCACAGATTATCACAATATAATCACAAATATGTATAAAACACATTTCTTTATAAAATTATATACTGCAATTTTCTGCATCAATATGTTCAGAGTAAACCATCCCAGTACTACTGTAGAAGCTAACATCCATGGTCTTCCTTTTCTCTGCTATTGGGGCTGCAGCCAATCAGCAGCAAGAAAAATAACGATAAATCCTGTATGGATTTTTTGCAAATGTCTGCCAAAAGCTTGTCAAGTAGCATCCAAATGCTTTTCAGCTTCCCAAGCTAAATTTTCTTTCAAATGTTTTAGATATGGTCTAGGACAGTGATTCCCAAACCTGGTCCTCAAGGCACACTGACACTGCACTGTATGTTTTAGCGGTTTCCTTGCTTTCAGCCTAAATTATATCAATTAACAGGTGTTTGTTGAACTGCAGTCAGCTGAATTATGTGCATTAAAGCAGGGAAATATATGAAACATTCAGGGCAATGTGCTTTGAGGACCAGGGTTGGGAAAAACTGGTCCAGCAAAAAATCCTCAAACTGGAAAATCTGCTGTGACTGATTTGGAGTTAAATAAAACTATGTAACTCCAATTATTGAGGATCCACTGAAATAATCTACATGGTATGTTTGAAGTTTGTTTCATGGACAGCTCATGAAACAAGCTGTCCTCGCCCTTCCTTGTGGGCGATCTCAAATCCATACCTGACCTTGAGGCACCTCGAGGCACACAAAGAAAAATAATAACATTGCATATCTCAAGATTGCAACTTCTTTACACCGGAGCTAGCTGGGGGATGAGGTGTGGGTCTGAGTCACAAAAGGAGCAGAGGGTTGCTGTGTGGAAACCTGTGGAAGCTACAACATCAGATCCACCAAAGAAAATGTTCGCTTCATTAGAGTCGATATGAATGGATAAGACTCATCTGAAAATGCTTTGGGTCAATCCAGATCAGAGGCCCGTCCATCAGTTTGGTGGTGGAAACATGCATGCTGGCTTCTACTGCTGGTAATATTGAGCAGAGTGAAAGAGCTTTTTTATGATCTGAAAGTGGAAATGGCCTTGTTTTAATGGCATTGTATTTTGTATCACTGAATGTTTTTAAGTTTCTGTCAGTTAATCAGTTTTGCTTTTTGTAATTTTTTAATAATGGCATTGTATTTTAGTAGTACAATGCCATTAAAATGATGGTCCACCCTAATATAATGAAGTTAAAAATGTTCATCTATTCTCAATGCATGTCTCAGGCTCTCAGGCAAAGAGGGCCTTTTCTCCAGCACCAAGCCGGTTCCATTATGTCCATGTCTTGGTATCATATATAAGATCTATCATGATATTCTGATGTGTTTCCTTTCAATACCTATATCCAAACACACACTCTTAGATCTTCCTATGGTTGGCGTGTTTAACGTAACTTCTGTTCTCCTAAACTGGCGTGCCTGCAGCTGGTCAGCATTGTAACATTGTGCAGATGGGCACAAAATCACCGATCTGACGGTCGCCTTGGGTCTTTGCATGGACAGGCTCTGCAGTGCAGTCATGTTCATTCTCCTGTCAAACTTCATAATCCTGTCATCACTCTTCCTTTCCCTCCGGTGCTCTGTGTTTTCTCCCTCTCGCCCTATTCTCACCTCTTCGTGCTTACTTTTCCTGCATCACAGTCTGTAATCCCATCTTAGTCAGATGGAAGTTTTTCATTTCTCCAAGTTCCCAAACCACAGAGGAAGGATTTCAGCCAAAACTTCAATATTATATAGGTTATTTGATGTAATGCTGCTGTGGGACCATTGACACAACTGTGTGTGTTTAATAGCCTTTATCACTAAAATGTAATGATAGCTTTGGTTGTTTTTTGATGTCCCTGGCATAAACATGTTGTGTGAGCTTTGATTTCTCTTTTATTCCTTCTTACTTAACTCTGTCTAATTCCCATGCACCGTACTGTAAACAGTTTAGAAGCCAGATCATCTAAGCAACATTCATTAAATAAAAAAAAATCACAGAACCAGAGTGGTGTGTCTTTGGCTGTGCACACAGGACATTATAGGTGAAAACTGTTTAACCAACAAACTGGGCCCAGACCAAGGTGTACCAAATGAACTGGCTAATGAGAGCATGCAATGGCGTTAAGAAGGTTAAACTGCTCTGAGGAACTGTAAGCTAAAACAGGATCTAATTTAAGACTCCAAGTAGGATTAAAGATGAGCCATTTTCAATTGAGACCTGAAAAGTCACAACATGGAAATCATGTCGGTTGCCTAGTGAATCATACTGGCTGTTCATTAGACTGCCCGTCTCCAATAGAAAAGCATCCTGCATCCTGTTCTAGACACTACATGGAAGTTGGACCTTTGCTGAGCTCAATTCACTTTCACTATCAGAACTGGGACTTGGAAGTGATGTTTCCAAAACCTGTTTACAGTGGAAGGTCAGAAGGTCAGTGGGAGTGACCTCAGTTGACCTCAGAGACCTGAACTGTTAGCAGTACAAGCTACTAACACTGCAATTCTCTGAATGCACGAATTCACAAAACAAACAAAAATATTTGGACTTAGATGTTGATAGAAATTATCATAACTATAAATGGTTTATTAGCATGCAGCAGCATTGTGGGATTATGATATTGGAGTACATGCAAAACCTCAGATTTCCTTCTATTAGATTTAAGAAGGTACTCAATTTTATTTTCTCAAAAGTTGGAGGTAGAAAAAACAGCCCAACCACATTGAGACAGTGCTAACTGGGTGCTAACAAGAATTAGCACCACAATGCCAAGTACAGTAATATATTTATGTCAATCTCATAGCTTCAAATGCAAAAAGTACATGCCCAAAAAATTTTCTCATCATTACCTAAGAAATGTGTTAAAGCTGCAAATTTTTCTGCAACCATATTGGGTAAAACATTGGCTTCAGAGGACATTCATGTGTGTCTAACATGGAACATGGAACATCTGAATTCAAAGATAAGTTGATAATTACCTATTTACCTGTTTGTTCTCTCTAGTCAGCTATTCTCTACCTGGACACGCATCAGTTCTTTACATTTTACATTTTTTACTGATCATCTGAGGACGTTTGGAGAACTGCTCAGACCTCCAGCTACTTTTGTCATTTACTTTGTCTATATTTTATTGTGAATATTTTAGTGTTCCATTAAATGCTGTTTTTAAATACACTTACTGCTGAAAATAACATAAAACACTAGATACATTTCATAAACATGTTATTTTTGGATCCATATGTATTTTATAATCAACACCAACTCAAGCCTTAAAATTGTGCTTTGAGGACTTTACTCAGCCATGTTTTTAGCAAGACAGTTCTTAAATGTAATTCAGATAAAAGTGAAGCACAAAGGCCTTTCATGTCCTGGGCTGGTTTGCTGGTTGTGATTAATGAACCACTTCCATCTCAAGCACTCTGAACTCTGGCCCAGACTTAATTAAAACTCTGCCATTGACCACTAATCATAAATTACTTCCCATAACCTGTGACACTTTTAGAATTTGTACCAATTAATTTTTCACAAAAGAAATTACAGGTCTGTGGCTCTAGTGAGAGTCCTGAATCTTGTGTGTCTAAAGTAAAACTGCTGGTGGAGCTGCTGCTGCTGGTGGAGCTGCTGCTGGTGGAGCTGCTGCTGGTGGAGCTGCTGCTGGTGGAGCTGCTGCTGGTGGAGCTGCTGTGTGTTTCTGGATGATTGATGCTTTCTGTCTGCTCTGGTTTTGTTTTGCAGGTAGCTGCTGTCATTACGGTGTCACTGCGCCACTTCTGCCCAGTTGGATGCCTGACCCGCTCTGCTGGTTTCCAGTAGAAAGCAAGCATCTCTACTCCATCATCTCCAGCTCTGCTTAAATGTGCATATGTCTGCAGGCTTGAGAACGGAGACCTTTTACAGCATAACTCAAAACTCATGTAGTCACGACTTGTGCTTATTCAGTCTTTTCTTGAGGAAATTTTATTCCTTTCTGCTTTAATTGAATTATAACCAGAGGTAAGAGGGTTTTTAGGGATCACATCACAGTCATAGTAAAAATATATTAGAATTTAGGCATTAAACTTTATGTAGATCTGACCTCAACAGTTCCCACTGTGTCGATAAGTCTTATCAATGTCATTCAAATGAAACTTTGAAAACATAAGTCATGTTATTTTCTTTCTTACAGAAAAAATTATTTCTTTTGGCACTTCTTCCAAATGAGTTCCACCTGTTCTATGACCCATTCTGTGTTTTTGACATGTCCAGACATGAATTGTAACTTTTGACACACTGAGGCCCGAGGAAGTGAGTATTAGAGTCTTTATTTCTGACCTTGGGGTGAATTTCTTGGCACTTCCACTCTGGGTAGCTCTCAAAGACATTTTAGGTGTAAATTATTTTTTACTATTATAGACCAATTGAGCTTCAATCAGTATAAATGTTCTTATAACCCTGGGGCAAAAACAATTGATTCTCTAATGTCATAGCTGACGTCTTTCCTCATTAGAGACCCTGATAATCAATGACTCAAGTGTAAATAATAGTCAGAACCTGTTTGCTACTTGCCAAGTGTTCTAGTATGTCATGGCTTCCCACACTTGAAAAGGAGGACTTCAGAGACTTCAGGATTCCACTCAAACCTATTTTATTTTCACCAGCGAGTGTGAAATAGTTTAGAGGTGAAAAACCTACAAAACATTTTTTAACAAATATTTTAGACATTTGGATTAAAGTTAATTTATCTTAATGATCAATTCATTTTTAACCTTACACATACATGTCTTAAACAATTTTAACCATAAATTTAAGTGTTAAATTATCCAACTCAGAGTTTGCTTTAATTAAACAATTCCAAACATTTTAGAATTACTCCAAACATTTCAGTATTGTTGTCCATCTCAGTTTTAGAATTTCCATGTCTTTTTTTATCAAACGTAAAACCAAAATCAAAATTTGCTTTTTAATTGAGTCCAGTGAAAGGCTTACCGGTAGTCCTTGTTTAATTTAAGTCGTTTCACCTGACATGCTTGCTGGAGGCTGTGTTTGCCTTCCTCAGCTCTGATGCAAAACGTTGATGGGTTCTTTATATGACCTGAGTTGAGGGTGTTGTTGATTGAACCAGATTTTTTCCACCTGCTAAGAAGTGCTGCAGAGTGGCACACTAATGTGTGTGTGTGTGTGCACACGCAGATGTGTGTTCATGCACCCACATCTGAACTCATGAGCAGCTCTGCGCAACAATTACAACCAATAAAAGCAAAGATGCTGGACCTTTTTATTGTTTGTTTTGTTTATAAAGCTTTTATTTTGCTGTGTTTTTATCCACTTTAGGATCTTCTTCTTTTCCTTTTGGCTTTTTCCTTTTATGGGTACCACAGCAAATTATCCGTCTCCATGCAATCCTATCTTTCACATCGTCTCTCACACCATCTACCTTCATGTCCTCTTTCACTCCATCCACTTGAGGGTGGATTCAAGTAATTTTAGACACATTTCACTATGTCCTGATATGTAAAACTACAGTTTGGAAAGAGCATGCATATTCTTTGTTTGATCTGCTATTTCTGTCTTCACTGTGATGAGCTTCTGATCAGTGTGGCACGTCTCCAGTTACTAAATGCAGTGTTTTATAGAGAATGTCTGGAATGACCAAACGGAGTCAGACTGTCTCCACTGCTGTACACGGTTTGCTATATTTCTTTTTGAACAGATAGCTACTCAGATCTGATTAAGTTTATTCACTATTATAATGTAATGTAATGTAACCTCTTTGAATAAAAATATATTCCACATTAAAGTTGAGCTATGACCAGAGTGTGTCTGTCTAATATTGGTGTTTTTTGAGGTGTTTTCAAATCTGAACACAAAACATCAAACTGTGTGTGTGTGCAGGTGTGTTTTACTGACACATAGAATAACAAAAAAAAATTCCCAACATAAACAAGATGTTTCTTTGAGAACTGTTGAAAACATACTTTATACTTCTATTCTTGCTAGCTCTATTGCTGTGTTGCTGTAATGGCTGATTTATTTATTTGTAATTTATTTATTTGTTCAAGTCATGGTAAAATTTCTATTATTAAGTGTTTAACTTTTAAACAAAACCTTGTAAGCAATGAAATAAACAGTTGCTGTTGAACTGAAGCCTATGATCCGTGTTTGATAACCATTTCAGATGAACACCTCTGAACATCAAACATGGGGTTTTTAATGCAAAGGGTTGGACACCACTGTGTTAGGTGGGATCTAATGTCCAACAGCTCTGCGAAGAGCAGGTTGGTGGGAAGGTAGCAGGTAATGTTTTTTTGTTTTTTTTCCCACAGAGAATATTTAATAAAGCTCAAGTTTGGTTTCATTTGAGCAGAGCACCTTCGTTCACATGCTGGTTGGGTTGCCTTTGGCGATTAAAAATGGGTCTTCTTAGGGCTTTATGCTTGTCACTCTGCTATAAGGGCCACATTGGTTAACTGCAGAATTAATATTTGTGTAAACATATTCTTCCACCTCAGCTGTGGACATCTTGGACATGAACATGGTTGCTAATCATGTCCAGCCTGACATGATGGACTGGATGTCCTTGTCCTGGACATCCAATTTGTCTATCCTCTCTCCATGATCAGATGATGGACTGATCAGAGCTCTAAGGGATCCCAAATTAAAAACTTGGGATCTGTTTTTAATTTTTGTTTCACTTCATAATCATGTCCTAATTTATGTTAGCTTGACAGATCAAATCCTCAGAAAGAAATGAAAGCTTGTGAATGTTGTAAAATGTAGAAACATCCCAGGGATATTAATACTTTTTTTATTCTATGGTAGTTAACAACTATTCTGAATGAAAGTGTATTTTAGCTTTACCTTCCCTGAATCATCACTAAACATAACAAACGCATTAAAGTTGACTTTCTGATACATCCACCAGCTCTTAAATCAAATGCAAAATGATCATGAAGACACACATTTCTGTATTTAATATAATTTTTATTTCTACACAGACAGTCCCACAACCTCATTTTATTCATTCAAATACTATTCATCAAACCTCTCATGCCTGAAGACTTGAGCCAGGAGCAACCAAGACCCTGAAATTCCAAACATAACAACCTGAAGTCACTCTATGTTCCAGGTTAATCAACATCAGACAGAAACATTTCTTCATGTCTTCATCGTCTTCAGTTTTTCAGCAGGGGGTCTAATTCAGAGATTGTAATAGGCTTAATTTGATCTCTGAGAGGAGTGATTATGCTGTTAGTTCCTTCAGGTTCTATGTTTTCTCCTCAGCAGAGATAAGTGTAATGCCACGCTGTGCTGCAGGTTTAAATTGCACATGCATCGTCTTCTGTTAGCTTCTGCCAGCGGTGCTAAAATATTTCAGCTTTCTTTTAATCTCAGATTTGTCAATCATTAATTTCTTTCACATTTCCCAAAGCTCTGCATATATTAAACCCCTAAGGTGTTGCATTTTTCAGTTTTTGTTTGCTGTAATGTTTTACAGCTGCAGAATTGCTTTTTTCTAATACATCAGGCAGATAAAGGTAAGAGGCTTTTATTTTCTACTGCAGGGCAGTTTCTTCCCTCTTTATCAGAACCCATCCAACAATGTACTGTTTTTGAAATATTGGTGGGAAATAACTGTATTTATAATTATTTGATATCTTTAATCATTTCCAGACAAAAAAATGATACATTTCCTGTTGTCAGATTCCTTCATTGTCAGTATTGCTCTGACTTGTTTGTCAGATAAAACATTGCTATGTAATCAGTGACAAACAAAAATGTAAAAAACAACAATACGAATAATTTTAGCATCAAATGCTATGTCATGTTCCCTGCTTGGCAACAGGCACGGTTTCAGTGTGACTCATGCTCTAAACTGTCCAGGCTGAATCACCACCCTGCAGTCAGTGGTGATTCTGCTGAAATAATACAGCATAGTAGTACAGATTATTCTGTACAACAGGAATGTTTGCCTTCCAAACATATTTTTAAGTCTGGTGGCAAAACATTGAAAACGGGACAAAAATACAGAATGCACCGAACTTTAGTCTTAACAAACCAAATGGACATTACGGGGGTTTCAGTCATTACTTTGGTGCATTTAGTGTCCATGACTCAGGGTGAGAACACGTCTGAAGTGGCTATGCTAGTTTAACAAAGGTTATGAAATAACCACACAATCGACACGTTAGATCCAAATCACACAAGTCATTCATCATATGGCACTCTCTCTGAGCAAGATTCAAAATATGTGGATTTCACTTGATATGTTTATTGTCCTGAGATGAGTATAACATTGAGACACGATTTAGAGTACAGAGTGAAATTATAAAACAGTTTAGTGGCCAGGATGGCTGATAAAAGCAGTCCAATTACTGCTGAGCTCTGAATGCCTTTTAAAGTTCTCTCATTTCATGTATCATAAAGTTCTTATAAAGTTAAAGTGAGGCAGAGGAAAGAATCCAGTTCATTTAAAAGCAATGAACAACATCTATAAAACAGAACAGCAGTCAGTGTGATGTAAAGACTGAAGCTCCCAGGATCCGGAGACACGACACAAATCAAGTGACCACAAGCTGAACATATTTTCTGTTATCCAACATGGTTTCATTCGGCGGTGGAACCAAAATTTCTTATTAATGCAGAAGGTCATTCACGCATTAACACACACACACTGTCACACGCATTCACATGCAATCCCAGCTGCCCCGTAGTGAAGCTGGTCAAGCCACCAGGCCTCTGACCACCACTGGTGAAATGAACAGTATGTTTACTGGTTTGACACACATGCTTTCATTTGTCATCTACAGCAAGCTTTTATTTTGAAAGGACACATTCAGGCTAGGCCTAAAACGTTCCATTCTGATGAAGATTATAGTTCATCAGACTGGCTTTTGTTATCCTGAGCTACGTCTGCAGTATGCCGCAGGACTCTACTCACTCTGCTTCTTTCACCTCTCTATGCAGCATTTAACTTTCTTGTCTTTTTTTCTTATATTAGAAGCTCACACATCAGATCAGAGGGACTCTGTATCTCCTCACGGTGTGATGCGCCTTTGGATCCCCTGACTCAGTTGGAGAGTGTAACTGGATTTCTGGATTTTTATCCTACTCATTTAACTACTGCTATTCGGTCTTGTGTAGGAAGGAGACACAGAATGGCTGCATTACATGCACTGCAGTCATGTTATCTACTGAACACTGGGCTGCTTGAAGACTTCCAAATTTGCCTGTCAGAATTCCCGATTATTTTATTCCAATTGGGAAATGGGAATAAAAGAGAAGAAGATCCATCTTCCAAGTACAAATAGCTCTAACCTTAGAGTTCTGACCAGTTAACTAGAATATCTTGCAGTCTTTTGTCCCTGAGGAGAGGAATGTCTGTTTCACTGATGGATCCCTGACATCCACACTGCAGGTTCACACAGCCAAAAGACAGAAGATGATAGGATAAGTGAATGGATGTTTGGATACATCAGAACCTTATTAAGAATCGGCTCATACTGGTTCATTACCTCACCAGGGACACTGGGGTGCAAAGTGAAGAATACGTTGGTTCCAACTTGCAACCTTCAGACTAAAAGTCAAGAACTTAACTTTGAAAGAGAAATTTATCACTCGAAATGACATTATATACAAATATACATACACACTCACACTAGGGAGAATTTAGAGGAACTGATTAACAGTCATGATCATGTTTTTTGGACTGTGGGATGAAGCTGGAGTACCTGGAGATAACCCACATATGCACAGGGAGAACATACACAGCATCACATTAGCCCACTGAACAGCTTCATCTATTCTGCCCTCCTTGAACAACCCGATGAACCTAATTTTTCACAAAATGGCGCTCTAGGCTGCTTACTGGCAGGATTTTCACCTCAGTGCTTATGGAAAAACAATCTTAAGGCACAAATAAACTATTTTAAATTTTGAAACATAATTACTTATGGCAATGACAACAATGCTTCAGCCTTTAAAAGGAAAAGACCAATTCTGATCTTAATCGAAACTAGTAGATGGTTCACTTGCTTCATAAGGACTCTGAAAACCTTACTTGCATAAGTTCTGTAGATAAAGTGGTTATTTTTTAATTAGTTGGATGTGCTCATTAGTCAAGATTTCTCTTTTTAGTTATATTTCATTCTCTTCCCCTTTAAAAGGGCAAGTGCACATCAGGGTGTCTGGGGCGAACAGGGCAAACTAGAATCACATTGGCAAAACCGCTGCTAATTTCTCACTTGCCTTTCCATATTTAAACCAGCATTCAAGTAGGGGTTTAAATAGCTGCAGTAGTACATCATTAGCTCCTCTCCAGGCTCCGGATGCAGAGCTGTGGGGGAAGGAGATAAATCAACATTTTATTGCTCCTATGGGCTCTGTGGATCAGACTGAACTCTGCAGTGAGACATTAAAACCTCCTTAATAGGCCGCACAGCTAAAACTGAGACTGGGTTTGACAATGTAGGGGTTCTTCATCTGTCTCCACGGAATAATCCCAGCACTAGTTCTGTCGTCAAAACAATAAAGTGAAGGTTCACTCTGCACAACAACAACTGAGTGACGTTGGTGTGTTCAGAGCTGTTAGTTTTATGGCAGAGACACTGAACTCACTGAATGACGGACCAGCAGGTGTTTCTGGCAGATTCTGGTTAAGTTCTAAACATGACAACAATCTGCTTTGTTCTTTCAAATCTACAAAGAAATGATCTAGGATGGCTAAAATATTCTAAATCCTAGTGGGAAATGTGATTCATGAAACCAGGCATTTTACCACAATCCCATGAAGTCAGTTTGACACAAAAACAAGGTATGAATTATGATTAAAAACACTTTTGGTTTGGACTTCTTTAGTTCATCTTCAGCTACACTGCCAGGTCTTTAGAATCTAGAAATAATTTAAACAGAACCTGTCTGACAGCAGGAAGTAGGCTGTCAGACAGTGTGACACATTGTAACCACAAATGCCCACTGTTGCAAATTCAACATAAACACAAGTTTAATATTGGAAGTACTCTGCAATTATCTTTCTGTACATAATGGCTTTTTTATTTTTATACGTGTGTATCACTTGAGTTCCTGTTCTGTTCATTTCTGGTTATTTCTATATCTTTTAGCTGGTCCTGTTTTCTCTTAGAGTTTTATTTTTTTGTTATACTTTAGATAGTAATACTCTACAGCCATCTAAATTTCCCTGTAGGATTTTGAAAGTGCTTTGCTGACATTCAGACTCATCACCTCTCCGTCAGTGTGTCCTCAGTTGGATGTAGACTTTGCCATAGTGTGAGATGAGAAGTTCAGGTCAGTGTACTTATACACTTCTTACTTTTTTGGCTCTAAATAAGGAGTTTTGTGTCTGGATTTTTGCCTCACAGTAGAATGACTTCTTTCACTGATCTACTTAATATTTATCAGTGATGCTTAATCATGTGTAGCCTGTCAGATTTTTTTGTCAATTTGATTTGAAGCATCCAGATCAGTAAAGTGGTAGAGAATTCTGAGCTTCATATTTTGTAAAATCTTTGGTTTGCAAATCTTTGGTTTGCCAAATAATTAATTTTATTTGGAAAATAAAATTAATCAAAGGCAATAAAATTATGGCCTTTGAAGGGTGGCCTTTGATAAAATACTCTCTCAAGATGGCATCACTTTCATGCAAATATTTTTGGTGCAAAAAGAGAATTTGCAACTTTTAAAGAACATTTTTGCATCCATCGTGTAATTTATGTTATTTTCATCATGTTTTGTTGACTTTAATTTTAGATATTTATAAACAAATAAATTAATTTTTACTTAAAAAAAAAAAAAGACTTTTTGGACTAATTGGACAGTCAAGCTGCAGAGGTAAACACTACCTTCTATTTCAATTTATTATAATTCACATAAATGTCCTGGTATGTGGGTCTCAAAAAATATTTTTTTTATAATTGGTCTCTGACTCCCCCAGGAAACTCAACTCCAGATGTCGCTTCTCCACTGTCACATTATTTTCAGTTGCACCCCCAGGAAGTCATGCTATTTTTTAGAATTTTCTTACAGTTTACTTTATGTACAATTTACATTTTAATACAATGTAATTGTGTTGTATTAATTTCAATGATACATCAGAGTAGGGCATAAGCCTTTACCATCTGAAGTTATTTAAAGCCATCCATCCATTTCTTTGCGATGCTTAATCTGTGCTAAAGTCTATCTTCAGCAGTCAACAGACAAGGTAACTGAGGTAAGGCCAGGATTTGAACCAAGATGTTGTTGCGAATCAATAATGCCTCACATTTATTAATGAGTGGGAGCCCATCTAAACCAACCTGTATTTTTGTCATCTACCAGTGTGACACATTTGTAACAAATGCCCATTGTTGCAAATTCAACACAAATACAAGTTTAATATTGGAAGTACTCTGCTATCATGCAGTATAGTTATGACTAATTATTCCTAATAGAGACAATAAACATAATAAATATCCACCTTTATATCAGTTTATGTCATATCATTAAATTAACAGTCTTCACTTCATGTACCCTGACTCTAGTCCAATGACCGATGGAGAAAGACACTAGCTCCCCTAGTCTCCCCGAGCGCTGCATGTATAGACAGTGAATGGATGGACAGGACAGATAATGTAGGGCTTACAACCCGAGGACTGACAAAGTGTGTAGCTTCTTTTTAGTGGCAAATGGAGAAGTGCAGAGGAATATAATGTGACCAATTTATGTCCCAGGCATTTCATCAAGGCCTTTGAAAAATCACAACAAAATGGGGAAAAAATGGCTTCAACATATATCCCAGCAAAGAACACTTCAAGTCGAAAAGAAATGAAGCCTTTTGTGATGAATGTGAAAGTATTTTAGGTGCTACCTTCATAAATCTATCTGACACATCAAACCAAAACAAGAAAGTGTCATGAAGGCAAAGTACAACTGAAACAAAGGAAGTATTACAGTTGCATAAGGGCTGTTTACATTTCCAAATATATGATGGATTGCCTCTTAATTCAGCCATATCATTGCATATCGATCTGCTTTACAAATCAGTGTGATGTCCTTCCAGAGGAACTGCTGGCAAGACAAAGCTGTTCAGATAGCTGGTGACGGCACATTAAAGGTCTCTGTGGTTCAGCGGTCAGCAGTAATGGGCTCTGCAGGTCTTTTCTCCTATCAGGTTTCCCCTCACAAGCCCACATCATTACCACAGAACTCCTAGCTACTAAGTGCTGGGGTCAGGCTTTTAAAGGAAATGGAATTGGTTCCAAACAAAGATATTACTGTTACTCACAACATCAAAGACAGGGTGCTCTGATTTCATGCCATACTTACAGGCTTTTGCTTCTACTAAGGAGCAATTGCCCCAGTGTGCAAGTCCCTCATTTGGAATGATTTTCATGCAGCTGGTAGTTTGACAGGAGTTCTTTCAGACACACCTTCTATTCAGCTGCTGCTGACACTGATCTCACCACATTGCTAACACTGTCTCCTGTTCTAAGTGTGTGGTTTTACAAAATAAATGTATTAACAATAGATGAGATTACACATGCTTCATTAAAATGTTCATTAAAACATTCCAAAAACTCTTGGAATCTCCTTCCAAGAGTTTTTCTTAGTGAAAACGTATCTAATAACCACATGTGGTTATGTTTTATTTTCTTATTTATTTCAAAAGTGATTGCATGTAGTTTTAGCTTTTTTTATTGTGTCCACAATGGTCTTCTGCCTCAGAAATGACTTTTGGGATTTTTCAGTCATTCTCTGTCTGTCAGACAGAATGCTGTTGGGTCACATCCTCATTTTACTCCTGGGTGTGGCTGGTGAATTATGCAAACTCTTCTTTCCACTAGAGCTTAGTGAGTTTGTTTAATGTCTAATGTCTTGTGGTCATAAACTGACAGCCAGCTAACAGCTTCATTGCTGGCCACACTCCAGCTCTTCAGTATTCCAGGACTAACATGACCTTCAACCTTCAATCTGTTATTTAGAAACCAGTCAGCACACGATCTCTTCCAGTTTAACTCTTTGTTTAGATAAAGAGTATACAATTATGCTTCTGAAGGGGCCCATGAAAAATTAATGTTATAGATTTGAAGAATTTTTTACTCCCTTCTTGATTTCCTATTTTTCCACATTTGTCACACTTCAGTGTTTCAGAACATCAAACCAATTTAAATATTTTAAAGCTAATAAAAGTAAACCTAAAATTCAGGTTTTAAATGAAAATGTTTATTATTAACTAAGAATTCAAACCTGCATGGCCCTGTGTGAAAAAGTGATTACTGATTACAGCCATGACAGAAATCAGGCCTGGATGTGGAGAGATACAGTGAGAAAGTGTTAGGATCAACACAGCAGAGTCTGATTTAAACTCAGGGTCTGTATGCTGCACATGTGTGAAATCAAAGTCAAATTTCTTATTTGTCCACACAACATTGGATAATAAATTTGATTCTAAGTCTAATTCTGAAATATCAGACATCATGGGATGTTGATGAATCAAATCAGTTAATACAACTTTTTATGTCAAACATAAGTGTTTTATCTTTGGACCAGAAAACCAGAAAAGGCTATATTTTGAATAAAGCTCATGTGGGAGGCTTCCAGGAGAAATTGGGGTGTAAAATGATAAATGGTTCATACTTGTATACTGTTTATTTTCTACATTCACCGATTCAGGCACACAGCTACTGGATTGTAACCACTGACAGCTGCCATGCAGTGGCTCCACCAGGCCTTGTAGCCAGCAGGAAAGGAAAAGTGCCCAAGGAAACAACAACAGAGAGGGAATCAAACCAGCAACCCACCAATTACTGGACAAAGTACTACCACCCCTGCCACAGTCATACAACTATGGCAGGGGTTTTATGACAACAATTTATGAATACAACCAAACACAACAGACTGCTCATATCTGTCAGATGATGAGCAGTTGGGATTTTTTTTGCAATGGATATCAAATTCATTTCAGATGTATGACAATAACACAAGGCTATGAGTTATCAGATAAAATGTGGAAGTATGATTCAATTTGTAAAACACAGCAGAAAATTGTGCTGAGAATATTTCAATTCTAGGCTGTTTTTTCATTATGTAGTTCAAATCCTGGATTCCATTCTGACAAAAGGGAGGTATTACGCTATTCTTCAAAGATATGCAACAATACTCAATTTAAGCCACAGAACAAAGGGACAGAAACCCAAAAGAATCTAAAAGCTTCTTCAGAAGATCAAACAGAAGCTGGCTGTCAGTGATTTGGCTCCAGACACTTGACTTAAAGCAAACAAGCCAACCATTCCTGATATCAAAAAGAAGCTGGTTGGAACATGAACAAATCAAGCTGAGATAAAATGTTGTTCCACAGGCTTTAGAGGAACAGAATCAAAACTGCTTAACTGAATCCTACAGTTAAGACACAGCTGACATTAAAATCAATACAATCACGTCTCCTATATAGGCTAATACTAAAAGCTTCTTAACACACAGGATTTATTACAGCCAGTATCTGGATAGGAAATAAGAAAAGAAAACAGATTTGTGTCAGAACATGATCAGTTTGGAGCACATATGGAAGTGTTCGCAAAGTGGAGTGGGATCAGTGCCAACAGGAAACAAAACTGTACCATCTGATCCAAATGAAACAGCAGCCCAGCAAGACGAGAGGTCTGCTGCTGCCAATTGTTGCTCTAAACCCTAAGAAATATAATACATTCACATAGATATTTCCATTAAGCTTCAGAATTTTAGGATCCATTTGCAGTGGTTTATTGTTTGCAAGTCTTCTTGTTCTGTCCATTTAGAAAAAGTTAAACACATCTGATTTTTTTTTTTTTTTTTGGTTTGTTCGCCTGTTGATGCTCTTTAATTACCAAATTTGTGCACAAAAACAATAGATTAGACTTTGATTACACTTTGCTCTTAACAGAGAAATTTTAAATATGAATATATAAAACAACAAAATACACATAAAGCATTGTAAGTACGTATCTGCACATGTAACCTGTACAAGAGAATTAACCCGTATTTTATTTTGGCGGGTCAAACTGATGCCACTCTATAAGTTCCGGGTGAGAGGTGAACCTGGATCCCCTCCACTGCTGTTGCTGCTGTCACTGTGGCTGCCTGCGTGAGCTTGGCGTTTTCCCAACACACGGAAGAAATACGGCTGGATCAAGCCAAATTAACACGACCGAGAGCTTAAATTGGGTGTTTACTGGCAATCACTCTACGGTGAGTCGTTCATTTTACGTACCTTGTTTTTTTTATATATAATAGAAATGCGGTGGCCACACGCCCACTCAAGCTATGCATTTATGACTCAAAAAAGGTCTTATTAACTAAAAGATTATTCTCTTTCTGTTAGTTTTGTGGCCGAATAAAATATATACCCTCAAAATATTAAATAAGGCCTTTGATTTTTGTAAATTCGTCCTTTTAGGATAGTTTTAGTTACTTTTTCTTGATTTTGGTGACGGCCGATGGAAGTCTGGAACTGGTTAATTCCAGTGGAGTTGCGCAACAAAACTAAAGAAAAAAAAGAAAAACAATTAATTGTTTTTTGAAAAAAATATTGAAGTCAATTAAGTTTAATTGACTCTGATGTCAATTAAACTTAGATACTACTTGAAAGTGCACTTTAACTTTGATCTGTAACAGTAATGCAATTTTTAATTTGAAATTAATTCAAATGTTTTCTGAGAAATGCTTGATGGGATATAGCTATTTGATCTCTCATGATGTTAATTATTTTTGATAACAATTTAACCCTGTTCAAATGTGAAGGCTAATTTTTGTTTTATTTATGAACTTGTTTAGGTCAGGTTTTTTTTCACACCCTGTTTCCACCCAGGATGGCGAGCTACCAGATCACCGCAGCTTCGCGGTAGGACTAAAATACACCAACTGTTTTCCTGACATATTGCCCTGGATCCTGGATTTAAAACTGTGGAGTATTGATTGATGGACAATAATCACTCTAGACTCCAGAATGGACTTAAAGAAAAGAAAAGGAAAACGGTGAACCCCGATGACACGAGTTTATTTTTTCTGCTATTGTTTTGTGTCTTCCTTGTTGTGTTTATTGCTTATGTTTATTGGAAATCATTGTTATTATAACATATCTAACTAAATATACATAAATATACAACTTTAAATACAATAATTTAACTTTACTTTCTGTCTGATGGTGTTTTATTCACACACATGCGCCCCTCAGCCGAACCTTTCTGATTGCCTATAACTATACTGGCCATAGTCAGGCGCCTAGCCTTAGTTAGCGTTACACACACAGTAAAAAATGAAGACCATAGGATATCTATCTGAGCACTCTGATTGGTAATTGTCAGCGTGACAGAAGTCTGGGAGTAGCAACTTTCTCTATGGTGTCTGTTTTTTTCAAGTAGTGTTCAGTATCTTCAACCTGAAGGTGAAATTCTTTGAGTTGGTGTCCAGGATGTGTGAGGTCTGCAGAGAGCTAAGCTACCCTTTTCACAAATTCATGATTCATCCCCTAAAGAAAGCATCATAAAACAATGTCATGATAACTTACATCCATTGCAGGTTAATCTTGTAAAAGTTTCATTTCAAACTTCTCAAACCTGTGAGCTCCCTACACGAGCGCATTCATTTGATCGAGTTCAGGAAAAACACTGACAGTGGGAATAATAGCTGAACAAACAGCGGAGCAGCCATCAAACAGGAAGTCCCTTCACCAGTAAATGAAATCCCTGGCATGTCTGATCTCAGGAGACTCCAGTCATTGATTATCCTCGGAACAGTGAAGCCATTGATCGTTGGTGTGGGAGCCTTCATAGAGTGTAAGAACTGCATCTACAGGATTGTCTTGATTGCTGACATATTAATAAGTGGCTCTGTGATCTCTTCCATTTCCAGTGTCATGCTTGTCTCAGCTCTCCCACTGCCTCCTAAAGAGCTGGGAAATGTCAAAAACAGAAAAAAAAATCATTTATGGACTGACCAGGCGTATTTAATAAGAGACTGATAAGCAAAAATATAGAAATGTGCTGTACCTCTATAAGTGCATTCATCCTTGGATATAAGAGACCATTTCTGCACATCCATTTGGTATACAGGTGAGAATATATCTTCTTTGAAACTTATTTTATATAAATCCTGTGTAAACTGTTATGAAAGCACACGCGGGGTCAGTGCCACCCCACTGGATGGCGCACAGAGTAAAAAACTCTAAATCACCCAGTCTCTTAAATTGCCAGAGGGTTAAATTATTAAAATACTCTTGAAAATCAAATTAACAGGAGTGCCACTTAATACTAAAGAGTGCTGAATTTCTTTATTCTTGGAACTTAATTTTTCTGTAAAACTTATTTATCCATCAAGGCTGTTTAATGTTTTCACTCCATCAATGAGCACGACTAAAAATGTATGTTTATATTCTTAAGTTTTGCCTATTTTTATAACAATTTTAGGTTTGTGCCAAATGCTTACCTACCAAATATTCTCTAATATATTTAAAGTTTTTTTTTTTATTATAAAATCAGCTATAAATTCAGTTTTAATGGTGTCCATATATTGATCCAAATGTAATCTTAAAAGAAAGTGTGAGGGGGGGCTTTGACAATTATAAAAGCCATCATTTTGAACTTGGTGAGTCAGGTTGCTGGTGGTCTAATTATGTGGTGGATAGTTTTGGCACATATTGTGCCATTTGGTACAAACTGAGCATCTCTGTTTGACAGCCAGAGCCAATCTGAGTATTACTCATCTTTTTATGACCACTGTGTTCATGTCTTCTGATAGGTGATGACTGTAAGGAAACGTTTTATGAATAGGATTCCCATAAAAGTAACCTAGTTTCCATATAACTAATAGAGCTATTACCTCTTGATGAAAAAATAATGTGGTTGAACGTTCCTCTTCTTTTCACTTCTAATTAATGTTGCTGTAGAAAAATTCTAAATGACTGTTTTCTGTATACATCCAGAATGTGACAGTTGTCCACATCGCTGCCATTCCTTTGAATTGGACTTTGTCACTATTTTAGTTGGATCTTGGTCACTGGCTGAACTCTGTGCTCAAAAGTCAGTTTGCTCTCTCATCACATTCCTCATCTCGGCATCACTGCTTGCCTCCTGTTTGCTCCTCTGCAGAAGCCCCCATGACATGACTTAATGAAGTGAAAGATTGATCTGTATGCCAGAAATGGCCCATTATCTAACTAGGAAAAGACACATTTTGGAACCCTGATGTTTTTCAAGTTGTCACTTTGTCCACTGATGCTCTGGGTTTTCCCAGGATGCCGACTGCTGCCAGGTAGGATCTCCTTACTTGCAAACAAAGATGATTGATTGAGAAGAAACAGCAGTAAGAAAGTGTGAAGGATGAGAGAATGTCTACTTTGATGAGTTTTGAATGCCATAATGTTGAACTCTATAAAGAAAGAGAGGCAGAGGTACATTCAATTGTTAGAAGCTGCTGGTTACAAAGACTATTTAGCTCTTTTTTTTTCCTGAATAAAATTTCAATTCATTCAGACAGTCTTTAATCAAGGGAATATGTAATCCCTAAGAAGTAATTTAGGTTTGACATCTGTGTTCCTGGACCTTCATGCTTTTCTATGTGTGAATATGAAAAGCTTAAGGCATAGAAAGCAGCACTAAAGACCCCTGGGCAAAGAACTGAGCAGTCAACAAAAACAGACATAATTCTTTTGTCAAAGGGGATGAAAAGGAGGCAATGGGGAGGAAAAGGGGTGGAAACAAACACTCCCCCTGGTGTGAACTATTTCACAGATGGCAAACCACATCAGCAACAGGAGATGCGATCATATTTTTCATCACATTCATGGGAGTTAATTTGTGGTGGAAGACTTGAAATAGCCTCGCCAAGCCCAGAGGTTGTCGTGGAATAATAGAAAAATGGCCGTCAACAAACAGAGGCCATCCAACTAGAAGGAGCTGGAGCAGCAAAGCTTCCAGGAGCTAGATTTGTCAGACTTACAGGAATATTTCATGGCTTTCTCCCATTGACTTGGATTCACCCAATAGAATTTCAACTTTGACAATAATTTTCTGCACTGTCCTTCACTTCCTGTGGTCCATGTTCAGTGGGGTACACATCATGTCACCGAACAGCACAGTGACAACTTGTCATCCTTTAAATAGGCCGACTATCTGCTTGAAGATTAATTAGAGGCAACCAAGGGCATAGGAACACATTTATCATTGAGGGGGACACATATTGGAAACCTGACAGATCCATAAAAAGCTTGAGCAGAAATGTCAAACAATGATGTCATCAACACGTTACTCTAATCTAACCCCTTGTAATGCATAATCTAACGTGTTACTACTTGAAATCCAATAATCATATTAAAGTTATGTATCCAAGTCACTGTGTGTTACTATATTTTTTTAGTAACAGGAGTTACGTTTCATGCTCATCACCAGCGACACAAACGTAAACGATGGAAGGAAAATAGATGCACATTTTCTAGTTTATGGAAGAATTTTTCAATGAGTAATAAAGTTACTTTTTCAAAGTAACTACGTCATCCCTGGTAATAAATTAACTCCACTATATATCGTATGTGTGTAGGCCTGTCACAAATGTTGATGGATGATACATTGTTCCAGAAGTTATTACGATAAACAATAATATTGTTGTTTAGAGACCATTTTAAGTAATAGAACAGTAATGGCAAAATAATAATGTAAGAGCACATTCTGGAAGATCAGTAAACTTGAAATTAATTTAACACCGCAACTGGAAGACATTTAAAATATACAAAATAAATAAACAAAACAACAAATAAAATTAATTTTTAAGTCTTTCTAAATAAAATTGTACTTTGAGTAAGGTGGTGTAAAATCTTAAAATGTGTTGAGTCTTTGATTCTGCTTACTCACAAATGAGACACAGTGGTGTTTCTGAACATGCAGTAATTGCAGTAAATATGATAAGACAGTTGAATCGTTTGAAATATTGAACCCAGGCAGGGGGTTGTTTTCAATACAGAACTTGACATTCATTTATGGAGCAGCTAATACCAACTGGTGATTACATTGTGACATTTCCAATGGATGCTTATATGATTTCATATGTTCCTCCCTGAACCTTTAATGTCCAGGGAGGAACATTAAAGGTTCCTCCCTTTAATGTTCCTCAGAGAGAAATTAAATTTAGAAATTTAATTTCAAAATTTTTAAATCATGTAAAATTTTGAAATATTACATGATTAGAATGATCTTTTTATATTACCGAGGTTAGATGCAGCATGAGGAAATATTTACCATACTTTTTGCTCAATTATTAATTAATCAATTCAGCATAGTTACCTTTTAAAAGTAACTGATGGAATGCCAGCCTGTATGTTTCAGTGAGCTGCTGATACGACCAACTATGCAACACAAACAACCCACAGTAGAAATGTGACAGTGCCAAATTAAGCAGAGAAATAACAGTGGTAAAGTGCAAAGTTAAGCTGTGTGACTCGTGAAAAAATGGGTCCCTATGCATAATGGATCAGTTGTTGAACCTCTTTAAATGGAGCACTGTCACCCCCGGTTACATGGGGCCCTGAATCATGCGCTGGGTTCCGCTCAGCCCAAGTGCACATTAGTGTGCTTGTTTTCATGAAAATGTTGCTCCATGTAGCTTCCACCTGGGGTGGTGCAGCAAGCGTTACTGTGTCTCACCGATCAGGCAGCAGCGCACAGAAGCATAATTGATGATGAAGCATCAACAGCATGCTGAGCCAGGCTCCTAGTGTGGTGGCTCTTATGTTTTAATCTCAAAATGACAAATACACTCAAGTATTCACTAACCCACACAACAAAGTTATAAACCCCCATTCTGAGGTTCTATGAGTTGTTTTTCATAGATAAGTTCAGGTGTTAATGTACAAAAATAATAAAAGTGTAATTAAATGTACAATAATTATAAGTTAGATAAGTTACCAGACAGCTGCAAACAGGTCAAGTTCATACCTGTTTCATTCCTTTTGACTGGGGCTCCATGCAAGATGGATCATTGATCCTCATTGATCCTAATGATCGAGAGAAATGTGAGGGATCCACAGCTACATGTGTCAAAGATGACCATGTAACAAGTCATGCCACAATTAATTAAATTACATCTAGATGATCCAGAGGAGGAATAGCAGAAGGTCATAAGTTCGGATGAGAGATAAATAAAAGTTAGCGGTAGAAAAACTTAATTTGCCATGTTTGGAAGAAGAAGAATGATGAGGACAGTCCCAAGAACATCATCCCAACCGTGAAGTCTGTGGATGGAACACCATCATGTTGCTCTCCACCATGTTCCATGCATGGTGGAGAGCTTTTCCATATTACCTACAGAAAAAGCCACAAGAACTGAAAGATCAGGAGAAGACCTGAGAGAGCAAAAGTCCCTGCTGCAGTAAAAACCTACCAATAAATACAGGAAACATCTGACTTCTACAAATGTAGGCAAAGGCTTCAGAACCAAATGTTAAGTTCTATTTTTTCGCACTTATAATTAAATAAAAATCATACAATGTAATTTCCTGGATATTCCTTAAATTCTGCAGTTCAGGTGTAGCTATGATGATAACATCAGATCTCTCCATTGTTCGTAAGTGGAGATCCTTGAAAAAGGCAGATTCAAAATCAGTTCTAATCCTAATGATTAAAAGCACAGTCAAATTCAGCATATAATATCAAATAGTAAAACGTTTTTGAGCAAACTTTGCACCAATTCTTCCAAGAGAGCGCAGCACAAAAAAGAAGTCAAGGACACAGGAACTCTGGTTCAGGGGTACTTTCTAAGGAAAGCAGCAGCAGCAGCAGCTCTTTTACTAGCTGTCTAAGATGTGCCTCTGTTTTGTACTCTGCATTAAGATAAAGGGCGTTATAAGGTTGAATATGTCTAAGCTGAGCTGCTGCTAAGCCTAGCAAAAGACATTTTTTGCTGGGTTGTTCAACTTGTCACCAGACACACATGATATTTACTGAAAACACAAAATTGCTCTTCCTTCTCAGGCAATTGTCATGTCAGTTCCCGACTCCACACACACATGCATCTTTCTTTTTATAATATTTTGAACATTCTGCCGGGTGGAATGGATTTTGGTCGTTGCACATGAGTTTTATCTGACTGGTCTTTGCTTTTCTGGCAGCACGTATGCACGTTAGTGAATGGGAGCTACAGCAGCAAAGGCAGGATGAGGACTAGGCTGTCACTGTAAGCAGTCAAGCACTTATTCATGAAATGAAATTACTCTCTGACAATGGCACTGTCTTGCTTTTGAAGCTGCCTGTCTTTTCTGAACTATAAATCCCTTGGCTTGCTCCTCTTCCCCAGCTGCCACTCCAGCTCTTTGCCCCCTCCAACTGAGAAAGTGCAACTACAGAACAGTAGGTCTTTCTTACCTCTGCACAAAGAAGCAGGATTTGTCATCAACATTTTCACACTCTTTTAGAAACCCAGAAGGGATAAAGCAAACACTGATGTGGTGATAGCTCCTATTTAGCCCCTGAATGCATTTACTGGGTGACTTGAAGTTCCACTGCAAACAAATTTCCATTGCAAAAGAGAAGTCAAAGTGATTTCCAGCTCAGAGTTATTGGCTGACAGGCCAGCTAGCTGCCAGCAGACAGACAGCAGACCTCATGAATATCAGGGAATTTACAGAAGCGTTTTAAACAGATTTATTGAAACAAAAACAGAGCATTATCTTTTCTTAAGACCTTGGAACTATTAATTAAGGTGCAGAATGCTCTAGTAAAGGAAGATAATCTATTCTGCATCGTTATTTTAACAGAAGGTATTCACTCTTTGTATTGGTTTACACCGACCTATGACAATAAATGCACCTTCTGAATTACAAGTATTGTGTATTGATGGCACAGCAGCAGACAAAACTGCTTTTAGTTTTTGTCATAGCTGCATAAAATCCTTTCAGTCAGTCAGTGCAGTTTCTAATGATTATACAGGTACATCTCAAAAATGTGAAAATTATGAGAAAGTTCAACATTGTCACCAATTTTACTGACAAATATTCACATACATGCAACATAGTCTAAGCACAATGGAGCAAGAAGAGTTCAGGTACACAGTACATGTTACTATTTGGTGAGGATGAGGATAGGAGATGAGGAAGGGTGTTCTCCAGGTACATTCCTGCTTTGGAAATCCAGCTTCCTCCGTCTATCTAAAACATGCATGTTGGCCAACTTGTAACTCTGTGATGCTGTTTGATATGTCCGTGTATATCTGTGGTTGATGAGCCCATCTGGCCTCTTGTTGGTTAAATCCAGGGTGTGCCTCAGCTGGCATTTCTTCTGTCTTTATTGTTCTGTTGGTTTAAACTAAGTACTGCCCTTCTAGAGCCCAAAGAAAAAGGCATTAATCTGAAGCAACATTACAGATATTCTAATTTGAGATTAGCATGGCTTTACTTAGTATATTTTTCTAAAGTAAAAGTCTACAATTCTAGTTCTATATGAAACAACAGTGTTCACAGTGAGATTCTAGCCTACCAGTGCAAAGCAAGTCAGGCCCCCTGCGCCTTCGCTCTCTGATCAGTGTAACACTCCTGCAGTGAACAGGTAGACTCTCTGAGTGTTTCAACGCTTATCTAAATCCCAAAGGCTGTGTAAAAGCCTTGACTCATGTCTCTGCGTAGCCCTATTGCTTTGAAAAATGATCAAAGTGCAGAGTGTTGGTAGGGAGCGTAAAACACACAGCAAGCCAAACATCAATTTGTAAGAATCAAGCAGTCAATTCTCCGAGGGTCAGGAAAGTTGTCCTCTGTCTGCTTCAAAGGGAGAACTAATGAAGCCAGAAGTCGCTGCTTTTTGAGAACGACTTGGTGTGGGGTCAATTATTGTGGCCTGAAACCGACAGTAAACCAATTAGCCATTAGTACCAGGCTGTCAGGCAACTGATGAGCGCTCCATTTAATCCCACAAGGGGAGAGAGTTCAAGTATTAAGGTCATGTTAAGTTACATAGTGCATGGTTCTAATTCAGATCAATCCACACCATGAGTTATCTGCATACTGTGCTCCATTTAGTACAACTAAATATTTATGTGGTTTTGTACAGGCTCTCGTTGTCTTATTCAGCAGCAAACAGCAGAGGTGTGCTTTGTTTTTAAACACAGACATCAATGTGGGCTTCATCTTTCTTTAAAAGGGGTGGATGATATGTAAAATACAGATACAAATACATACAAATCTCTCAAAAACATACCTGTGTGTTTTGATCCTTTCATGCATGTTTGAGAAATTCTTGAATCCATTCATGGGTGCCTAAATGCCTGTTTAAAAGCCTATTTTCACACTGAGAGCTCAGAGCTGCAGTGTCCCGTCAAGCTTCCACCTCAGAGCACTCCTGCCCCACACAGCTCCTTCAGACTAGTGGAAGCAGCAATTAGCGAACACTGCGTGGCACTGCACATCTGCTCAGCTCATGTGAACTACTGGTGAAAACATTGTTAAAGGCTGCATGGAGGGTTAGGGTTGTTTTAACGATGTGGTGAATTCAGAATGTTGGAAAGAGGAGGAACCACATGGCCCATTCCTCCACATAGACCAAGAACCCAAAGATTTCAGCTTTGACCTTCTCTGATCGGAACATATTCTCCCAGCATTTCACTGCTTTGTCCAAATATAATGCAACACACTTTAAACACACTTCTATGTTCTTATTCTTCACCATTGGACTCTTGTACTCTTGCAATACTTATTCTTCTCTAGGGAAAAACAATACCTGATACAATGAGGGCTTCCTCAATCTCTGGCTGCTCTTTGGCTAAAGAGCAGCCAGAGATTGAGACACTATAGGACACTTCTGGCTATTCTTTTGATTCCGCTGTCAGATATTTGTGAAATGCATCGTGTCATGGTTAGTTTATAGTGAAGCAGTTTTGATATCTGGATTGCAGCTCCAATGGTGTTCCCTGGAACAGTCAGGATATTTAGAAGTACACCCATAACCATTTCCATTGGTATGATTTTCAACAGCAAAGTCATTTTGTGTAGGCCTCTGCTTTTATCATTTTAAATAACACTTTGGTGATGAGAAATTGTTAATAGGCCATCAGTTGATATGGATTTGGACATATGGAGGAAGTACTAATGAGGTAGGAATGGTTTCTAAATACTGACAGATGTCAGGTAATTTCTTTGCTTTTTCTTACTGCTGTCCTACTTGTTCAATGCTTATTTCACATTTGATTCCATCACATTTAACACAATGTACAAATAAATTAGCTCTGATTTCTTTGCATTCACGCAATGTCTTGTGTGAATTTCATCTCAGTAGAAATACATTGACATGTTTAATACTTATTTTTTCAGCTGCATATACCTGAACACTTTTTATTAGCTTGATATGTATCATTTGAGAAAAAACTTGTACTTCCTTTGGTGGAACATAATACACTAAGCAAAGCAAATTGAAATTTGCTGACTGCTGCTGAAAACAATCAGGTTTTTTGTCCAATCATGAAGTGTTTTTTAATTGTATGCCTTTCTCGATTGAGACAAAAGCTTCACAATTATGAAGTAGTTAGAAAATAACTGTTGCCACGAGAATGTCCTGAAATCTATGAGAGCACAAAACAGGCAGACTTGGCAGACTTGCCAGGTTGTTAATGAGTTTTAGTGCTCAACAGAAAACGGTTAATTAAAATTTAATTCACATGAATTCTCCAAGCAGAATCATAGTGCTTGTGTCTATATTTTGAATCATTTTGTTCATCCTCTGCCTCACAGCTAATTAAGTCACCCTAATTAATTAAGTCAAACTCACTCCATCCCTGAGCTCCAAGTTTTTAATACCAACTAAATCATGTTTACTGTACATATCAGAGCTAATTTCCCTACTTGTAAACAATTATTATAATAATATGTGTGGCAGATCTTAGAAGAGAGCCATCAGATGACAACACGCACTACTCACTCACCTTGACACTAAATTCACATGTCCACCTCCTCCTTAAAGCAGGGCCTGTCACACCTTGACTCCCTGTTCTCACAGACCCTGACTGGAGCCCCTGCATTTGGCACCTTTGTATGATGTGATACATCACAGTACCTGGCTGTGATTGCACCCCAGTCGCTCACAGCAGGCTATTACCCAGCCTAATTACCAGGCAGCCAGCAATAAGTCAACAGTGGGTGGGAAAAGGGGCCACAAGGCAGAAAGTCCCACCCTCACCTGAGCAAACACTGGCATCCATTTTAATAAAAAGCTTCCCTCTGGCAGCCAGAGCACAGGAGGGAAAAAGGTGCGGTGCGTAGAAGACATCATGAAATGAAGCAGAAAACGTCACACCTAGCACTTTGGCACATTCTCAGTTTGCTGCAGGAAATTGAGAATGTGTCTTTTTTTCCCAGCTGTAGCATATTGCGTAGGCATGTGGCTGGCTTCTTTGTCTTTTGGCCAGTTGGGTTTGATTATTCAGGATTTTTTCTTACAGCAAGCTCGAACTTATGAGGACACTTCTGTATTTCCTGTTAAACTCTTCTTCTTTTGTTATATTATTTTCTGAATATAATATAACAAGACATGGGATGGGGCAAGGTCCCAACCCCCATGGTCAAGAATTTGACCCCCAATTGGTGAAGAATTTATTTGTTCTAAAATATGCCTATCGGTAATGATAAATGTAGACCTGTATCAGCAGTGGTGAGGAATAACCCTCCACCCAAACACATGTGCGCCCACACACACATTCATCCCAAATGCAAACAACTTCTGACTGTGAGTCTATTAATCACTCCTGACTGAGAGAGCTTCAATTTGTCTCATCTCTGGGTCAGGCAGTCTCACCTTCACTTTACTGTAAAGACATAAAACCACTTCCATCACCTGAGGAACACACTGCTTCGCTCTCCAATCACTGTCATATGCAGACTGCATCTGGACCTACAGTGTTTGCGTCCTTTGCTCTACCGGCCCTAACACACTCAGCAGTTTCTGCCAGAGACCTTAAAGTTTGAAATAGAACGGGTCTGACAGGAATTTGTCTGGAATCTGGTAAACATTAATTGCTGCTCCACATTGAGCAGTTCTCTTATATCTTCATCAGTAACACATTTACAGACTACAATAATTATTCAGCACAAAAGCTGAGATAGTAGA
The DNA here is from genome assembly GCA_902982915.1 of Phalloptychus januarius. Taxonomy (NCBI): domain Eukaryota; kingdom Metazoa; phylum Chordata; class Actinopteri; order Cyprinodontiformes; family Poeciliidae; genus Phalloptychus; species Phalloptychus januarius. The sequence goes on from CADWAE010000481.1 coordinate 17,917,891, forward strand.
GACAGGCAACATTTGGTATTACAATATATGTAAAAAAAAGTTTTAATAATCCCTGTGTCACTTTTAATGAGATTTATTTTCTGCCTCCAGCAGATACACGATCATCATCAGACCTTACAGGGATGCTGACAACCAGTCTTTACTTGAGTACAATTGTCTAACCAAAACATGACAGAGGCTGCCACACACATGGCCAATCAGGAGTGAATGTAATCACTCCCAACAGGCAGTCAGCACATCCTTTGCAGGGGTCTCCCACTGCTGGTAGAATCGTTTTGAAATGTACAATGGACCGCACTGCACTGAGCAGTAAAGCCGGCGCTGGAGGAATCGGGCCTTAATTAAAGCTGTACTAATTAAGACAGTCCTGAAAAAGAGCAGAGCTTTGATAGCATTAACGTAATCACAGTGGAGCTTGCAGAGTGAATTTGTACAGCAGCTGAATGCTGATAGTATCTCTTAGCAATACACTGAGGAGTTCTCTCTGTCTAATCCAATTCTGGTGAACTAGTTACAAACTGCTTCTTTAAGACTGTTTGTTGTGCAATTTTACTGTTGCCATGATCAACAGATCTGTGAGATTGTGTGCAAACCGTGTTTGGAAAAGAAAAGAGCATTGAATGAAAATATTTTTTGTAAACTTGTACCAACATATTAAGAATGTACGAGGATCTTTTTTAAAACTTTTATGCATCGTACAACCTCTAAACAAATTACGTCAGATGCAGAAGCCTTCAACATATTCACATTCATTTCAAGTCTGCAAATATTCTGTCTCTTGCTTGTGAAAACGACTGATTATGTTGTCTTGTTTGTCTGATTCACCTGAAAACCAGAGGATGTTTTCCAAGACTACACCATGGAAGTAAAATAACAATGTCTGTTGATGCGGAGACGTCAGGATGCTGCGGTGTGGGATAGAAGGAGTGTGGTTTAGTGTCTTGTACTCAGCATGACTCAGGATCTCCCACTGAAACCTGGAGCAAACGTTCTCCATCCTGGCAAAGGCCCAGCTCTACATCTCAACAAATCCAGCTGCCAAATGATCCTCATCTGTCTAGACCTCAGAATTCACTTTTGTCTAATGAAGATAATGCTGATGGTGAAATGTCCATTCTTTGCCATTCTCAGTGGTATGAGACAGAATAAGTCTGTGATTATTTGATTATAATCTGAACAATTACTATTAAAGACCAGGAACAGTTATGTCTGAGAACAAACATTTGAAAAGTTAAATGTTTTGTTGAGGAAGAATATTTTTAGACATTTTTGTCACGATAATGTCTGAAAATACAATACTGGTTGTATATCATCATGTACCTGATCATTTGAATAATTTCTTCACTTCAAATATAGAGTAGATCTACTCATGTGTGTGTGACTGAAGTTGCTAAATAGAAGAAACAGACTCCAGTAGGTTTTGGTTTGTCCAACAGTTAATTTCCCCTAATGCCCTGATGTTACTACCTCTTCTTATTTCTATGTATTTCTTTTACCTGTAATAAGAATAAAATTCTTACTACTTTATTGACTTTGCATCTGATTCATCCAGCATCCCATTATTTGTGAACCATTTGTATAGGACAGCAAATAAATAAATCATATCACTGGGTGATTTTTTTGCAACATTTAAATTGCAGTTTCATGATTTCTGTTGCAAAGATGCAAGACAGGAGATGTGGAAGACAGACTCCAGTTCACTTAGTGAAGCACATTTTAAGTTGTTGGTACAAGTAGGTGATCTGTTCCATCAGACCAGAAGTAGCTTCTATGAAGAGAAAAACCTGAAACCTGAATTAATTTTTTTCTGGAAATGAATACCTGGAAATAAAGATAAAAGCTGAAAAAACAGCAACAGTTGTAAAACTGGAGAGAAGTGGAAATATGCAGCAAAGTGAGGAAAACGTGATCATTAGCTCGCCCAGCAGTCGTCTGCTGTTTTCCATTTGTAGTCGGAACTCTGAGATTTCCTCTTCCTGAACTCAAACTTCCAACTTCAAGATCCAATATGGCCACTCCTCGCATCAACAGTAGCCACCTTTGGAGAAAACATGCTTATATTTCATGACACACTTGCAAGCGTGTGTCTAAAATCAACATTACAGATGGCACCATAGACTCTTACTGAACAAATTAAAAGTGGTCTTTGCTTAAAAAAAAGTACAGCTTTCCTAAGAGATACTATGAACAATCACATCGCCATATTAGAATCCTACTTTGACTATGTTACCTGGAACGCTGTTAACTCAGCTGTGAGGTCCTTTCGAGGCCTAAGATCCAACTTCCAGAGTACATGGAACTCAGCATAAGTTTACTGAGTTAGCTCAGAGTCGAGTCAGTTTAACTTTGTCAGGAAGGAAAGTTTTAAGCCAAGAATTAAGAATAGATTGAACTAAAATTGCCTCTTGGACTAAAACTGAGAGCTGGCTCTAGAACTAAAAGAGAACTAAAATGTCTGGTTCTGATTCTTCTTTTAAAACCTCCAGCAATCTGGAAAGAAGTGCTCAGATTTGTGATGTGATATTTATACAACTTGAATGTTTCAGGCTTCATATATGACAAATTTGTTTCAGTTTCAACACCTTCAGATTGTTAGCCTAATAATAATTCCGGTATACATGGAATGTTGGTTTATAAATTAACAATTGAATTCATATTGAGTCTTTAGTAAAATAAAAAAACAAAAAAACATTTATTTTGGCTTGAGTTCCTCTGTGATGATTTATGAGTCTACTAGCATTTTTTTTCTGGAAATGAATACCTGGAGATAAGATACTATGTCTGCTCTCTTGACAGAACTCTAATTTAAAAACCCTGATAAGAGGAAGATTCTGGAGTATTTGCTTTGGCAAAGCTTAGAGCAGATAAACAATAAAACTCAGGCTGAAGGTTTTTCTTTCCAACATTTCAAATATTTGTCACCAGTTAGGAATTTTGTTGTTGTTGAAAATAAGTGTTAGTAGTTCACAGACATCAAAGATAAATACTGTAGGTTTTTGGTTTGAATGTTTTGGTGTCAAATATATAACATGGAGAATATTTTGCACAAGTTTTTTTTAAATATAATTATTGCGGTAATCTACTGCAATGACTCACAATACTAATTAAAATTTTCCATTAATTCTTTTACTAGTTTTCATGAATTGCAGAGTTGGAGTTTTGCTGAAGTCTTTACTTTTAAGAGAGAAAAAGAAAGTCAGAATTATGAGTTGAGAAATTAAATCAGGGAGAGGCAAAATCTCAACAACAAAGTTGAAAGTTTTTCCGGAGGAGTAAAAACTTTAAAGGTCTCACTGCAGTTTTCTTAAATTATCACAGAGTTTTAATCAAATGTGCTGGCGTAATGTATGACATAATTCATTTTCAGTAGAAAACAAAACATTAGAGAACAAAGACAAACAGTCCCAGCAAACAAACAGGATACTCATTATTTTGTGTGATTCAATTACAAAGGGGGAGTGTCTTTGCATTTTCACTATAACAAATTACCTCTTGTAGCAGAACAAATGCCTGACATAAATCATTTGTCATATTTCATTATGGCACCAACCAGTTGTGAATACACTCTGATTTCCATGCTTCCCGCTGATTACCACTCTCACATTTAGTCTTGCTGCTGCTTCTGGTGCTGATGAAGAGTTGTGTGTTTTCCACAATTATTTTTGTACTTGGTTGATTTATAGACAACACTTTCTTTTGCATGCAGCAAATGTAAAGCCCTCTCTGAAATTTGTCACTGCTTTAAAAAGATGCTCTCTTCTGGCAGCCTCTGCACTGCAAGAAAATGCCTGTTAAATCTGTAGCAATGGATGCATCCCATCCACTGTTAGTAACAGCAACAAATGTCAATCTAATTCTGAAATCAGATGTCAGACTGGTTCATCCACTCACCCGTTTCCATTAACCTGCTTTGCTAATCTACCACTGGAAATGTAATCCTTTAGCTAAGAATGTGTCATATAATTAGAAATTAAATGGATATGCAGCTGTTGTCCAGTCTTCTTTAAGTTTAAACAGGTGTGGCTTTAAACAGTTTGCCACCAGCAATGTGAGCCGTCTGCTTGCTCAGCACATGCTTTGGTAAAGAGAATTAAGTGTCGTCAAGATGAAATGACAGCCAGTTGCAGTAAATTTAGCATTCAGAGAGGTATTGTAACTACACCGGAATATCAAATCAACAGAAGCATTTCAACAAAGAAGTGTATTTGATTTTTTTCTTTTTTTTTCTTTTTTATCTTACAGCATTTGCAATATATTTGGAAAGAACATAAAGGAGTGACATAGAGACAGACACAATTGTAGATGTTGCCCCCTTGGATGTGTATCATGACAACCTTACATGCCCTCGTAGCTACATCAGTAACTCCACCATCTCCAGAATTAGTCTGACTAGAACCTGCATGAATACTTAGTATATGTCAACATTTTACATCAGTGCCTCCAAATCCAAGACCAAAAAGGTTAAAGTGCTTTCTCCAAGTCGGAGAAAAGGTCATGCTTCAAGTGGAGAAGTTTAAGTATCTCAGAGTCTTGTTCACGAATGAGGGGAAAATAGAGTGGCAGATCGGTGGGCAGATTGGTGCAGGGTCTGCAGTGACCGATCTGTACCACTGAAGAGAGAGCTCAGTCAAAAGGTGAAGCTCTTGATTTAACAATTAATCTTCATTCCTACCTCATCTATGCTCATGACAGAACAGGATCATGGATAGAAGTAGCTGATGTGAGTTTTCTCAGCAGAGTGTCCGCCTCTCCCTTATAAGGTGAGATGCTCAGTCATCAGAGAGCAACTCAGAGTAGAGCTGCTGCTCCTCCACATCAAGAGGAGCTGAGGTGATTCAGGCCTCAATTAAGATGCCTCCTGGATGGTTTCCCTGTTCAAATGTTCATGTCCAACCAAGAGACACAGGACATGCTGGAGGGACTAAGTCTCTCTGCAGGTCTGGGAATGCTTTGGGATTCACCTGGAGATTTTTACAGCATGGTGTTGGCACTGCCAGGTGACAAACCCTTGATGACCAGAAGAATCAAGTTATGGCACAAGCATTTGAAAGAACATTCAGGTAGGTGGAAGCCATGTTATTAGCAGTAGTCAGTGGAGCTCAGTGGGGATGTGTGCTCTTCTTCGGCTGACTGAAGACCAGATTTGCTGCAGCATTCTGGATCTTCTGCAGATGTTCTGCAGCACAAGCTGGGAGAACAGTCAGTCCAGCTTTGCAGTAGCCAGGATGGGAGATTACAAGGCGCTGCATCAGAGCATACTGGCTTAGGTACAAACAGAACCGTTTTTAATGATATTGAAACCATTTCATTCATGTCTTCAGTCAGAGAAAGTAAATAAAGCATATTTAATTGCATCTCCTAAGGAGAACATTTTCACATAATACCTTTCAAACAAACTAAAAAAACAAAGCCATTGTGCTGAACAAAGAGCCTTGCAGTCAGAATTTATCTCTCTGATTATCTGCAAAAATAATCAGTGATTATTCTGCACTAATATTTTATTTAATCAGGTCTACCTGTGGTTTTATTACAGTGTAATATTACCATATTATCACATACCTGTTTTTAATCCTATTTTCTTTTATGTCACAATTGATTTTAGGACTGGATTTATTAGACTGAGGTTGAACTTGTTGTACAACTATTTGCTGAGCTCAAATATTTTCTAATGAGCAAACCCAGCAGCCACAAACCTACAGCTAGAGACTTGCAATGTTTAATTAATTGACTCTCATAAGACACTTTTAAAGTCCTACTGGATTTCTGTCAAAGTTGTATTTGTTTTTTTACTTCAAATCCTCCTTAACTAAATCATTCTTCCTAATCAAAGACATGGCTCCAAACCTCCATCTTTACAATTTTCTTTAAATCTAACTAAACTGGGCACAATTTTTATTGTCCTGCTATGTTTGAGTATTTACATTGATGGAGGTCATCAGTGGTCACAGCAACCATATTACCACAATGCACAAGTGCACTGCTAAGAGTTTTGTTTGTTTGCATCAAGGCTTGGTAGATTTTAAAGGACAGCAGATTTATATTTTGCTTTTGTGTGTTTGGATCTGAAGTAGCAGATTTTTTATTGTATGCCAAATTGTCCAGCTAATTAGCGGTTAAGGTTACTGCTTATTGTTGAAAAGGTTAGATACCAATAGATAAAACATTCTTGAACTTTGGTCAGTTTATTAAACCTCCACTATGTTCATCCAATAATTTAATGTCTCCTGGAGCTCTAACACATGTCAATTCAGACATTTGAGTCTATGGCAGGTAAATCAGAATTGAGTGGTGTGGCACTAACACTAAATACTCCTGTTTGATTGTGCTGTACTTACACTATTTACACTCAAGTAAATAATAAAGTAAACAAAGTAAGAAATATGATTCTTTCTGTCAGTTCTCTGGTTCACTAACATTTGACCTACAGACCTATTTTTTTCTCAAAATGTTGTCATAATCCATTATAACTGGAGATTTGACATTTGATGGGCTAAAAGTAAATTTCTAGATGTTTCGTTATTTATATGATTGTAATTGAAATTAATGAAGAAAACATTTATGACAATTCTGATGCTGTTATACACAAGGCATGTTCAACCTGTAAGTATAGAGACTTAAACATGTGTAGGAAAATGATCTGTTTGTTGCTCTACTTCCTGAGGAAATGTGCAAATCCCAAAGGCAGCATATAAACTGCCACTTTGGCACTCGGAAAAGGAAAAGGGTTTCTTTTATTTTCTTTTATTTTTTTTTTATTTATTTTTTTTTTGCTTATCTGCCCTTTGCTACACTTGAAAATGCCAGACAAGCCATTAAACCTGGTTGCTTTTCTCCAAACACATACAGCAGGTCTGGACAGCTGGTGTCTTCTAATGTACTTATTGGGTGTCTATTCAGCCCCTGTGGCGCATAACCTTTTAGAGATGTTCTCTTAAATATGTTCTTTATTTAAGATGCCAAATGTCTTTATGTGCCTTGTATTTCTGGAGGGTTTGGATAAAGGAAAAGCATCATTTAACAGTCTGGTTGTGATGGTGCCTAAAAGCCAAGTCAGTGTTGTGAATACAGCTTGTTCCCAGCAAGACAGGAAAAAAAAAGATCTTCAGTTGTTTACTGGAATAAGAGAGAACAAAACTCTGAAATATGTTCTCTAATAGAAATTAGTGTGAAATAAATAAATAACTACAATACATACATAGTCCTATTTTGTATGTAGTTGACACATCTGTGTCAAGCAGGCCTACGTTTCTTGTATATATATGCTGGTTCAGTAGGATGTGATCGTGACCAGTCATAAAGGAAAAATAAAATCGCATTACAAACACTTTGTCACATTTTATAGCTTTATAATCAGAGATTAAATCTTTATAATTATATTATGCAACATAAGAAAGGGCCAATAAGCTAAAAATATCTGAGTGCAAGATTATTTATATATTTTTGAGATGTGAAAAGAACGCTGGTTTGCCATTTGTCCTATAAATCAATGTAGATTAGGTTAGTAATCCTAATCTAAATTTGTGAAAATATGTTAAAAAACTAATCTTCACTGAATCTTTCCTTGTAAGATCTGTCTAAACTTGAACAGTTTTCCAAAGCAGGAGGGCTAAAAGTCTCTTATGTGGGAACCTGGCTGAGACAAACCAAAAAAATTTGACCTTTAATTGCACTGAGAGGTGTTTCTAAATAGTATTGGCTCAGTGGACTAGAAACAAACACACAACACATTCTGACATTTATTTGTAAAAAGATTGCTAATATTATGTTTCATGTTCCTGCCCTTTCACAACTATGCACCGTTCTGTATTGGTCGGTCATATGAAATCCTAGTAGAACACACTGAAGCTTTTGGTTGTCACATAACATGAGAAATTATTTTGTACTATAAATGCCCATCTGTGGTCGTTATGTGTACCAAATAAAAGTTCAAATTAAAAAAAACATTCCTTTTAGCACTTTTGAAGCAACAAAAGGACGTTGCACATTTACAAGCCTGTGCCAAAATGCTTCCCATGTGATTAAATGTGTTTATTAGGAACGACTCATAATTACGGCTCAATTTAAAATGCTGTATTTGGTATGACACATAATAATTAACGTCCCAATCAATTCTTCTGACACAAATTATGTTACTTCATTTTGAATTGCAGCCACATTAACATGCTGATTATAGTAAAAGAAATACTTGCTTGGAAAATTAGTAATGAAGGTAATTACAACAAAAAGCATGTGTTATCACTCAGGAGCATTTATTCATGACAGGTTATTCACACGTCTATTAACGCTGCACTGAGAGGGTTTTAGCACTGTGTTTACCTTCCATAAAAGTTCTTCAAAATGTGTTTAGTGAATCTGATCACATGTCTGGACAAACTGCAGAGCTTCCATATATTAAACCAAACAGCTACCTCTTTTTGCCTGTATCTTTTGACCTTCTGTTTTTTCTACATTGCTCTCATTTCCATGGTGAGCTGAAGAAGAGTGAGGAAACTTGTTCATCGGCCACAAGTTGGATGATCTCATCTGGTTGGCAGAGCAATTTGAAGAACACATTAACTTCTTTTTGTGACTGCAGAGTAATGTGATATTTTCTGTTACCTCTTCCTACTGCTGCTGGATGATGATGATGATGATGATGATGGCAGTGACATAAGCAGCACTGCAGCTACAGGCATGATGAGCCTGTCTGGCAGGACTGTAGTCGTTATTAATCTTTTTGCCTTGCCTGTTCATTTGTTGGAAAATGAACATGTTTTTTTGTTGTTGTTTTTTCACAATGAAAACCTTAGATCATCAGATCTGATGACATCAGAGTATTTCAGTCTCAGCTGGTCCTCTTTGTAAACTGCTTCCATAAGGAAGAGATTTCAGGATCATCATATGATTCACATCCTCTGAATCATAAGATGCTATGTGTATTCAAATTGAAAAGTGCTGATATTATTGACTCTAAGTTGAATTGCTTGTACTGCAACAACTAAAGCATCTCAGTGTCAAATGTTTGGTAGCGATTACTAATGAAGATGAATTTATAATAGTTGTACACCTATAGGGCTGCACAGTGGAGCAGTTGGTAAAGCTGTTGCCTTGCAGCAAGAAGGTCCTGGGTTTGATTCCTGACCTGGGGTCTTTCTGCATGGAGTTTGCATGTTCTCCCTGTGCATGCGTGGGTTCTCTCTCTGGGTACTCCGAGAGTACCCAGAGATATTCTATGTCCTGTCAGTACACAGAATATCTCATAAGCATCAGAATTTATTCATTTATTTATTTGTGGGTGAGTCATGGATCAGCTTTTGCTGATAACACGGATCAACTCACTGTGGTTCACTGGAATCAAATGGTGTTAAATGGCTTCGCAATCCTTTCCAGACGGACGTCGGCGAACAAATTCGCAGTGGAGCAGTTGGTAAAGCTGTTGCCTTGCAGCAAGAAGGTCCTGGGTTTGATTCCTGACCTGGGGTCTTTCTGCATGGAGTTTGCATGTTCTCCCTGTGCATGCGTGGGTTCTCTCTGGGTACTCCGGCTTCTCTAAATTACTCCGGTCTCTTTAAATTCTTCTTAGGTGTCTGAGTGCATGGTTGTTTGTCCTGTGTGTGTATCCCACTCCAACATTAGCTAGAGATACGCACCATCAACCCTTACTACTCCACTAGGGACAAAGGTGTTAGACAATGGATAGATGTATGCCTATATTTTTAGAGAAGAATACTAATACACCACATTAACTCTAAAACTGCTTAGAATAAAATAGTTCAACATTTTTCTTTTGTTTGTTGTGCAAATAATTGTCTCTCCCTCTCCAGTTGTCTTTGGTGTATTCAATTGAATTCACAAGATATGCAATTTTCAAATGGTTAAACATAATTGTTTTTTGCAAATATTCACTCATTTGAAAAAAAACTTACACTCTAATGATACTATAGTTTATTGAGGTGATCTTGTGAATCAGACATATATGAATTTAGCTTGCTCCCTGAGTTACTGGTGTTGCTAATGCTAAAACAATTCCTGGTATGTTGACAATGAGGCTGTGGAATAGAGCTGCTGGCTGTTGTTCAGCGGAGGCTGTTGTTGTTGTGGCTGCAGATGTTACTGAAGAGCCCAGTGGTAGTGGTTCTGTCACTGCATTTAGGATGTTAATGTTTTTATTCAAATATGTTCACTATTTCGCTCCTAATTAAACACAATTAAATTTTAAAATACATTATTTCATTTCATGTCATAATATAATCTATTGATTTCTTTAACATTCCCCAAAAAGTACTCCAGTAATTAGCTCAAATATTGAAAAAATGTCATTTCTGTCCCTTTGCGTGAGTCAATTGCTTATTGTCAGCAACATGGAGGCAAATTATTCTTCCAGCTTCATGAAACCCATAAGTACATTTCAGAGCTATTGTGTGCCTCAGTCACCAGTATAATGTCGTACCACCCACTCATGGTTCCACCATTAAGTTATTGTTCAAAGAAACAATGGTGCACTGAAACACCCTCCATTTTGCTTATTGTATACAACATACAGCAGGCTAATAGGCAGCTGGACCAAAGAAACTCAATAAGACTCTTTAGAGCAACTCAGCAAATAAAAAAGTCAGTCATTGACAGCTTCTGAGAAAAGCTTCACTTCTAACCTAAGTGACCAAACTCAAGGCCATCAGTCTGATGAGATTGCTGTAAACTAATTGTTAGAACTGTGTGAAGAGCAGAAGGCCAAACAAAGAGTGAAGCAGGAAAGCAGATTGTTTCAATCAATGCAGAAGAGGCTAATTTAAATAATCCCACCTGTAAAGGCAGCGCAATCCGCTCATCCTTCATTTAAACTCAATTTTTTAAATTGCCTTTTTTATCTTCATATAAACATCCATCGATAAAATTGGGTCGGCCCTCTGAATTGAATCAAGCAGGTAATGAAGAAAACAACAAAGGCCCATCAGCTCACTGCAGGAACTACAGCCACAGATCTGCTATTACTGTCTGCAACATGAAATATGTCTGCAAACATCTAGCCATAAACTGAGAACAACTCTGGATGTAAATTGTTGAAAGCAGTGACGCTCATGAAATTTTTGGAATTAACAACCCCAAACCGCCTTTATGTGTCTCATAACAGCACCACCCAGCTCCATTTGTTCTCCTCCGTCATTAGAAAGCCTGCAGTGGCTGCAACATCTAATGGAGGTGTAGAGAAAGAGACAAAAACGGATAAAAAATAAAAAATATACTTGTTGGATCTAAACTGTAAAAAGTTAAGATTAGCATGCAGTTTGGAAACTCAGTCAACTACTCTACTGTGTTGTATTGTAATTAAATGGTTGTTGTTCAGAGCCAGCCCAAAACATGAGCAAATTAAGCAGATGCTTATGCTCCCCTTCCAAGCTTGAAATTCACACAGACCATAGATGTAGAATTTTGATGTGATTATTGAGAATCTCTATGCTTTTTATTTTGATTTGAGAGCTTCAGTACAGATTTTAAATTGTTTTGCATTTAAATGTAAGATTCAAATGAATTGGTAAGGTTTCTTACAAATTCATTTAAATTAAAAGTGCAAATAATGTTCTTCATATATTGTTGTGTGATCACTATCATTTGCAGTGACACTCAGAAATGGAAAACCTTAAAGTTGTGGTTTTGATGGACTCAACTATGACCACATATTTAATCTGGTCTTAAAGGCAAAGAGTCAAAAGTCTAAGGTAGTCAAGATTAGAGCCCAAGAGGATGTTACAGCCCATCTTCCATATGGGTGACATCATGGCCAACTCAATTAAATTTCTCATAGAATGAAAACAATTGAGATTATCTGACTATCTTACTAGAAAACGCCCAAGCAAAGAACAATATGCACGTCATGCCAAACAAATATTATTACTTCTGGCATTACAATCCAGTCAGCACAAAACTGTGACTGTCCGACAAAACGCTGATCAGAACTAAAGGAGCATTTTTCAAGCCCACAGAATAATTTGTTGAGGTTGTTAAAAATTTGCACCCTTATCTGAGTGTGGGAGCCTGTGACTACAATGTCACCACTTATGAGTGTATGCGTGTGTGTGTGAATGTGTGAATGACTGATTGTGGTGTCATGATAATTGATAATTCAAGCCATCTACCATTTTGACACAGGTCAAAAAACAAATGAGAACATTCTCATTGAGAAAACGCATCTACAGTTTATAAAACATGACTCCAGGTGGGAGCTGCAGGTCTTCTGTAACGCTGAGATATCAATAAACCAACCTTCATTTATAGAAAAAAGAGATTCCACATTTCCAACCAGGATCTCAGACAATGAAACTGGAGTAAAACTCCCTGATGCTTAGGAGTTGCTGCTTGGCAAAAGTCAGTGTACCACAGCAACACATTTAAATAATAATAATAATAACAACGATAATAATAATAATAAATAGAACGTCACCCATACTGCCATCCTGGACCTTAAATTTTAGGAGAATATTTAAGCAATTGCATTCATACATGTTACTCAGTACTTTTGTTGCCATAGAAAATATTTCAACCTTTTTTTTTTACATTTTAGGCAGTGGATGGGCTTCATTTTTATTCCATTTAAAATCTATTTTCTGGTGTCAGGGTTAATCCTAAATGGATTTCCTTCAATGGAATACCATTTTTCTTTCAACATTTAATTATTCTGGGAAACTTAAATTATGCCCAAATAAACATGTTTCAGGTTCAAAATAAGATAATATATATTTGAAGAAATATTGTGACATAACTTTAACCACAATAAACACAAGATGAAACCATATCTACTGACAGTAATGTGAACAATAAGATTGTTTGCATCTTTAGAAGGTTTTGCTCTTCTTTGTGACAGAACGGAGTACACTAAGGTTTATCACTTCATTTTTGTCTGTCTACTAAAAATCGTTTGTTGTGGAAAAAAATTTTTTTACGTTGACCATTTGTGAGGCTGACAATTTCTATCACCTGTTGTGTTTTGGAACCAGTTTTTATGTTGTTCAAATAAGTAAATAAATAAGTACCTATGTAATATTATTGGTGCAAAACCAGTTACAGTAAACATATTTTTCCAAAGTCTACAAATAAAATACACAATCTGTCAGTAATCAGCCTGTATGATTCTTTTTTCTGTTCAGAAACATTCCACACTACTATGTCAACGCTGTGAATCAAATCGCCATTTAACTAATAAAAACAACAAAGTATCCTTCAACAAAACTCTACTAACACAAAGATCAGATCTCTGTTTTGGAAAAGGTTTGCCATGCTAACCACAGTGAAGCCATCAAACTGAGCTTTATGTCTTGACATAAATTTCGTCTTATAACTTTTTTTTTTTTTGCATCCCTCTGTCTTGCATGTTGTTACTATTAAACCCCCAGATAAGCAGTGGCCTTTTTTCTGTTGTCCTCTGTTTCGCCTCTATTAACCCAGAGGTGGGGAAATAGGAGCAAATAAAACAAGATCTAAAAAGAATCGATAAATGCTTCATCAGATTTAAAAGACAGTGTTAGCCTCAGTTTTATGGGTGCAGCGTTACAGTTTCAGGGTGACCAAGTCCTTGGGTTTAAAAGAAAGCTTTATGGTGCTGTAAACATGGCCCAATTCTCTTTTCCATTTCAACCACATAAAGTCATGACAGAAAGGTAAATCTTCACGGGAAAGTGGAAGCTCTTTGCTCCCTTTTCATCTTGTGTGCAGGTCTCCACTGTTTCCCTTTCTTGTCCAGTAAGGATCACAGGAAGGGTCAATGCCACAATCAAGCTCCATGAAAACTGTTAGCTAAAGGGAAGCAGAGCTTTCTGGACACACAAAAATAGTGACACCATTGGCCTTGTGATTGATTTTTGACTGCAATGCAAACCTGCAGGACAGATTTTACAACAAATATGAACTGTATCAAATGAAGACACAAAATATCAGTTTCAGTGTTTCTGGAGTCATTTTCTTTTGTTTCTTGTGAAAATTAGCTATGGAAGGCAAGTGTACATCTGGTTAAAACATGTTTGACTCCTAAAGTGGCCAGCTGATTCTTGCAAGTGTCATTGAGGAGCTAGTTCATCATCTGCACTTTAAAAGCCCTGAGAACAGCCTGGTACTGGGAAAACATTTCATCTGTGTATGTGAAAACCAGCTGCACACCACACTGGAAGGACAGTTAAAAAGAATTATTTCCATTTCTTGTCATAATATTTAGAATATTTTAAGGTTTTCTGTGCTGTCATTTGAAATGTCAGGTAAAAAGTTGAACCACTGAGAGACATAGAGATGTTTCTGAGGTAAAACACTCAGTGTTTACCTGAGTGTTCACTGGTGTGTGCATACACACACACACCTATTGGTGTGTGCATACACACCCCTATTGGTGTGTGTATGCTCACAGTTGACTTGGAGAAAAAAAACCGAAAAATGTTGGCCATAAATGTGTTTGCATGAACACAATCATGAGTGGTGCTGACTTTTTAAGTTACCTTTTTCTGAAATGCTATCTTTGTGCAAAGGTAAGATTTCTGTCATCTGTTTTTAATAGCTGTTAATAAACCAAATCATGTGTTATTAGTTCGTCAATCTCCTAAACCTGAACAGACATTTGTTCAGAAAAAGCCAGAAATATTACAGCTTCATCCAAAGTTAATGATTTATGACGAGTCTTTTGGGATTAATGTCAAACTGAACATGAATTTGCTTTTATGTTAGAACCTGTATGGAATTGCTAAATAAATCACACTGCATTTTGTTTCTTATATAATTTTAAATAAAAAGCATAAGTGAATAAAACAATAAATGTAAAAATATAAAATAAATTAAAACTGCAAGCAGCCTCGAGCGGCCCTCGCTGCTCAGCGCCGCTCAGGCCTATTGGTGACTGCAGGGGTTCCAGCACCGTCGCAGTCTGTGCTCGCCACAGCAGATCTCTGGCGCAGTTCTCCCATCCGTTCGTCAGGCGATACACATCGACGCGTTCAGCAGTGCTCCCTGACGACGCACCCAAAATCTGGTGCAGATCGACTGATGTCGTGAGGAGATATAGCTGATGGATTAACCTAGGGGGTGCAGTGGGCTGAAATTACAATGTAATGCTATTGGGCTCAGTAGAGATTCACAAGAGTCAATCATAACAAGTTGGGTATAAATTGGATGACGCACGTGTGATTTAGAGATGATTGTGTGCAAACGGCAAGGGATAGAAATTTGTCGTTCTGCCATGGCCACAAGCTTTAGCCAGCAGTCAGTATTGACAGAGGTCATCATCATATTATTTAATGTCATTTTTGGCACAGGATTAAACCCATATGAATCATAGAGTCATATGGTCTGCTGGATCATAAAACATCCAGCAGAAAAAAACAGGTGACTTTTTGTTGGTAAAGGGTGTGTCTTAGGCCCGAGTGCTTTTGCTGCTCAGGCCTAAAAATCATAACCAGTCATTATTTCATCTATAGTTTGTGACATGCAGAACTGATCTGATTGTTTCCATAGCAATGATCAGAAGCAAGACCGTGCCACAGAACTACAGTGAGCTCTTTGATGAGGTCATAGATGACCTCATGTACATCACAGTAGACCAAAGAAGTTCTGAGGCTTCATATGCGTGAATCTCCATACACTCAAATATTTAGGATCCAGACGGTTCATTGAGATTCTGCTTTGTGCTTCTTAAGGATGTTTAGTTTTTCCAAGGCGCTGCTCCCCTTCCTTGTACCGCTCGGCTGGGGTCTTGAATAAGCAGTGACTACAGGGATGATGAAGGTGGTGTTGAATCACTACTTTCCTGGAGAGGATTTGGGTAAAAGTAGCTCTGAACAAACTGACCCGGCTGGGGAGGTTTGCTTTGAACCAGCGATGGATGGAACCAAGGACTTTGACTCAACTGAGGCTTTCCAGGACAGTACCTCAGACGAACGTACTGTCTTTGGACAAACTGACCCAGCTGGTGAAGTTTGTCCTTTAAGTCAGACGGTTGCCAGTCAAAGTAATGTCACTGGTTTTAGAGACATGATGGTAGACGACGATCTTAGGCGTGAGAGCACAGTCTGGTCAGATTTTTCCTGGGGAAGATTTTTCTAAGGCTGACCTCACAGTTCAAGGTTTTTGCTGAAGTTTTGGCTTCATCGATTCCATCACTGGCTTTGCCAGAGAAGTTGTCACTAAAAGGCACATTCACCGGTGTCTTTGAATTACCGATCTTCCCGGATGGGGAAAGTGTCTCAGAGGGAACCCAACTTGGTTTAGGAGCTGTTCCAAAATAATTCAGCCCATATTCAGTAAATGTAACAGAGAAATATTTATTTTTTCAATAATTATCCAGCTTTTCTAGAGAACCTAGCATAATAAGGATAGTTAGTTAAACAGGAGATACCACTGCAGGATTTCCCTCAGTCTATTATAACCCTGGCAGCTCGCCATGCTTTACTAGCTTTACTAGCTTTACTAGCTTCCCCGCCAGGCTAAGCATTGCTTGTTTTTATGAAAATAATTTTAATAAGTGAATGCTGCAGGCAGCCTCGAACTGCTCTCGCAGCCAAGCGCCGCTCCAGCCTAAGTTGGCGACCGCGGGGGTTCCCGTACCACAGACGCTCTCGCGCAGCTCCCCCACCTGTCCGCCAGGCATTATGCAGTCACGCATTACGCCGCCATGCATTTGGCAGCGCTCCCCCGACGAAGCACCCAAATCTGGTGCAGATTGGCCAGTGTAGAGAGGAGATATAACTGACGGATTGACCTAGACAATCACATTAATTGTATTTTCTATGCGTCTTGGGGAGCTCTACAACCAAATTTCATGTCTCTACGATGAAGTAAGGTCATAGTAGAGGGTCTTTTGAAAGTAACTAGGTGCTAGTTGAGCCTTTTCTTTTGCAATTTTTGCAACTAGCTTAAAAACATTAGATTTTACACGGGCTGTATGCATCCGCCAAGTTTGGTGAGTTTTTGAATATAATAAAGCCCCCTCTTTAGGGGGGCAGAGTGGTATTAAGAAGAAACAGTACAAAAACAATAGCCTTTGCAGCACTTAGCTGCTTGAGCCTAAAAAGACAGTCGGCAAAAATTTAGGACAGCTGGTCACTACTTGCATCAGAGTCCTTTGTCATTCTACTGCAGGGTCAGGGAATTGCATTTGTGGCATAACCTGACAGAATGCTGGACATTTATGATAAGAGAGGGGCAGGGAAGAATCCATTTAATCTCAAGATGCTGCTGCGGGAAGTTAGCCAGGTCAGTTTTATCCTCCACAAACAGATGGTGGAGTAGGCGGGAGGAACTAAACTAACAGGTGGCGAAAGCTAGTTTTCTCAGGCCACAGATTGCTCCATTCTCCCAACTTATCACCTCAATTTCTACATCATTAACCTCACACAACAACACCCATAAACCCAGGACCCAGGGAGGAGGAGTCCTCTCCTCTGGAATGGTGAATGTTTACTAGTGTGATTCATTGTGTCCTTCATGGAGTGACTGTATTTCTGTTCATGCCTGGGACCTGTGTGAATTTGAGCAAAATTAAAGGTTAATGAAATATTAGCATAGCATACAAGCCTAGAAGGTCAAAGTACAAATTGCTGCCTCTTCTTTAAGCACTTTATGCATTTTGACATGTTTTGCTACCCTATAAATTGGTACACTAGTGCAATAATAATAATGAAACAATAACAGTAATTCCAAACAATGGTGTAAAGTTGACAGCTGTTTGGAAAAGTATGGCAAATTAATGAAAAACTACTGTTTATGACTTTAAGTTTAACCATCTTCAGTGAGCTTGGCTCCAAATCAGCCCTGTTACTTCATTACTTCTCTCCCATTTTCTAAATCTAAACTAATCATTGAGTAGTTCATCTGTTTTACCCCACTTTTTAATCTTTTTTAAACATTAATGTTAGATAGCCTGTATTTGTGTAGGACTTTATCATTTCCAGAGGACCTCTGCTGTTACACTTCATTCAATCTCTCACCTACTTGTTGGGGTTAGCAATGTGTCATTCCCTGGTGGAAAACCGCTATTGTCAAGTTAGTTTTGTCATTAGAATAAGTTGAACAGCATTTGCACACACAACAGGGCAAAAACCTTTGGAAAATGACTATTTGCTAGCAAGAATAGCAAACTGCAGTTCAGCTTTTGAGGCTTCCAGGAGCTGGCAACCAAGTATCCTGCAAACGCCCCGAGTATTACTCATCTAACTGTGTCATACCATAAGTGAGGCTTTTGACGCAGCACGTGTACTGTATGGGATTGCTTCCCAATCAAGGTGATCAGCCTCCTTTCAGCTCTGGCCAGGAATATTGCTGCATGCTGGGGCAGCAGGTGGCTCAGTGGTGGTGCAGGCTCACCACAAGGTTGAGACTCAACGCAGCTGTCCTGGGTTTGATTCCCGACCCGAAGCCATGTACTGCATGTCAAACATCAACACTATAAATGTATTATAATTTATGATAAAGGACATATTTATCAAGAGGAGCCAGTTGAGGTGGCTCGGGCATCTGGTCAGGATGCCTCCTGGATGCCTCCCTGGTGAGGTGTTCCGGGCCCGTCCCACTGGGAGGAGGCCCCAGGGAAGACCCAGGACACGCTGGAGGGACTATGTTTCTTGGCTGGCCTGGGAACGCCTCGGGATTCCCCCGGAGGAGCTGGCCCAAGTGGCTGGGGAGAGGGAAGTCTGGGCCTCCCTTCTTAAGCTGCTGCCCCCGCGATAAGCGGTAGAAGATGGATGGATGGATGGATGGATGGATGGATGGATGGATGGATGGACATATTTTCTAAAAGGGTTTTACTTTTTTTGCTTTATCATAAAAATATAGAAAAAAAATAAATAAATAAATAAATATTTGTGTAAAAAGCTAGAATTTTTCATCATAATTGTATCGGGTTACAGTGTACACATTTTCACACAAATGGTCTGCGCTCTGTTCACGTCATGTAAACACTTCAGCAGCTTGCTCATGTAACTGATTTGTATTTTCTAACCCTGGCTGTTTCAAAGAATAAAAGACAATATTTGCTATTTTTTTTGCTATTTACCCATAGCAATATTTGCTTAACCAACTAAACATAGCATTAGTTCAATAAGACCATGTTTATTACCTTATAATGGCTTTTAGGAACCTGTCAACAACCACTGCTATTCAGTAACATTTAGTAATCCATAACAAAAAATAAATGCACTTCCTCTGTTGCTCCATTAAGAGCATCAAGCACCACTTGAGTTGTACAAACCTTTCTATTCTTGTCTGTCTGAAAAATCCTTGCTATTTTTCCACATCTAATATTCATGTTCACAGAAAAAGCTCCAACTAAAGAACAAAAGCATGTGACCTTCAAGGTGCCTCTCCATAGACGAGTCCTCAAAAAGCTAAGTATTTCTTATAAATTAGATTTTACATTTACTTTTGAATCCTGGTTAATCTGAATCAAGTGAAGGAAAATTACTACTATTACTACTATTATTATTTAAAATTCACAACAATAAAAAAATCATAATAAAAATGAAGAAAAAGAAGCATTGATAACTTAAAGGGATATTAAAGTAACAGGTAACAGGTGTTTGCACTGAGGGAGTTGGACATAAAGTCTGGCTGCAGGGCTGGATGACAGCATCTGCATATCATCACTGCTTTGAAAAATGGAGCACTGCTTTACTTTTTTCTGTTTTGTTTTTTTCAAGTCACTGACATTTTGCCATTTCATACATGCATTTCCGCCATGAACTGAAAAGTAATTTAGCACGTTCTGCTTTGCTGACTTGCATTAATAAACAATCATGGCTTTGGTCTTGAGTAAATCAATGCACTCTTGAGGAAGAAAATTGTGTTGGGTTATCAGAGGACCAGAAAAAGATTTTTTTTTATATCAATTCAGTGCCACTACAGATATGATCCAGGGAACAGCAGCTGTTGGTCAGCTGGGCTGTTCTGCTTGAAACATGGTGGAAATACAAATCTATGTTGCTGTTGTGGGTAAATATCTGCTAAAGGAATCAAAACTTTCAAAGGCATTCACATATGCATATTTTTTTTATTCTGTTCATTCTTTATTCTTCTGCATAACAATCTACTTTGGTGTCCTGCATATAAACTATAGACTTGCTCTTGTATAATTATTTTATTGGTGTTGAGAGTTTTCAAAATGGCTATGATGAATTTTAAACGTTGTAATTTTTGAGTATTACTTTTACCATGCCAACCATATAATAAAATCTACAAATCATCAGCAAACTGTAGTTGGCCTGTTTGAAGATGAGAACGTTTTGATTCCACTCTGTTCTTGGACAGTATTGGGAGGATGCCCCCTCACTTGAGAAGCTTACTGTGTAAACCTCTGGAATCTTCCACCATTGTCCTCTGAACGATGGCTTCTCTAAATGTTCCAAACAATAACAAAGACATTCTTCCGTCTTTCCTTGATGGCTCTTCTTGGACAGCTGCCATTTTCCTCATGGCAATATTTTCCAAAGTATTCACCATACTGTGAATGCATCTGCATTCTATCAAGGCCAAGTGAATAAAAGAGTAAATAATAATTATTGGCCACAGAAGATGATTAAAGGCATAAACTATGCCTTTAATCGATACGCTCAAGGACTTCATTACATTTTGCGTCAATTATCACATAATATGGATTTAATTATGTTTTATTACAATCTGAAGCCTGATTTTACTATATTATTACATAAAGTGGTGTTATTGCTAATGTGATATTTCTTGATTTCAAAAATTCAACAAATATTTTTAAATTCTATTTTTTTTTTTTTTTGAGATGACTGGTACCTAAAAATTAAATATGTTATCATTATTATTAAACAAATTTTATCAAACAGTAATATGGAACTTTAGTTTTATATCTATCTATCTAGAATATTTTTCTACACTGCGCCATCGTTTCCTCTGACAGGAGCGTTCTAATTAATCTTTGCCTGCCTCCAGGATGTCCCGCTGCTGGCTATTCTTGCGACAGCTGCCAGATGTGTCAATGGAGTCCTCTTTTGAGCAATTGACTCCTGTTTGGATTTATAAGCCAAGCAGTTGATGGCGGGGCAGAATCATAAGCTGTACCATTGACTTTGCTTGGCACAATAGCTGCCAGCAGTGCAAGTGGCGGCTGACAAACGACGGCGTTGAGTTGACTGTGAGGGGAAATTACCTGGACCCTCTGCAAAGCCACCCGGCAATCATCCCACATGCCTTGTGTCTTTCTCTCTGCGTTTTTACTGCCACACTCAATCACTGCCAAACAGATAATACAGACAAAACTACAGGAGAGGGGGCTGTGTGGAAATGTGCATATGAGCATGGAGTTATTACACCCATCAGTTTTGCTGCTACACACTCTGAGACATTTTACTTCTGCTCTACAGGCAGAGGAGCCTCCCTGCCGTATATAGACAAAACAATCAAGACACCTAAATGATTATAACCATCCATAACAAGCAGCATGCCGCTGAATATTACAAAATTAATGTGACAGCAGGAAATGAAGAAAAATGTCTGACAGAGCACTAGTCGCCGCTTTCTTTCCAATTTAATTGTCTTAAGGAAAGGCAAAGACTGAATGTTGACTGGTAACGTCAGTTTATATTGTGTTTTAATTGGGTGTACGGCAGTCAGGTGGAAGTCATTGTAAAGATGGGGGAGAACCACATTATACTCAATTAAAGTTAATTAATTGGTGGAGTCTTTTTGGAGGACCTGGACTTCTTCAACTCTTTGGTTTCTGTAATAAATGTTAAAGGCTATTTAGCTGCTGGTCTAGGATCATGACTGAGACTTTCTGCTTTCGCTGAAATATAATGTCCCTCAACAAAATTCTGTTAACAGCTTTTATTTGTTGTACCTCAAAACACTCTGATTCTTTGTACAGGATTTCTTGGCTATATTTAAACCATCAAGCAGACATAAAAGTATGAATATGGCTTCCAACAGCTGGCGACTGTAACCAGCAACAGGAGAGAAACATCATAAAATAATTCATAGAGGATATTCATCCAACCTCCTCAGTGGTGTTTCAGAAGGTGAGGATGCACACTGTCAGCTTTTATTGGCCTAGAAGGAGCTGCATCAGATGGCCATTACTGACACACAGCACATCCAACCTGCATGCGTACACACAACTCACTAAGTCAATTTAAACATGGCATGTTTTGGACTTTGGAATGAATCTTAACTACTTGGTAAAGGCCATGAATTCAGATAAAAAAAAAACGGGAAAAACTAAACTGGAGAGCTTGTTTATTTTTTTATTTTCAAATTCAGGGGTGTTTGTTTTATTTATGAGGGTGGAGCCACAAGCTGTCTTATTATAGTCATTGCACCCATTTACTAGGAATAATTGCCACATCTGCTTTAAAAAACTTTAGCTCTGCTGATTAATCTGATTAACTGGATTTTCAGCTCTAGTCGAGTGGCAGATCTGCTGGTGTTACATCAACCTTACAGTTCTTGTTAAGGTCTGCATCCCCAGAACCAAACATGGAGAAACAGCATTCAGGTTCTATGAAATCTGGAACAAACTTCCAGAAAATTGTTAAACAGCTGACACCAAGTTCCTTTCAATCAAGACTAAAATTCACCTGTTCAGAGCTGCTTTTTAAACATATGAATGAAACATTAATCAACATTTTTATGTGTAACGAAGGCAGATGACAATCGTTGGCAGAGTGTTCTATAACTTTGAGCTGCCTTGTTGCTGAAATCTGGCATACAAATAAACTTGACTGACTGACTGACTGATTGACTGACTGACTGATTGATAACCAACACAGAGTTTGACCAAATCAATCAATCGAGTTTGTCTGTATTGCACATTTCAGCATCAAGGTTGTTCAAAGTGCTTCACATTGTGACAACATAAAAACATTATAAACATGATTTAGTTAACAATTGTGAAACCAGTAACAGGCATTGCATTTTGCCAAGTGTTATTAAAATCATCAGTACCAGGCAAATATGCTGATTAATTTTCCAGGTGAATTTAAGTCTTGATTTAAAGAAACTCTGTGTATCAACAGTTTTGCAGTTTTCTGGAAGTTGGTTCCAGATTTGTTCCAGTAGCACGGTAGAGCTGCTACTGTACCACTGTGCAGCCCGCCTCCAAAGTCATTCAAGAAGAGTGTTGGCACATGCATTTTGGCATGGGTAATTTTAATCTAATGAGGATCTGAAGGGATGGCTGAGTATCCATGGCAGCAGCAGTAATATGCATATCACACCAGTTGCAAACTGGAAATTTTCTTCAAGGTTCCTGTCCTGTCATTTTCTAGAGGTTAAAAAGAAAGCATTACAACAAAGTTACTGAAAATTACTGTTCCCATTGTACACACATCATTCAAAACATGAATGCATGAAAGGGTACACTCATTGTAAGGAAGTGGAATACAAAAACTAACATTCATCTCCTCAGGTTTTAAGCCATTGAAAAGTCATTTTCCAACATGAGAGCATAAAAAGAAAGATAGCAAACAGTGCTTTAGCAGCTATGGCTTACTATAAAGAAAACTTTAAAATACATTTACTAAAAACATTAAAAAAAAACTAAATATCTATTCCAGAATTTTATCTCAACCTATTTTTTCCATTTGAGATTTACTACACAAACATAGCACCTTCAGGCATCTGGGAACCCTTTAAATTGACGTCCCATGAGTGAAAGTAGCAACATCATCCTCTAAACCACATATGTAGGTCAGACCCGTCTTCTCATCCCACCAACTCCTGAATGGATAAAGCATACATGACTTGATAAAAGCAGGTGGTGAGCCATTTTAAACACAAAGTGAGTAACCAGCGTCCTTGTAAACACATCTTTAGAGGATGAGTCAGTGAGTGACGTCTGGAAGTCAAGCCACTTCCAAAGGAATTAATGTGTAATTTAAAGCCCTCTCTCTTTCACACAGATGCTCTGAGCATCACAGCTTCACCATCTACTGGTAGATTATTACATCTATGTTAGATTGACCTGTGGAAGTAAACATGGCAACCTCTTCTCCCATTTAAGTTCCCATAAAAGTTCTCATTACAGATGATGAGAACATTTACAATGAAACCAAGAACTATGAAAATGAATCTAACTCTATAACTAGATATAAGGGACATAAAAAAGACTGAAGGTTAAACAAAAACAAAGCTGATCTAGTCAAAGAAAGAGACTAAGGAACAGAGAATCATAATGAAACTAGAATCAAACCCCAAAGCAACTCAAAACTGCCCAAAACAAGCTAGCTTTGTCATTCAGTAATACTGAACTAGTTTTTTATGGGCCTAAGCCTAAACCAGTATAACCACAGATATTTTCAAAATCTTTTAATAGACAACAATGGCCTGGCAATTGCCTATGTGACTCATGCCAAGAATCTGAACTATCTCTTATAGGATGAGCTCTTAAAGGACTAACTGACCACTTCTTCTCACTTTGTTACCTTCTCCTACTACTCTCAAATTATGCATTATCTTTATATTCTCTGATTTTTCTCTTCATAGAACTTTCATATGACACTGTGTTTTTATTTAGCTTTGATGAGGCAATTGCCCAAGCTATTGCTGCCTGTAACTTTATGTTCTGGAATGTGTTTAACTTTGAATATCTTCATGATCGGCTTGTGTTAACTACATAATTCATTAAATACATTTGATCTGTTTGTTTTACATCAATCAATCAATCAATCAATTTTATTTGTAAAGCACCCTTCATACTAAAAGCAGCTCAAAGTGCTGTACCGATCAATACAAACAAACAATTACCCACCCAAACCCCACATGGAAAAACACACAACTGCATGGAAAGTGTACAGACGATGAAGAAATGATCCAGTTCATGAAGTACAGTTAAAAAGATGGGTCTTGAACATAGATTGATATAACGTTTCTTATGAATCTACGTCATAAATAAACTAAACTGAACTGAATTAGTTGTTTAACATTGCTCCAAAAACAAATGGATAAGTGAGTTTGGAGTAACTTCACTGGTCATGGAAGAAATGACTTTAACAAGAGTCCTGATGAGAAGAAATAAGAAATGTATGAAAACCTTGCAAAGTGAGAACCTAGAACTTCCCCAACCTAGGACTTAGGTTGGGGAAGCTCTAGGTTCCCCAACCAAGTTGCAGGTGCAGCCTAAGTTGCAAGTTTTAGGTTGTGGAACCTAGAACTTGCTGTTATGTGACACTGCAGAGGTCTTCAGATTAGCTTGACCACTCTCATGATAAGACTATGCAGATAACCAAAACAGGTGTGAGGAGCATATAAAAAAAAATTTCTATTACGTACCTCAACTTGAGAGAATGTGGACGGGTCACCAGTCCACCACAGGAAGACACAGGACAAACAACAATGCACTCACACACATATGTAGGAGCAACTTAGAGTAACACATTAACCTAACAGTCATGTTTTTGGACAGTGCTGCAAGCCAACAGTGCAGCCCTGAGAGAATACCTTTGGGATATTTACAGTGGAAATGACTATCATCATAGAAAGCATTACAGAGAAAACCTTTTGTGTTATTATTATTTTAACATCAAACTGGACTTGACAGCATTGTTTGACAAGTAGGATTAGACTGTAATGTAGATAGCTCATCTTAAATCTATCTGTATGATTAGATCGATTTTTATATTTTTCTTCTTGTGTTTTGAGACAATATTTATTGTGACTTGTAACTATAAAAGTAAACTGACATCAAATCTTGCAAAGTAAAACTTTTAGTAATAGGTTCCATTACCGAACTCTTTAATTTAAAACTGAAAAGCAACAGAGTTTTTTTTCCTTCCTTATTGTCTCTGCTCATATAATGTTTTTGACATCAGTTTATCTGTTTCTTTCCTTTACTTCCTCTGACAAAATGGTAAACTAATTTTCTGCTGATATTTTTACAAACATTCTACACAGCAAAAGACCACCGAGCTGTTAAATGAATGTTTTAAGTCAATGAACCATGGAGCAAACTTCCTCCATCACATTCACTATTTTTCCTTTGGTTGTAAGATTTGAAAAGACAAACAGATGCAGAGCTGCAGCTATTAAAGGACTTGCAGACAAATGGATGTTAGATTATTTATAAATCACTTAGAGCAAAGAAATTATTTGTCAGATTTAAAATCAGCATTTATGTTGCACCTTCACTTACTAACTGCCCAGGGCATCACTGTAGATGCAACAGCATTAATATTGCAGTAACATTATTTCCACAACAGCCTGCACTTTAAGTCTCATCAGATAACCAGGGAAAGTTTGTCTTGTTCCTTTTAAAAGAATTCTCACATCAGTGCATCCTTGTTTCCTCTCATCATGTTTGCTTCACCTTTTATCGCCTCCAAACCGCCGGAAATGAAAAAAAATATTCTCAGTAATGGCAGACTTTAAAAGTCATAAACTGGACAGGACAGAAGATGCAAAAGCAACATTAGTTTAAGGACAGTCTGCTCTAAATGTATGAGTTGACATTAAGCAGACATAGTTTGATTCATGCCAGCTTTTAAGTGAAAATTTATTATTTTCATGATCATGTGTTACATATATATATATATATATATATATATAATACATTATGCACCCTTGGGCAAAACGAGCCATTTTTCACATTTAGGATCAAAATCAACCTTAGTTTGGTATCAAACTGAAATATTGGTTTAAATGCAAAGTCTATGTGGAGGCGTGTCTGGGGCATGTTGGGAAGTCTCACAGCACGTCCAACGTGGCCTGCGTTAAAATTCTGAACTTTAGCAGATAGACACTTAGTGTAAACCAGTCTAATATTTAAGATATGTAGGCTACAGTCAAAATACATGAATTAAGTGTATGGGGTAAGTTGAGCCAATGGCTCCATGGCTCTACTTACCAAAATGCTACACTTTTATCTTTAGCTTATGACCTCATGCTGTAGCTCATGAATAGCACAAATCATGTAGAAAACTATTATTGTCTAAACATAATTCTTATGAAATTTATGATAGACTAACTTGACTCGCAAGAGTGAAACATTTAAGAAATACAAAAGTCTTACCTTCACAAACTTATTAAACGGTGCCTTCCTTCTAACTATTTGGTCACATGATCAATGTGTTTTACCGTTTTCTAGAAAGGTGGCTCAACTTAGTCTTTGCCTTAACTTACCCGAGTCTTGCCTACTAGCTTCAGGTGATGTGCTTACAATATTTTGCAGTATAATTAATAAACAAATCAAACTCATTTAAAGAAAAATTGTAATCCAGGTTGCAGACGCTGTTAGACACCTTACAAAACGCCTTGCTTGTAAGGACAAGTTTTAGTCTACAGGAAGCAAACCTCTCTCTGAGCCTGTTGAATGAAATGAGCAGCACCTCAGTGGATGTCTGTGTGATGCTCCACCGTCTCCAGTAAGTCGGCTGATGAGCCACTCTGTAAGGCGAGGGCTGTTCGTACTCAACAAGATGCATTTTTAATGAGCAACACTGTGTTTGAATGCTGCGCAGAAGAATGTTACTGTCACTTCTGATTCTACATTATCCCGTCCCACACCCCCAGCACATCTATCAGGCAAAGGAACCAAGCAGACTCTTGAATAATGAAGGCAGGTTAGTGTTTTAATGGAGAGTGCTTGTCTGATTCAGAAGGTGTCTGTGGCTATTTTTAGGAGGCTAGAAACACAAGGCATGAATGCATGCAAGGGGAGGTCAGTGAATTAGTTAAATGAATGCTGACATTTCATCAGGAATGCTTTGCCTCACAAGCCAAGGAGACTTTTATCGCCATTGCTTAACCTAGCTTGTTATTTTGCACTGAAAACTTTCTGAGTTTAATCATTAAAAGTGAACATATTGGATTCACAAAGCTCAGTCTGAAGGAACATTAATGAAAATTAGCTAGTAATTTGTATGTTCAATGTTCAGGCAATGTGTTACACAAGAACACATTTCTAATAATAAATGATGGTGATGACAGTGGTTTGAGTTTGTCCCACAATCGGCAGGTTTCTGGTTCGATCCCCATGCCTCTGTCGTTTTTGCCCTTTAAGCAAGAACTGCCCTGTCTGATGATGCTGGTGCACCACTTGTGTGAGATTGCCACAGGCCAGCTGAGGATACTATCCAGTAGCTTGCCACCATCGGCGTGTGAATGGCTCACTGTACTGTGAAGTGCTTTGATAAAGCCATTAGCCATATTTCTTGAAGATTTTTCTGTTTTTCAGCTATTTTATGTTCATAAATATCATATATGTCTGACAAAGTGTAAATTAAAAACAGCTTTTGAAAGAATTCATATATTAATATGAAGGGAAAAGCTATCCAAATCAACGGGGCTCCATTCTTTCCCACTAACTGCCAGATGTGCCAGAAAGTGATGAAGTTTAGAAAATTGCTATTATATGTTATGTATTTTGACAATCACTGCATCTGTTGACATCTGGCCTCACATTAACTGTAGAGCAGAAAGCCTCTAGAAAAGAGTGATTTTGATGCCTGAAGCTTTTTATATTAATGCTTGTCCATGAATTTGGTGCATTTGTATTGTTCTTTCATTTCCTTTTATTTTTTCACATGTTCTGTCTCAACTTTTCAGTCGTGCCACATGGAGAAGCTGAGCACCAAATATGCCGGGGCCAGTTTTTCTCTGCCAAAAGGAATAAGTGGAGATGGTATCCTATATTCATGATGGACTTTATTAAATCAAAACCTTATCTGGCATCTTTCTTCTTCCTCCTCTACTTTTGTAGAGATCATTGCTCAATTCAAATACACTTCAATTCAGAAATACATTATGCTCTTCTGTAAAGATGATGTTTTTTCTTGTTGGTTCTAGTTAGCACTGGGTGAAGGCCCTTTCAGATTATCTACCTCATACTATACTGTCACAACATGGTGTCAAATTCAACAAATATGTAAAGAAAATCTTTATATATGTTAAATACTGCAGCTTTAATCCAAAGGAAAAACACGGTGATTTGAAATATTCAAATTTCTTCAAAGGGTAATTAATGGCTGTGGGGAGGAAGGATCTCCTGTATACAGCAGATTTTAAGAAGCCTCTGATAAATACAATTAAAGATTAGATGCAAACTGTAAAATGGTAGAAAGTCTCAAAACCGGATGTAAAATGGAATCCATGGTTAAAGCTCTAGAACTGCTGTGCTTGTTAACAAAAGACTGTACAGGAGGGCAACTTTTAACTGGTTCAAAGGAAATCACTACCAGGTTAATACTGTATGTCAGATGGTGAAGCACAAGCACTTAACAGGTTATCTTTTAATCACAAGTAATTAACGAAGCTCTTTGTCAGTGTAATTTGTCCTGGTTTGGACATTACCTCCACTGGTAGATAAACTCAAGCATCTCATTAGGAGACAACAGATAGAGCTCAGCCTCACTACCTCTAGGCTTGATGGTTCTACACTAATGTTAGGCCCCATTAAATCAATAGCAGTGGATCCTAATGGCTGCAGATTAGAATTCAGAAAGAGCAAAAATCTTTATTTCTTGAACTTTTCTGAGCTCAGTTCAGAATGACTGTGTACATTTCCTTACCTAAAACACAACAAAGGAGACTCTGAGCTTGACTGATCATGTATTAAATGGAAATTATTTAAGCTAATGGTCCATTACTGGTATCTTTGACAGACTGTTTACTCTGCTTTCCTTCTCTCTCTGCTCCTTTATTGTGATGGGCTCAGTCACATTACAGCACAAGAAAAGCATTGGAACTATAAACAGGATGGACAAAAACACATAGTTGGGTTTTTTCCTCATAAATTATTCTGAATTTCATGTTAAAATGGCTCATATTTACAAAGAACACCAGACGTGTAACTTCCCATTTTTTAATAAAGTAATTATAGGGACTTAATAGTTGATGAAGATGAATATTATGCAAATCCCATTCGTATAACATAGTGGACTGCAAAATGATGTAGAATCAACACAACAGAATCAGAAGTTAATAAAGGCTAACTGAATTAGCACAGCAAACCCCTCAGTGGTAGATTTAATTAGGTGAGCACAAGTTTTGCATTATTTATCATTTCTTCTGTGTTATTTATTATACAGATTAAACCAAATACATTTATCTATTTGTATTAAAAACACAAGTTGAATATTTGAAATAAAGAAAATTAAAGTTAGAAAGTCATTGTAAAGAAGGTTTGTTGGGAATTTTGGAGGTAGTTGCTGGCAGTATAAACAAAGCATAATTAACAAAGGGTCCTTGTAAACCAGTAGGTGCAATAACTGCAAATTGTTTGTGGCAAAAAAGAGATATACAATCAATTAAGTGGGGCACTTTATGGGTAATACAAACATAAGCAAGATCTGAACAACTGCAAACAAAATATTTAGAAGGTCTTCTTCAAACTTGATTTTCCACCAGTAATCAAATACAAATAAAGAGGAGAAAATCAAATAAACTCATATATAAAACTCTAATGATATTTGCAAAGACAAACATATCAAAACACATTTTTCACTGTCTTTTTAGACCAGATGCTGTAAATGCTTCTCCTTACCATAACCTAAGTTGCTACCACAATAAAATGTTGGTGTATTGATTTTTTTCATCATCATCTGTTAAAAAAAACCCAAACACACACACATATATATATATATGTTCGCTTTTGTTGGAAATATTCCAGTATCAGTATCTATTACTGGAATAACAGATACTGATGCTAATGCAGCATCTGTCTGCGTCCAGCATCTAGTCGGCTTTCAGCTCAGAGAAGCTTCATAGATCTATATTAAGCAGATATACATGCTACAACTCCCCTAACAGATGTAAATAATCCTTCCTTTTATCTCTGAAAGAAACATTTCATATGAAGGAACGTACTGCAGCCGGGAGCAAAACGCAGCTCCATTAGCATGAAGAAAAGCAATTTTTTGGTCTCATTTGGCTAGCTAGCAGCTTGGTTATCAAGTCAGTTTGTTGGCATTTACTTCATTCAGTTAAAAAACAAACAGCAGTTATGAGGCCAGTTAGCAGAAACACAGTTGAACAGATAGAAAGTTGTTGGAAAATATTTCATTCTGCTATCTCAGCATGTTGTTTGAAGAGGATGCAGTAGTTATGATTGAGTTCTTTTGCTGCACTGTGGACAGAAAACGTCAAGCTTGAGAAACTGAGGAACAGCAATGAAAAGAGACCAACACTTACTCTCTGCTGTGAAGTTCCTGAGAAAACTTTCTTGCCTACCTGAGCTCCTGCTATTCTTGTAACTCCTCACTGTATCTTCAGTCTAGAGTCCAGGCACAATTAGAGCTCCTTTTATAGCACCACTAATGCCTACTACATCAAAGTGCTTCTCTGTCTGGTATTGTTAATTACAAGTAACTGTCAAATCAAATCACACCCTGTGTGGCTTTTCTTTTTTGCATTCTGGACAACAAGGTGGTGCTGCGATTTTTTTTTTCATTACTTAAATGTCTGCCTGTGCCTGTTTGCAGAGATAGTGGTGTCATCCAGAAACCCATCTTGTTGCTATCGGAACCCAAGCAATGACTACCTCTCCTCTCTCTCCCTTTTTTTCACTCAGACACACCTCCACACGCAGCGTGTTGGAAGCAGCATTTACACACAGGAGGCAGGCTGCTCTGGACACACACTGAAACAGGGTGGGGCACAAAAGAGGAGAGGCAAAGGAAAATTGAAATGGTGAGGAGAAAGCACTGTACTATGTGTTCCGTGTGTGTGCATGCAGGTGCACAAGTGTGTGCGTGCAGGTGCACAAGTGTGTGCATTGGTACTTGTGATTTAGCAGGACATTTCATCAGAATACACACAACACGAGAAGGATATTTTGAATTAACAGGACAGGAGCAATGTCCTGCTAATTTTGACAAAAATCTTAAAACATACAAAAGTTTCTATTGGTCTATCAACCCCAAAAATGAACAAAAATAAAGATGTCAGTTTAATACACATAAACCTGATTTTGTGTATCAGGTTTATACACACTGTGTATCACCACAGTGCCCCCTATGGTAGGTTTGTGTAACAGCACGACCTCATGAATATTCACACAGGTCTGATTCTGATTGGTTGTCTGCCGGAAGGTCCTGTCTTTCTAATTCATGTGTCGCTATTTACACTGGGGATGAGTTGGAAATATGATTACTCTATGCTATAAGACTGAATATTTTATAAAATTACTTGGATGCCTAAATCCAACCTTTTGTTCAACCTTGGAATGTATGGTGCTCCTAAAATTATACAGAATACGATGTTTTAACGACGCGTAACAATGCTTTAACTACGCTTTAACGACGTGAAACGATGCTTTAACGATGCGTAACGATGCTTTTGACAACGCGTAACGTCTCTTTAACGACAAATGCGTAACGTCACTTTAACGACGTGGGCGTAACGATGCATACCGATGGTTTAACGATGCGTAACAATGCTTTAACGACGCTTTCACGATGCGTAACAATGCTTTAATGACGCGTAATGATGTTTTAACGACATGGAATGATGCTTTAACAACGCGTAACGATGATTTAATGACGCTTTAACGACACATAGACATGTGTCAAACTATGTGTCACGTTGTTAAAGCATTTGCTTTAAGAACGTGAAACGATGCTTTAAAAATGCTTAACGGTGCTTTGGCGACGCGTAATGATGCTTGAAAGACTCTTTAACGACACTTTAACAATGCTTTAGCTACGCTTTAACTACGCTTTAACGATGCTTTAACGATGCGTAACGATGCTTTAATGAAGCTTTAACAACACGTAATAATGCTTTAATAACGATGCTTTGTTACAATGAAATGTGAGACTTGTGGTTTGACCCTTTCAAAGTCAGAACAAGGTCTGTAGGAAAGCCTTTCGACTTGAGCCAAGATGTGACTGAAGGAGAGCAGAATCAGCAGAAATGAGAAAATAAATTGTGATGAAGGTCAAAGCGTGACATATGGATGGGAAATCCTGTATAATGTGGAAAGAAAGAGAGGGATCTATTAATGTGTTTGCTAATTTAATATAAGGTATTGTGCTTGATCTGACTAACACAACCCCGTTATGAGTAAATGACGTGCGTTTCATTTCTGTTGGACTGGTAACGAGAGCTCTCTTTGAGACTATTGAGAGGATAATGATTAACACCTGTAGCTCGTTGTCTCCTTTCTCGTTCCCAGGGTTGAGGGTTTCCTCGTGCATAAGGCAGTTCACACCATTCACGGTTCTACTTCAAACATATCCAGAGTTTATTCAGACAAACAAATGCATCAAATCACACCAATAACACACCAGAATCATCAGAAACTCAAAACCAGACATCAATCACCTGAAAGAAACAGAAAAATGGACAAATACAAAGACCAATACGGAGATGCGATGCGTCTCCGGAGAACGCCGGTGCCACCGCACCCCAACGATCTGATTAATTATTTTAGCTCCGAAACTTTTAAAGGAAGGTGTGTTCTCTTCTCTAATTTATGCAGTCTGGGAGGTTTCAAATTTCAAAGGGAAGTTGCTCCAAATGTTTTATGACTGTCGTTGCTGGGCGGGTGAGTCCTGAGAAAAGCAGCATTTCACACTTCGTGTGAGATCCTAGAATCTCTCCAGGTGTCCTCTCCCACAAACACATGACAAAAGGGCCCCAATCCTTATATGGGTTCAGGAAACAGTTATCTCTACGCAGACCCCCTCCTTTTGTCCCACCGAGTGGCACATCAAATAAGCCAGAATTTTGGATCTTAGTATTAGCACATTTATCTTCCAAAACTCTTATCATATTCCTGAACAGTTTTAATACTACAACATTAAGTCATACTAACTTGGGTGTGTATTAATGCATTATAATCAAAATAATAATAAGAGATTAATTATACTTAGACACTAGTTAGTACTATTAATATAAAACTACAAATTAGACTAATTTTATCAAGTCATGCACATTATGTCTAAGAAAAATGTTCTACTGATCAGACTGTTGATTGAGCTAAATCTAACTAAATGTTAACTTAAATTTGAGGCCAACTCAAGATAATATTGATCTGTCTAATATTTAAACATGTGCTTAAAGTTGAAACTAGCATAATTGAATTATCATTTCCAACAAGAGCAAGTTTTCATATCACATTTTTAAATTTGTTGAATGAAATGACACTTGTGTTTTTGGTGGTTTGAGATACATTTCAGTGTTCGGGAGGAGTTGCTGGATGGAGAGGATGTCAGAGGGCAGACAGGTTACATTGAGTCGGCGTGGGGGAATAGGAGATGAACGTTGTCAGACATGAAGATTAAACCAGAAGTCTTTATGGATATGTATGAAGGCACAAGGAGAAACCAAGGTGGCATAGAGAATCCAGGAAGCCACAGCCTGGATTTAAAAACCTTTTAAGGAGATGACAAGAGGTAAGACTTGGAACATGATGCAAATCTCAGAGAAATCACAGAGAGCTCAAAACCACAGGGAGGCACAGGGTAACAGACTCTTCTTCACCTTTGGCTGATAAAGCAGATGATTTTCAGGTGTGTATTTGCTCAACAGTTCTGCCCTCCAGTGAGCAGCAACTCCTTGGCTGGAACACTGTAGAAACTGAAAGAGCTCACACAAAACGCAAAACTCCCAGCTCCCCAACAATCAGACTTGTATAACACTTTTAGTATAATACTCAAAGACACTTTACATTAAATAATTTCCATTCACACACACACACACACCTACACATTCAAATCCGATTACATCAAGCTACTTGATAGTAGCCACAGCTGCCTTGAGGTAGCCAGAGAAAATTGATCCATGTAGCACCAATGGCTCTTCTGACCAGCAGCCAAAGCGAGTTAGAAGGACACAAAGACAGAGGAATGAAGAGTGGGAATCGGACCAGCAACCCATCAATTGCAGGGCGAACTCTACCACCCTCGTCCCCAATGTCATAAATATTAATGTCAAAATAAAATCCACTCTGTGTGGCTGGTTATATGCTGCTGCCTTTGTACTCAGTTTCTTTCTGTGAAAGCTGCACAAGAGGTGAGTTGCATTTTTCAACAGTGTAGAAAAGTGTTAGCAACACATAAGACATCATTTTTACTAACTTAAACATATGGAGTGTGAGGAATGCTTATAAAATGGGTTCCTGGCACCAGAATCGAGGAGTTACTTGGCCCAGCCTGGTATAGCAGAGTGAAGCAGAACCCTGTTAAACCTACACAAAGAAATGTTAGAAATGTTACTGTTTCGTGTTCTTTAATCTTGAAATAGTATTTCTCCTTTAAATCCGATTAAATTGTTGTGCTTAAAATTTTGAATGGCTGTAAAAAAGTGAACTGGTCAGAGGAAAAGTAGATATTGTTATGATGGTTTTCAACCTTATTTTTCATAGTGATTTTAAAATGGTTCAGAGGCCACAGGAAGCAATACCTTCTCTCTTGATAGCATTTAAACATGGTCTGACTTTCAGACCCAGCACTACTTCATGAGAAAATTCATTTTCCACTCCTAAGAAAACCTTTTATCGCCAAACTATGCTTGATCAACGCAAGGCCAATCTGATCCACTCTGATTCACTCCAAATTTAGGAGTGAATGAAAGGACAGTGTTTTCAGAAGGTTTCACCCAGTCCACAAACGTCACCTGGCACTCAAAGGTAATGACAAAACTGAGCAGAATGCACAAAATAACCATTACTTGTTGAGGCTGTTTGAAGAGCAACAGGAAACATAAACATGTTTGAAGTGTTAAAAAAATGGAATGTATTTTTTTGTTGCTGCTGTTTTTGGTGGACTCCTGAAAATGAAATACTGAATTCATTGGAAATGAAACATTTGACTGCTTATGCTATTGTGTTGGTCGATTTGCTGTTTTATGTCTTTAATGCATATAATTGTCATACCTTGCTAATGTTTACATGATGTATATTGTAATTCTTAATAATAAATTTATTTTTACAATGTTTATATGTCAAAAAGCATAATGAGGTATGTAATCTCTGAGTCAAACAGAAAATAATAAAAGGATGTTATATTTAAAATATGTTGACAAATATACCAAGGCCAATTATTGCAATATATAAAATAACATGTAAGAAATTGCCACTTTACATATATTAGAAATGTATGAAAATATATGCAACTCTAAAATTACTGAAATATACTGAGTAATTATTAAGTTTTACAGGATGTAACGGATAGTAAATTATTTAAAATAAATTTCCAAATGTTGCAGATTGTTTATGGATGTGTGTGTGTTTTGATGAACACTGTTGGTTATTTATATTTAGTTTAATGTTTTTGTTTAAAGGTAGTTTTTCATGTTTATTTGTTTATCTTGTACGTACCTCGCAGCATGGTATGAACTGTCTTGTGTGGTTCAAACACAAGCTAAGCTGTCATAGGGGAGTTAAATTTAACAGCCGTGTGTAATAGGGATATTTTTAAGGAAGCACTTGCACCGGTGCATTCCTAGTGAACTGCTTCAGAGAAGCCCAGCTGGTGGAGAACTGCGTCCTTAAAATATGTGCCGCTGTACTTGGTGACATGGTCCCTGACTGAGGAGAGTACATTCAATAGTGTTTTTTTGTAAAGTTCACAAAGGAATGCAATGAGTCATTTTTTTTTATTATTATAGATGCACATCCACTCAGGCTAACTGTACAAGACATTGTATTTCATTATTATAAAATATGAACCTTATCCCACTGTTATACATCAAGAGTTTATTATTTCTATATATGTCTGTTTTTTTTCTCTGTCTGTCTCACTTATATACTCATATATTCTTCATAAAAATCTATTTGAGTGGGTGGACATCCAGCATACCAAGCATTAAGTCCTGTTATTTTTGACTTGATTGCTCCAAAGCAATTAATGGCACAATCAATGCAGGTGCAATCATTGCTTAAACAACTGAGCACATAAATAAAACCAAGACAACATAACAATACAGCCTCCCTGTAAATCAGTTATCAATTTATTCATAGGAAAAGCAACATTTAAATCCAGGAAGCCCAACACAGAAGAAATGTTCAACATAAAAAGAAAAGAAAGAAGCATCTTTCCATCACTATGGCAGTTCTCACGTCTTGCCTCTGCTTCTATTTGAATGTGTTGATGGATAATTGTAAAAGACATGTAGTCCAATATTCATTCCAACAGACCTACAGGAGGTAACGCATGACTGAATGGATGAATCAGTCACGTCCATCAGACTAACATCCCCATACCAATATGTAGGTCAGATCACATCTTGGTGTGCTGTGTTCACATTGTTCATTTACATTACTGCATGCAGAGCCAAAGGACATGTTAAGCAGCATAAATAGATTGTATTATTGTATCACTAAGACAGATGAATTAGTAACACTGTTGTACCTGCAAGAACTAAAATCTCCATATGTGTAAAATGGTAAAACAACAAAAGAAAACAACTAACTTCTTATTATGTTTGATGGCGAAAAGCTGATAATAATTGCCCTTGTGTAATGGGTAGGACCCCAGTGTAGAGAGTTTTCAGAGAGCAAAGTCTTCAACAAACAATTCATAAAGAAACTTCACTGGAATCAGGCAGAAAACCTGAAAAAGACTGACGAACCAGTGGACAACTATGTAGCAGGGAACCAGAAGGGCCAAGATGTGAACAGAATGCAACTGAGTGAAAGTGAAGACACAGGAGAAGGAGTCTGTGGAACTTAAAGAGGCAATATTATGTATCTTCCAGACACATAGAACCATTTTACAGCCCAATAAAGAAAATATTTTACCTTCAGTTGTTATATTAATTCTGTATACATCAAAAGTGATTTAAGACATTTGACTTAGCAATTTTGTCACTGTTGCACTGAGAAGTATCTCTTATAATGAGCTCAACAGACATGCAGTTCCACTAGGTGTTTAATAATTGTGTTGCCGCCAGTCTGAAGGAGCTGAGTGGGGGAGTCTCGGGAGAAGGCTGCTTTGTGAGGCAGAAGCTAGTCTTGGAAAATGCAGCTCAGAGGGGTAGCTACTTGGAAGATGCAGTGCTTGGGGGCATTCAGGCACCCCAAATGTCTACCATGGAAGATAGGACTTCATATACATACATGAAAAAAATCACAGCAACATTCAGGCTGACAGGTGAATAAGAGGCATAACAGGAAATAATATTACAGGAAGAAATTTGTGGTAATACTTTATTTGACGGGGTGTGAATAAGACTGTCATGACACAGTTATAAACATGACATAATACCTGTCAAGAACGTGAAAATTTCTTCATAACACTTAATGACTGTGCAAGGAAGCTTGGTTTGAGGCAAAGCTCATGGGTCCTCCAGCAATATAAAGACCCAAAGCACACTTCCAGAAGCAGCATGGAGATGGTGCTGTTTTAAAATGGCCAGCAATAAGTCCTGATCTCAATCTAATTGAAAATCTTTAGTTGGAACTGAAATCTGCCATTGGAGAAAGGAACCCTGCAAATGTTCAAGAGCATATTGCAAAGAAACTGTGGGAGAACATACCAACCGAGAAGTGCACAAAGCTTATAGGTTGATATAAGAAACGTCTGGAGGCTGTCACTGCTATCAAAGGCTGTGCAACCGAATATTAAGGAGGGGCGTCAATATTAGCGCACATGCTGATTTTCTGTTTTATCCTTTGGAATTAAAATATCTATGTTGAAATGAAAGTCTCTGTTAAATTACCTTGGATTTCAAAGTGAAAGATCTTACACAGCAAATTCTGCAGAGTTAAATCAACACTATGCCGAGTCTATTTTGTCCTTATCAGAAATGGTTTTAATTTAATCCTTTCAGTTATTTCAATAAGAAATTTAGTAATTTTAACACTTGAAATGGTTATGACTACTCAGACTATTGTTGAAATAACTCTACAAGAGTTAAATTAATGCCAATTCTGAAAAGGACCAAATAGACTCGGCATAGTGTTGATTTAACTCTGCAGAATTTGTTGTGTACTGATGTACATTTTGAACATTTCCATTCATTTCTGAAGATATTCATTCAGTTATGCAAAACATGAAGAGGTTCCAATAATGGTGAGCAGGACTGTATACCTCTGTGTCAGTTCTTTGTAAGGTCAGTTATGTATATTTGTGCAGTTTGGTCATATTTGTTTACCTGAGTTCAGTTTTGTTTATTTGACCTCTTTTACAATCTTTGCAATCATGTTTGTTTTTAAATATTATAATGTGGGTTAAGAGAAAATAAAAAGCTTCTAATATTTTCGGTCTTCTCTTGCTTCTGATCTTGGTCCTCACGACAGGCATACATGTGTAGTAGCATGTCAGAAAATGACAGTATCATTCTGATTCTGTGTTGATGTTTGATCTATTAGATCTTTAGATCATCATTTTTTGTTTCTTTAGCCTATTTGATGTTAAGCGACTGCACAGTACATGCAGAAATGTCCCTTTGGAGAAGTCCCATCTGCTCTTTTATTGACTAGAATAACAGAAGAAATGCTCTAGGAACCAAAAACACCCAAAAGCAAAAGATGGTGTTGCACACAAGGACACAGACACCCACACCGCACAGTTACTTGAGTCTACCCTGGGAAAAATGAATCAGATAAGGGGAGAAGAAATTTTATTGCTCCATAAGCTGCAAAGTGTTGATGTGAATTTTAAATGGCAGTGGGCAATGAGGTCATGTTGGGGGGCTCTGTCCTTCAGGGCACAGCTCTGGCTCCTTCCAAAACCTATCATGTCGTGTCTGATGAAGGAAATGAAATGGCTCTACTTTTACTTCCTGTCTGGGTGTGTCATGTGGTGTTGTGTGTCTGCTTCCCAGACCTGCTGCCTGGGAATGTCTCCTGAATGGTCAGTAGGACTTAAAGCCTCTTCTCTTGAGAAGATAATGCTCTCACTAATTGCTCCTTGCTTTGGGATCAAGACTTGACACCCCCTCCAACGTGTCCTTTTGACTGCTCCTTGGCCACTTCCTCACACTTATTACAGATGCTGCCATCTTATGGGAGAAAGCGAGATTATCTTGTTGTAGCTGGCAGGAGGCAGAAAAGCAAATGGAAAACAGCAAAGCAAGCAAACAAAGAGGTTTGTGCCAGTCGGGCAGGCACATACAAGCCTTACAATTACACACACTGAAGAATGATTAAGTGGTCAATTTGACTTACAAAGTCATAAAAGCCCCAACAGGTTTAAACCTTTAGATTCTAAACAAAGCCTTAGAGGCTGCTTGACTGGGCAAAAGAACATTAGACATCTAGAATATTGATTTATATTATTCAGAGTTTTAGAAGCACATTTTAAAAATATGAAATGTTTACTGACTGTAGAGACCATACTTCAGTCCTATCCAGTCCTAATAATTTGCTCTGATTAGTTCAGCTTGAATTAGTCACTCAAACATCTATACCTTAAACCAGATATGTATCATTTGACTATTAAACCAATCAGTCTTGTATCAAACTAAACATTTCCTGTTTTAGTTCAGTTAGGGTGACCCGTTTCTTTAGTGTTTGGCAGAATTGGCTTTAAATGGTCTAACTTGAAACATCTTGTGTTTACGTTGGTCCCTTCCTCCTGGGTCTGGTTTTTTAGCCTCTTTGCCCACATACACCTTTTCACCTTTGCTAACTATGTCCAGTGGGACTGAGATCAGGACTTTTGGATGGCTACTCCAAAACATTGTCTTTGTTGTCAATGAGCTAGTTTTCCACCAACCAAATAATTTAGTGGTCATTGTCCATTTGGAAGACCCAGTCAAGATTTAATCTGTTGGTCGGTGTATTGAGATGTTGCTCTGTGTTAGTTTAACTTGGCTTTGAATTATCTTCATCAGACCACAGATCACCTTTCAGAAAGTTTAGCTCTTTGCCCTTGAATGCATTTGCAAACTGTAATCTGTCTTCTTACATTCCTTCTGGAGTAATGGCTTCTTCCTCTCTGAGCGGCCTTCAGCCCACGTCTTTAAATAAACCTTTTCACTGGATAATTACGCTCTTCTGCCAGGACCTTCACAAGGTTGCTTGCTTTTGTTATTGGGTTGATCCACACATTTTACTCCAAACACATTCATCTCTGGGAAACAGATCAGAAGCTTTAAAAACTTTCATTATCTGATCTTTCGCAAATAGCTTAAAGGTAAAATAATGAAACTGCATTTAAATAATTGTTCTTAAAAATGTGTCTCATTATTCAAAATATAATTTTGGCTATTCTAACTGACCTAAAACAGTAAGCATTAATGACAGTGAAATAATCTGCCTTTCCATTAAAAAAAAAGTGAGTGAGCAAATACTTAATACTTACATATGAACTATGTTTTGACCTGGTATGTAAGGTTGTGTATGAATAGCTGCACCACATGCCTGAAAAGTTACAACTTCACAAAGAAAGTGTTGTCACCTGCTCCTCCATGTGTAGCCATAGCACACATGTATTGTTTTGAACCCAGGTTCATGCATTAATCTTTGATTTGACCATTAAGCATATGAGGTAATGATGACAAAACTGATTGTAAAACTGTCGATCACTGTAGTATTCAGCTGACAAGGTCGGGCTCGGGCATTTATTCATCTTTTGCATTTTGTTGAACCCACCACTGCGTTTGTCAATGCTTATTAATGCTCACTCAATAGAAAAGAAGCAATAAAAATTAATGATGCCCTTTGTGTAAACACAGAGTAGCCTGCTGAGATCAAGGTGTTGCCAAAGAACGCAATCAAATTTGACAAATCTTTCAGCAATATTTGCAGAAGATTTGGATTCAGAGGGAAAGTTTGAGGGACAACAAGAAACTTACTCATGTTCTTTATTCTATTGAAACTGTTATGAAATTTTTTTTTTCAGTCATCTTCATTGTTATATCCAAATGGTATAAATTTAAACCTCTGCATTTTAAATTTAGAAAATGCTAATAAAACAAATTAGTCTGTTTTATTAGTGAATAAAAGTGACTAATTTGTGTTTACTTGTCACTCTCCCATCCTATCTTTCTCAAATCAACAGTGTCTTACATTTCAACTTAAAAAAAATCTAACAATCTTCGAACTTTTTATGTACATTTAAGCTCATTGAAAAGAGGTCACAGCAGATGTATCTTCATACACCTCATTTCTTAAAACTTGTGATGCGAGATTGGTAGAATTTTTTTTTAATCATGCAGATGTCTTCTGACAGCAAGGTAAGACAAATTAAATCATTAACTTTAGAGATTATTGGAACAATTATTCTCATCAGGCTTTTTTGGTTTAGTAATAACATACAACATTTAAATGATTAGAATAATCATGATTCACCAGCACAAAACAGCGTTCTTGTTTTTTACTACTGCAAATGAATATTACAGGACATCTCAGTTTAAATGATTAACCCTGTATTTATTATGTAGACAGTGTTATAAAATCCCTTTACGCAATATGACTCGGGTGACAGTTACGACCAACACTTGAGGGTACTGTGTCTTCACCACAGCCAGACTCTACAGGTTCAGAAGTTCGAGCAAGCTGTGGACAATTTCCTTTGAGATTTTATGTATGTCCCCTGACTGCAGATATATCTCTGAGTTACGAACCTCTGGAGTGTTCACTCTCAGTAAATACTGCATAAACTGACACATCTGTAGATTCTCAGGAGCAAAATATAACATCCATCCATCCATCCATTTTCTTACACCTTTTTCCCTTTCTGGCGTCGGGAGGGTTGCTGGTGCCTCTCCAGCTATCGTTTCGGGCGAGAGGCGGGGTGCATCCTGGACAGGTCGCCAGTCTGTCGCAGGGCAACGCAGAGACAGACAGGACAAACAACCATGCACACACACACTCACACCTAGGGACAATTTAGAGAGACCAATTAACCTGACAGTCATGTTTTTGGACTGTGGGAGGAAGCCAGAGTACCCGGAGAGAACCCACGCATGCCCAGGGAGAACATGCAAACTCCATGCAGAAAGACCGGGGCCGAGAATCAAACCCAGAACCTTCTTGCTGCAAGGCAACAGCTCTACCAGCTGCGCCACTGGGCAGCCCAAGATAACATCTCACTTCTTTTTAAATATCCTGAAGAGTGCTGGGTTTGGAAAGCATGTATTTATTTGAAAGGTGGTCTATTGTGGGTCTTTTTCCCTTGACTGCCTCTCAGAAGGTGAGAGGTTGTTACCCCAGCAGGCTGATATGAGAGTCATTTCTAGAAACAGCAGAAAAAAAACACGTCCAAGATTCCTGTGATTGCTACATATCTTATGGGCCTGACACAGAGGGAGTGTTGTCTACCCCAACCATTAATTTCCTGTGGAACTTAAACCATGAGGCGACAATCGTTTGCCCTCCTCCAGCCAAGTGTTCAGCAAAATTCATACATGTGACATTTCGAGTTTGTATGCTTGCTTACGTGGGCAAGTAACGCAACATAAAAAAGTTTAGGTATTAGCTTTGAACAGGCAGGTGGGTAGGCTGGTCACCCACCGGATCGCCTTCGTCCTCTGCTGGACATTAGCACATACAGGCTAGCGTTAGCATTAGATAGGGTGGCAACTAGCATCACTGAATCAGCGACTTAATGGAACAGGACAATTGCTAATCTTTATCACATTTTTATGGTCTGTGTCCGTAAAAAAAATTGCCTGTGGGAAAGAGAAAACGAAATTTCAAAATATTTTAATCTAGGTTTTTTTTGTTTTTTACTTGATCAGACTTAAAATATGAATCTTTTTTTTTAAGTCTTGCCTTTCTGGACATCCATATGAACAAAATCATGGAAGAACTCAGAGAAAGCAGTTAATATTCTTCACAGGCTGATGAGGCGACTGCTCTGAGGCCACGCCCACCAGTAGAAACCTTCAGGTCAGGATGAGTCAGGCAGCCCAGCAGTCAAGCCTCCACACCATGACAATGGTAATCAGTAAAGAGTTATGAATAAGGCTGAATTAACTTTAGTTATTCTGACTGCTGCACTTCTGAAACTTTTGTGTGATTAAAAAAAACAACGAAAAAAACAAAAGCTAAATGAACCTTAAAGATGAGGATGACACGACAGGAAAATCAATAAATGAAAAGCAAGTCTTATGTGTACAATTTAAGAAGTTAATTAAAAACTCAATTACACAGCATGTGACATCAATCTCCCTAACAACACCCCATCTAGTCCAATTATAAGCTGCATGCATCTAATATCTTGGCTCTTCCCATCCATCAGCTCCCACAAACACACATGCACTTCAGCCTCTGCCTTACTGATCCATTTGAGTCTTCACTCAGTGCTGTTAGTTCTCACAAAAGGTCAT
This sequence comes from Phalloptychus januarius, assembly GCA_902982915.1. Classification (NCBI taxonomy): domain Eukaryota; kingdom Metazoa; phylum Chordata; class Actinopteri; order Cyprinodontiformes; family Poeciliidae; genus Phalloptychus; species Phalloptychus januarius. The sequence continues at coordinate 17,962,012 of CADWAE010000481.1, forward strand.
AGAGTGACCTTTACCTCCACTTTGAGGCCCCCCAACTCTCTACTGAGGCAACTGTGTGCGTGTGTGTGTGTGTGCTTCTGTCTGGGCCTCTGAGTTTATGTGTGTGATCCAGCACTTCAGCAGAACGAAGCTGGCAGGCTCATTATCATAGGCCTCCACTAAAACAGATAAGGTAGGGATCCATCGGGCTGAAATGATGGGACCTGAGCTGGCTTCTAATGGTGCTGCCGGTTGCCAGGCTGGCCCCTGTAAGTGGATTTCTACTGCGATCTGCTGTTTGTTTATTGGAGTGTCTGTTGTTCTGGATGCACTCCATAGAGGATACAAATTGCATTATTCACGGCAGGCAGGCTGGTAATGGCAAGGATGAATGATGGCCCCTATTTCTCTCCTGACAGAGAAGGTCGAGAGAGGAGCTCTATACAATTACACACAAGTTTGTGTTCGATCAGCGGACAGCTACGGGTGAAGTGCTCGCTGCTCGCCAGAGGCCCGAAGGAACAGAGTTTAGGGAGAGGAGCGCTTGGCTTCCTCTCAGGGTTTCAGAGTATGAAGTGCAGCGTTACTAAATGAATTTGCCTTTGCTAAATTACATTCTGAACTCGCATCTCAAGGGATATCTGCTATTTTTTTAAGTCTTGCTATTGATTTTTCTCACTAAGTCCCTTTAGATTCAGTAAACAACCAGCTAACATAGCAGAAATCTATCAAAAAGCTTGATTTATGACCGTTGTTTGTTTTGCTTTTTTCTGTCTGCGTGTTTTTATTCGTCTTTATTTTTACGTCCCAAAGCACTGAGCAAACAGAGACATGGATGATGTTCCAGGAGTTTTGTTTGGATGTGAGCCATGTCTCGGTTTACCACAACATGCCAATAGCGATCATTAAATTACAGATTTCATCCTGTCTGCTTTTGGCATGATGGATGTTCTGCCCTGAAATACAGTCAATGGCAACCTGCTCACACTTAATGACGCTGACACTTTGTTAGGACCTTTAATCCCTTCAATCACTGTGAGCCATTCACGAGTGTCTGTCTTTACTCTTCAGTAAAGACAGGTCTGATGTTGTGACCAATCACTTCAGCTCTCAGGTTCCCAGCAACCCTTTCCACCAACAGTCTGAGACCTGCCTGTGTTGGACATTTTTATGGGTTAACTTGCTCCAGAGTTGGAACCTAACTAGATCCAAACTTCCCTTTGAACAGACAGTATTTAAAGCCTTTCAGTTTTCTTAGCAGAGCTGGCCACATTCGCTGGGACTCCTGATAGGAGGAGATTAAATGAGGGTTTCACTATTGCTATCAGCACTGGGTATTTGTCCAATACTGATTTTGCTGAATTTGATTTATTTTATAAATATATTTTATTTATATTTTTTTATATTTTATAAATAAAATGGTATATATTTATAAAATATATTAATTAAATGTATTTATTTAAATAAATTAACTACTTAATTTATTTAATTTTCATTTGGGATCAATTAAGTATTTTTGAATTAACCTTTATTATTAATTATGATATTACTGGATCCGACACGTGACACGTGGTGGGAGCTTTGTTTTCCTCTAACAGACATAAGAGAAGACGACTTGGTACGGTGACCCAGTTGAACAAACCACTCACCGGCAGCGTGACTTCAGCCAGCCGGTTGGTGGAGGAAGTGCTGTGTCAGCGGTGTGGAGGAATTTCCAGGTGAACGAAGGTGACAAAAGGGAAAGCTGATTCCAATTTATGCTCAGCAAAGTTCTCAAGAGGAGGAATATAACCTAGCACTTTCAACACAAGTCATTTGATAAAACATCTGGAAAATCAACACAAAGAAAAGTTCAAGCAGTTTTTTCATGGGAACAGGAAACAGCAGCAACCAGAACAAACTGACAAAGCGGGAGAAGAAGACCAGAGACGACCTGGTCTCTGGTCTCTGGACCAGAGACGCAATAAAACAGAGGCTCGTACTCCTACATTGATCTGGACGCCCATTATATGTTGTTGATAATCTTGGATTTTGAAAGTTTTCTATTCCCTACCAAACCACAAATACAACCAGCTTCAGTTTCAGCTTTCAAATCAGAAAATGTTTTAGTTCGTTTGGTGCCCTGGGCACTGTTGAAATTCAGCTCCTCCATTTGTAAGAACAGGGGTCTGGTGGGGAGTTTTGGGGTGGGGGTTGCTCATGCCGTCCCCCACAATAAGCTGCCCTGGGCGGTGGCCCATGTCGCCCATATTGAAACCGCCACTGTAAATACTCTTTGGTTCATTTACTCCATGTCTCACCCATCTTGTAACCTATCTGCTTTCATGGCTATTAGGTGGTAATTAAAATAATCTTTATTCATTTTCTTCCTGCGTTGGATGCAAGTTATTGGTTAATGAGTTAAAGGTGACCGATCTTATTGATCAGTTAAAGATTCATTGATAAGCAGCCATTTTCTGAAAACCTGAGTTTTCTCTTGTAGATACGATGTCTTTCCATAAAGTGGTGGGCTGAATATTAAAGATGCTGATTTTTAAAATAGGCAGTGTTGGGTTATCCGGCATATTAGCATATTTATGCTCAAACTCCTTCTCACTCATTCATTGGTGTCTATTAAAACAGGATTAAAACTTTCTTGGCTGAGGGAAATTATAGTGATGTAAAATAAGCCGTTAGGGACTTTGTGCGACTCATGTCAATAAAACATTTATGTGCTCCTAAAACATGCACTTAAAATTCTACTGCACACCGGAACCTGTGTCATGAAGAAGAAATGACAAAGCTATAAAAATGCTGGCAGATTAAAGTGTTTGTCCAGCAGTGATTCTGTGGCTGTTGCTCTAATTCATGGTGCTCCACCTTAGTTTAAAAACTGAAGTTTCTAGTTTTTAAACTAGAAAATTTTAAACTCAGCTACTACCGAAACAGAATGTGATCAGTTCTTCGTATTGTGCCAGATTGGTTCTTCTATAGTTACTACAAATACTTGGAAAAAATGTTAATATGGTTCCTTGTTCATCTAAACTAGAGCTGTTGTAAACAGTTATTTTAATATTTGAGTATATTGAGTAACATTCTGATGATTCATTGAGTAATTTAATAAAATATGTAAAAAAAATAAAATACTGGTAAATGCTGCTATAAAAGCAGTATTACTATTGGACATCAACATTGGCCCAATTTTCATCCTGGCCAGGCCACCAGTCCATCGCAGGGCAACACAGAGAAACTGGAAAAACCACCATGCACACACACATTCATGCCTAAGGAGAATTTATACAGACCAATCAACCTAACAGTCAGGTTTTTGGACTGTAAGAGGAGGCCAGCGTACCCAGAGAGAACCCAACATGAACAGGGAGAACATGCAAACTTGATGCACATGTAAACGACTGAATTTGGTTCCGCCATCACACACATAAACACATCTGCCAGCTATGCAGCGCCACAGTGAGCTCTTGTATAAATACACCTGAAGCGCTCTTCCCCGCAGTTTGCTCTGAACCCAGGAGGAAGGCTGCTGTACTCCATGCATTGCACCAGTCATTTTAAAAGTGCTTCTTGGTCCTCCGAAAATGATAAAAACCCAGACATTATCATAACTCAATGAAATACCCCTGTATTGCCCGGATCGAATTTGGAAATTGGACGTTATGTTGCTAACACTTAGTATTCGTCAACTCATAGGCGGAAGTGAGAGCGCTGCGGAACACAAATAATCACCAGACCGGGGCGCTAAATATTGAAACGTAGTTTAACGAAGCTTCAAGGGAGATCATTTGCCTCAAGGAATTTTAATAATTGAGGTACTCAAATCATTTGAGGAATTGTTACAGCCCTGTTTCAACCAAAATAGTAGCACAGTTGATGATCTCTCTGTTTTGAGACGCTGCTACTTTGTTTACCATCCAGTCCTCCTTGGCTTTACATGCCAAGGAGGACTGGATGGTATTTACTCCCTCCTGGGAGTAAGTAAAAGGAAAGTTTGTTGACCACACAACTAAAATATTTTTGAATTTTCCAGTCATAAAACAACATCACAAAGAATCTGGTAAGACAACCTTCAACATGTGTTTAATGTTGTTTATTTTATCCTAGGTCAGCAGGTTCAGGAGGGGGCACTGAAGAAAACCATCCATTCCAATCTTCCAAATCCATTCCATTTTCTAAATAAAAAAAATTGGAAGAGTAATTCTCATAATAAGTCCTTTGGTCTAGCTTCCATGGCTGTTTCATTCTCCATCAAGATCTGTAAATATTCCATGATCTTGGTTGTAGCCTGCTGTGACTGGGAAACCCAGAAGTAGACATTAACTTTAGAATCTCTGAGGTTCGTTCCTGCCCACAGCCCAAAGATACATTCCACTGGCTCTCTGGACTTCATGATAAATGGTACAGAGACCAAATGTATCTGATAATATAGTGGATATTCTGACTCATTGAATTTCCTCAGAAGCTAATTCAGTGTTCCCTAGTCACATCACCAGAATTTTGTAGATAATTTATCTGTAATGTTTTTGTTTAAGACACCAAACTATTATAATATGATGTCTCATTTAGCTTTATGTATCCTGCAGTTGGTTTGCTCATTAAAACATGTGAGAATTATCATTTTAATTGCAATAACTTTGCATCCAATTCCATCCTTCATCTGCATCTGGGAAAATCTGCTTGATCTGTGAAATTACTCATAGTTGTCTGTTGATGCTGTTTAGTTAGAAGTCGGTAATAAGAAAACTTGATCACTTCCCATTCCTCCTGTGATGAGTTTTCCATATTTAACCCCAAAAATTCAATACTAAGATATTTAAAAGTGGAGGACTTTTTGGGATAGAGGTTGGCTTTAAAAGGTGCAGCATTGTAATTGCACATTTTCTCCACCATCATGAGAAAAAGGAAACTTGACACCATCACCATATTCCCCCTGCCACTGCAGTGTCCTCTCAAAGCAGAAATAATGACAGTATATGAAAGCCCTTAGCTGTGTCAGCCCCAGTGTTGGAGGCTGAATGTAGGTGGAGAACGAGAGCTATCCTTTTACAGAAATGTATTGATTTATGGAGTTCATAATCTGTGATGGCACAGAGGGAGGAGATGTGGCTCACTCCAGCTTCTGAGACTTACACTTTAATGAAGTCATTTATCTCTGATCTAACACACTCCTATCAGGCGTTTTATCCAAGTACCCACACACACATAAGCTTGAATTTCTACCCATATTAGGATTCCATACTGACTTCCATTCATTTTAGACACTGCATTTCTAACACATGCCCTAACCCTACCTTGCAAAAAACACCAAATGTTTGTGGGAAAGCTTTTAAAACGTTTTTGGTTGTTTTTTCCAAAGATCACAGTTCGTTATTTGACTTTTTAAAAATATCCTTAGCATATTCCTTTTGCATTATGCAATCACTATCCAACGCTTGGTGATTAAAATGCACCTAACATATCCTCACTTACTGAAGGGTCTCAAATGTACTCAAAATGATTATCGTCCTGCTACACCTTCAAACTACTAAAATTATTCGAACACCACAGTCTATATAGCCTGGTCACTGCCTTCCTGTGCAATGCCCTCCATTCAAATTGATTCACAGCTCAGTCTGGGCATTCTCCCAGTCACTTTGATTCCTCCAGTAGATTTTCTAGTGAACGGGAAGAGGAGTTGTGATGTCAATTTTCTGCTCAGTTTTAGAATTGTAGTCTGCTTGTAGTTTTGGGAATGGCAACAGAAGAAGTGAAGGAAGCTGTTCAGCCCATCTTGGTCACGCTACTAAATTGTTCGACTCAGCACTTCTCTCTTCTCGGTTGTTTACAGAGCAGCAATTTCAGGTAAGCCTCAACAAAACATTACAATTGGGTAAAGTTTCAAACTTTACAGAATCTGCACTTCCTGGAAGCAATCGTTTAACAATTGCTTCCAGTTTTGGAAGCAATTGTTTCCAAAACAATTTGGAAACAATTGTTTTGGAAACAAAACAATTGTTTTGGCTTTTGTTTTTTCACAAAAGCCAAGTGAAAAAACTTGGCTTTTTCACTCTTAAGTGAAAAAGCCAAGTTTTTCACTTAAGAGTCTGATTTAATGCAGTGCAGATCAAGTGGTTGACCAAGGAGTTTCCTTTTTAGTCCAAGGACAAAAACATCTGTCTGTTTTATGTTTTCAAGACACACTGACAATCTACCTAACTGATTGATCGGACTCATCAGAATTTATGGACAGGTTTAATTGAATATCATCAGCATGATGCTGAGTCAATTTAGTTTAGTGCTTGTTGACAGCAAGTTTCCATCAAGTCAGGTCACAGTCCACATGAGTTTTAATTATTTATGGGTTTCTTATTGCCAGAAAGGTCTTGCCATATTTCATACATGTTTAACCATACCAGTTAATTCCTTTGTTTTCTCTGTTGGTTTCTACATTCTTTGAGTCTTGGTTAATCCCCCGCTGTATTTAGTCTCCCCTGCCACAACTGGTTCATATTAGTTCACCTGGTTCGTTTGTCATTTCCCCTGCCTCCACATTTAAGTTTCCAGTTGTCATTGTTCATTGCTGCATTCTCCAGTGCCTGCTCTCCCTGCGTTTTTTCCCCCTAAATGTTCTAATTTTTTATTTAAATATACTGATTAACTAGTTTATGTCTGCCTTTACATTTTGGATGCTAAACTGCTTAAGCACTTTAGCATCCAAAAGTGCTAACATTGTTGCTCCACCCTTAGGGTAACAGTATCAGTATGTGGGAATGCTTTTTGCTTACTTTCAACACATTTCATCAGAGCTGTAATGATACTGATAACCGGAATAGATTTACTGACAATGATGGTGATATTACATTTTCATCTTGTCACATCTGTTTTGGAAAGTTTTTAGATACAGTAATAAATATTGCAAATAAAGAAGCAGCCTAACAGCAAACTAAGGAGAAGAGTGAAAGTACAAGTATTAGAATATAGGAGATTTTTAAAACCTGTCCTTGTGAGTGAGATAAAGACAGAAGAAGCTCTCCATCCTGTTTGACAAGTCTCATTTGCAGATAGACAATGCAAAAGATGACTTTCAACTGTATCTCCAGTCATCTCCATAGTTTATGATAATTAGACATTATGTCAACACTGATGCTGCAACGGCTTATTGATTTTAACATGATAGACGCAGAGTGAGTTTTCCTCTTGGGAGCGTAAACACTCTCAGAGCTCTACTGCACTCTACCAGCAAGGTGCTGATAAGGTCAATCTGTCTGAATACTGATGAGAGTTTTGATATTTTGTAATAATTAAATCAGCTTTAATTGTTGTTGTCTAAGGAGCGTCATACATTTGTAATTATTGTGGTGTTTGTGTAGGTTACAATAAAATTTCAAGGAATATCACAATTCACTTAAGGCTGAATCTGTCTGAACACAAGAATATGTAACACTGTGGTCCACAATGTCGACCTGTTGAAAAGATTATATTTACAAAAAAAAAACATGGCTGGGATTTTTTTTTATATGAATGTTGATTAATTTAACAGATTTTAACACATTAATTTTTTTTAATCGAGTTAATCAGATTTTCTTTGTTCCAGCCTAAACAACAAGCACAAACAACAGCAATGGATGATAAAGCTGCATCATTGGCCCACTGGGTGTTAATCTTTGATTGAAAAAAATATCGTATTAATCTGGAAAGAACTATTTATGTGTTCAAATTAAACATTGACAAAAATAAAAATTTGATTAATATTGTGAAGTTTAAATTATTGACTGATAAGAAGAAATTGCAATAGGATTTGTCCAGCACTAGTTGAATAACCTGAATAACATTAAAACAAACCTTTGTTGTTGAGCTCATATTCATTCAATAATTTATCAGTGAAAGGATTTTTGGATTGAAAATGTTACTTATTTTACCAGTATGATATTCGATTAATTGTGATTTGTTGATTACGGATTTGCAAATAACTCACTTGTTTTAGGATAGGTTAGGGTTTAGGTTTAGGACTACAGTGTGAATTGAGTTCAGGTCATCTTTAGGGTCAAGGTTAGCTTGTGGAAATGAATGAAGGATGAATGGACATCAATGCAAAGTCCCCAATAAGATGGAGAGACATTGCGTGTGTGTGTCTCTGTATTTGATACAGGGGTAACTTTCGCTTTGTAATGAAGTTAGTTGGCCCATTTTTCCAACTAATTCTACTGTATGAGGACAGACTGTTACTTATGGGACCCAAAGCCTGGGCTCCACTGAGGCAGGAGCATGAGCCGTTCAACATCAAGGGACATAAATAGAGATCAGGGAGGTAAAGATCCCAGCTGAAAGGTGCCTACAGTGAATACAGTGAGTAGAGATGAACAAATCTACAATAATATTATATTCGCCCATCCAGTTCTTGTTTTTATTTCATTGAAGTTGAAAGTGCATCTGGAAAAAGTTGTCCAAATGCAAAATGAATATATTTGTCGCCATATTTAGTAAATGTTAACTCCTGACTGGAGCTCTAAATATAAAAGTGGGATTTAAGAAGCAACTGTAAACTAATGGCAGAATAGTCCGGCTGCATCTGATGTTTTACTTTAGCAGGCAACATAATCCATGAGCTCAAGGCTTTGTTTCCATCACCCATTTGCAAAGCTGAAAATAATTACATTTTAAAGGTCTACACAAACAGCAGCTACCACATTAGTCTGTTAATTCAGGCCAATCGCTTTTGCTAAAGAATGAAAAAAAAAAAAAACTAACAGGAGGATCTACTGCCTTCATTGTGTTCCCCACTGACTGATAAATGCACACTAATCTCCTGTGCCTCAGGTCACCATTTATAACATCTGATTATTTATATATTTCTCTAAATCTGCATAATCATTTTGGCTATAGGTCATATGCGAACAAGATGGGAAGCTGAGAAACACTTTGCATTATTCATGATCTGCAGCGTACTGTGGGAGCCAGAGGTATACAAGATTTGTGGGGGAGATTTACCAAAGTCATCCCTTTCTTTATCATACAAAAGCTTTGCAGACTGGGAGTGCCTGGGGCCCAAGATAGAGCACAAAGTGTGTAATAAAGAAAATGGTAAAAAGATGGCTTACCCAGATAAATAAATGCATTTTACCCATTCTGAACCCTTCTGCAGTTCTTTCTTTATGCAAACGAACTTTTAACTTTGAAGGAAAATCTCCCTTTGTGGTGGCTGTCTTTGTTGCCCACGCTAAAAGATTTTAATGAGTTGAATACAGATGGACAGATGTAAATATTATCTATTTAAATTGTGTTGCGAACGTCATTTTTAGAATTGAATGTTACATAATCCTAATAATAAAAAGTGGCCTGTTTGAATTAAAATATCCATTTATTATCTTTTACATATTCAAGTTCAGGTACTGAGATTAATATTTTCAAGTGAAAAATTCAGTTGCCCTTCTGCTTAGCAACATGTTTCAGCACATTTCTGAGGACTATGACAAATATAAAACTTTATTCCATCACTTGCGTTTCAGTGGGATGTGTCCGGAAAATTCCCAAAGCAAAGTTTTCAGGAAGCATTCAGACTTGGTGCCTTAACAACCTACAGCGACTCTTCAATGACTCGTTTCTGCTCTATTCTCTGGATGAAAATTGGACTTTAAATGTGATTTTGTCAGTTATGGCGTTTCGTCATTACAAACCTGCCAAACCGGCCCAAATCCTTCCAACCATCTCCAGCTTCATTGTGGCATTACCTGTGACCAAAATGCAAAGATGGTTGGAGCAAAGACTGACATTCCAACCCAAAGGGTCATGATTTTCCAGGGGAGTATTAAAACACATTGGGTCATGTACGTCTAATACTGCAGCTGTCAGTATTAGACTGCTGTCTGCAGACTCATCTGAACACAGAGATTTGGATGAGGAAATGAATCTCTGTGTTCAGGCATGTCCTCCTGTTTTGTTACCTCATTAGGACCTTGTGTGTAAGAACTAATTTTAACCATTAGGGACCAATAGTCCCTAATGTCAGTCCCATTGTCTCATTGGCCCTAAAGTTCCAATGAGACAGACGGGAACTTTAGGGCCCCTGATTAGGGTTTGAGCTACGTCATTAACATAGGATCTACAGAGTTAAAGATTAAAGAGTAGGTTCAAGCTGCTTCTGTAATCTGGGTGTACAGTAATCTGGTCAATTTAATCCATGATAATTACTTGCTCACTAATTCAAACACATACCTGTCTCGGGATCCTGCCTCCTACCACCACAAATTAGCGGAGTGGTCAACACCTGGAAGTGGACAGATCTCTAAGCCATAAGCCATTTCCTGTTTACCAAGATTCATCTTCATATCAGCTAAACGCTCATCTCTTACACTAGAGATGAGAGACACACAATTACACTAGAGTTTGAGACATAATCCTCTCTTTGTGCACATTTATGATAATTATTGTAAATAAGTTACTTTTCATTCTGTATCCTGCTGATGATTCTGAGGGTGAGCCAGTAAAATACCCTAAAACATGCCTGGATTTCTTTATACATACACACAGAAGTAAAATAACGTTAGCTTTTTACTTTGTGGTCACAAGTTCTAGCGAAAGACTTTGAGTATAAACAAATCCTCATAGCCTGAAAACACTGGACTACCCTCTGTTGCTGTTTAACCCTTCTGTCAAAAGGGATCAAACTGCATTAAAACAAATCCCTGACTGCATACAGAACCTCCCATGAAGTCGAGTAGAACAAGACGGCAGTTGTAGCGGCCGGCTCCCAGCAGTAGCTGTAATCTCTGAGCAGACCCCCGCACCCTCACACCCCCTGCAGTAGCTGTGAAGCCAAGCAACAGAGGTTAATGGTATTTTCCCTGCAGTCCACAAGGAACGCTTCAGAGGTGTTTGTAATTACATGTTGTGCAAATCCACACTGAGCCAGATATACACACATTTGTACACACAACATAACACTGGATCACAATGAAGTACAAGCCAAAACATTTAAAGCTTTCTCCTGGTACAAACCCACACACCAACAGGCTTTTTTTTTTACTCTCCCACACACACATATGAAACCACAAAAGCCCAGGACACAGAGATACACACACAGAACTGCAGGATTCTCCACTAATGGATTCTCCAACATATATAGACACACATGCACCCGCGCACACACAGTGGTCACTGTGAGCATATTGATTTGCTGTCACTCAAAGTGATGTGATGTGTAACTTGGCTGCTTGTCTCTTTGATGAGACATTAGTCTGCTGGTCCACAGGTTCCCTTCCTGCCAGAACACACAGTTGGACTGGTCAGCTGTCACCTTCAGACCTGTTTTTGTTTTTTCCTGAGAGAGCATAGTAAACTTTTCAGAACACCAACCAGTGTGAGAGGTAAGACAGGTAGACGACCATGTAGGTGACTGCAGATGTTGGGGTTTATCCTGCAACCAAACATGGTCGACTATGACTGTCCACCGAACACATTCATTTTGTATCTATTATGCAAGAATACATCAATCTCTACTGTCTGGCACAGTTTTATTAGACCACAATAAATGAATTAAACAATATAAAACAGGTTATTTTAACATTAGCAGAATTTTGACAAAGTTTTACATACATTTCTAATGACAGATCCTGCGCTGACAGACTGCTGGTCAGGAGAGGATATGACCAGAGGGACAAGTGGTTATCAATCAGGAGACAACAGGACAGGAGGGACAGAATGAAGAAGCACATGAAATGGAGAATATCATAAAAACGTGGAAGCAGACAGGGTCCTAGAAGAGGATGCTACAGGAGGTTTGATGTCAGGCATAGAAAAAATCTGCAATTACTATCGAGTATGACTCTGAGACGACCAGACAAAAAGGGAGACGTTTAGTCGAAAAGCTATTCCATCAGGAGGACTTGATCCTATCATCAGGTCCTCATTGTTATGTCATGTTGCAGGCAGGGTGGAAGTTGACAATGTTGTTTGGATGTATCCAGAACTCAGACGGCTCTGGATACATGTCAGATACATTTGATCAACATTTCCACTCATCCTCAGCCAGCAAACATTTCTTTGAAATTTCAACAAAACAGAGCAATATATTGTGTGACCTTGAAGCACTAAATTTACTAGTTCATAACTTTAACCCTAAAGTTACTGAAATGAGCACTAAAAACAGCAAGAAGGAAATGAGATCAGTTTTATGTAGCATTTATTCGGACCCTCAACGACACTTTACAATGAATCAGCATTTCCATTCCTAATCGGCCCTTCTGACCAACACCAGCTTTCAAGGTGGGTGAAGTGTCTTGCCCAAGGACACAATGACAGAGGCAGGTGGGAACCGGTGAGCCACATGAGTCTGAATAAGAAGCACAATGCTGCAAACAAAAATTCTTCCTCTGCAATTCAAAAAACGGCAAGGACAAAAAGAACAATTAGTCGGTTAAGAATTTAACATTGTATAATTCCACAATTATTAACATTAATCAAAAGTACAAATTAATTCCACTTAAATATCTTCAGCGAATCATTAAAACGTAATATTTTTACAGGTCATAATTTGTGTTTTGGTGATAATTTGGTACTAGCAGACCTACCATTTATTTCATTTAAAAAAAGATTGGCCACATCTTTTCTCTTATTCCCACTTGTACCTCAGCAGATACTCCGGGACAGCTCCAGGATTTCCAGCAGCTGACTCATCTCCTAATCACCCTTTTATCTGCGTGGGCCCTTTTCTCTTTTTGCTGCTCATTTGAGAGGCTGATGGGTGGGAGATAATGAGGGCTAATGGTCTGTCTGGATGACTGAGTGAATGTGGGATTACTTAGAGCGGGCCATGCCAATGGTACCATCTTTCCACAGGGACATTTCATTTGTACAAAATGCAAATTCGGGTTTTAGAACTTATGTTTTATCTTTCTCTGGAACACCCAATGCAATTTTATTGCTGCTACTTTCTATTAGCTTCAGTTGTAAGAAGATTAAAAATATATGTAGAAAATTCAGACATCAGATCCATTGGCTACAATTAAAAGGACATCTATTTATTTTTCTTAATGAAAATCCTGTTTGCAGATATTAATAGCAATGGAATAAATTGCCATTTTATTTTAAAATGCTGGTTTAGCTACACTGGGAGGCAGAAGTAGCAGCTGGTAGCTGTAACAGTTAATGTGTGAGGACAGTACAGCTCCCCATCAGCCTCCTGTAAATACCTGACATGTGGCAAGCTCCCTGGCAGATGTGATACAAGAATTCATTAGTGTCTCTCGTTCCTCATATCTGTCCCAAGAAAGCTATTATCTGCACCAGCAAGAGCGGAGGAGATTAAAAAGAGTGGAAAAAAATACAATCCTGGTAGCAACACTGCAACAACTCTGTGTTCTTGTTATGTTTCACAATTTTGAAACATTTGCGGTTCATGAAGTCAGTCCAGGTGGTCTCTCACCAGGGCTGGACTGGGACATTAATTTGGCCCAGGCGTTACTGGTCCAGGTGGTCCGCCAGGACTGGTCAGATAATGATCGCTCAAGATGATCCTCAAATATTGATGCATACATTGGTAAAATTATGCTAAAAAAAGATATAAATAAAGTCCTATCAGTTTAAGGTTAAGTTTGTTTTAGTTCAGTTTTAATGAGGAATATTTCATTTTTATCATGTTTTCTTTTATTCTGACACTAATTATGTGTTTTGTTGCCACAAAAATATCTCACTGTCATCATGTTTATGTTTTATATTAATATTAATAACAGAGTATTGTTAGTTTATGGACAGCTGTAGATAGGCACCAGCAGGGACAAGTTGTAAGAAGATGGACGGACAGATGGATGGATGTTAATCCATGACGTAATTCATTTGAGCAACAGTTTAAGTCCATTTCAAAACATTTTTAGGCTTTACTACATACATTTAGTATAGTAATGTTGGGCAGTAGATTAGCATTACTTCACAGAGCTACAAAATGCAAACTTTGGCTTGGGGCCTTGTTTTTGTCATGGTCTCCCTCACTGTTTTACTAATGTTAGTCTATTATTCAACAAACCATCAACTCTCGCTCCACTCTGTCACTATTTATTATTTCTTGCTGCAGAAATCAAAGCCACAGCAAACATGTCACTTTTGCACATCGGGCTGCAGACCTTTGGTTTTCCATTCTGCATCCTCCATCTTCAGACATATTTATGTCATCACTTAGCCATCGACATAACAGAATTACTCTACAATGAACATCCTGTTGACAATACCTTTGTTTCAAGTGCAAGTCAGGTGTTGTAGTTGATTTTTTAAACAGCAGAAGGTGATACATTATAATCTGCCAATATTCAACAACAATTCTAATATGATCCCAGGCATTGATACATATACATCTCCTCAGCTATGTGGTAATATAAGGCAAAGTCAAGACAGTACTCTGCAAAAGGTTAAGAAATGGCACTGTCTGCAGCAGTAATCAGGCATATAATTGCTGAGTTGGTACTAAGAGGCTCAAAGTGTGCCACTAAAATATCCCTCACACCACTAAACCATGTTCAGAGTCTCTTAAATCCTTTTCTTTGCCCATTCTGATGCGAGCTTTGAACTTCACAAAGTCATTTTCACCACATTTAGATTCCCAGCCTTTTAGTTGCTGCAGTTTTGTTGGTAGATTTGAAAATTGTGTTAACAAGCAGTTGAGCTGTTGATCCCAGTAAAGTCACCAGTGAGTTAATATTTGACCTATATCTGAAATAACAAATTACTTGATTTCAAATTTTGCAGTAACATGCTACTAGTTACACAACTTTACAATGATAGGAAAATTAAGCATTTCATGCATAGTGGTCACTGTAGTGGACAGCTATCTAATAGCCATTTTTTGTCTTTCTTGTGGATTTTTATATTATAAATACAGATAAAACTGAAGTGGACACAAGTGCATCATAGTGCATCAACTACTGTCCATCCACTGCAAGTGCAAAAAAAATATTTATTAAATCCAATATGGATTTTCTTTTTTTTGTTTTGTTTTCTTTACAAAGCCATTTTCAAAGACAAAACATAATGCACAACATAATTCACAGTCTAAAAACTCTAAAAACAAGCATAAGAATCACGATGAGGTCATGACAAAAAAAAAAACCTTTTGAAAAAATTCTTGCTCCTTAATTTGGGTCAGGAAAATAAAGCTAAAGGAACAAACTTTGCCACAATTTAAATTTAGAAATTCACAGGAAAGTTACATTTTCAACAACTAAACAGTTTTAGAATAACAAAAAAAAAATGTAGTGACAGAGTGCAACATCAGTGTTTGCAATAAGTTTTGCATCTTATTATGAATCAATAGCAGGAAATTGAGTTTTCATATCACTTTTATACCTTAGATAAAAGTGCTGCAGAAGTTTGTAAATCTAGTGAATATGAATTCTGTTTCAGGAAAATACATACAATTATTTTACCATGAAGGTAATATGAACTTAACTATATTTTGATATGAGTGGTGGAAAATGATACAATGTTGTATTTACCCCCATTTGTTTATTTTACATCAATTGGATGTTAAAAGTTTTGTATCTTAACATCTTATGAGGAGGTTTGTATAGTTTCCTTATTTATTGTTTCCTTAAAACTGTTTAAGGAGCGTTGATTTCATTCATGGTTGGATGGATGAATGGATGAATGGATGGATGTTTGTTTGCTTGTTTTTAAGCTGAAAACAAACAAACAATGGAAAGTACTGCATGGCATCATTTGAAGCTTTAAGCAAAAGCAGGGAGGGCTGTACACTGTGATGGAGATATTTGTCTCTTTAAATACCTGTTCCAGGATGTTCCAGGATATTCCAGGATCTTTGGCACCTTTGACCATTGCAGCTGGTCCAGGCCACAGACAATTCTGAGGGAGTCACGAGACAAAAAGAAGAGAAGTACTTGGCTTGACAAACAGTTTGCTTTGTGAAGCGCCGCCTCACTGGAGGTGTACTGTCTGTTAGTGAACATTATTGAACAGATAGCATCATTAGGACCCAGGGAAAAAGCACAGATTCACTGACTGAATTGCTCGTTGATAGCCGGCATATATTTGAATTTTTGCAGCAAACATTGAAGGGAAAAACAAAACAAAAAAACTATATACAACCTGAATGGCCATTCAGTTTGATAAACATTTACAAAGACCATCATTCAATAAAAATGAAATCCAAGTGCTGACATCAAAACATCAAATCTAGATAAATAATACAAATTGTACTCAATATTTGAATACAGACTGATGGGTCACATCAGTGTTGATTCAAAAGCAGGAAAAAGATTGACCCAAAGTAGCATTCACAATGATGGGAGGCCAAATTCTGGAAACGGAGTAATGTTAGAGGTTGTCTTTCACTTTAACTGCAGAAAACTAAGAGTTGAGTTTGAGTTGCCTCACAGAGGCCTTTCTACTGCCTTTCTCAGATCCTTAAGAAATACATGAATGAATGAATGAATGAATGAATGAATGAATGAATGAATGAATGAATGAATGAATGAATGAGGAACATTTACTGAAATGTATGACACTATCAAGTGTTACAGACAAAAATCTATAAGAGTTTAAGTGACAGTTTTCGGAACGGATGAAGGAAATTACTCACTCATAGTCAGCACTGACTAGTCGTGTTACCATAAACAACACAGTAAAACAGTTAAACTGTAGGTTTTCTTTAGAGCTATGTGTTCACTCTTATGCAGGTTTATACATGGATGCACAAATGGAGTGGTGAGCAGGGCAGGGGTCACCGCTCCCCCCTTTACGCTGAGTATCAGGAAGACTATTTATCTCACAGAGGCCTGTTTACTGCCTGTAACATATTCTTAAGAAATGCATGTACAAATGAGGAAGAGTTACTGAAGTGTGTCACACTAGCAAGTGTTACAGAAAAAATCTATAAGAGAAGTATGTTCTTGCTAGTGCTATGGTATTTTTTTCTTATTCGTTTTTTTGTTTGTTTGTTTGTTTGTTTGTTTGTTTGTCTGTCTGTTTCTCTAAATAGGAGAGGAGTTTAAGATGATAAATAGAAAACTAAGAAAACCTGGAAAAAAAATTAAGACATGGTAAGCAATTCTAACTTAATTTAAAATGATTAACATATACTAATATTGGCAATTTTGCACATGTTTGATGGCTGAGTAAACACTTGTTGAGTTAGGGAACAGTAGAACCAGATTTCCTTGACTTTTATTCTTTAATAAGCAACGGCTGCTGGAGAGAGGCTGCTGAGTATCTGATACAAGCTGGGCGCAGCACAGAGATAAGAACAGCATACATTTGTTCATAAGATTAAACTATTGTAATAATTATAGTAATGTGCTTGTATTATTATTATTCTAGAATGTATTGATGGTTGACAGTTTACTGGTTCCACATATCCTTGGCTTTTATTATTTGCATTCCCTAGCTGGGTTAAAGGGACCGTTGCAGACTGTTGCAGAGGGGCTGTTGATTTATCTGATACAGGCTGAGCACAGCAGCTGGGTGCAGCACAGAGATAGAAAAGCTCTCAAAGTTAAAAATATACATCAGTTGTCTACAAAATGAAACCATTCTCTTTATTTAAATTGTAATTTTGTTTTAAATTTACTATAAAAACAAAATATTTGTTAATAAACTAGAAAATTCCTGCAGAAATTTAACTGGGGCCTGCCAAAGTGTGCCCGTCGGTTTGGACCCAGCGTTGTTAAAAATTAGCATCAATGCTAATGTTAGCCTAAATGCTGTCACTGGCATGTGGGGTATCACATGAATGTTGACTAACATGGACTTATGCAATTTGTTATGTTGAAATTAGTTTCTAAGCTAAAATTAGCCAAAATGCTAATGTTAGCCTATATGCTGTCATTGGCATGTGGGGTATCACATGCATGATGTCCTTATTTGACTTACTCCAGTCAGTATACTAAACATGGCTAATAATCAAGAAAAACAGTGTTGAGGATTTAAGTTTGATTGTAGTAGTTTTAGAAAGAGTTCATTATCGTGAAAACAGTAGTAGATTTGAATCTAGGTAGGCTTGGACGAAGGATTCAATGTAAATAACAACTGATGAGTGTTGCTTTAGCTCACATCAAACAATTTGGGAAAAGGCCTTCAGCAGATGGTCATCTGTTACTAGAAGGGAGAAGCAACAAGGGGTTGCATCGTAAATTAACTGCTGCACCTGGAAGTCTCTCAGATAAGGAGAGTGTGAGGAGATGAGCGACACTAGAGAAGCAGACTGTAAGGCTGGGAAAGGCAAGTTTTGTGGATTCACATGGTTCATCAAACCCCCTCACATAGGGGGAGAAAAAGTTTTAGAAACTTGAAGGAAAACTAATCTAGTATCTGGGGTATTATGAAATTGGTGGCTAGAAAACAATAATCAATAATGCCTTTTAATAATTATGAGTTAATGAAGGACATGTATAATTGTTATTAACTGCATGATGTGAGTAGTTTTTGTAGTGCTAATTAGTGTTTAAGTCATACTAACTTGGGTGTGTGTTAATGTATTATCAAAATAATAGGATATTAATGTTGTAGTATTAAAACTGTTTAGGCACATGATAAAAGAGTTATGGAGGATAAATGTGCTAAAACTAAAATCCAAAAGTTTGGTTTACTTGATGTGCCACTTGGTGGGACAAAGGAGGGGGCCTGAGTAGAGATTACCTTTTTCCTGAACCCATTTAAGAGCTAGGGTCTTTTGTGTGGAGAAGTTCTGGGAGAGGACACCTGGAGTGATTATAGGAGATCACACAGACATGCGAAAAGCTCATCTAGGAGATTGAGAGAGAGCACATACTTCCCGAGTCACACCAGGCATCTCAGGAAAAGTCATAAAACAGTTGGAGCAATTTCCCTTTGAAATTTGAAACCTATTCTAAGGAGAGAAGCAGGGACATCCCAAATTGCATACATTAGAGAAAAGAATACACCTCCCTATAAAAGTTCCGGCACTAAAAAATTAGTCAGATTGCTTGGTTTGCAGCCGCACCAGCTATCTCCAAAGACGCGTCTTTGTCTTTTTGTTTCATCTCATTTTGTGTTTGTGCATTTTCTCTGCTTATCTCAGGTAATTATTGTCTGTCTTGTGGTTTTGAGATTCTGATGATTCTGGTGTGCTGTTGGTGTGATTTGATGCATCTGCTGATCTGAATAAACTCTGTATATGTTTGAAGTAGAACAGTGAGTGGTTTATGTTTTGCCCTTACGCACGGGGAAACCCTCGACCCAGGGAACGAGAGAGGAGACAACGAGCTACAGGTGCTAATCATTATCCTCTCAATAACAGGTAAAAGCTTTTTTAGGGAAATGGCTAATGCTAATTAGCTAACTAACCGGAGAGAAAAAGATAGGAAAGGATGATATCAGGGGAGTACTGAGGCTTTTATTTTGAAATTTTCAATGACCTTTATTTTAAATGACCAAACTAATCCCATCTGTAACAGTGGTTTGGTTAATCCAGCTATATAATGCCCACATCAGCAAGTAGTTCTAAATTCCAGCTCAGTCCTCCTCTGTAGTAACTGAAAGTTCCACCATTTTGTAGTTCTAATCTTCAGTCATTGTAGTTCTAAAGAGCAGCTCAACTGTCATGTGAGTCAGACACAGAGGGAGAGACAGAATTATAAGTGCTTGAAGCAGTTAGTTTTGTTATAAATGGTTACACTAATCCTATGAGTAACTGTGGTTCAGCCATTATTGTAGTTCTTAACTACCAGCTCAGCTCTCCTCTGTAGTAACAGAGTTCTGCCATTAATGTAGGTCTAACATTCTGCTCAGCCTTCTTCTGTAGTAAGTCAGAGTGCCGCCATGTTGTAATTCTGACTTCTGGTCAGCCCTTTGTTTTAACTGAGTGTTTGCCATATTTAGAACTACAGAGATGATGTCATTGAAGTCCTAATCAGCAGCTCTGCCCTGGCCTGTGTTCCGTTGCTATGGTAATTAATTGCCTCTGCCAACTGCCAGCTGTGAGCCTGATTGAAGTCTCTTTGATCCAGATCAAAGGAATTCTACCTGAATTTCAGTCAAAAAAGCAGTCCGAACAATACCTTGCCATTCGGGAACCGTGATAGTATTGGAAAACCGTTTCAAGCGTATGAGAGGGCTATCTGTCCTCTCTGATATTACCGCGATTCATATCTCTACCTCGCTCACAGTAATAACAGCGACGAGAGAGAGATGGTGTGCGCTGAGCTCTGACATTTTCAGAAATCTTTGGAAAACAATGTGTCAGAGACTGATTTTTCCTGTCGCATCACCGTGGTCTGAAGCTGCTTGACAGAAAACCGAAAGGCTTAGGTCAAATTCGAAAACATTTTCCGGGAGCAGGCATGCGTATCAATGTTATGACCGACTTTTATACCAATCAGGCGATATTTGTGGGCGGGAGGGCGAGTTAAAAAATATTTTTGGATCAAAAATCTTGGACGCTCCGCACTCTAGCCGAGCGTCACTCACACTAATTTTGCAAAAAATCGAAAACTTTGGTGCGCTTAGAAAAAAATCGTGGACAAACCATAATTAATATGAACGTGCTGTCTTCACTTTAGAAGAGATCACGGGCGTCTCTACAAAAATAATTTTTAATGGAATTTCTAGTGAAATCATGACGACACAGCAATTCCTCAAAAATAGGTGATTTTTAGCATTCTTTCATGACCCGCTCCATTGATTTCAATGGGATTTTGGGGCGTCGTTTTTTACAGTTTATGTCGCCATGGTAACTCCAAATTCTTATAAAAATAATAGCTCCCCTCCTGGACCGAGACGCCCGTTTTGATACCACTTGTGTGGGGGTGACGCAGCGGTACGAGCCGCATTAACGGTGACGTAAGAAAAATAAAGAAAGAAAGAAATAAAGAGACATTCTATCGATAGTGGAACAATAGGTGCCTGCCATGCAATGCATGGGCAGGCCCCAAATACTTGACAATTTAGTATAGATAGTGACTCGAAATTATTTTGACCCTTATTCACCCCGAGTGTTGGTTGGTCAGCTGAAGTGACAGAGTGGAGGACAGTTTATCAGGTACCAGCTGAGTGCAGCACAGAGAAAGAAACAGGGAGGAAATTATATAAACACACACATTTTTGCTTATGAAATAAACTATTTTCTGGTTTTGATTATTATTTCAAATTAATATAACAATTAACACGATTTAATAAATGCTAGACTGTTGAGTACATAGTGACTCCAAATTTCCTTGGCCTTTGTTTCTTCATCAGCCTTGACTGGGATGAAGTGACTGAGAGTGGATCCAGGCTTGGAGGTGGAAAAGTTCTTTATTTCATTAAATTTATGTGAATGAAACAAAACAAAAAAAAAGAAGAAGAAATGATGTACAACTCTCATGATTTACCAATTACTTCTTAGCGTGATGCATGGAGCAGGGTCCAATCTGAGGTTTTGGAGCTTCAAGCAGTTGAGTCACATGTTAGCGGACTAGCTTCTCCACCTCACTTCACAGCCTACTGACTGTTGTCTTCAGGTTTTCTCAAAAGTCATGTAATTGAAAGTAGATGTTACATCAGCCAGCTTGGAACTGATGAGCTACATGCTAGTAGATTAGCTTCCTGCAGTCTTCTCTTTTGAGGCTTTTCTTTTTTATTGCATACCATTTTTTTTTCTTATTTATTCATCTTTTCTTTTTTTTTTCAAAAAGAAAGCGGTTCTTACTCTCCGAATGCTACAAGTAGAATAGAAAGATTTCAGATCATATTTAAAGCAGAAATAAATAAATAAAGCAACAAATCCCTCCCCTTTATCTCTATTGGGTCATTCAAACATAAACTAAAAAGTAGGATGGGCAAATGCTAGAGCGGAACAGGAACTGCATAGTATAACAGAGGGAGATAGCTCCGATTTTTTTCATTTGGGTAGGTGGGGCATTTTAATCCATCAAATTTGATTAATTAAATTGTCATGTTAAAACAACAAGTGTTTGCGGATTATAGAATTGATTTTTATATACTATGAAGAGTCTATCTATGCAGAGTCTATTTCACTCTTGCAGTTATTTAAAACATTAGTTTGATAGTCATAACCATTTCAAGTGTTTAATTTACTACATTTCTTTTTGAAATAGCTGAAAGAGTAACATTCAAACATAAACTATAAAGTAGGATGGGCAAATGCTAGAACGGAACAGAAAACAAGTGTCAGAGCGAGATAGCTTTGATTTCCATTTGGATGGGGTGTTTTAACCCATCAAATTCAATTCATTAATTTCTCATGTTAAAACAACAAGTGTTTGCGGACAAAAGCCTTGATTTTGATTAAAAAAAAAAAAAAACAGATGTTCCAGGGCATTACCAACAGTTTTTTGATAAGCAACAGATGGGCAAGGGCGTATCCAGGGCGCAAACTTCCATTTTCGATAAGAAACAGATGTTTGATAGCAATAGCATCGATTTTTTAATTGGGTGGGGCAATTTAATCCATAAAACGTATCTATTAAATCTTGACATTAGCCTATATCCTTATTTTTAATGTCTTTCATCTGTTAGGTGAAATATTTTAAAATAATAAAAGAAACAAATTATTTTTAAATTGTACTATGTTTAAAACGCTACCTCTATGGAGGGTAAAGATTGAAATCCCCATCGTGTACATCTTTGTGGATGTGAATGAAAGAGTTGTTTGGTTGTGCAGCAGGGTGCCACCATCTCAGCTGTAACACAGTCCATCACCTGGAAAAAATCCAATTAAGCAGTGTGACGGTGATAAAGCTGCACCCTGCAGGCTGCTGAATGAGACGGGGAAAACTAAACCTAAATAAACAGCAACGATGAAAACTATCAAACATGCTTTCTTTACTACCCAGTGCTCACAAAGCAGAATAACTGCAGCTCACATGGCCTTTTCTGGCACTCAGCGGCAGACAACAGGAAAGCTAGCTAGAGTACAGAAAGTTGCTTTTCTGAATAATAATAATAATAATACATTTTATTTCAAAGGCGCCTTTCTGGCACTCAAAGACACCGTACAGACAATAAAATCAGTAATAACAGGAAATAAGATGTAACAATTTAAAAAAAAAGAAATAAAATAGATAAGAGAAACAATGTATCTATATAATCTATATAAAATCTATATAGAATAGAATAGAATAGAGTTTTTATCCGTTGTGGACCATAAAAGATTAGGAAATGTTGGACAAATGTTGGGAGATTTTATTTGCAATCTAGAAAACAAGCGGAGAGGTTTTTCAAGTGTTACACCAATCAATGCTAATAAAGCCAACTGTGCTAATTGCAAATAAAAGCTGATAAAACTTTTTGAATACAACTTGAATATATTTCTGACTGTGACTAATATAGAAAAATCTATTTTGCTGAGTTGTTTAGTGTGACTCAGTTTGATGTTCACAGCAGAAACACTTATTGCCAAGTGATGTTGAGCTTTCAGAGAATTTCCCCGACATTTGCAACCCAATAAAGCTAAAGAGGTGACAACAAGCAGCACTTTTAGCAGCTGTGTGACGTAAGTTATGAAAGGGTCGTTTTGATGCTTATCAAACGTTACCATTAGTCTAAACCTGTGAATATCTGCAGGTTTAGGTACAAACTGCAGCAGTAAACCTGACAGATGTGTGGTTTTCTGGATTTATTTTTCAGATTTTCTAACAATGTTGAGATCAAAACCATTAATAAATGCAAAGGTAAAAGTGGTATGGATCAGAAAATTGTTTTATATCCAGACAAATGTCTCAGATCTGAGCCTCTCTGGAATTAAATCAAAGTGATCTTAAAGAAATTCATTCATAAAAGACAAAATATGCAACAGACAAGATAAGAACAGACATGAATAAACAACCAAACCAAATCAAGACAAAATTACAATATGATTATATCGATGTCTACAAAGCAGCTTACAAGTCACTTAAAAACATTACTTCATTCGTATTTTAGAAACAACACAAGCCCGATACTTTTCAAATTGTCTAAGACACTCTGCAGACATCCTCAGAATAAAACACTGTTTTCAGAGGAGAAAGGGGTTCTGACTGATTCAATATTGTTCGCTTATAAAATACACACAATTTTAAACGGGTTTGGGTAAAAGCACATTCAACAGCTGGGCAGAGTAAATCTACCACAGAGCCATTATGTTCTGAGCTTATTGTGAGCAACTGAAACTGTGTGCAATTTAGAGCCAAGACAGAAAGTGGTATTTGTGAAAGTGAAGCAGGACAGCTGACCTTCAAAGCTTACAGTTTTGGAGGATATAAGTAACTTCAAACTGAGTAGTTCTGCAGATTTTGCAATAAATTTACCTTTAATTAACTTTAAAGTTCTTGAAATTCAACTTTTGACCCATCTAAAGAAATAAATTACCCCACCATGTAATGGAGAACCAGCAGAAGCTGGTAGAGTTAAACAGCTGAGAAGTCTGGTTTTGTTCATTATTATGATCATCATCATCATCATCATCATCATCATCATCATCATTCACTGTCGTAGTGAAAAGCCAAACATGATGTTGTATGGATCAGGTTGAACATGTTTCTGTTGTCATGAGGAAGTGCATGGAGATTTGAACGGTGGCCAGATTGTTGCTTCGCTTTGTACATCCAGTTGTTCTGTCACCTCTCCAGCTGAATCACCGCTGTCTTCCTCATCAAATCCCACAAACAAGGGAAGCCAGGGATTAGTCCCAGCTAAATACACTAAGCTCATTTGATAATCACAGCTTTCCCCCAATCTCAGCTAATTAACAATGGTTGTGATGAAATTCATCCCCACAAATGACTGCAAGTATTCACTGCTACATGATCAGCATCGTGTGAGCCTATCAGCTCAATTCCATGCCCTATGTGGCATGAAACTCATGAGCTAACTCCAGCATGTTGTGATGCAGTGGACTGATTATTACATCAGCGCCAGCTTAAAGTTAGGATGCCATAATGTCCAGCACGTTCCAGGTTTTTGTGACCCAAAAGATGAGCTCATAGAAAAGCCTTTTGAAACTTTCTGCTCCTTTAATGTGATCATTATCACTGTACAGTTCAAAACAGGTTCTGTGAATCTGCAGAAATAAAAGAGGTTCATGTCCATCGTGTTGTGCCACAAGCTTTTGGGATCTAGGCGTTTTCTTTGGAAGAAACATGTTTTCTTTACACTCCTACTTTTTGCTTCAGTCATACAAAGAATACAGAAGACTGTTGTCACATGTTGAGAACAACTGGTGACAGAAATTGAAAAAACTTTTTTACGTCTCTGCAAACAATGGGTTCAGCTCAAATGTATGCATGAGATATGCTAATGTAGCTACACTTTATTTCTGGTTGATCAGATTCACTATAGATTATTAATGATAGCTGGCATTTGCCTTAGTTGGTTACTAGTAAATATCCAACGATGGTTCATAAAAGTATTCATTTAGGGATCAGCAAATGTTTCACAACCAGTTCAGAGCAAATGTCAATGGCCTTTTGTCAACTGATTAATGTAGGAAAATATAAAATCAAAGTGATCCAATCATATAGTGAGATTGAAAATCAGTAACATGGTTGTTTTTCAGTTGAACATTAGTGGCATCAATGAAATGATTTATCCTGGTTTCCTTTTTTTTACATCACTAAAACCCAGCATTTTAACAGAGATCTGAGCGCCTCTAATGTCCTCACATGTTAAGTGTCTCCGCTGTTAGAACCTTAGTCTGGAGGCTGAAAGTTACACAAGACATAAGAGTTTGTTGAGCAGAGATGAATACAGAAAGCTTTGGTCAACATGAGAGACCTCCCCTGTAAAACATCCTCTTTGTTTCAATTGGACCTGAGAGTGATTAATATCCTGAATAATGTTTGTGAAGAGCTCTAATGTCCTTATGAGGCGGGAAGAAGGCCAACATGGGAAAAGAGAGGTTGGTAATTATATCAAAATGGAAGCCGAAGAATTGAAGGAGTCTACAGATTTACCTCTGAGAAGAAAAAATCCCCCCAAAAAATCAACCCCTTTACTTGTATTCTGTTACATATTACAGCATCTCCCACTGCTCAACCTAATATGTAAACTCAATTATTCGTGCCTCAGTCAGACAAACAGCCACATCAGCTGACAGTGTGTTCACACCCTCCTTTCTATTGCTGTTTGTGTCCGAGATTAGCCTTTTATTTCATCTAGTCCAGTCAGTGTCATCCTCATTAGATTATGATGGATAGGTTGCTGTTTGTTTTGTTAGCTAAATGGAAAATGAAAGAAATTCCTCTGAAAGCCGGGAAGTTCATCTCTCTTGATTTGATGAGGGATTTGGATAGACAGACAAATGAAATAACTTAAGTCCTTCAGGTGTCTGGGACTGACAGTGTCAGACCGAGACAGAATAGGTTGGTTAGTTCAGCAACAACAAGTGGGTGGTCTGAGGGTCGTATTGATCAATATAAATATGGCACACAGTAGAAACTATAGAAATTTGGCCTGTGATGGAGATCTGTAGTGTACCCACTTGCAGCGTTAATGCTTGTTAATGATGTAATCATCTGGCATGGAAACAGACCAGAAGGTTTCGAGAACGCAAGGGAAGAAGAGCTCATTAACCAGACTGGTGCAAAAAGATCAACTATCTGGACCTGGTTCAGGTTTAAGCTAGGACTGACATTAACCCATGTGGTTCATCTACAAAGTGCAACATGTTCATAATAATATTATTGGTCTAATGCAGACCAATCACATGACCAATTTTGACCTAAAAGCCTCTCTCACACAGAGGGTTACCTACTTCACAGCGGCACGGTCATCTGTCTGTCTGTCCGCCCGTCCATCCGTCTGTCTATCTATCTATATATGGGCCATTCAAATACTCACATGCTTAGCTGCTTAGCCACAAAAATCTTATGAAAACAGAAGCTGGGCTTAAATACCATTTATTTTAGAACTGGCAAAAGACCTCAGATACTGCATTTGGAAAAACAGTCCTGATAACCATCTATGGACTCAACAAACTCAGCAAACAACACTTGAGGAGGTTTCTGTTCTAAGTAGGAAGCCCTGACTTTCCCCCTAGCAGTGCAATCAAGGTGTTGCTAGTGACCTAAAGCCCCAAACCAGCAACTGTTCTGAGGAACAGGGCTGCGCCTATGACCCAACGTGCACTCTGTGTTGGCACCTTAATGAGGCTTCTTCTTTTTTGTGCACACTGGCTGACGTATCTGTTTAAGAAGACAGCAGTTCGCTTTCTGAAGATGTGCATAACAGCAGCGCTTTCTTTAAGTGCTGTCTCTGTCAGAGGAAGTTAGGGAACTGTGAGCGTTATCAGGAATGACCCGGTTCCTCTGGTCTGCGGTCACGGAGAGTGAAGTTAGGAGCATAACTCAAACTCTTCCCAGACTGCATTCTGTCCTATTGTATTTCATGTTTAACTTATATCAGATGCAAAAAATATTCATCAGCTCCAGAGACGTTAGCATGGTATGTCTCCTGTCACAACAGCATTAATCTCTCTGTGGAGCTCCTCTGTGAGCCCACGCCGCTCAACAGGCAGAGCTTCCTCAGGGCATTTGTTCTTGCTCCACAACAGCCTCATCTACATCAAAATGCTTATTCATGCATTACTATTTACTAAAGGTATTAAACTGATCTGTGCCTCATTAGGTTTCATCCAGAGAGAAAAATATCTTGTGAGCTTCTTATACAATACTTTGTAGTTTGGTTAAACATCTCTTCTCAATATGTGTGCTGATGAATCAAGAGGCTAGTGGTGTGTGTTGTTGCAGAGGCTCAGTGCTCAGTGGGAAAGGTTTTTTGTGGCTCTATGCAAGAGTGAGACAATACATGTGTCACATTTACCACTTGCACTGGATAACAGAGGGGTTAGAGTAACGTTATTGATTATCCTGCTGAGAAAAGGCAGTGGGTGTGTGTGGGGAAGGGCGAGGCTGGAACAACACAAGGCATCTCTCACAAGGAAACAGATTGTTGTGTTGTTGAATGCTATGCTCAGGTTACTCCTTGAACTGCATTCCTACATAATAGCTCAGTTTGCAGACAACATAATGGTGAAACAATACGGAACACCACTATCACCAAGGTACAGCAGCCTGATGGAAAGGTGCCATGGAAACACATGGAAATTATTCTAGATTTCAGGAGATCCCATGAGGATTGCACCTCTCCACCAGGGGGCAGGGTTACGAGTATCAGGAACGGAAGGTGCAGCAGTAGGTACAAAAAAAAAAAAAAAAACTTAACACCCCCAATCTGCAAAGCTTCTGTGCTTGGACACAGAACCACAAAAAAAAAACGAAAAAAAAAAAACAGGAAAAATCTCTAGAGTTCCTAAATTCATCCTGGTGAAAACTTTTCAAGATTTGCTGTCTTTGCAGTGCAACAAACATCCTAAAAAATTCATCCTATCCCTGTCACACTGAGTTTTCTCGTATCTTCCAGGTGGAGCTTCAGAGCGTGAACACACACGCTTTCAGACTGAAAAATGTTTATATGCATGCAGTTCAGTGATGTGTCATCACTCAACTAAACACAATTAAACATTTATGTATTAATGTTCTAACTGAAGAACAGGCATCATGTTCTCAACAATGAGAAACTCTGTAACATGTTACAGATTTAACTCAGATTTAAATTTGATGATATTTAATGCCATTCAACAACTCACTGAGGTAATAAATTTGATAATGATGCAATGTGTTGGTGCAAAAATGCATTTTCGTTCACTTTAAACGGCGGTCCGGAAGCACAGCCTGGGTGCAACGGTTCATATATTTCCTGTCTTTTTTTCAGGCTCTGAATGTGTCATTGTGCATTAACAGAACTTTTAAATTCAGTAATAGCACAACAACAAAAATCCAATGTGCTAAGGCAAAAAATTATGAAAAAACATTTATTTACATTTTACTGTCACAGTATAAACACTTTTTAAATGTGACACATAACATGACTGTGTCTCTAATATCAGTGAAATGACAGGTCATCATTGCCTCCTGCTTAATGTCAAAAACACAGAGGTTGTTGCTTCTGGCCTAAAAATGCAACAATGCAGATCATTCATTATTCAATATGTTTTATTGTAACAAAATATTGCAGAAGCCTGGCGAAGACTGCAATGAGACTTAAAATCCAGGTAAAACCTATTATCACATCAGCTAACTACGATCTTATAACCATTGCTGCAAATAAAATGATTTAAGGTTTGCATGAGTTTGTAGTGAAAATGTAAAATCCCATTCCTCTGTCATAGGTGCACAAACTATAATTTAAATGCCACTATTGCTTTCTTAACATTAAATATGTTGAACAACTTTGAAGAATTTACACTTAGATATGTCAGGTAACAGTAAAAAAATATATCACCATTATTAGCAACAGTTTAAATACGGAGAGATTAACAATTTGACTGATGCATTGTGGGGAAGAGCATCAGACTTCTAGCTAAACTGCAAAAGCAACAGAAAGTAAATAGTTTTTTTTTTTTTTTACAATTTCTCTCCTCCAAGAATGCAACTATGAGAAACAGCTTTGTAAAATCCCACAGTGTATGGTAAGCTGTTCCCTGATAGAGAGTTTGTTGGTGTCCACAGTGGTAATTTGTCCTGTGTCTCTACCTCTGTTACATTGCAGGGAAAAGCTGCAAAAGAAAATTAACAATTTACACTAATTTTATTTGGTTTTGAGCAAGAGTTATGATAGAGTCCACTTGTACTTTTGTATCACTGCATAATTTAATTACTCCCAACATTTATTTATTCATTGTATTTTTGTGCATTAAATCATATGAATTTTGTTTTATTGAGCATTGACCTATGTCTGTCTTTATTCTTAATTATGGCAGGAATGGTCCTCCATACTGAAACTATTGCCTTTGTTCTTTACTTCCAGTAGCTGTCCTCTGTACTTAAAATAAAATCAAAGCCAGTAAACTCCAGACCAAAGACACAACTGATGGTAGTTCTAACAATTTTGTTCTCCTTTGTATCCAGACAAGAACCCTCCTCTCCTTTTTTTCCCTCTTGGATTTTATTTTTGAGGATGGTGCTGTTTATGTCATCCAACATCGGCATGAATAATTTAGACAGCATAAAATTTTCAGCCCCCTCCCGTACAATGGTAACAGGAAAAGCTACTCTGTGCCCGGAATGCAAAGTTACAGTTTATTTATGAGAAGATGCCAAGAACAACTGAGTCAGGCTGGAAACTGGACATAGAAGCACGGCCTTCAAGTCTATGGGTTATGAGGAAGGTCAACCTGATTCCAGTAAAGAGTTGAAGGTGACAAAGAGACCACCAGAGATTATTTAGGTAGGCACGTGGGAATACAAGCTGCTATTTAAATGAAACAAAAAGGAAGCTAAAGGCAAAAATCAATCCATGTATTCCAAAAATAAAACCTCCCCTTGCTTATGAAAAGGCTTGTGGTATTCTAGGAGGGCAGACAGACAGATAGACAGCCAGCTTTTTCCATTTTTATCCTTGTGAAGCCTTGAAGAAGAAATCCATTGTTCCCTACCTTTGCTAATACTTGTCATTCCTGCCCTATAGCGGAAGATGACCACACTGTAACAGGGCTGATAGCATCTGTAACAGTAATTGCCTCTGTCATGGAAGACGTGGAAGGGACGTGTTTCTGCCTGGGGCTGGAGCAACCACCAAGCGCCAGCTACTTACAGAGCACCAAAATCAAAGTAAACACTATCAGATCATTTTATAATCATACACCATGAATTATACAGGAGCATGCAAATGTGTTTATTCTGTCGAAAAATCTGAGTCAGTATGCCATTGCATTATTACACCAACTTACATCAGTGATGTCTTAAATTCAGTTCCAGGAGTATGCATACCTACATCCACTGCTTCACTTCTTTGATTGCTCCTTTCATTTAGGCATCTAGACGTGGTGTTGATGACCTGCTGAAGGTCAAAGTGAGCATCAGAATGGGAAACCAAAATGACTGAAGTGATTTTGAACATGGTGCCAGACATGCTGACCTTCTGATCAGCTGCGATTTTTACACAGGACCTGCTCTGAGGTTTACAGAGAATGGTCTGAAAAAGAGAAAATCAAATATCAGACAGATTCACACTATGCACCGACAGCTACATACATGTAAACTTTTTGTGTTGAGCAGAAATATTTTTTTGTCAAACATGGTTTGCCAACAGTAGTTAAACTTCCAACAAACCTTTCGCTCATGGCGTTTCCCACTTATATCAGGCTCAGTGGAGGCATCACTTTCTGCATATTTATTGACTTTGTTGCTGTCTGTCATACTCTTTGTATGTTGCTGCCTGCCACACTTTTCTTACTTCCAGACACACTCACTAACAACTTTGATTGTCACATTCCATTATGTTTTTCATTTACTTTTTTGTTTTTTATTAATTAGATTTTGTGGTCTTTATCCTCACATCTCACAATCTATTGTCATTGCTTCTGACATGAAAAAAACACACTGACATACTTCTAAAGCTGGAGCCGAGCGTGGTATCTCATCTATCAAAGGCAGTTACATTTATTGGCAAATAAAGATGACTTCTTTTTTTTTCTTGACTGACCAATCAGGCATGAATCAAACTATATTGGTTGAGGTTGGTTGTGAACTTCTGATAAATTTATGCAAATTAGGACACAATCTAATTCGGTAACGCCTGCATCTAACTGGCTGAATATATTTAAGAATCAGACTGCATGTGGGCATCATTGGTGTTTGGGAGGACATCCTGGTGGCATTTTAAAGCTGATTAGAAGCATCAGAAGTTCTTGATTGCACAAAGTTGACCTGAA
This sequence comes from Phalloptychus januarius, assembly GCA_902982915.1. Classification (NCBI taxonomy): domain Eukaryota; kingdom Metazoa; phylum Chordata; class Actinopteri; order Cyprinodontiformes; family Poeciliidae; genus Phalloptychus; species Phalloptychus januarius. The sequence continues at coordinate 17,993,672 of CADWAE010000481.1, forward strand.
GGGACAACATTTGCTCATCAATAGAGTTACGCTCCCCTGGAATGACTAGAAATCACTTATCCCTTCGTGTATCTGCATGACAAATCTGTGTTGTCAATGAAATATAGTGATGCCAGCAGGGTTTGAAGTTGGTTATGTGACATTTTTACTCAAGCCATTGTATCATTTTCCCATTGTGCTCAATTTCCTGGCATTTAGCAAAGACCTGTGTGCTGGTAAAAATCAATCCATATTTTTGGTTAATTAACAGTGGTATTAAATCTATTTGAGCCATTACATTACCTTAGCATCTTTTCTGTGAACTTTCTGGAGTATGCCAGTGGAGTACATGTCTTATCAGGAGGTTTGACAGACTTCCTCTTGAATGTGAAGTTTCCCAGTATCCCCTCCAAAAGTTCCCTGAAACTTCCTTCCCTTCCAAGGTCAATGGGTTTCTTATCCTGCACAGGTTCCATGTCCTGCTCTAGTTTTCCTCTAAATCAGTGTTCATCATTTCCCCTCCGCATGTCTTTCCTGGAATGAAATTAGGGTATTTTATGGTATTAGGTATCCGTGAGGAATTCTAGTGTGCCTTGAACACTGAATCATGTGTTTTCATCAAACAAATTATACAGTGAAATAAAATAAGAACTATCTGAGAAGTCACTCCCCTCTTGAAATACGAAAAGGAATTAAGAACACAAAATATTGATCCAACACCTGGGTAAGTCATAGCTTCAGTAGATCAGTACAAATGCCATTTGGGAAGTTCGTGAGAAACATTACTCAACATACAAATGGTGACACTAAAGAATTTGAGGTTGTTTCCAGAACCAAAACATTTGCTTCAGTACCTTTCACACTTCTGCATATCTGCCTTTCCTGTCAGTGACGTAGAGAGAAACAATTTCAGAAAAATAAAATCTGGTAATATCAAACTGCATCTGTGACTGTTGTGGAAAATGATCCTTTCTCCGTGTTAAGTTCTTGATATGAAAAAGAGTCAATGAGTTGAATTCATAATTTCCATTTATTAATACCAAAATACAGCTGGTCCATTTATCATGCTAATTTTAAGAGTTAGCAGGACAGAATGGCATCAAACAAAAGTTTTCCATTCCTTTTGTTAGCCTCTATCTAGGCTAAGAGGGCATTCTGTAGCGTGTCATGCCCTTTAATCTTAGCTTAGAGGGGGTTTCCTAATGTGGCATTTCATTTAACTCTAGCTTTGCAACTAGCTAAAAGAGATAGAAGGAAAAACACAGAATTATTTATTCTCAACACTGTGTAGTGGCCACATTTGGTGCCACAAATGGTTTCGGAAGGTGTCAGAAACATTTTATCATATTCATGCTGCACATATCACACAACATGTATAGAACCCAACAGTTGAAGAATGACACAATCACAATCAAACATAATTTCACATCATTCCATGCCTTCTCCACTATTGAAGGTTCACTCACCTCTCCATGCTGGATGCTTGGAACTGATAAACCGATGCTCTAAACCACTTAGTCATTAATTGAGGACACTCAGAGAGAATTTAAATATATTTCATGGACAAGCAGATAATTGTGTTTGCAAAAATTTATAAAATGAAAAGACATAAAGACAAAATTAAAATGCTCTTTCCAGATACAGTGGAACACTGTGAAATCCAAATGTTTGACACTAATCACCATGTACTGCTCAGATGTGACATATGATGTTATACAGTATCCCCTCTATTATCTCCTGGTTCTACCTGTGTAGAAGTCATGTTCAATGTGGCAACATACAATATGTAGCAATAGAGTTAAATAACTTTACACGACTGTTTAAAAACTTCCAAACATCACTTTGAATTTTTATATGAAAACCAGAGATTTTAAGCATGTCTTTGAGTGTGAGGAATATGTGCTCTGTGCCAGAATTACAACAGGATGACAGTGTGGTGCACACATCTGAGTTATAGGACAGCATCCATATAGCCTTTTCCATGTATTGGTTGCAAATGATGTTCATTTAGTGTAATAGTTTTCAGGATGGATCTGGTTGGTGATTTAAATATCTGAAATGTTTTATTCGGACGACTCTGTGGTGTGAAATTAGGAAGACTGATTGAACCCCTCATGCATCATTTATGGAGATAATTAATTAGAGTGCATCTTCCCTCTACTGACCTTGTCTGAGAATAACTGATCGGAGTAAATAGTGGAATGATGCTGTATCCCCAAGGTGAAGGCATGAAATGGTGAATTCCAGGGAGCATGGAACGTGGATTGATTTGAAGTGCTGATGGTTGAGTAGAAAGGTTAATTCATTTCTGTCTGTGGTGGTTTATTTATTCTCTCTTTAGTACTACTCAGATACAGTACTACATGGACAACGCATCTAATCCCCGCCTGTGTTGAACCGCAGATTGCATTTAGGAACTGGGTAAATATTCACAGGCTTCAGTGTTCAGACTTTGTTTTTCTGGAAGTTTCCCAATTAAACAAATGATCCCATCAACAGTTTGTTCAAACATTTACAGCTGCTGTTGAGAATATTTCTGACAGTGGATCACATGAATTTGTGCTGTGCTACAGTTTGCGCTCGTAAACATGTGATTTGCAGAAATTAAAACCGTCTTTTAGAACAAACTCGGCTTCTCCAAGCTGGTTGACATTTCAACTATCGTACTCTGTGTTTCTATACTGTTGCTTATTCTAGATTACTTGAGGAAAACTTGCTCAGATTCTCTGAAGGGAGATGAGCAGTAGTCTGAGTTTGTGCTGTTTTAGTGAGCATTCTTTGCAGAGATAAAAAAAACCCAATAACAATAACAACAAAAAACTAAGTAACAATCAGTAAGCCAACTGAAGAGTTGCTTGCAGTTTTGTGGGAAAATAAACTGTTCTGTTGTGTTGCATGGAAGCAGTCGTCTCCCTGGAGGTTCAGGAGGTTCCAGTACGTATAGCCCTGAAAGACATGAAAGGTATGAGGCAGGAGTACTACGTCAGCACCCTTCTATACCAATAGTCCAGTTAAAAGGTTTAAATTAAATATCTCAGTTAACCCAGTGTTAACCAATCCTGGTCCTCAGGATTGGTTAACCAGGCACGTTGCTCTGCTTGATCCCGGTTTGATTCAGCTGATTGAAGTTCAGCAAACACCTGTCGATTGAAATCACCTGGACTGAAGCAAAGGAGCCTCAGTGTGCTTTGAGGACCAGGGTTGGGAAACACCGAGTTATCGATTGGTCTGAATATTCAGGAATCTGAAACTTTTTGGCCTGCTGGCTGGACTTACAGAAATAGTTGTGGTTTCTCCACAAAATTGTTGTAAAAAATGTTGCTTAATTTAAGTGTCATCCGATGTTGGCTGTGGAGAGACTCTGCTCGCTTGGTAGTACAAACTATGGATCAGTGGAGAACTCTTGAGAATTAAACTGATGCACAAATTCTAACACGAAAATCCCATGCATCTCTAGAATGAATCAGCCTCCACTGCGAGCTTTAGATGGCGCTTCCTGGCATCCCATTGTGTTTCCAGCAGCTATAGACTGCATGAATAGTATGAAATCTGATGCAATATTGAATATCTCCAAATTGTCAGTGTTATATTTCATCCTTTTTCCATTTTCATCAAGCTATTCAAACAACTTGGATGTAGCAAAAGATCCCTGACGCAGTCTTTGCAGAACATCCTTTGGCGTTCTCTCTCATTTTAATCTCGTCTTTAATGTATTTTCACAGTGATAAGGGTTGAAAGCCTCCGAGGCGCTCGGCACCAGAAAAGATCTGGAGATAGAGATGAGCTTGCGGCCGGCCCTGATAAAAACCACAGTAGATCCAGCCGAGTTTCCTGTGACTTCAGCTCTCAATTTAAATCCCAGTGGAGCAGCTGCAGAGCTTCATTACTTTCTGCTAAAAAACTAGTCTGACAAGAGCAACATTATCCAAGCATGTACCACGTCTTAGACTGTTGTTTCTCTCACTTTCAATATTTATAACGTGTCCATTAACATAGGATTCATACTAGACATTTCTGACAACCTTAGCAATCCAGATATACAAACAATTTATAGCATGCAATCCACAAATTAATCTCTGGGTGAAAACTTGGAATGACAGAATAAGAACTGAAAACATAAATAATATGCAACATGCATTATATAGGGAAAAATCCACTCACTTGCAATGGCCTCCATGCATTTTCACTACCTAAGACTCCACCGCTGAAGAAAATGAATGTTGACATTTGTTTGAATAGTCAGTAAGATACTAGGAGAACGTGTAGTTTGTAGAAAGCAAGTGCTGAACTCTGTGGATGTCATTAGAAGCACCACGTTTGGAGGAAGAATGGTTCTCCATATCACAACAAAAACACTAAGCCAGACATGAAGCTTCCAGGGGGGAACATCAAAGTTTAATCTGTCTGACATCACATAGCTGAAGGAAGGATGAATGGAGAGACGTACTGGGAATTTTTCAACAAGTTCGAAAATGCAACCGGTGTGTATTTCAAGCAGCACAATTATCTTGTTAATCAAGTCTTTGACTTTTCATTCAGCTGTTAGTAAAGACAGTTAGATATGAATGCATGTCTTTGATTTTCATTTGCATCATTTTCCTTCCATTGGCAGCATTTTATGCCAACCGATCAAATAATTCCCAGAAAAAAAATATTGAGCTTCATGAATATAATATGATAGAATGTAAAATAATTCATGCTCATATCAGCTCATTTTCTCACTAAAAGGTCATGAAATGTTTGCACATTCAAGAAGTGCTGTAAACATTAGGAGCTGTTGCTTTGAGTTTGACTCGGCGTTGGGCTGACTGTGTAAATCCTTCCAAACTATACATAGAGCTACAGTATTCAGCCTCATTACTGCCCAGAATCCTGTAAGACAATTAGTATTCAGATCTTTGTTTCTCCAAATAATGTCTAAGTTTCACCAGTTAAACTAGAACAAAAGTGAAAAATTTGAATATAAAACATTTTGAAGTCTTTGTGTCATTTCTGCTGCTCTGCAACCAGCACCACAGGGAATTTCACTCAGTACACCATAACATGTCCTTTAGGAACCTCAGCTTAAGGCAGCAGCAGCAGAAGTGATGAGTCAGGGTAGCAGGGTAGCACAGAATGGACGTTTTAAGGCTCCGCTTCAAAGCAGACAAAGAACTCTGCTACCTGAAAGCTCTGTGTCCAGCTCTTACTGCTGGTGCCACGATTAAAACTGCTATCTAAAATTACTGTTTAAAAATGAAGAAACTATCATTAGTGGTACATGCAAGAATAATTTAAAATCTCTTCAGGAAGCTAGCAGAGAGAAACAGCAGTACACTACAAAAACAAGATTTTCCCTGCATGTTCTCAGAAATCTTGCTCAGCTTTGTGATTTTCTCTTTCACTTAAAATCATCTTGCTGCAGATTTTGTCTCCTCTTCTTTCCTGATAAAAAACAGCTCATTTTGTTCCTCTCCCTGCACCCCTCATTAGCCCTCCTCTACATGGAACGGGCCTCCAGACTGTCTGTCAGGTTATTTTTGTTTGTCATTATACCATTCCTCGGCCGTATCCGTTGGTGACCTGTCTTGCTTCTTTTCCACACATCGATCTAAGCCTTACCCTTTTACTCTGTTTGCCTGCCTCCTTTACACCTTGTGCTGACTTTGACCCAGAAAATTTGAGCTTTACTGTCTCTGGATTCATTCTTCTGTCTCATCCTTGGAAAGTCGTCCCCCGACCCAAGAAAATATTTCACATTCTTCTGTTTCCACCTTAAAATGCAGGGAATAATACATTCAGTACACTGAATGGAACCACCTGAGGTGATGACATGACTTTTTAATGTAATAGCTTACAGCTTCCACACATAAAACATGAGGAGGAGGGACTTAGATAAATGTGCTGAAATAAAACTTTGAGTTTCCTGGGGAAATGGGGCTGCAGTTTTGCAAACCAGAACCAAATTTTGAGAATTCAACGACATCATGTCTAGTTAAGCTTAGTTTATTAATTAATTATAAATAAATAGCCTTAAAGAAAAAGAAACAACCGTGTATCCCTGGCTAGAAACCATAATTGGTAGGAAATAGTAAAAGTCCCGGAATCCTTGAGGCGTCCTCTAAAAACACTTATTGCTAGCAATTTTAAAAGTTCAAACATCAAACGTATCTTATGTATATGTATAAAGTGCAAATATTCTGAGCAGAACCACAAAAGCTAATATTCATAGTCTTCCTTATTTCGGTGCATCCAGCCAGAACTAAGAGAAATGAATGGCACTCCTGGATTGGCTGCTTTGTAAATGCCAGCCAATAGCATGTCTAGTAGCACAGAGATAAGATATTAAAATTTCCCCAGCTGAATTTTCTATCACATATTTTATGCTGTACAAAACAATCTGCAGAAAGATGATTCCATGAACCAAGAACCGCATATACAAAAACAGAACTTTTCACATGTGCAGATTATTTGAGAAGGAGTAGCTGGAAGTAGAAATGTAGTCCTGCTACATAATCAGATTCAGAACGCTCAGTGGTGGCTGAGTACATGGCTGGTAGAAACATCTTACTTTTATTGGAAAGTCAGATACAGTAGTTGAAGCTCTCAGCCAACTGACGATGGTGCTGCACACTGTCAGTCAGCTGGCTAAAGGAAAGAAACTCTCCTGGAATGTTTTTCCTCAGATGAACATTTCGTCTTTGTAAATCTTTGCAGTCTCAAAAAATGCCTGAGCCCCTTATCTTTCTAAGGTGTTGCTGTTTTGAAGTGATATAGGATTAGTTAATGTTGGTCTAAATATGTTGGAATTTTCCTGGTGACTAAAACATTGCTGTTCATGATATGTCTGAAGTGGAAAGGCATCAAAGTGAAAACCATTTCTCAACTATCAGGATCTTCAGTTTTGCTTACAGGTTATTTTTAAAAGTACAACTGATGGAAAATGATGACAAACATAAGCCTGCCCAGATTGAACATACATTAAACAGAATTATTTAATAAATATATGAACTTTCTCTTTTCCATTGGGTTATTGGTGTTTTGTGGATCAGGACCACCTCCAGTGGTGTAACTACCTTTAAATGCATATTTGACAAACCAAAGAAATATTTTTTTCTGCTGGTTGATATAAACAGTCAAACATTTCTGATGATAATGTAATGCTATTGGCATTTACCTTTTTTCAATTCCTCCATTCCTCTTCTGTTACATCTTTAACAAAGGTTAAATATGTAAACAAGAAGACTAAAAGCATCAAATACAGTATATTTTTAACACCTTAATTTATTTGAGTTAAGACAAAAATATGTCTGAACAACATTAATTGCTAAATAAAATTCAGTTTTTCCACACTGCAGCACTGATATGCTCTGACCCAAGCCTGATTTTTTTCTATTTCTTTTGTCTTATGTTGCATAAAACCAGGAATTCCAGCGGAATGATTCTCCCCTGGAGGCCGAGGACATGCAGAATGCATGTAGCTTCACAGAAACACGCCCTATGCCTGACTGGTTTCACTGGGGAAGAAAAGACCGTTGGTGCCCTCTGGTGGTCATAATAATAAAGCCAGTTGCAGTCTGACTGTAAGGAAATGAAACATTATGCATCTAATGAGGCTTTAACATATTTTTGTTGACATAAAAAAAGAAACGAAGGATCCATCATATCTGCACAGCAGAAAAGCTGATGTATTATAGAAGGCTATGTGTGTGTACTTGTACATATGTAACCGCGTGGTTTTTATTAGTAGCAGTGTTGTCAGAAAGGGGTTGTAAATTCCCACCGATGTTGGAACCCCTGAACGCATCCAGGCCCCGTTTGCCCCACCTTTATTTTTGGGCTAATCAGTATATATAGGCACCGGGTGTGCACACCAGGGTATTGGGTGTTTGGCCATTGTGCTGTGCAGCAAGATCTCCGCCAGATGAGCGCTGTGCTCATCTGGTTTTTGCGCTACGTTGGAGCATCACTGCGGCATCTGATCGAGGTACCAGTTGTTAAGTTGACCTTATGTAGCTTCATTGTTGTCAGCAGACATTTTATTATCATCTTGCGGTATTTTCAGATTGCCACTGTCGTACTTTGTGCTCTCACCTAGGTGCTGTTTATTTTTGTAGTTAAGAGGAAGCACTGACCTTACTGAACCACCCGAACCCATTTCTTTTATTTTTTTTTCCTATAAATTAACGATTTGGCACTACGTTATAGGATTAAGTTGACTCAATGTGAGACTTTCTTTTTGTTTTTGTTGACGTTATTGTGTGTTATTAGGTTGCGTTGTTATTTTGGTTTGTAGTTGTTTTGTTTAGGTCTCAGATTGGGTCCAGCTGTCCTGGGGTTTTTCCGCTTTTTAGAATAGAGTTATAAAGGATTATTTTTAATATTGTAATATAATTATTAAATAAAATATATTTTGTATGCCATTTCCGTTTCATCTTTTAAGTCAGACCTATCTGTGTACTTTTAATTGGGAAGCTCTAGCCAGCAGGCTTCAGGGCCACGCCCTCTGCCACAATCCGGGCGTTTCCCCCGTGTGACACCTAATACATACAGAGTACCACTTTTACCATTTTCACCTGTAAAGGGATGTACTTTATGGAAGGTGAGGACATTTTCCTAGTTAGGTTGTCGGGGCGGAGCTTGGACCGTCCAACATCGGCCCACTGCGTTTCTGCGTTAAAAATGAAATTTGAGAATACTAGTTGATTATGTTATTGGAGGACATTGGTGACTGTACTTTGACAGCAACTATAATGTATAAAAAGCAAAATAAAATATACAAATAAGACCCTTTTTTCCCCACTTCATTTAAAATCTAAAGAAGTAAATAGCAAGTTGTGTGAAATTTTACGATTAAAAAAAATTTTATTGTAAAATTTTTACAATTAAAGTTGTAAAATTTTAATTGTAAAATTAAAATTTTTATTTTACTTTTAATTTTTTACAATTAAAAGTAAAATCAATGAAAACAAACATTACGTAGGATCACTGGGGCACTCAAACACCCCCACCATAGTGGAGTCCACTGAGAGGATCTTTTTTCCCCTAATGGGCAATACAAGTTGCTTAAGCTTCTTTTAGCATATGTGACTTCTCCCAAAATGAAGCTGACCAAAAGTGCTCAGCCAAGGAACTGTATGAATAAGATAAAATAAAAAGGAGGGAATTAGACTGTACCTATAAACCAAGAGACATTCTCAAGTTTTGAAAGATTCCACTGATTCTCTCTGTGAATCACTTTATGTGGTCACAGCAAATGTTGCACAGAGTTTCAATCAAGTTGAGGCAACAGAAACCAAAGTCATAACAATTGACATATTACATCAGGAATCAGATGTCATTTGGCTGCATGGAGACATTTTAAATATTTATATGTTTGGTGCTCATAGCTGAGAAGGACAGGAATTCAGAATAGATGTATTCTGAAGACTACAGATGTTATTATTGAGGCTGAAGATGTTGAGAATCAGCTCAGCACTTGCTTCTACTTATGAAGTAACTCTTGGAGCATCACGTAGTGATTCTTTTCACATGTGAGGAACCAAAGTGGAAGGTCATAGTTGTAGAGCAAAGGTGTAACTCCTATACAAACCTTTTGACTTCCCTTATTGAGCCAGATGTAACGGACAAAGATGTCTGCATCTAAAGACAATTATAAATAAATGAGAGAAAATAATGTAGAAACTTGTCAGAAAACTGAGCTTCAAAATCTACATTCTTCAGATTGTAAAAATGCTTAGACTAACTTGGACCAGCATCACATACTGGTAATCTGTAAGTGATCCAGTTAAAAAAAAAATAATGTAAGAACATTATGCTTTAAATTTAGGAGAAATTTGAGGTCCCCACATATAGATGTGACTCGTAGAGCAACAAGAACACGTGTGTGTGTGGGGGGGTGTGCGTGTGGGCGTGGTTGTGTTTACCTGAAGTGTAAGATGAATGGTATTATAAATGGGAAAATGTGACTGCATGGTGTCTGCATAATAAATACCACCATTAGAGTGACAGGTGGTTCTGCCGCCAGACATTACAGGATGAAACATTGTTTCAGAACAGCTATCTTTTCCACACTTGCATATTAACACAAGCACACGCACTCTCTCAAAAGTAGGTGAGGATCTCAACTTTTCACAGGCATGTGTAATTAAAGCCTGAAAAGGTACCAATTACACCCTTAAAACTTGCCCTTCAAAGGTTACTACAAGGAGACAAAAAGTTTGCTCTTCACACATAATTCTGGATGGAAGCATAAAGCAGAACAATTCTCCAGTAAGGAGTGTGCAGGTACCAAGTCTTTTGATTGGCCCATTTCCAGACTCAATAGGATATTGTCACATGTTCATTTTACACTGTCAAACTGACCAACATGATAAATTATTTACCTTGAGGTTTGTATTTTGAGTCAATATTCTTATTGTCAACACTAAAACTGAATGTTGCCCCTTAAAGCATTAGTGTTGACATAAAACAGTGGAACTGGGGGTATGTTTGTTCTATTTTTAGGCATCACGAAGATGAAATGAGATGGGATTTTCCTGAGGCACTGAGGGGTTATTTCCATCATGTCAGATACAGTACTCTGCAGTTTTGGACTTTTGATTTCCAGGCCTGTCTGCTGTGGACTTAAGATCAGTTTGGACCCTAAGCATAGCTTAAGCAGACAACCATGTCTAATTCATATTTACTAAACCTTCAGGCAAAGCTTAAACTTGACATTTATTCTGATTGCAACTCGAAACACAGATGCTTTCTGGCTTGTCTTCAACGCAGAACAATTATAGTTTTAAATCCATTTTTTCCATAAAATTCTGGTTTTCTTCCCTCACCCTAATTCATAAGTATATCAATGTTTCACATAGATTTATGAAGACCAGCTGTGCAAGACACAAAAGACAGCATTTAAAACTTCATTGATTCACTACTTTGGGAGGGGGAAATGTTTCTTACCAACACTCAAAATGATTATTGGAAATATTGTTTACCTTTATTCACCCAAGGTGTCATTATGATTAAAAATAAAAATAATAATTCACTAGCAAAGGACCATTCCACAAAGACATATGTTTGAAGATTCATTGCTGAAAGAATGAAGGGTTGAGGGATGAAGGGATGAAGAATGGAGGGATGTAGAGATGAGGAATGAAGGGAAAGGGATGGAGGGATGTAGAAATGAGGGATGAGGGGATGAAGGCATGAGGAATGAAGGCATGTAGGAATGAAAGGATAAGGGTGGAAGGGATGAATGATCTTGATTTGGTCATCTGGTGAGAATGATGGAGGGCTTGGTAAGTGAAGACTCTGCGTGGGGGTTTGGTCTTCGGGAAACGGATCTTCTTATATTCCCGAGCCCGCATACCAGACCAGGGGTCAGCAACCTTAAATGTTGAAAGAGCCAGAAAAAATAAACCAATAAAACGCAACATGCATTTGTAAAATAAAACAGCAGCCTTTTGAAAAGGTAGCGTATATAAAATTAAATTGATACAGTTGATTTCTGTGCATATGCCAAGCAATTCAGTGCAATGGTAAAACATAGCAGCATCCTCTTCTCTTTTGACACACAACCAACGCAGCCATCCTCGGACCTGAGGATGTTAAACACAATAATATCGCCGAGTGTCATTCTAAAGATGTACTGACAAAAATCACTAATCAATTTATAAAAACAATCACTTTGTTAATAAATATATGTGCCTAAGACAGGATTTTGTTCTTACCCGTTTAATGTGGCATCACTGGAGAGCTTCTCAACATCAAGTATGGAAGATGCAACTTTAATCCTGATGTTGCAAGTCTTCCCTGGAAATGTCTTTCCACATTACCGTATTTTTCAGACTATAAGCCGCTACTTTTTCCCTACGCTTTGAGCCATACGGCTTGTAGCCCGGTGCGGCTTATATATGTACGTTTACATTTTTTTTTATTGGGGCCTGCACGTTGATACAAATTACAGTTTGTATCGACAACTTGTCTCTAAGCGCACTAAAGTTTTTGATTTTTTTGTAAAATTAGAGTGTAAGTGCCGCTCCGCTAGTGTGAGGAATGAAGTGGATTTTTGACCAAAATAATTTTTTAACTTGCTCTCAAGACCACAAATATCGCCATATTGGTATCAGTCGGTCATGACATTGATATGCATGCCTGCTCCTGTAAAATGTTTTTGAAATTTACAGGTATGGTTTTCTGTCAAGGTGCTTAGGATTAGTATGACATTTTAAAATCAAACAGATAAAATTCTGTCTCCCCCTGTGTGTCTGCGTCACAGCTGACAGTAAGCAGAGGATTAATTACTTTAGCAACAGAACACAGAGAAGGGCAGATTAGGACTACAAACATGGCGGAATACTCAGTCGCTACAGAGGAGGACTAAGCTGGCAGTTAAGAACTACAATGATGGTGGAACTCTGAGTTACTACAGAAGAAGGCTGAGGAGAATGTTAGAACTACATTAATGGCAGAATATTTTGGGCATTATATAACTGATTTAACCCAGCGACTGTTACACATGGTATTAGTGTGGCAATTTAAAGTGAAGCTTACTGAAAATTTCAAAATAAAAGCCTTCACATTTTTTCACATCAAGTAATTGCTTTCTTTGGCCTTACATAACTGGGATTCATGCTAACATTAGCATTTCGGCTAATTTTAGCTTATGCATTAATTTTAACATTCTGAATGGTGCAAGTCCATGTTAGTGAGCATTCTTGTGATTGTCCACATGCTACTCTGTCATTTTTAAGCTAAGCTTAGCATTGATGCTTATTTTTAGCATCAGAGTGCTGGGGCCAACCCGACAGGCACACTTTGGCAGGCCCCGGTTATTTTAGTCATTATTGTTACACTTGGTGTTGAGATGTGTGTGATAGCCGTGTGTTTCAGGCATATATAGAAATAAGGAACAAATGTCTTGTTCTTATTAGCTGTAAGATGATATAATTAACATATATAAGGCTTAAAATGTGAGCCTGTGAGTAATTAATTTAGATCAAGTGTTTTTTCAATTTAGTTACTGGATTAACTTAACATTAACACCCATTCATTGTCTTACACGTTTATCACAGAGGGGTCGCGAGTGGTGCTGGCGCCTATCTCAAGTGGTCACACACTTACACATGAGGCAAATTTAGAGAGACCAATCAACTTGACAGTCATGCTTTTAGATTATGGGAGGAAGCCAGAATACCCGGAGAGAACCCACGCAGGATCAGGGAGAATATTCAAACTCCCTGCAGAAAGACCCCGAGCCGGGAATCGAACCCAGGACTTTCTTGTTGCCAGGCAACAAGTGCTACCAACTGTGCAGCCCTTTTTAAGTAATATTCAAATTTACTGAATATGATCGAAAATAATTACTAACGTAATTATTTAATTTAAGGTAAAAAAAACATTAAATAAATGTATAGAAACACTAAAGGAGTTATTTTACTTAACTTGAAAAGTTGAACGAATCAATAATAGTTAATCCAGTTTCATCAATTTCTTTTCCACCAAAAATTAAATGCACTACTAGTGTTTTGTTTGTTTTATTTGTTTAAAAACACAAACATGCATCCAAAAGATGCATCAAACACCTGTGATAAAAAAGACTAAAACTATTTTCAGGTGAAGGAAGGAAGGAACTCATCACCACCCAGAAAAAATTTTATAATTTTGTTCCTTAAAATAAATATTTCCCACAGCTTCACAACGGTAAACATAAAATGACTTAAGAAACAGCTTTGGAATTTAAGAAAACATATTTCAGTTGCTTCAAAATGTAACTGAATTGTACTTTTTCACACAGTTGCCTGTAATGAAGCCCAGGCATAAATTCAAACTAGTAGCCTCTTGGTCTCACCTGCTCAGTCCATCACCTCATCACCATCCTCCTTCTTGGCCTGTTGACGTCGGTCTTCTTCTCATCTCCTACAATCATCAGGCTTTGCTTTGCTTCCTCCAAAGCTGTAAAGAAGTTCAAGTCCAGTCCTTGAGAGCTACCATCCTGCAACTTTCAGATGCATCCTTCTCCAACACACCTGAGTCAAATAAATGGCTTGTTACCAGGCCTGTTCAGAGCTGATTGATTGCTGGTGAGGGAATTCAGCCATTTGATCACGGTCCATTGGAGTAAGTGTCCAAACTCATTGGTTTTTGGTCTTTAAGCTTTAGGAAACAACCTTCTCTTGCTGTTCTCCAGATCCCTCATTTCATGCCATGCAACTGCAGGTCAAGACTTCCACATCATGAGAGAAGAACCTTCTTAAAGAACTGCCTCTACTTTTCTGGAGCTGAAGGAGTTGATTTTGGAAGCACGACACAATCATGTTGTCGACAAACTCATGTTCCATGAAAGCCAGTGTCCATTGAGCAGAACAGCCCAAGGTTTTTGTCATGTCCTTGAAAACCTTCTGGCTGAGTCTTGGAACCCATTTCTGCTCTATTTGAAATTCCTGGCTCTCAGCTACGGCCCAGAGTTTGTCGACAAGTCGTCCTTCACTGTCTTTCAAGTCCTGAAGACAGCAAGATGTCTTAGACTGTCTGATACCTCTACACATCGACTTCTTCACAAAAAGCCATAATGTGCACTTTCTCTCGTCCTCAGGTGCCACTTCCTCGGGAATGTCTGTTAATTTCTCAGAGGAAATACTCAGATTTTCCATTCCACCTTCATCGCTCTCAGTTCTTGGATCATAGCGATGATCTGTTGCACCACAGAACGAGATCGTACACTGGCCTTTAGTAGCTCAAAGGGGTCTTTCTTCTTCAAAGGAGACATGACCTCTGATATCACATGTTTTAAGAAAAACACTTTAAATATCTCGATCGTCTCCGACTGGAAGGCCCCCTCGATGCCCAGGGCCTGAGCAAAGGCCTGAGAAACAATGTTTACAATTACGGCAGAACTTAATTGCCCCCAAAACTGAATCTGAAAGGCCCAAAGTTAAGAAGAACAGATATTCGGTCTCCTCTCTTATATTTTCTTGTGGAAGCCCTGATGCCAAATCTTCCCAGATTTCTTCCAAAATTTGGCAAATAAAATCTTCAACTGCAGGAATCGCGGAGGTTTTGACCAAGAACTGGAATTCCAATCTCATAAGATCCATGAATCTTGTTTGCTCAAACTACAATATGTGGGACTGACTTGAAATATGGTAGAATTTTACTAAAAGGAGTTCTATATATGCCGCCCACGTGTGATGCAACAAGGCCATACGTGACATCACAAACGCATCAGCACAGTGCAGCGCTATGATGTAATCGGCCTAGAAATGGAGTTTTCTGACGATCAGTGCTACCTAGTCAGGTTATCCTACTGTAGCACATCTAGATAGTTAAGTCTGTTGGACTGCGCTACCTTTCCAAAACCGCTACCATCATGTTTACATGCCTAAGAGCTTATGCTAAGCTGCTTAGCATAAGCTCTTAGGCATGTATAATATAATAATCGGAAATCATTTTTTAAGTGACAGGACTTAAGCAGTGCTTAGCAGTGATGGTATTTAAAAAAATGAATGACAAAAACTTTTCTAAAAGCACCAGAATATTTTTATAAAAATACCTGCTTGTGTAAATACTAAAATACTTAACACAACTTGTACGCATTTAAACAGAATATCCTACCTGTTAGATATGTGTGGATGGGTAAGACCCTGTATAAGAATATTCTACGTTTTTTTTTTAAATATTTAAAATACTGAGGTAAAGTGCCAAAGTAATTATATTTAAATTTTAATACATTTTTGAAAAAGCTCCAGGGTGCCTCTAGGGCAGCGCTAAAGAGTCCCTTGCGGCTCTAGAGCCGCGGGTTGCTGACCCTTACCCGAGACAAAACTTGCAGCAGCACGTTTTGTGCTGCTGCAAGTAACCATGCACAAAACATGGTTATGAAAAGAAGCGAAACATGGTTATGAATGAAGGAGAATAAAATGATAGAGATAAAGAGTAAGAGATGATGGGGTTGAAAAAACGTAATAGACTGAGATGAGTGGGTGAGCAGAGTACAAGTAGGCCGCCTGAAAATTAGAGGTGTGGTTTGGGTGTGGCCCTGCTCTCGAGCTTAAGTTAACACATTAACTCCATTTTGGTCAAAGAAAAATTCAAAAACGATTTAATAGTGCAAGAAAGTAGAGAAATTTCTGGCTAACAGCTCCTGGGGAGCCGATTAGTGATATGAGAAACAGGTGTGGCTAATCAGCAGAATGCAGAGCAACAGAGTTGAGGAAATGAACTGAGGAGCTGAGCAGACTTAACACAAGTTAACACACAGAGATGTACACTGAACTAAAACAGTTGTGAAAGGCTGACAACAAAATCAAAAATTAAAGCAATAGATAAGAAAGAATAAACGGTGTTTGATAAGACAAATTTTGATAGAAATGGATAACAAAATGCTAAGAAGAAGGTCAGATTGTTTGTCGGTCATATTCTACACATGACAGTTCTATTTCATCACTGCTGACTTCCAGAGGGCGATGCTGAATTGTATTTTACCATTACTAATCTGATCCGTATTAGCTTAGTCATTTCCTTCCTGAAACTTTGATTCAAACTTTGATTCAAATCAAACTTCACAGCTTATTCTGGGCTTTCTCCCCTTTCCTTGGATTCCTTGGATTCATTTCTCCAGAAATGTATTTTCCAGAAATGGATTCCTAGACAAATGCAAATCAGAAGATACGTTTGACAAGGTTTCCCCCAGAAAACCTGCTAAGCCCGGTGGTTGGGTTCTAGGACAGTAATTCATCCAACAGCCTGCCGTGTTTTTGAGTTAAATGTTTAAAGTTGACAGGAAGTTTGAAAATATCACTTGATAATTATATGTTTTCAAAAAACTGGAAGATTGATACCTGAACACCCACTATAAAATCTTGAAAAATGAAACATAAAAAAACAACTTAAATAAATAAGCAATGATTAGCCTGATGTGGGCACAAGTAAAGCCTGGTGGCATCTAAAATACAGTTTGGGATGTATTCAAAAGGTGCTAATGGAACTGCATAGGGGCAAACTGTCAACAAAGGTGCATTTAATGAGAAATGCACTTCAGGAGAGAAGAAAAGGCAGATGATCAGACCCTGGAAGTATCGCCTGAACAAAACCATCAACTGGAAGCTGTGCTGCACAGAACAGTCAGCACAAATCGTAAACAGAATCCATGGGGTAAGCAAGGAGTTCATCAACTCACATTTGTTGGTGGAATTCCTATTCAAGCCCTTAATACATAAGTTATATTGTTTTTTTTTCTTTTGCTTCTGTTATTCACCACAGCGGTTCCATTCTTTACCTTCATACTTTCACTTCAAGCTAAATGAAGAATTTAGAGTCTGCAACCAGAGAGCAGACATTTTTAGATTTATGGAAGATCTACAGGAGTCTATCATGTCTCACGAGTTTGGACTCAAAAGATTTAAGGCAGCATGAAGTGGTTGTGAAGTCATGAAGTTTATATTTTAAATTAGTTGTTTGTTTAAGGGAGTTTATTGAATCTCTCCCAAACACTAAATATCTCCAGCTAAGTACTGCATACTGAATTTGGATAAAATATTCAAAAGAAATCATGTTTCAAGTATTAAAGATACTGTGTGTTTGTATTTAAGAATTAAGAAAATCCAGAATAGTTGATGCTTTAGTTAATGCAGGTTGTTTTCTAGACATTAATTTACTTAAAACTTAAGTAAATTAGTTTTACTGAGGTTATATTAAAATCCTACATTGTATTTCATTGAGTGCCATTTAATCCATTATGCAAAAACAGACTATGCCACCAATGCCAATAACACAGACATGGTCATCATCTTAAGCTAACAGGCAAAGGAAGGAGAGGATTTAACAGAAGCAGCCAAGAAAGATTCAGTGCTCAGTTGAGGGAATCGTGTGACTTAAAATCTGTTTATCATGCGCTCTACAAATCTGGCCTTTATGGAAAAGTGGAAAGAAGAAAGTTAATGATGAGAAAAGTCTAAATAAATCCTCTTTGCAGTTTGGTGGAAACCACATGACCTGTGAAACATATTGTGTGTTTGGAGACAGGAACACAGACGACTCGGAGTTGGATGGCGCTTCATACAGAACAGTCCTAGAAAACTCATTGGAGGCTGCAAGACTTGGGACTGGAGCGAACATTTTTACCTTTCATCTCGGCAAAACATGCAGCCAGAGCAACTATGGAAAGGGTTTAGATAAAAGCATATTTATGTGTAAGTATGGCCAAATCAAAGTCCAGACATAAATCCAATTAAAACTGGCACAAGCCTCAAACAAATGATGTGGCCAGGTATCGTTTGAAGTGTTTTGTAAAGAGGAGTGAGCAAAATGTCACTCTCTCCATGTGCAAAGCTGTTGGAAACGTACCCCAATGACCTGCTGTAATTACAGCAAAAGGGCGCTTTCACACCAGCTCTGTTCAGTCTGCTTTAATCAAACTTCAGCTTGTTTGCCTAGAAACTATGGTACGTTTGGGGAAGTGTGAATGTGAACCAAAAAACCAAGATCTCAGTTTGCAAGCATATTGTCACTTTCTCATAATAATGGCATAAGTTATTTTTCCCCAAAGTGATTTAGGCGACAATATGGACACACCAAGCAGACCAGAGGCCTGGCCTGTGAAGTGTACTGTAAGACAGGGTATTATGGGTAAATGAAACCAAATCAAATGAGAGAGTCTGGTGGTAGAGAGAAATGGATCATGGTCTTGTGCCAAAGACAAAAGAGAAATCTACAACCGCTACAATGATTCTCTGTTACTCTGATCTGCTGTTCATTACTGCAGAAGGTCCCTATAAACAGTGTGTTCATATGAACACTGTTCATAGACACAGTGTTCGTAAACTGTGTTCAAACTACTGATTACCAATATTTTTTTTTGATAACCAACAAACGGGTGAAGACCAGAGTGCTTCGGCTTTCTGACATTTTGAATTAATTTTATAAACTCAAATTTCAATGGCTTTTAAAGAGGGTTAGCGATGCCCCACACACTCATTACAGGTTAACGTTTAATTGTGTTCGTTCAGTCCTCACGGATGATTTGAATGCACAACAAGTTTTCTCCTATAAACAAAGACGCTTGGAGAAAATATCATCAAAAATTCTTCAATAGGAGCTGATTGTAGTAACTCCACTATATCTTACAGCTGTTGACTTATTTGAGTGTATATTTTATGTTTTTTTTTGTTTTATTTCCTTGCTGCATAGTATATTTGTTGTATTTTCAAATGATTTGAGCTCCCTCCCCCTGAAGGCGAGCGCTTACATGACAGAGGCAGCATGTTTTTTGGCCCAGTGAATCGTCTGGATTTCCATCTCATTTGAGATTAGCTGAGAAGAGCTGTTTTGGATTAGCTGAGCTCCTCGCGCTCCCTCTGACATTCTGTGATAAGAAAGCTCGCCATTGCCGAAACACACTAGTTGAAGAAAATGCCCTTTTTCTACATGCCTAAGACTACTCTGTTCTTCTCTTGTTGCCCACTGTTAACTCTTTATGGAAAGGATTACCACTGCAGACTGTAGAGGGACTTTATCATGCTGTCAAGAGAGTTGTGACTTTTTCAGAGTATCACACAACAGTTACCCGCACTGCAAATTCTGAAGGCTTTGTTAACATTGATCTTGTATTTCCTGATTAGTTGAGATGCAGAACAAATGATCCTTTAAGCTTTCAAGTTTGACATCAGTTTTGTCCAGAGGTTCATTTCCACTTTTCAGTGTGTAAATAATAACACCAACCTCAGTTTAGAACATACTGTTTTTAATTCAATTCTGGCCATCTTCAGAATTGATTCTGGCCGTCAGTGCTATGAATTTACGGGACAGATTTTACATGCTAACGGGTCTCTGTAGTCACCGTGGCTCGGTTGATGAGGAAAAAAAACTGAATGTGGGCAAATCATAAGAGACTTCTTTGTATTAAGATCCAGGTTTTAAAATTAATTTATTTAGTTTGACACTTTGTGTAATAAGAAGCAGCATATTTGTCTGAGCTTGTGATTCTGATCATATATATTGGTACCCCTTGTAAGGATGCCTGAAAAGCCTTAGAATATATTTCGCATTTACTGCAGTCCCAATGCTAAGAAATCATTTATTTTAGCACTTTGTGAATCCAAGGCAAAATTAAAGCAAATGGTGTGAGCAACATATTATAGTTTAGAGTGAATTTGGCAAAGGGGGTGTAGATAATACCCTCACCAGTGGTATTAATAATACCACTGGTAATAATACCCCATTTGTGCCTGCAAGATCAGTCCAGCCACATAGTCCTGCAGATGGAATCAACTTGCATCAACTCTTTTCTCAGGTTGTAAACAGATGTTTATCTTCAGGCACTAACATAGTGGAACAAAAAATTATGGAAAAAATATTATCCAATTAAGCCTGCAGGGACATGTGACATGAAGTTTGTTTTTTTAAAATGTTATAGTTAAAACTGCAGTGTGTAATGTTTGCCATCTGAGGAAATGCACCCCTTCTGGTTGAAAACAACCCATCAGAGCCAGGAGGAGGGTCTTAGTGCTGTCAATCAGTGCAGTTCAATATGCTAATGATGGAGAAACGACTTACCGTTACAGAGAAACTGTATCCGCCATCATAAGAGGTCATACTGACTCGCCTGAACATTCATGATACGCTCCGTTGTGGTGAACCAGCATAGCAAAGAGAAATGGGGAGGACATGAGCAGCGTGTATACAAGGAATATTGAGGGTTTTGGGCCCAGAGACAACAAAGCCAGCTATTGCCCCCAGTAGTCAGAACAGGAACTATTGTCCCTGCTGTGAAGAAGGAAACAGCAGGGAAAAATAATGGGATCTATTTTTCTCGTCCACTAAAAGGTCGGTCTGCATTCAGCTTCTATGGACCACAAATCTGGAACTAATGTCCAGAAAACTGCAAAACAGCTGAAACACTGAGTTCCTTCAAATAAAGACTAAAAAATCACCTGGTTAAGATGCTTTAGAACCATAATAAACTGAACATTGACCAATATATTTGATGTTGATGTTGATGATGGCATTCGACAAACATACATTCAAATATTGAATGTATGTTGACTTTATGACTTTTATTTTAATCGATTTTGATTGATTGACATTCTAAAATTTCTTCTGACTTCTGTGAGCTGGTCCTCCTCTTACTTTGCACACCGTGTCCTAAAGTTAGAAAAACATGAGCTGCCCTGTGACTCTATGCTGTGACTGAAGTGCTAAAAGTTACTGATTGCAGGGGGATCAATTCCAGAAGCTTCCAAGTGATGGAAAAACTTTTTCATCAGCTCTTCTAGGCAGTCGTGAAGCCAAACTTTAATCCGGCATGTTTACTCTTTCTGAACACTGCCCAGGGATTTGTGAGGCGATGAAATTGTTTTTATTTCTTGGC
Source organism: Phalloptychus januarius (assembly GCA_902982915.1). Classification (NCBI taxonomy): domain Eukaryota; kingdom Metazoa; phylum Chordata; class Actinopteri; order Cyprinodontiformes; family Poeciliidae; genus Phalloptychus; species Phalloptychus januarius. The sequence continues at coordinate 18,014,985 of CADWAE010000481.1, forward strand.
CTTGTCATTGTCAAGACTGCTTCTGTCGAATGTGCATTAGTAATAATAATTCAAAGACTGACAATGATGGAATTCTTTTATACCATCCTTCAACATCACATTTAACTCCTGATTTCATTTTTATTTAACGTTTTTATTTTTCCTTGCATTCATTCTTGTTGTGAGGCTAAACTGCAAGTGCCACCCTGTAATTGGTGCATAATTACATCCCTGCTTGGCCACTTTTCACCCTCAGCTCCACTTGATTCTTTACCTGTGTCATTACATATGGAGAGCTCGGAGCACAATGGCCTGGCTTTGGAAAAGCACGGAGGAGTGTGTAATTGCACTCGTCTTTGATTACCTCTCGTTTTGAGCGAGCCTGTTCAATAGCCATTACATGCAGACACTCCTCTGGTCGCTGTTTAATGGCCCCTCTCCCCTTTTTCACTTTTATGCCGAACGCCTACCGCTGCTAAGCTCACAAAAGGCTCAGCCTCAATACACCACCGGTCCCGTCCTTTCTCTCACCGCCCTCGATCGATCAGAAGCGATCAGCAAAGGTGGGGCTCACACACACACACATTCAGTTGGTGCTTTTACTAAATAAAGTGCTGCTATTGTGGTACTTCTAAAAAAAACTAATGCGGAACAAGTTTAATTCAAATGGAACATTAGAGTTTGGTCTGAAAAGGTTAGCAAAAGATTTAGAGGGTTTTTCTTTTCTTCTTACTCCTGCAGCCTCAAACTCCAGAATTGTTGTTACTTATTCAGCTGTTTTACACCACATGTGGTCAGTAAAAAGCAGCCTGTATTTGGATGATTTGTACATCGTCTGGACTCTCCAAGTGATAAACAGAATAAATGTTTCCAGCCCTTTTCAAGTCACACTGACCTCTTCACTCTAGAGCCTCACCGTTCATACTCTAATGTGCAGGATGGAGGCACATTTAGCACTGAGGTATGCTGACATGTGGCAGGGGAAAACTACAATTGAACTTACTATTTCTGGAACGCAGGCCTATGCGTCAGAATATTTACAAAAATAAACCTATTGTCATGATTTGACAATAGGTTTATTTGTCACACCATGACAAATAAACCTGTAGGTCCACCTACAGGTTGACCATCATGTGTAGGTGGACTCAAATGCAGATGATGGAGGCATTGAGTAGATGATAATGAATTTAATGAACATATAAGAACAAAAACTGACAAAAACAAAAATGAAGAAGGAAACCTGCAAGGGGACACAAGGAGAAGAAAGAGAGGAACAAGGAAGAGACGGGAGGATCCACGGAGTAAGAATGAAGGGCTTACATACTAGAGGTTGAATGCTGAACAGAAGATCTGGGCTGATGATGATCTAACAGGTTAGGGTATGAGTGAAGAGAGCAGGAGACAGGCTGAGGAGAGAGAGGAAGAAAATGGCACAAGGGGCGAGGGAGAATACACAGGGGGAAAGGACATAAATCTAACACTAAAGAATAACCAGATTAAAGAAGCATACTTAAACCGTAGTGACAAAGAATAACTAGTAAGAAATAAACTAGAGTCATTAAGGAAGAACTGAAGTAGAAATAAAACAAGGCAAAACCAACAACGAAAAGAAACTAGAAAATTTCTGAAGCCATTTAAACAGGGCCTGCCAAAGTGTGCCCGTCAGTTAGAACCCAGCGTTCTGATGCTAACAATTAGCTCAATACTAAGTTTAGCTAAAGTATAGTCAATAGCATGTGTATAATCAAAAGCATGTTGACTAACATGGACTTACGCCATCCAGCATGATAAAACTAGTGTATAAGTTAAAATGCTGTCAGTGGCATGTGGGGTATCACTAGCATGTTGTCTTACATTGACTTCCTCTAGTCAGTATATTAAACATGGCTAATAAATGAGAAAAATAGACAAAAGCTTTTTTTATGGAAAAGGCTAATGCTTGTGCACTGCCCTGGAAGTTTGCTCTTTTGAATGATTTGCGAAGTCGTCAACTAGGACAGATCTTTCTTCATGTTTCCAGTCTTCTAATGCGGCTTTCGTCAGAGCAAATGTTGAGTTTTTAGACTCAATTGCCTCCTATTTACCGCAAACGTCCCCAGACGAAGTTTGTTCTGTGGAAAAATTTGAGAAATCATTCCTTAGGAGGGCGGTCTCTACATGGGTATTGTCTTCTAATGCTTTTTCTGTCAAAGCAGAAGTTGAGTTTTTAGATTGAACTGTCTGAAAACTCACAATGTCCTGATAAGTCACAGCAATCTGCACTAGCTGAAGAAGTTTGTTCTTTAGAAAGAACGGAGAAATTGTTCCCTACTTCAGCAGTCTCTTCAAGGGTACTGTCTTCTAAAGCCTTTTCCGTCAAACCAGCAGTCTGAAAACTCCTAGCCTAGGGAAGATTGAAAAGATAATCATCAATAATATTATAGTCCGTGCACTCGTCCTGAGAGCTACTTCTTTCAAAACCGATACCAAAACTGTTAAAAACTTTAATCACTCCTGTGGAAATCAAATATCCAACTCCAAGTCCCAGGGGAAAAAGCATGGTGGTTAAAATCTTTCCATCCTAAAAATCCTAGTAGAACACAGTGCTGAGGGTAAAAGAGCTGCTTGTATATTTATTACCTCATGTTTTGAGATGCAATCATTTAGAACCACAGATGTTCTTTGATTTATGACATAGACCTATGTCACAGATGATGTCATAGCTACAATGAGGGGGAATATCTTGCTTCTGATCATTGCTATGGAAACGGTCAGATCAGTTCTGCTTGACTCAAACAATTGTGTCACTTAATCATTCGAGGCGCCATGTCGGACATCGGAAGTGAAGGACGGGATTATCGAACAGAGTGACTCAAGTTATTTTCCCAAGTTGTTTTTAGTAATTTATTCATGGCTTCTTCTTGTTCGAGTGGAGATAACTTGTCTGGTAACGTAACAAACCTGATTGGGGCTCATAGACGGTGATATTTACAAAAGTTGGAAATAGCTAGCTTCCAAACCGACCCTTACTTCCTCCCTCCTAATGTGTTAATCACATTACTGACTTTGCCTGAATTCACACCAAATGATTTATATCACTATATCATAAAAAGAGTTTCCCATTACATCGTAGCAACTTTAAAAACGTACAAGAAATGAGATGCTAATCAGTTTTTTCCATACATGCTAGGCTCCCTATGCATTGCTATGGGCAGGCCCCAACTAAGTAGCACAAAAAATGACAAAAAACAAAACCAAACTCAAACAGCCCTGGATTCTAACGCCTTTCACCACACTGTCAATATTCAGATTTGAATAAATACATTGAAATAAACCTCAAATTTATCTGAAGTTTCCAACATAAAGAAGCCTTTTCTTCATTGTTTATGTTGCTGAAATGTGGATATTTATTAGAAAAAAACAAAACAGAGTGACAAAAAAGATGCAAATGATTTGTAAGAACTGACTGAATATTGTGACCTGCTAACTGCTGATAATGCCAGTTGTGCTTCATTACCTCCTCCTGGCTTTATGCTCAACCCATATTTTACTGTCTTCAGAATAAAATGTAAATATATATTATCCCTGAATGGGGAAATTCAGGTGTGACAGCAGCATTGAGATCTTCTTTAAAACTGGTCCACTTATTTACACATATATCCCATCCTAGCCAGTTCTGAAGTATTATGTACTTTATTACTAGATAATGTTCATTGGCATCAAATTGTATTTTATATTGCATGATGGTTTAAACAACTCTCTTTCATTAAGACCTAATGTCTCAGTGAGACTGACATGTATTAATCAAGGTTATGAAAGAATAAATAAAATAAGAAATTCACCAAACAGACTGAGAAATTGGACGGTATTCTAACAAGAAAAGTTGTAATGCCTGTTGCCCATTAGGCTGATCTACTGTATCCAAACAAATTCAATAGCTAAAAAAAGTTATGCAACAACCCAAGCCCTTCTAAAGCTTCTGCCTGCTCACTTCCTCTTTATTCAGATAAATAATCTTACAGATGCTTCATTTCTTAGGTTTTTTTAAAATCAAAGTCAATCAAAGGCCTGGAGCCGACCATCAGCGGGACATTGATGCTGAAGTGCTGCAGCCAACCCTCCAGCTTTAGCATGCATTAGCTCCACTCTATACCTCTTAAATCTCTGCAGAGCTTTGGAGAGTGTTCAACATAATGAGAGATAACACTTTTGGAGTGGCTGTTGGAGGTTTTCCATCCCTCACCACTCCACTCCCCCCGCACCGCATACCCTCTACTATGTTATCTTAATTGTACATGTCAGGCAGCCTCAAACTATGGAAGAATCAAAAGAGATCAACATGTTCAATTTAAACTGCGGGACGACGCATGCAAACAGGAGTCTCTAATTACTTATGCTAATATGACAGAGAAGAAAGAAGGAATGGGTTGTGGGGAGACGGAGGGAAGAGCACATTCGGTGCATCACTCAGGGTGTGCTCTAATTAAAAACCAAATTAATCTTTTGGACGTACTGACTCATGGAGAGGCAGAACTCAGTCTCGCCGTGCGTTCCCTGGTGAGGAGCAGAAGCCACTAAGAGGTAATTACTGTTATCTGCTGGCTGTTTTATTAACATGTGTTGTCAAAGGAAAGAGGAGTTTAACTCAGCTGCTGCACTGATGCCAATTTCAAGACAGCAAGCACACAAAAAAAAAAGATTATTAAATAAAAAATGTGTTTCTTATCTTTCTTTTTCTTTTAATCCTATAAAAGAATCTTCTTCCACTTAAAAAAATGTGATTGATGTTTCTTTAGATGTTGGTTAGATTCAGGGAAGGCAGAAGTTGTGGGATGGTAGAAAGAGCCTGTGGATAAGAAGGAAAAATGAGGCCGATATGGAGAGGAGAGATGGCCCAAAGATTTTCCTGCCTTAGCCTTCAGAGAAGAGAAGCACAAGGAAGCGCACACGGCAACAGCCGGTAATTACACGCCAATCATCTGCCTAGAGGCCAGCGCAGGGATTAACTAAGCGAAGAAATAGCAGGAAAAATTCAATTAAAAAACAAATTAATAAACGGGCAGTTTAATTTTTTTTTTTTCCTGTGGGCATATGGCCCCCCTGAGGGGCGGGATCACACAGGCCTCTGCCTGACTGGGATTGGAAGATGTGCATGTGGCTGGGATGTGATTGGCAGTGTTCACACAGAGGAAACATGATCATCAAGTAAAGGACAGTAGCATTTAAGCATGCTTTAGGGCTCATTATTAAATTCTAAGGGGAATTCATGATAACTTTATCTAAATTATTAAAATACATCAACTACTGAAATTCAGTTATCTATTGCTCTCATTTCTATAGAACATTCTCATTTTGTCAGATGTTTTACTGAGTGTTTTTATTATATGACAGCAATGATGTAATGAAAATACAATCATTTTAGAGTATAGAAAATATTATATAATGAGCTAAAGTATAGCTATGCAATGGAGCCTAACCTTAAAAACTGGTAGTGGAACTGTGCTCACATTACAACTTTTATCTGTCATAGATGCTTGAATCCTCCACCTGCTGAATCCTCTCACACTGCATGTTAGAATGAAGGTGAAAACTATTAAATGAAATGACATCAGATTTTATAAAGCACTTTTCTGAACATTCAAAGACGCTTTGTAGTGAAATCAGTCATTCCCATTGACACACATTCACAAACTGAACATAGCAAGCTTCAGGATTGTAGCCTCAGCAGTCTGACAGAAGTGAGGTTGTGATCCGTCCTTCTGACCACCCCCAGCAGGGCAGGTGGATGCAGTGTCTTGTCCAAAGACACAACCATCTACCCACTAGTTACAGGACAAACTGTCCTACTGCTGTGGCTAACAAAACTAGATGAGAATTCAGTCTGTGCTCCACTGACCGAGGTCTGGGACTATTTCTAGAGCAATCCCATTAAGATGGAAAAGATGTGAAATGAGAAGTCTGGTGGTGGTACAAAATCTTTTCTCTGGTACTTGAGATAAGGAGAGCATCTCAGGAATGAAAACTGTGTGAAACTGACCGACTGATCCCCAGGCAACAGGAGGTGTTTTAAGTTTCCTCCAGGCTGTTGCACATTTTGTTTGATCCCCTATGTTTTTGGCGGGCTGGTGCCTGTCACCAGGGATCATTTGCCAACAGACAGAATTCACCATGAACAGGTTGGTGGTTATTAACATTTAAAGGTTTTCAACAATGGATCGTCTAACTCGACTGCCCAGTGGTGCAGCTGGTACAGCTGTTGCCTTGCAGCAAGAAGGTTCTGGGTTCGATTCCTGGCCCCGGTCTTTCTGCATGGAGTTTGCATGTTCTCCCTGTGCATGCGTGGGTTCTCTCTGGCTTCCTCCCACAGTCCAAAAACATGACTGGCAGGTTAATTGGCCTCTCTAAATTGTCCCTAGGTGTGAGTGTGTGTGAGCATGTTTGTTTGTCCTGTCTGTCTCCGTGTTGCCCTGCGACAGACTGGCGACCTGTCCAGGGTGACCCCGTCTCTCGCCCGAAACGATAGCTGGAAAGGCACCAACAACCCTCCTGACCCCAGTAAGGGAAAAGGGTGAAGGAAAATGGATGGATGGATCGTCTAACGCAGTGTTTCCTAACCCTGGTCGTCAAGGTCCACTGCCCTGTCCTTTTTACACTTTATCTTATTTTAATAAACCTGATTCAGCTGAGTGCAGTTCAGCAGTCAATTGAAATCACTTGGGCTGAAACAAGGAAACATCTAAAACATACAGAGCAGTGTGTCTTGAAGACTAGGAGTGGGAAACACTGATCTAATGTGTAAGGTGCACTTTAATGCACTGTGAGGTTATTGCTTTGGCCATTTACCACTGTCTGAGTCAGGGCAGAACAGGTGGGTAAAACATGACTTAACACCAGAATTCATGTTGTTTTAAAGTCCAACATGAAAGGCAATTATGCTTGATTGATTACACACCACATTTATCTCACTGCTGTCCTACTGTCAAAGGACTGTGGTCTCCTGTCACTGTGTTGGACAGAATCACTCTCAAAACATCCACTGTCACAGAGATCTGTGTGTGGGGGGGCATGTGTGTGCACATGTTGTTAACCTAAAAAAAGCCTGTGGTGTCCCAGAGGGTCAGAAAGAGTTCTGAGCATTGACAGCTGAGCTGCTGTAGAACAGCTTCACAAGCCTTGTGGAAGCAGCCTCGCTGTCCCATGGCGCATCATCCATCCAGCATGAAGAGAGGATCTGAGCTGAATACCAGGCTCCCATCAATGCCCTCTATCAGGAGCAACAGCAGCATTGTGGAAAGATGAAGGAGCAGCAGATCTTAAACTCAATTAGTCCGAGAGTTAGTGGTCCACTTTAAACCTGGAAAACAGTCATTTTTGTTTTTCAGCTGCCAGTAAATCCCACATTGACTGATCTGAGCCTGGAGTCTGTATTGACAGTTATGACAGTCATATCTGATTTTATTAAGCTGTTTTAGACACATTGATGCAGTTTATAACAGCATGTGAATGTTACTTTGGATTTGTTCTTCTCTCTTTTTATTACACAACATATTAAAAAGACTTCCTGCATCTAGATAACTTTAATTTCTAGAAAAGGTAAAAAAAAATAAAAGTGCAAAGGGAGCAGAAAATAACAAGCATGTGGCCCTACATAGATGAATGTGTGGCACACTCCAGGATTAAGTTTTTTTTTGTCGTTTCTAACACTCAAACTGTCCAGAAGAACAAGGAAGCTTTGGCTACATCATTTAATGACAGAGAAGAATCATGATTGGTTCTGAAAAATGAACTTTGACATTCATTGGGATCTACTTATTTGAGTCCTATAACAAGACAAAACGATCAAACTCAATATTTTCAGGACAAAGGTTATGGTTATTTTGGCCCATCGGAGGTAGCTGTCCTTGTTCGTTGCCATTTTGGACAGCTGAAGAGAAATTACTTCAGTAAAATCAATAGCTGTTAGATTAAAGGAACAAGAAAAATAAATAAAAAGGAAGCTGTGCAGTTTAAAACCCAAATTACAGATAACAGATAATTGAAAAGTCTCTCACAATCAGAAGCCACAGCAGCAGAGATGAGTCACACTGTGGAAGCAGAAGCAGAAATGACTGTTTTGTAGAGAGCCTTTAATTCACACAGATTTCAATATCTTCATTTCTTTGAAAAATATTGTTTGGGTCCACTGATGTAGATTCTGTCATCCAGCACATAATCCAAAATACTTAAGTATTTCAGTTCAGTTCAGTTTGCATAGCTCCAGTTCACAATAAATGTTATTTCAAGGCATAATAAAATCCATTCAATCAGCAGTAGATGATGAAGAGATGCTCATAGAGAGTAACTTGGTTTTCAGTGGCCTTCAGTCTAAGATTATTGTGGGTGTAACTGGAAGTGGCAAACTGTATGAATTCATGTTATTGTAAAAAAAACACAAAGCAAACCAAAAACACACATTTAGGTCCATATATTTTATTTTGTAGTTTTATTTTTTGGTCTTTATTATGGTTCAACCAGTAAAAGACAAGGACAAAGGTATATAAAAACATTCTCCATTTATTTTTCAAATAAAAATTGTTAACAAAAAGCTATCAAAAGCAAGAATCAAGAAATATGGGCCCAAAATATCGTAACAACAACGGCAAACCAACTCAGGATAACAGGATAACTGAGCTCACAATGAACACACAGGGATTCCTACACGAAGGCGAACCTAGACAAAACGAGGAGGGAAGATGGGGAGGCCGAGACAATCAATGAACAAACCTAAACAGCTACTTCAGACAGCACATTATGACAACGCACAAATGTGAAAACAAAAACAACCGAACACAAAAAATGTTTAACAGCTGCAGTGCTGCAAGAGAGAGGTAGATTCCCCTGGTGCAGCAGCTTGATGGTTCGCTCCTTTGCTTCACAACCAGCACAGCCTGTCCTGGGCAAATGAAGATAATTAGCAACCCAAATATACATAAAGTTGTTTATTAAACATGTGCACCCTTAATAGCAAAAACATCTTAATGCAATACGCCCGCCTCTCGCTCGGAAGGCTAGCTGGAGATAGGAACCAGCACCTGTACCCCCCAGTAGTGGGGTACAGGTGCTGGTTCTGTACCCAGCACCTGTACCCCACTACGGTGTACCCCACTGTAGTGGGGTACACCCTTGATAGACTGAGGAACTTCCACAGTCTGTTTTAAAGAACTATTAACCATGTCCACAGCTTTTGTGTGTAATATGACACATCATTACATGTGCTAATTTTTTTTTTTTTTGCATGTCTTATCGCCATGCCGAGTGATGCAAAGCAGTTTGAGCAGTTTAATTATTAGATATATTGTGAGCAGCATCTTAGTAACAGGTCAACTGATCAACCCTGGGAAAGCATCATTAACCAGGTCATTTTCAGATAATTAGGCAATTGATTGTTGGTGTGTCGCTTTAGTAAATCACTGACAAAGTAACAACATGATTTATGGACTTCATTTAATGTAATTCATTTTCTCTTTAATTATTTTCTGTCAGCCACAGAAGACACACAGTAATGCACAAGATCTGGAGTCTGTGTTGCTCTGTTGCATTAACACCATATCATCACTGTGCCAAAGGTCAAGTCAAGTCACGTTTATTTGCCCATTAGCATATTTCAACAACAAGGCAGTTCAAAGTGATTTGCACCAAGAGGTGCTGTGGTGGTGCAGGGGCAAAGCACAACCCACATATGGAGGCCTCAGTCCTCATGCCAGCAGTCGCAGGTTTGATTCCCGGCCTGGTGACATTTGCTGAATGTCTTCCCCCTCTCTCGTTTCCCCATTTCCTGTCTATCTACTTTCAAATAAAGGCCACTAGAGCCAAAAAAATCCTTTAAAAAAAAGTGATTTGCACCATAAAAACATAAAACAGTAACCAGCTATGAAACAAGTAAAAAGCACTGCATTTTGTCAAATGCCACCATATTTTAAAGTCTATTCTCTGAACTACAGGGAGCCCTTTAGAACTGAGGTGATGTGCTCTATATGCCAACAGGTTCAAGGAAGCACACAAGTCTTGGTAAAATGACTACAGCAAACACAGCTAACAAGAAAAGATGAAAATTACTTTGACTTACCAGGCTCAGTTGAAATCCTGTCTGCAATTGTTATTTGGATTAATCTGTCTATAGTCTATCAATGGTATCCCATATGGTGTCTTGGGGATGGTTATCTTAAGACAGGTTCTGTAGCTGAGTGTTTTTGAAGCTTTAATTAAACATCCAAGAGACTCAAAGTGTTTCAAGTTGCTAACATGATAACCGCAGGCCTTTATTATTCTGCAGTTTAATCATATTGCAAAATTATAAGATAAAAATAATAATAATTCACAATTTTTTTGGTACAAAACTTTATTGTTGTCAGCTAACGGCATTGTCATCTTGCATAACTAGCATCACAGTCCCATATGTCTCTTAAGTCTTCAGTGAGAAGTCTATAATAGCTCAAATTCAGTCTCAGCCTGGAGATGAAGGAATGTAGTTGGAAGGTTGCTATAAATATTCTGTACAATTCATAATGTATGCATCCTGTGACATGGAATTAATTGAATGCTAAAATATATCATTCCTACAAGCAGCCTGAAGCTTATCTGAGAGACGACTGTAATGAATCCAGCCCCTTCCATTTGCAAAGAGTGGAAAATTACAGGTTTTCAGCCCATACATCTCCACTGCTTAATTACTGCTTAACGTGTTTGTGTTTCACAGCTTTTCTTCTGCTGATTCTGAAATATTTCTGTTTTGTGAATCTGTTTGAACAGAAAGATAAATCATGTTTCATTGTGTTTCCCTTGAGATGTTACAGAATGTCTTTGTATGGTTTTGTACGTGGATTGTTGGTCAATTTGATTCCTTCCTTTATTCATGTTTTGTAATTATTGTTGGATATGATAGTGAAGAGGAATCCACCCTCATGCATCATATCTAGATGCTTCACTGTTTTTTAATACTTTATTTTTATTTGTTTCCAAACATACACACACATACAATCAAAACATGAGGGCTAGGTTGGAGCCAACATTTAGTAATTGCCTTCTTGCTTGCAGTCATAAAGGATGCTTCACTGTTGACACAAAACAAGACGTCTGTTCCCCCAACTGGTCTTATTATACTTGCATCTTTCTGCACTTTGTTTTGGTTTCTATGTTGTAATATATAGCTCAGTCTTTTCACAGATGATCTGTCTCATCTATATATATAGGTATTTTTTAATAAAACTTTCATACTACACCTTTATGTGAACCGTTGAAAGACGAATTAGCTGTGTCATCTCTGCAGGGGGCTGATATCTATCACATGAGAGTTGTAACTATTTTGTAAAAGATTTAATGAAGATAATGAAGTGAGTATGCTGACGTAGATGACATGATAGTCAATGACATCATTTCAGGAGGTCTTAAAAAAAGAGTGCAAGTCAGTCTCCTTTATAGAGGTGAAGATCTGGCACCTTATAAAGCCATAGAAACTCCTGAGTATTAATTGTCTCAGAGACAAATACAAATAATCAGAGATGATGGTTTCTCTCAAGTAACTGCAGTTTCAGTGAAGCCTCAAAATGTATTAAAGTGGATGAACTTTCAGATGAGTGCCGTCATACTATCACTAACAGACCAGTTTAGCAGACATGGCATCCCAACCATCCCGCTTACAGACAAAGGACCACAGGACACTGCAAAGGAGTTCAAAGGTTTCTGTGAAGGTTATGCTATCATACACCCCACTTGATCAGCTCACATTCATCACTAACCAAAAGCTAAACGTGCTCCATAGAAAACACTTAGCATTGCTAGAATACCACTGGAGGAGGCAGAAACAGTAAATGTTTTTTATGATGGGAAACCCTGGTTTTACAACACAGGTCCTTATATGTGACAGAGAAAAAGGAGAGGATGACAATAATAAGGGAGGCACTAACAGCTTAAACAAAATCTTAACACCTACATTAAAAAGACTTACAGCTCTATAGGAGCTGCAGCAGGCAGGATCCTTTCCTTCTTTAAACACTAATGAAATAGAAGACTGACTGAGTTTCTGAGGGAGACAGAGACATGTTTCATCAACTCCTTAAAACAACAGTAGTAAAGCCAGTTTCCATTGTCATCTTCATAATGACCTAATTCCTTTTTTTTTTTTACCAAAAGTGATTTTTTTTTTTTTTGCCCAATTCATCTTTTGGCAAAAAAGAGGTGATTTTTTTTTAGTTACCAAAATCTCTTTTGACCAAAAAAAAAGTGAATCTGACAGGTAAGTGACAATATGGGTCCTCTAATGAATGCAGTGGAGGAACCCATCAGAACCAGGAAATGATAAAGATTGCATTGAAAGTAAAACCTCTTACAGCTGCAGTAATTTCTGCTGCAGTTGAGGCTCTGGTTTTTGGGGACATTAAAGTTTGCTAGAAACTGATTAATATTATCAGAGTAAAAAGGGAACTTAGATGCATGCCTTAAGAGCTTATTTGGCTCATTAATAAAAATCATAGGTGAATCCTTCAACTCACATAATTTAAATTAAGATAATAGCCAGAAAAATACCAATTTAGCAGCTTGCTGCTGTATTGGCATCTGATTCATATGTCAGATAGACTGAACGCACTCATGTGTTTTACTTTTCTGGAGTTTTTTCCGTGTTAAAATAAACACGGAAAAAACCCAACAAGTCAAAAACTCATCAACCAACAAAAATGATCTATAGATGTAAACTGATCTATAGTTTACAACCAGAAATGAACCCATTTTACAGCATTGAGTGTTGATGTAAGTTTACAACTAAATATTTGGATGACTCAGCTAATGCAAACTTCATTTATTAGAAAATTATATTCCATGAGACGATCCCATGTAAAATTAACATAACTATCAGAAAAGCCAAAGCTCTGATCAGAAATATGTTGGTGTCACATGATAGAAAGCCAACAAATATGATGCAGCTTCATAAGATCTGCTCCTTCAAGTGGAAAGACATGAAATATTAAAACACATATTAAGTTCTGAGTAATTCACACAAGTTCTGCATGCGGATTAAAGCGCTTTATATATATTGAAATTTAAATGGATTGTTTAAACAAGAACAGTTAAATTAATGGAAGAAATCTCAGAAAATGCAGTAAAAGCTTCAGAAAAGCAGAGAAGATTAAAGCTGCAATGATTATTAGATATGTGGGATGTACATAAAGCCTTCTGCTGCAGGTCGGTGATGTAATTTTCATACGTTCCATAAATGCATTTACATTTGGCACTGAACTGTACAAAAGTGTTTTTTGATATTAACCATATAGTTTGAATATAACTCATTGTGGGTGTCTGATTGCTAAGATACCAAAGCTTAGAGGGATAAGGCACTACGTCGACACTTCTTAAAATAACACCGTATTGGATTGCTATATTTTGCCATGGCAATGAATAAGAAGACTTCATCTTAACTAAGTGTGAGATCTTTAGTGAGACCCTGCGTCCACCCACCAGTGACGGCTCTACCTGCTGGAAGGGTCCCTCCAGTCTGACTCATACACTGAATTAAGCTGAAGTTGTCTGACTTTAGTTTATATTCTAAGTGTTTAAGGACCTAATTAGCTTAACTAAGCTTTTCTGCTTGGTTTCATGTATTGTTTAAATCCAACATTTAAACATGTCTGCCTGTCCTGCAAACACTGGATGTCAAACTGAAATGCATGTTTAAGGTTTTTAAGGCAGCTCTGGCTTAATGGCAGGTGTAACTTTCTTCTTATGGAGTGAATTCAGTTCCAGCTTTCTGCACTGCCAAAGTTCTGTGATCAAAGTGACACCGAACTCCAAGTCCCTGCTGGTTGATGCTTTTGTTCACCAGAGGGAGTGAGACGAGGTGAAGTGGTTTGGTGTGACTTATCAGAATTTACTTTAGCCAAATGTCAATGCAGAGAAGCATCGTCTGCAAAATTCCCACATAAGTTTTCTGTCAAGTCAAATTTACTGGTACTGTACATTTCAGCAACTTCAAAGTACTTTACACCACAGAAACACAATCTATTAACTAATTTTGAAATAAGCAATTAAATTTTATCAAATGCCATCATCCAAATAGTCTTCAAATATACATCAAATATGTTGATCAAAGTTCCAGTCACATGGAATCAAAGAAAACTCTGAAGACATTTGATTTCAGGCTTGATCTATAGGAATTCAGTATTTCAGCATCCTTACACTTTTCTTGATTATTTAATTGCCCTTCAAGATATTTCCTACTGAATTATTGTAGCTGCTTGCGTGTCTAACTGTGAGATTATTTAATATTTGTGACGCTTTGGTTTTGTTTAAAACCATAGCAGATACCTCTTTTAACTGTTTCTGCCTCCACCACTAATGAAAAAGAAAAAATCTGAACCAAAATATCAGAACATCTGTGGACTGTGGCTTCAATTAGAACCTTTAATATCTACCAACCTATCCCTTCAGCCACATTAATCCATAACTGAGGCTGCTTTCACACCATTATTGATGTAAACAGCATCCAAGTTTTTCATTAAAAAGGACAACAGGCTCTCGCCAAAAGTTTCACACATTATTGGCAAGCAAAGCATTTACATCATGGATTAATTGCAGCTTCTTACTTTCCTAAACTAACAGAATAAAATTATTCAGGAACACACTCAGATAAAGCTTTGTGACCTAATGCTATACAAGGTCACATTGCAGTTTTCTACTATTTGGGGCGTCCCAGGACGCCATGTCAGTGGACAGCTGGTCTGGCAGGACATTTTGAAGTGTCCTGTGGAAAAGAAGTTCTTTAATGACTCAGAAGGTCAAATCAGAGGTGTTGGTGTGCTAATGCACACCGTCCAACAGAATGGACGGTCTCTTTCATTATAATATTCTGAATCTGGTCAAATGTTTTTGAAGACTCCAGCTCCAGGTCAGTGTCTGATACCCGACACACCGGCGTCCGACCCCGTCCGACCCAGGCCTGAGTGAGCTCTCTCCTGAACGAGCCAGGTGGGTTTCTCTAATCTGTCCGAGAGTTCCCCAAAAGTGATGCCTCCTCTCTGCTCTTCAGGGGCCAAACAGATTGTGCAAACGAGCTCCATCATGAACACCTGTTCTCCTGCCAAACGGTAGCCACAGAAGCCAGGAGCAGGGACAAAGAAAACTGTGAAGTTATTACTCAGCTGCAGCTTTTCTGCATTGCATAGACTCTGCTGCAGGAGACAAAAAGGTTAATGAAAGCAGTGTAAATGGCCGAGCTTAAAACATGTTACGTCATGCAAATGTTGTTCTTCCAGAGCGGAGGAAACAAACAAAGCTTAAAAAGACAAATCATTTGGGTCATTTTATTTCACAGAAGCTCTCTGAGTGGTTCTGAGTCGAAGCTCTAATTCCTCCTGAGATCAAAAAACACAAAGGTGACAAATGGCTTACACTCTTCCATTGCAAGCAAGAATTTGGTGTTTATTTGTTTGTTTGTTTTTTCATTTTTTAGTTTTGCTTCGTAGAAAATAGTTGTTAAGAAGCGGTGTTCTTATTCCTGAAACATTTAGCCCAGGAAGTGATGAGGAAAAATGATCTTTGTTCTTCACAGATCTGCAGCATATAAAATATGACCTCACTGTAGCTTCCTCTGTTTACATTCCGTTTTTAATGAAGAGATGCCAAAATATGCTTACATGCATGTCTGCATTTTTGTATTACTTTGGTAGTTTTTGTTTTTATGCACATCAGTTAGAGAGGTGTGAGGGGTTATTGTATGAGCTCCACTCCTTTGAGCTTTACATCATGTCATAATGTTATTCCCTCATCACAAACATACCTGGAGTGCTGCTTAGATTATTTCATGCTTGCTTGATCAATCCTTGAATTTCCCACAGCAACCATTCAGAGGAGGCTTAAGCGCTTTCTCTCACAAAGCTCGTCTTCAGAGCTGCAACCTGCAGCTGAGATTCCACCCCACAGAGCACCTCTCCCTCACTCAGCTCCTCCAGACTAGCAGCAGCAAAGACTTGGTGGAACTGAGCTCATCGTAGGAGCACCTTCACAACACTCCTCAGAACAGTGGAAACCGCCATAATGGATGGTTTTAACTTTCCGACACTTTGCTGAAAGCGGAGTTTCAGAAAGAAGAGGAGCTTCTTAAAGAGACACAGGCCCAATTCCAAATTGGACCTGTGTTATAAACACTTTGTTAATACTTTAGCAAAGCATTAAATTATTATGTTTCAGATATGTATCATTAAAGTAACGCAGACACTTGACTATGCTGGTAAATGCCACCATTTTGCTGAAGAATACATAACATCATGCCTTTATTTCACATACTGTGTATTTGACCTTGTCATAAAGGCATTATATGTACTTGCATATGGAAATGGATATTAAGGAATTGTGCTTAAGTCCATGCACATGCACAGCCTCATACATTTGGATGTTGTGGACCTCATGAATGAAATGCTGCAGGTCTGCATATCCATCACTAACATCCAGAACGAATGTTACTAAGTTAACCTCCCTGTTTAGTGCCAACTTGACTCTCTCTGCAGAAACCAAAACAGATTTTCATTTTCTCTCAGCATATCAACACATATGCAACATCATGGCAATATTTGTGGGTGGCATGCAACGACCTGAGGGATTCATTTAAGCAGAACCCAATTATGTTAGCTTCTGTTTTGCCTTTTGTTAGTTTCTTCTTTTTTTTTTTTTTTTTTGCTTTTGGCACTTGACAGCATTTAGCAACTTTTGCATTCCCTGATCTTGCTGAGCCTCAAGCAAAGTTTAATCTTGTTTTCCTGCTTCTGTTTTTTGACCTTGCCGACTTTCCCTCCTGACTAACACCCTGCTGGTGTTGATCCTCCACCAGGATTCTGGTCCTGGGTTACCCAGAAAACAGAGTGGTTTTGCAAAATGGTTTGAATCTGGACTTTATTTGCATTCGGCAGCACAACAAAAATGGTAGCCTCGGCTTTGATCTGTATTTTTAAAGCTCCCTGAAGTAAAAACAGGGACTTTAACAGGGAAGCAGCTGCTGCTTTCTGCTCCTGTCAGACTGCTCTGCAGGATAGACGAATCAGTGAGAGTTAGGAGGCAGCTTCAAGTGGAGAAAACTTTGAGTGAGTCCGTACTTGCTCTCTTTTTCTCCAACTTTCAACACATACATAAGCGTGCAACGTCATACACACACACGTACACGCACACGGTCACAAACAGGTATATCCACGCACACACACGCATACATATAGAGCCTTTTCCAACTGCACTCTCCTCATGTGTGAAATGAGCAAGGGTCTTATCTCTTGGAAACACACCACTGAGCCAGAGGAGAAGGGGAGAGAGGGAGACACACAGCGGGAGAGAGAGGAAAAAAGAAGGAGGCGGAGGAGAGGGAGAAAGATTGAGAAAAAGGTGGGGGAGGTGTCACGTGGTGAGCATGCTGATGACTGGAAATATGGAAGTTTGCTGCAGACTCCTGAGGTCTAAAATAAGCCATAATCAACTCTGTGTGTCTTTATGTAGCTGTTTATTAGCCTCTGCAAGGCAACATTTCATATGCAGACCTGTTCTACTGCAGAGAGGTTCACTGTTCACTGATGCTGCACTGTAGAACAGTGTTGATCCCATTGAGATTTTTCTTTTTGTCAGATTTGCAGGTTGCAGATGAGAAAAGGAATATGTCAGATGAAGATGGCATGTGGCAATACAAAGTACTCTTTATCCATCCATCCATCCATCCATCCATCCATCCATCCATCCATCCATCCATCCATCCATCCATCCGTCCATCCGTCCGTCCGTCCATCCGTCCATCCGTCCGTCCATCCGTCCATCCGTCCAGATACTCTTGCAAGACAAAATTAATTGGAAACTGTCGTAAAATAAAGTTATCTACACAGGAATGGAATAAATAACCTAAACACATAACATTTAAAAAGCAAACTTTTTTTTTTAAAAAAGCACTGAAATCTTATTTTTATTAAATGTTATTTTTTTCATGTGTGTGATTTGTAAAATTTGAAATTTTTATGATGAAATGGTCTCATATGTTGTATAATTATTTTTGTGTTTTATTAGTTGGAAGATTAGTAACCACTTCGGTGGAAACTAATGGGGATCCTAATAATAATGTTTCTGTGGATGGTGGCGTAGAAGCAAATGCTCATCTTCAGTTTCAACCAAAAAGATAATCGTTATGACCCTGAGGAGTCCCAGGAAAATATTCTGTGAACTGAAAGGACAGATGGTACCTTTCTGAAACACGGTGGTGGTGGTATGATGAACTTCAGCTTCTCTGCTGCTTCACCTGAAAGACTTGTTATCAATGGAATCATAAATTCTGCTCCCTATTGGAAAATCTTGAAGCAAAATTCAGTTCAATTCACTCTCAGCGCCACAGTATAGACCTCTTCTCAATGTTTAGTATATTCTCCACTTAAGATTTTGCCACTAAGTAATCTGTTAGTGGACTGGTTTGGGATGGAAAAGGCCTGAAAGGGATTGTTGTCCTTAACAAGGCTGAATGAACTGATGTGACAAATTGAGTGTAAATCGGCGGTTAGCTACACGGGGCAGTGAGGAGCTCAGCGCTCAGTCAGCTCAGCCTGTTGACCTTTCCTGCTTACTATCTACTCAAAATACACCAGGTTGGTTTGGAGACGTTTCTCCCTTAATAAATCAACAAAGTTTATTTGTGTAGCACATTTCAGCAACAAGGCTTTGCATCATCAAAAGCACTAAATACAAAGTCATCAACAAGTGAGACGTTACACTTTGCCAAATGCCATCATCACACATTAAAATGTTGGTTAGTGTTTCATTTATAATGGGTCAGAGGTCATTTGATACATGTGGGGCTTTAGTCTATATTTAAAGGAATTCAATGTTTCAGCAGTTTTACAATTTTCCAGCAGTTTGTTCCAGATTTGTGGTGGATAGAAGCTGAATATAACATTCAGCTTCTATCACTGAAACCATAAATGAAACCATCACTGACCGTGGCGTTCTGTTTATTCAGACATTCATTGTCTCATGCCAACTGAAACATTTCAGCTTGATAAAAACAGGTAGAAACAGGAGAAAGGGCTCAAACGTTTTACAGTACTGTAAGTAAGATCTTTTCACCTAAAGGCGAATTTGTTTTTTTACATTTCAAGAAACCACCAAAGCGTTGAAGGATCGCTCATCCGTTCTTCTTTCCATCCTGGAATTGTTGAAGCTGTAAAACCAAGAATCTGAAAGAAGAGTGTTTGAAGGAAGATCAGGCTTGGACTCAAAGCTTGGGATGAACAGAATGTGACATTACAGCTGTTCCTCGTTGTCATGGGGTGGGGACTAATGTCTGGATCTTCATCTTGCACAGAAGAGATATGATGTAGGCAAACAAATCTGTATTCGCCTGCTTCTCCTCTGCTTGACTTTATCCCTCTGGTATGGCTTCAATGGAAGAAGAAGTTCTTGTCTTTACATCAGGATAACAGAAAGGGATTTCCTGCATGCTGTCTATCCCCCTGTGAAGAAGGCTTGTCCTTCCTGAACGCTGCACACTTTAGCGGAGCTGAAAGATATTAAAATGGGTTTAAACAGACTTTAAAATGAGACAAGGCACCCTACAGAGGGCTGTAATAAGGAAAATTAAAGTGTGAGCTAGGAGAGAGGGTGCATGATGCAGCTCTGCAGAATTCAAAGGCAGAGAGGAAGGACACTGCACACAGCAGGACTTTGACTTTAAACAGATGAAGAAATAACAGTAAAGACTTTATTATTAAAAATCCCAACATGACCATGTTAATGTCTCACTGATAGCCCGGAAATTACAAAGAAAAGGAAGAAAACAGCAGTCTATTAGAAACGGTGGTTCAAAGATCAGCAAAGGAATAAAAGATAAATCTCTATTCCTTGTAATTATGGGTGCCATTAGCTTAGCAATTTTGGTTGCAAAGGGAAATTATATCACCCCTGTGTATCATATCCACATGAAGCCCGTATCCAGTGTAGGTTTTGTTCTCTCTGCATCGTTCCACAGGTCAGCGTGAGCAAAGATTTCTAAAAAAAAAAAATTAAGGAAAAGAAAGAAAAAGAGTGAAGCAAAATTTTAAGACATTAAATTATTGTAGTGCAATGATTTGTTTCCAGATGGTCGTTTTTCTGCATGATTACAAAAGTCTGCTTTACTTTTGCAGGCTTCTTATGCCACCTTGTGACCAGCATAAGGAAGTAAAGATTTTTTTCTTAGTTTCTTATGAATGTGGCTGAATGTTTGTTTTTTGTTTGTTGTTTTTTTTAGATACTGTAAAAATGTTAAGAGATTGTGTGAATTCATGAAGAGAAACTATTGCTTCCTATGTCCAATGAAGAAAATCTGCTTTCTAACAAATAAATGGCTGACTAGGTAATGAAAAATGATCCATATGGAAATATATGGATCTGCAGCAGAGAGTAGCTGGTGGTTTGCTATTCTATTAATGATATTAAGCTTTTAGCATCACAACTAGCTTTATGGTGAAGCTGCCACTGCATAGCTCTGTTGGAAGAAGGTGCTCATGATCTCAACTGCCTGCATACTGAGAATACCTTAATGGAAACACGGTAGTGGCAGCATCATGCTATCAGGAGCCTTTCTGCAGCAGGGGCAGGGAATCTGTGTTAAGTTTGGTTTCTGCCCAACACATGTACTATACAGTCAGCGCAGAATCAAGCCGGCACAATGTTTATACTCTGCTCAGGTCGTCTCTGCTAAACTCCAGGGGGCAGTATATGGCACCTATGGCAAACATATGTTTAGGCCCACAGCATGTTTAGGAGTAAACTGAGTTATTTCTGACAGCTGTGAAATGTTTGTGCAGCAATAGTCCTCAGTCAGAGGCTTTTTGAAATTCACTGCAAGACTGACTGTAGTCAGAGATCCTTCATTCTCATTTACCACTCACCCCACCCCAAACACTCTCTGTCCCCCTCCTTCAATTACAACATCACACCCATACAGAAAAGAGATGAATGCTCTGAATTCTTTCATTTGGTTGTGATGGTCTGTTGAAAAAATGTCCCTTTTAAAGGGGATTTAACATTCATAATGCCCCCCGCCCCTAGGAATGAGTGTGGAGTCAGAACACACTCACCATGGCATGACCGCCCAGGATTAAGTGGTAGGGGCAAAGGATGAAATGTGATTTGGCCGATGGCATTTTATCCCTTTACTATGCTGCAGCCCAACTAGCAGCATCAGCCACACACTGCTGGAATCTAACAAGAGCCCCTTTTTATTAGATTATGGAACCTTTTATGAAATTCTGAAGAATGCAGTCAGTTCCTGAAGCTGGTGGACAGCAGTAAACAACTTCTTATCAGAAAACGATGACTCACAATATGTTTCTGCTGTTTTTTCACCTTGCCAGCTCCTGCATAGCAGCACTAATAAAGCTAATGTCATGTTCTCCCCACTAAGTGGGGGAAACGGTCCACTCCAGACTGCTGGTGCTGTGGTTCTAAGATGAGATGTTTTAAAATAAAAGAAAGTTTATAAAAATGAAATAATATGAATTAAAATAAAATAAAAACAAGTAAATACACAAAAGTGTTTTAACATTAGAGGGTACTGCACGTTAATTAGTATTGACTTTCCTGTGTCAGCTGGCATTGAACAGTTAACATTGTTCAATGTTAACTGTTGTTTTCCAATCGGGTTGGGCAAATTTGGACTTCTTTACAGACTAAAAAGAACATTTAGGTCCATGACAGAGACAGGATAGGAAAGTCAAATCATTTGCTTGGCTTTGACTAGATCAGTGTTTTTGTTGCCTTTGCTAGAGACGAGAAGAAGAGAGGATAAAAGTAAACAGCTGAATCGAGATTCAGTGTACAGCAGATGGAGCAATATATCAGAAGAAACCTTTTCTTTGGTCGTCTCTACAAAGTTTCTCACTATGAAAGTCTATTATATTTAGCTCTAATAAAGGATCCTATATAATAATGAGTCTCTATCCTTCAGTTACAAATCCTTCCACTGTTCTATATTTATTTGTGCCAGTGTCTACATTTTTGCAAACCAAAGCTTCTTTATCAGACATCAGTCTGCAGCTTCTTCCTCTTTCACCCGTCAGTGTTTAGTTAATTTTCTTTTAAAATCTCCATGGAGATCAAATCAGAAGCATTTTATTCCCTCACATCCAAAAAATACATCACATCACTATATAAAGTACAGTATAGTTCCTCTGCAGAGGTTTCTCCATCTTCTTGTGAAAATGTGCAAAAGTGACAGACTTTACGTACTTAAACATAAGTACGTGTGTTTAAGTACAATCTGTCAGCAAAAACTCCCTGCTGACAGATTGATATTAGATGCAATAAACACTGCCACCTTCTGGTCAATTAATGTTTTCACTTGATTTTGGCTTTAGTATTTTGGCTTCAGTGGTAAAGCTGGTAAAGGTATTCTAAATTGATCAGGATCTGACTTTTAAAGCAGTTATTCTAGTTTAGAACTAAATAAATATGCAAATGATTGTCTATCTTCATAAATGTTCAAATTAAAATTATCTTTACATACATTTTCAAAAGATCAAATAAAATAAATTCCACAGTCTAATATTACTTCTGGGGGCCCACTGGCTAAAAGGGCCAGGTAGGAATCCTTCTCCAGCATGACAGCGTCCCTCACCAGAGGTGTCCATCAACAACAGGCACTGACAGCCTTGTGGCCACAGCTCTGATAAAAGAAAATGTGGAATAGCGTCTGTAATATTGTTATTGAGGTATCTAAAGAATATAATCATGATATAACTTTTTGGCAACATCACCTTAACCCTAGTGACAGCTGTGAAAGTCTGTGATTTCCTCTATGATCACCACTAACAGATAAGACAAGATTCTCTACATGTCTGTGGACTTCACATGTCCAGAAATAATGTATATGATATGTTTAACTTGTGAGCTGAGCTACAGAAATACACATCTTTTCATAAATACTCTAATTTATTGAAAATGACTTAGTTAAGGACTGCTAGACTGATGCAGGTCATCCCTGAAATTCTGATATATAGAATCACAAATCTAAATCTAAACTGTCACAGAGAGTAAAGACAATAAAAACATGCTTCATCTGCAGCATTGTTACATTACAGATGTGTTAAAATGATATATAAAATGTACATTTATTGATACTGTATTAGCATTCAGCAAAAACTTTTAAATTTAATATTTTAAGTACTTTTAAAAGCCAGCACTTTCTTGCTTTCACAATGAAGATGTTTTTTTTGTTTTTTTTTTTCAGATGCTCTTTGCCTACTTATCTTTTCTAAAAATATCGATAGACTTTGCCACCCTGATACGGACAAAAATGAAATTTTGGCCTCTGGCCCATGGACTAATAGGGGGGAAATGTGACCAACTATATAAAACACTTTTAAATTTAATTATATACATGTTATGAATTGGGAGATATTTTGACAGATTCAAAGAACCAATAAATGTTTAAGATTCTTCCCTGAGGAGAAGAAGAATCCTGAATTATTATTCCTGAATTTCAAAATTATGGGAAAAAAGCAAGGGGAAAAAAAAAAGAAAAAAGAAATCCCAACTTACTTTCTCGAGATCCTGACTTTTTTTCTCGAAATCCCATGAAGTGAAAAAAAAAGTCGGGAACTCGAGATATCCAGAAAGTTTCTCGAGATCCCTTAGGGGTCTCCGTACCCCAGGGGGCTCCGTAGAAGGCTGAACGCACCAATCCGCCACACGGTGCTGAAGTTGGACTCTGATTCAACGCTTATTATTCAGGAAAAATTCTCTTGAGCTTTAAGGTCATTTAGATTTCTTTAACTATTCTCTACTTGAAAATCAGGCATGTACATAGGGGGGGCAGAGGGGTGGGGCATTGAACCTCTGCCCTTTAATCCTTGATGCCCCTAGTGCCCTTTTCGAGGTTTTTTTTTATTTTATTTATTTTTACCTGTATGTCAGAAGGCCCCTCAGCAATAATATTTAGCTAAATATAATAATTTAGCAAAATAAACAAGTCTGGCTGCCCTCAGTCTAATAATGACTCAGTTCTTCTGCCTCCATGTTGTTCAGACACCGGGTCCATGGTGAGGTGTGGGGGGGAGGGTCTATACCCTCTAACTATCATATTATGGGCAAGAATATTTTTTCATGTTCACTCTGCTTCTCCTTAACATTACTACCAGGCGGGTTAAAGTAATTGCTGACGGGATCTGGTCTGGAGGTGAGGGGCTGTTAATAGAAGTTATTGCAGAACCTCAAATGTTAAAGGAAGATTCGGCCCATAGCAATTGGAGTTCACAAAATAAACATCACTGAAAATACTGTAGCAATAATTAGAACCGCAGCATAAAGCCAAACATGCCACAATTAAATGAATCAAAATGTCCCCAAAGTATCAGCGGACTGACATAGGGGCCACCAGGGGATTCCAGGTAGATTCAAGGTAGATTCCAGAGATGCGCATCGCAGCAGCTGTTCATGCAGGGCCAGCCAAAGAGCCTTAGACAGAACCTCCCCGCCTCCCAAAGCCCTTCTTAATAAGAACCTAAGCATCACTAACATGTTTAAATATAGACGAGGTGAAGTCTGTGAGAGGAAGACCAGGCCGAGTTTAAAATCAATCACTGATTATTGGTTATTTGCTGTGATGCATTTGTGAACAACCCCAGTTCAAACACAAAGATTACACCCTATTGTAGCCATGGTAACACAACAATCAAACTATCAAGATGATTCTTTCAAATTTTACAAGGTAAACTTCCTAATTAAATCCTAAATGCATTTTTTTTCTCAGCGTAATGCATTAAATCAAATTGTATAACATTGACATTCTCTATAAATGAATGCTACAGGTTTAGATCTGTGTTACAATTCAACCATTTCTGAGGGCCCCTGAATGTCTGGAGGGCCTTACCAGCAGCTACTGAGTTTTCTTTGCCTTGATGTCTGACAATTCCAGATCTCTCAGAGGTGCTAACATCAAAAAATTATATAGAGCTAACCCCTTTGATCTTCTTTAATCTATAAAGCAGTCTGGTCTGTCTAACAGAAACAGTTTCAGATCAACACAGCCTACATTTGCTTTGCATTGTCCCACGTGATGGCAATGATATAGTAGGATCCAGTTAAATTCTTGATTAATATGGGTTGTTGCTATGTTGTTGTATGGTGTTTTAAGATCTTGTTCAATGTGCCCTTTTTGAACATTGGAAAGCCTCTCTGGACTCCTTAAAAGTATAAAATATAACCTATACACTGTTAACAAATGACTGTGTTGCTTAATGTACAGACAAAATCATCCTGAAATATGTACATGCAACCAAACCGACACGTCTGATCCGTGATCCAAGCATATAAAAGTACAAAGACTGGTGAGATGGTGTGAAAGCAACAAACTCTCTGCTTTTCAGATTGGTAGAACAATGGAGATTATTTTGGACAAGACGAGACTTCACTTTAGTCAGAGACCTGCAGTAGAATGGACCAAAAGTTTGCCCCAAATCAAAACATCCTAGCTATACTCTCCAAATGCCATATTTGGTTTTAACTTTCTGACCCACATACAGAATCTACAGAGTCCAAGTTGAGGAATTGGTTTTATTTTCAAAATAAGCAACAATTGATGGATCTTCTTGGTCTTTCTGGGGAGTGATAAGTGTCACGTAATCGGTGGCGCTTCGAACAGTTCAGCGGGAAGAGTGGGGGATTGGGGAGCAGGGTCCTGTGTGGAGAATGATTGAAGGTAATTCCTGAGACAAGTGTGAGGAAGTTGGCGACACAGGGAGCCAGTTGTCTGATGGAGCGGAGTGGAGAAGAGGGGAACGGCAGAGCAGGGAGGCAGGTAACTCGCAGGTAGGATCCACAGGGGGGGGCACGGACCTCCCTGGCGCTCAGGCCCATCTAGTCACCAGCCGATGGATCCTCAGTCCATTCCTCCAGCCCATCTCCACCATCCAGCCTCCGCTCCACCTCCAGTCCTCCAATCCTCCGCTCCTCCTCCAGTCCTCCGCTCCTCTAAGTCTTCTGCTTCTCCAGTCCTCCAATTATCTGTTCCTCCTCCAGTCCTCGTGCAACACATGCAACACAACAAACCAAAATATTAACCCAAATTAGATCTAATAGGAAAAGAAAATTACTTTAAAATATAACAATCCAAACAACAATAAGAAACATGAAATTAACTCAAAAAAGGAAAACAAGGCCACATTACCACAAATATATATTCTAGATATACTGGATACAGTCTTCTGATGCTTCTTAAATGTAGTGAAATATTACAGTTAGCTCCCTTAGAGAGTTTTTACTGTTTATAGTGCCTTTTTGGTTCTGCCAACTCAGCCTCAAGCCCTAGATAACTGAAGAATTTTGAATTTTGGCTGAAGAAGCTAAAAAGTCAATATTTGAATTGCAGCTGTGTCAGATGATTATTGAGAGTGTATTACTAACCAAAGAAAAAGGCCTAAAAATTCCATTTTAAAAGATTAGGCAAAAGGCAAATTCTTGACAATATTTCCGTTTAAAGCACAACACAATGAAAACAGTGGGGGAAATGTATTTTTGTATTCTTAAAAGATACAGTTTTCAAAATTGCTGTAAGTGCCAACCATTTTTGCAGTGAGATACCCTTTATAAATGAGCAGCTGCTGCCAAGACCTGTTGCTGTACAAGCAAATTTCGCAAGAGCTTTCAAAGTCAAGATGCATTTTATCTCACTTTGAAAAATGTCCACACTGAACTACAGCAAAGGCTTTCAAGTACCACCGCAGCTTTAGCCGAACATAACATTTCCTAGCAGCAAGACATCTTTATGGTTTGAGTTCTACACATCGGCTGCATCTAATTCAGCATTTATGATGTGTCAAACAAGCATTAGATAGAAGTTATTCTAATACCTGAGTCCATCCATTTTGCTTGCATAAACCAAAGCCTGTTACTTAACTGCAACAGTTGAATGCCACATTCTTCCAGAGAACATTAATGCTTAATTTGAACTGAATGTTTTTTACGAGGGCTGCACAGTGGCACAGTTGGTAGAGCTGTTGCCTTGCAGCAAGAAAGTTCTGGGTTTTGATTCCTGGTCTTTCGGTATGGAGTTTGCATGTTCTCTCTGTGCATGCGTGGGTTCTCTCTGGGTACTCCGGCTTCCTCCCACAGTCCAAAAATATTACTCAGGTTAATTGGTCTCTCTAAATTCTCCATAGGGGTGAGTGTGTGTGTGTGCACAGTTGTTTGTCCTCTGTTGTTTGTCTGTCTCTGTGTTGCCTTTCTGTTTCTGCATGTGGGTCAGAAAATTTGATCCAAACATGACAATCTGAAATATTAGTAAACTGGTCACGTGAAATTTTACCTTTTTATCTTGTTTTTACTCCGCACAATCCTTCTTCTATTTTTTACCAACTTTGCGGCACACAGGAAACCTGAGATTGGAAGTTACTCAACATGTCGTTGCTAGGTAACCAAAGAAAAAGTGAGTTCGAGCTACTAAAGCTATATGAAACAATATATTGTATTTGGAAACATATATTTCCTGGTTTATTGTGTGACAAGACTTATTTTTTTCATGACGAAAAGCCGAGATCCCGACTTTTTTTTTCTCCAGATCCGGAAAAAAATATCGATATCTCGAGAAAAAAAGTCGAGACGGTACCGAGCCCTTAAGAGGGCTCCGTAAGTTTCTCCATGTGGGTCAGAAAATTGGATCCAAACATGACAATCTGAAATATTAGTAAACTAGAGGGGTGAATTTTTACCTTTTTATCCTCTTTTTACTCTGCACAATCCTTCTTCTATTTTTTACCAGCTTTGCGGCACACTGGAAACCTGAGATTGGAAGTTACTCAACATGTCGTTGGTAGGCAACCAAATAAGACTAAGTTGCTAGGTAACCAAAGAAAAAGTGATTTTCAGCTACTAGAGTCTTCCCTGTGCCTACATCTCCCAGAAGGCTGTGAGGTTTTGGATCTGAGTTAAAAAGCAACATTAAACCTGTTGGGGAAAATATACAACATTTGCTTTGCATTGTCCCCGCATGATGACAATGATATAGTAGGATCCAATTAAATTCTTGATTAATATGCGTTGTTGCTATGCTGTTGTATGGTGTTTTAAGATCTTGTTCAATGTGTCCTTTTTTATCTTTGAGCCCCTACGCCACTAAAGGTCTCTGCACGGCCCTGTTGAAAGTGTTAAATTTATTGGACTGGTCAAACACTGGCTAAACTATTTTACATAATTTTCTAAAAGCACAGTTTTCAATCCAAAACAATTATTTTAGAAACACAAAAAATAGTTGTGTTTTTTTTGTGTGTGTGTATGTTTCTAAACACAAGACATTTTTTGAAATGTAACAATGTTTTGTTAAATTTCCAAATAACAAAACAAAATAAATACAAGTTTGAACCCAACAGCAATAAAATAATTTATTGTTGTTGGGTATTATACATAGAAATAATTGTTATTTATGTGTATTTTGTATCAAACAACATTAAACAAGGTCATAGAAAAATAAACCTAGCTTTGACTAATCAGTGTTCAGGATGAAGTTAAAAACCATCAGTCTTTATATACAAAGGTGTTTACCAAACCAAATGAACTGCGGTTGAGTTATATTGAAAGTTATTATATGTGGATTAGGCGTAATGCTGAAAAGCGGTGAAATGTCCCTTTGCTCTAACGCAGAATCGGAAGCTAACCGTGTGGTCAATTCAGGAAGTGACGTAGTCCAAGTAAACAGAAGCAGCAAAGACGACCAGCAGTCGTTCACTGTCAACAAGCGGATAGCCAAGTGTTTTAAACGCGGCTCCTGTGTCCAGTTGTCTTGTTATTTCCGTTCATTATGTCCATGTTACTGCCGGGCAGAGCTATGACCTTTTCGGTGTTGTCTCTTGTTGGGCTGCTCCTTGTTAGCTTTGTTAGCCAGGGCAAATGCCAAACTACTGCACCGCCAACACCCCGTAAGTTCCGACATTTTCTTTCTAAAGTTTGCTTTTACGTGCTGAATTTTCATTGCATGTTTATGAAAGCTACTTAAGTTTGGTGACGTTTCACAGCAAATTAACTTTAGATATTTAGCTGAATATTGAAGCTGCGCCACAGCTAAATGGCGTATCACACACACACATTGGTAGACTGTTTCTCAAAAAGGTATTCTGTTTGGTCTAAAACTGCGTTTGGTGCTTTAGCTCTATTACTTGCTGTTTTTCCTCCAAAAGCTTTCAGGTGACTCGGTGACCTTGTGCTCTTTGAAGGATTACTATTCCTCTCATTTACCTTAACTTCACATTCTTCACTCCGGGTTGTAACTAAATAGTTAAACATTTTAGGATTTCTTTTTGAAAGTCATACTTAAAGTTATTTTTTGATGAAATACTGCGTTTTTCTGACGTATGCTGCCTGCAGATGTGGCCAAATTTGCCGTCTGTCCCACATTGTGGGATTTTCCAGTAACTGTGTTTATGAATTTATAATGCATTCCTCATCCCTTCCACTTCTGTAGATATGAAGATCATGAAAAAAAATATACGCGGCTTAGATAAAGGAATTGTAATACTTAACCTTGTTATTGTCCTT
This sequence comes from Phalloptychus januarius, assembly GCA_902982915.1. Classification (NCBI taxonomy): domain Eukaryota; kingdom Metazoa; phylum Chordata; class Actinopteri; order Cyprinodontiformes; family Poeciliidae; genus Phalloptychus; species Phalloptychus januarius. The sequence continues at coordinate 18,044,490 of CADWAE010000481.1, forward strand.
TCTGACACCGGAACAATAATATCAGCTCATGTTCATATGGAACCAACCGGGTCAAAGTCTTTGTCAGGAATATTCTTCTGTGCCGCAGTTCGAATGATTCCTTCTGATTAGATTAACACTGTGTTGGCAGGTTTTAGTACAATTGCAATTTACTATCTTAGTTTTATTGCTATTTTATTGTTTTAACCTGAATAAATGTTTTCTTCTTTTAGCTTTTTCAGCACATTTCAGCTGATCCCTTCAATTTTTAGAATTCACTCTGAATATTTGCTGTAAATGAAATTGTTCTCATCAAGTTTATTTTTCATCTCTTTTCAGGATGTTCCATCAACAAGAACTGTGACAGCTGCGTTCCTCATGCTAAAGTGGGTGAAAAGTGTTTATAGCTGCTGTAAATCCAGACCTTTGCCCGCATAATTTTTCCACTTCTGTCATAAATGACGGTTTTACTGCCTTTAGATCTTTCTTTTAAAATAATACCTTATCCTTGATGGTTTCGTTAGCATGGAATATTTTAAATATGTTTTCTGGATTTATTGCAAGTTTGGGTTTTCACTACTAATAACGATGCTGAATTTTTTTTCTTACAATATTTCAATAAAACATGTTTGCTTAGTCATATAATCATCATGTTGTCATAGTAACATTTCCTTGTGAAGAGCTTTCATCAGTATATTTGTTTGCATTTTATTGCTTCACCACTCTGGTGTGTCATGTCCCTCTCAGGCATCTCTGGTGTATCTGAATATTTCTCTTATGTTTATAGAAGATAACATAGAAGATTAATAACCCAGAATAACCTCCTGCTGGTTAACAGCTCTTTATTGTTTTAACATAACGCAGCAGACAGTAATAAATTCATCTTCTGTGTCTAATGTTTTCATGTTGTCTCCATAGTGTCTCTGGTGTTTTGCCACCAACAACTGCACAGATTACCCCGTGACCTGGCTGTTGCCCCCGGCGTCGCTGTGCCCGCTGTCCCAGGCCCGGTGGGGTGTGTGCTGGTGTGAGTAGGTCTTGTTACTCTCTCTGTTTGCTTTTGACTTTCAGAGAAACTCGGGCTGCCTTCTCTAGGAAAAGGAAGTTGCTCTTCTAGTTTGATAAGAGCAACTTATCAAACTAGTTGATAAGTTTGATACGATAAATTACTTATTTCAATTACCTTAAATAAGTAATTTAAGGTGGAATTACTTATGGCCATGATTTAAACATATAACCAAACAAAACCCACCCTGACATGTGAAACCTTAAATGCTTTCTAAATAGACATGTCTGTTGAAAAGAGACAAATTTAAGGTTTCCCTTCTTTGTTTTTGTTTCCGGGCCCCAACAGTTGAGTGACATGTTTCAGTCAGAACTTTCTCTTCCTCTAACTGCGAACTGTTTCACTGTGTCTGACATATCTGCTGGCTCTATATCTCTGCACTCTACATGCTTCCTCTTTATTTCTTTTTAAAAGTCCAACCCAGCTGCTTTACAGTTGTAAGTTGAAACTGGGTGCAGATCGGGGGTTCCCCGTGTTCACTGACCTGAAGAGAGAAACTTCATCAGTTAAATGTTGAAAACCATTTCCAACATTTAACTGATGTTGGAAATCAGTTAAATGATTTCCAACATCATTTATTTCATTTATTCATTTATTGTTTATTTCTGAGTCTATTTAAGGACGCTCCACAATGGCACGATTTGTTTCAGTCTAATGTTGACTTTGTGTTTTCTGTAGTCTTGTGTTCAGCCTCTGGTTAGGCTGCGGGGTTGGGGGGCAATATGGAGCAGTTACAGTCTCCACCTGATCGGAGGCCCTTCTGAACTCTGTGTTTCACTGGAAACTGAAACTTACAATTTCACTTTAGTGGGTAAAACCTGCAGTGTTATAGATAAACCAGCAGGTGGAGCTGCAGCCAAACGTGTTGAGTGTCCTGCAGGATGTTTCTTGCTGAACCTTAAGGAGCTTTTGAACAGAAAAATGTTTGATGTGATTTTTTTTTGTGTGTGTGTGTGTCTCAGTGAACTTTGAAGCGCTGATCATCGCCTTGGCAGTGGTGGCCGGAACCATCCTGATCAGCATCAGCGTCTGCTGTTGCTGCTGCTGCTGCAGGAGCCGACGCTCACGGTGAGGTCACATGACTGCATCATACTGTAACATCACAGCAAGTCAAGGTTCAAGCCTTATTGTGTCAAAATAAGGCAAACTGGTCACTGCAACAAGACCAACTTTTGACGTCGTTCCTTGTTTTTTCACATAAACCAAGCCGGAGATATAATAAATAATAATTAAAGTTTATTCTCAACAAACTAATCCTAACACACATTATCTGTACAATTACTCCAACAGAAAGAGATTATCATTTTAAGCCAGTATGTTTTGATATAGCAGGATAGTGAAGACATTAAATGTTGATCATTTCATAAAGATGAATATCTGTATGGTTGAGTTTTGACATTTCTGATTGACGACTCACCAACACCAGCATGGTTTTACTGTCAACCATGTGAGGCTGTGGGTCAGTTTCTAACACTTTGCCCCAAATACCACTATCTTATCCCCTGGTCCCATGCTAAACATTCCTATTTACATGTTTTTTTGCAGATGCTGCTGGATTGTTTGCTACTTTCTCGTTGCTTTAATTAAGCACATAGAAGGATGATCATACAGTAATTAGCTATATTTTTCCCTCTGCTAGAAATAACTTTCTGCCCCTCCATCCTCTCAACTCCCCAAAAAATGAGCATCAAGTATTTTTCATGGAGTCCGGATGGAGATCAATGTTTTGGTTTCATGACAAGGAAGAAGCTCCTACATTCAGTCTGACAAGGTTGAGGCATTCATGAATCTGCAAGAACTGAACTGAATTTTGGCTTTTGAGTGTGTATATGTGTGTGTGTGTGTGTGTGAGTGTGTGTGGTGCTCAGTCATTGTGCTGCAGTGAAATCAAACCATCCCATCAGTCAGTCAGCTGTCTGCCAGCCTGTCAGTCACTGACAGAACTGTTGGTGGGAATCAAACCTTCCTGGAACTTCACGGTTTCACTTCTGCTTCACTTAGATTTTACTTTTACATTTCAATGTGTTCGGCATCAGTAACGGTGTAATAATGAAGTTTCTGAACCTTCTTCTTGTTTTGCATTAGAATAAAGCGAGTGAAACTACCCATATAGCTCCAGTAAACTGAAGGTTTTTCGTTATTTGCTGAGCTGTGATGTGCAGTGACTCTCATGTTTCTTTTATGTGAAGGCCTGACAGAGATGAGGAGAGATTCGCCAGGAGGAGGGAGGAGATCAGACAGCGCGCTGAGGAGCGGTAAGAACTTCCCTCCAGGCCTCTGTAGAAACATCCGGAGCACATCAGAACATTCTTCATGTGACAGCTGTCCTGGACCTGTCAGAACTGATGCAGGGTCAGATCAGTGCTTTTTAGCAGAAACTTGAACAATGTCTCAGTTCAGAACTTACAGAGAGCTTAGTGTGGTCCCTCCATCTCTTCCTTCGCTCATTCCTTCCCTCCCTCCAACATGTTCTAATTTAAACATAATATTTAAGGGTAGAGAACTGAGAATTCTGAAAATCAAAGGCTATATTTTTTTCATGAGAGGAGCACAGAAACCCCATAAAACTCATTAAGAGATTAAATCATTTGTTTATGCAATAAGTTTTGAATTCCCAAGAATATCTTCAAACACAAAGACGTTATTGTAGAAGTGTTAGGTGCTGCTGCCTTATGTAACTCCAGGTTTCCAGTGGCAGAGCAGAGAGTCTGTTGCAGAGCGGATGAATCTCAATAAGAGTGTGTTTTTCACCACAATATTATTTCTACCAGCTGCAGGTAAAACTGAGAGCTCCACATTTGTTTTTTTAATATTTAAGCTTTAAAAAGGATGCAGAACTTCAGTCGTGTTCGGACCACATGTAGACCAGGCAGCATCCAGTAGAACCGGTTCTATATTCTATGTTCAGGAACCAGCAGCTGGTGTCTGGCTCCAACCAGCCCCAGTGGAGTTCAGTGTTCCTCCAGTTGGTTTGTTTAGTGTCAGCAGCTGCTGCTAGTCTTGTGCTCAGAACCAGAGGACTGCTTCCTGTCCAGGGCTGTCCTCTGTTAGAGCAGACGCGCTGAGGGACGGAGGAGTTAGTTTTACTCTGGACTGCAAGAGCAAGAGCAGAAATTGGTCATACTTCACAACAACTCAAGTCTTAGTAGATCTTCCCGCAGCAACTAATTATTAAAGTTTTGTTGCCCTGGGAGTCCAACGTCTCTGCTGTGGATCAGGTCTTGGGCTTTAAAGAGATAGTGCTGTAATCAGCAGATCACATCTCCAGATGACCTGTGGAGACAGAGGTCATGCTCTGAAGGAACCAGGACTTCTGACACACTGCTGCTTCCTGGACTCCGTCAAGCTGCAGCCACTTCCACGCAGAGCTCTGATGCTGCTGCTCAGCTCACTATTACCTCCTTCTGTCAACCAGTGACGGGTGGAACACCAGACCACCTCAGATGTGACTGGTCCAGCTCCAGTCTGCTCCTCTTCCTGTTTGAAGTTTAGTTCAGTTCACTTCAGAAAAACTTTATTAATCCAGAGGGAAATTAAATATGATTGTATCTCAGGCAAGTTTTTTCAGAGAGTCCTAGATGCTGCTGGCTGTGGCCAGGAAGACTCTGCTGTAACAGTCTGTGTTACAGCAAGACCGAAGAAGCCTCTGACTGAAGAACCTGAGGACGCTCAGGGCTGTTCTTGATGTTCTTCAGTTTCCTTCCATCCCTCTTTCTAAAACCACAACAGCTGTCAGAATAACATCGATGACCTCAGAGGAACCTGCGTCTGCTTAGAATTTTATAAACAAACTAAAAGCAAACCTGTGAAGGAGGAAATGGTTGGTTCAGGACTAAAAACTGACTGGTGCACATGTCAGGCAGGTTTGACTTTGTTTAATCAATTTGTAGGCAAATTGCAAACTCTAGAATTGCACCACTCACGGTGGTGGCAGCATTTAGTTTCTCTTTGGAATAAATAAAATATTTCTGAACTGAATTGAAATTAAACCCAAACAGAGTTCACTTTTATAAAATTATTTTTATAGAACATACTTCCAACAGTCAAGGCAGACTGTTCTGACCCATTTTTGTAGAGAATGTGTGTTAACTGTTGACCATCGATCATCCTCAGACTGCAAACCTGACAAGACGCTCAGACTTTAGCATAAGGAAGGAACTTCAGTTACACAAGCTGGAGCTGAGGTCTGGATCAGACTTTGATTGTGTTCTTCCCTCTACCTCTGCTTTCACTTCCAGCTTGTTGAAGGAAGCCATGTTTATGTGGCAGAAGTGCCAGGGCTCAATTCCTGTCTGTCAACGCGCCAAGTTTATAGAAAACATTATTTCAATTCTTAACTGAGTGTACAGATGTGGCAGCGCTTTATTCCTCCAGGCTTTGGCCCAGTCAGTACAAACAGATGCAACAGAAACCAGTTCAGATTTAGTCAGACATGATTGGTTGAGTCTGGCCTGACGATCAGGATGACCTTTCTGTTTTCTTTGGTTTCTCCTACAGGAAGGTGGAGAGACAGTCAAGACACGATGAGATCCGGAGAAAGTATGGTGAGTATGAATGTATTAATGTTGCACATTTCCCCACTAGCAAAGAACAGAGAGCTCTGTCATTTCCATGGTAGCCACAGATCAAACCAGACATTTACATACGCTGAATATAGTGTCTGAAGTTAAATCAGACCAAACATTTCTTGCTTCAGCTTAGTTCAAATGACCAAAATCTTTTCTGTATGTTAAATGCCAGAAAACATGGAGATAAAATTTTTTAATCAGTGGTCCCTTTGGGCCCCTGTAACATGTGCATGTATGTGTGGTCATATAGAATCTGAGGTGATTATGCCCAAAAGGAAATAATGTCTAAATGTGTGTTCATTCAGTGTCTAACTGAAATACAGTTAAGAGGTGAGAGCACATGAATTATATACATCAGATCAATATATTGATCCGTTTGGATTAGATGGGTGTAAAAACGCTTGTCCTCAGTGAGAGCCGAGTGTGTGTGCACTAAGACAGGAGAGTGACTGATGTCCAGGCTGTCTGGACTCCTGCCTTCATCACTAGAAGTCAGTCCGGAGAGGAGGACACTTCCTGTGTCCCACCATTTCATTCTCAGTTTGTACAGATTATTACAGGGATTATCAGACTGATGCAGAATGTAGGTAGAATGTGTAGAATTCTACCTACATGTAGACCTACATTCTGCATGTGTGAAGTGGCTCAGCTAATGCAGCATTAGTCCCATTAACAGTCCAGTCACGTTTGGTCACATGACAGTCACAAGCTTCAGTATGATTTACTTACTGCTTTTTTTGACAAATCGGCGCAACGTTTTGGGAGATTATGAAGGTTTCAGGTTTTTAGCATTTTTTTCCCCCGAGCAGTTTAAAGTCTGAAAAGTGTGGAGTGCATTTTATTCACTGACATTACAGCTGCAACTCTTTTATAGTAATATGAACAAAACTATCCTAAAGCTGCAGTGATGTTCGGTAGACTCCTCTGTGAGGTCGTACCAGTCCCCTGCTGCTGCTCCTTCTGTCACTCTTTCACTAATTCATATCATAGTTGAAATCCACAAATACTTGAGAACCTCTTAAAACCGCCTTTTAGTAGTTCAAATACCAAATCTAACCTTACTAATGGATTAGTAAGCACAGTTTCCCTCATCTCTGCTCTCAGATATACAACCAATCAGCACCAAGGAAAATAAATGCAGATCCTGGATTGGCTGCCAGCCAACAGTGTGTCAAGTAGCTTTGTGTCTCTGCATTTCAGATTCATCAAAAAATACACTGCTGTTCCATATCAAACCTAAATGTTTGAGATCCAATGGATCAGTTCTAGTAGAAATAATGTAACCTGATGAAACAATTAAATATTGAAATAACTGTATATTTATAGCTGTAGTTCAGCAGAGCTGTGTCCAGCAAAACTCCATTCCATGTGTCTACACTGACGAAGCCTTCCTCAGAGACGAGGTAGGAACATGTATCAGAAGTTGACCTGATTTGACCTCTGCTGTTGTTCTCCTGTCTCTGTGCAGGCCTGATGGGCGACTCGGACCACCCATACAGCAAGTTTGAGAACGAGTGAAGCAGCTGAGCTGGAGGACTGAGCAGCTCTCATTTTTTCACTTTTAGCTTGAATCTTTGCCTTTTTGTCTCCTGATGCTGACACTGCAGACAACAGCTGGACACGCCCACCCAGATCCGCTCCCAGCATCTACGTCCTCCTGTTCAACAAACACCAACATGACTGACTGACTGATTGGAAGGACTCTGTTTAGTCTTGGATGAATGTGAAGCTTGTTTTTAATTTTTTTCCTAATTTCATGTGTTCAGAAATGTTCCCTCTTTTTAGATATCCTACTTTCACATTAGTCTTTTTGCACTTTGTTCTTGGACAAAATTTATAAATTACACAATTATGATTGCATCATTGGCGTGTTCACATAAAGAAAGGTTGTGTAAAAAAAAAAAAAAGTGTTTTGTATTTTTTTTTTTTTTGTGACTAGTTAGCACAGTCTGACCTTCTGCTGACCTTCTCCTGCCCTCTGACCTGGCCACCTCTCAGTACATCCATAAGCATCATCCAGATCAATTCTGCTTCAATTCCAAAGCGTTAAATTACGATCTCAAATTTCTTGTAAGTCATATTTGGCATTTTCATATATGACATTTTTATAATAACTCAAGTTAACATAGGTACTTCATTATTCTATAAAGTGGCAATATGTGCTTGGAAAACACATAATAGTGCCCCTTTACATCCTGACATTGTTAATGAAACTTGTATTTGTTTGATCTTCAGCCATTTATATGGTGTGATTTTGTAACGTGGGCCTCAGCTCCTGGCAGACAAACAGCAGGTATCCCCACAGGACGGCCAAAACCCTGGGATGGAGGCAGGTCTGCAGTAGAACACAGAAGCATCAGGCCACAGCAGACCACTAATATCCCCAACCCAGCAATAAGAAGGGAGAGACCCCCTGGTCCCAACCTGCTGGGCAGGCATTAAGCTACCATGGCGACTGGAACACAGATGGGCTGTGGGAAGGAGGCCACAGTACCATCCCACATGGCCAAACAGCTCGAACTCTTGGGTATGACTTTACCCAGTCAGATTTATGGAACCACAGCTGAATTGGTCCAGAACGTCTTGGTTCAAGCAATGCAAGAGTTCAAATTTGATGTCTAATTCGCAGATGAAATAACCAGTGAGTAGTTCATGGTGACAGGGTCTTTCTGTGTGTGCCTCATCACCTGGTGGTCACTCCCCACCAACCCAGACCCACCACAGAGCTTCTGCTTCACTGCTGCACAATAATATGACACTTATGCATTTCTGACAGCTGATTTATTCATTTGATTTGAATGCATCACATGCTTTATAAAAAAAAGGCATCTTAAATAAGAAGAATTCATCTTCAAAAACAGCTGCATAATTTGGTTTTTGTTTGGCCCATGAGGCAAACCTAGTCTACTTTTAAGACGAGGCTTAAAACTTTCCAATTTGATTAGGTCTACAGGTAAAACAGCCATTTTTGGCCAGTCATGTCAGGGAGGAAGTGTGCAGTCCAGAACGATGGATCTTCCTGTCTCTGTCTCATTCTGAGCAGTTAGGTGATCTGAGCTATCACTGTAGCCATGCAGCTGTAGGCTTAGGCTGCTGCAGGAGAAACTGACTGCTTTTCCTCGCTTTCCTTTTCTACTGCTTTCCATTATTTGCTATTATTTCAACAGTTGTTTTTGTTAACTCGTTTTTTTCTCTGTAGAAGTCTGGTCTGGCATTCTGGTTTGGCTCTGGTACCTTCCTGGAAGAGGATATCAGTTAAAATAATGCTGTCAACGATTAAACCTGGTGTATCCAAAGTCTTCTCAAACCCTTCTCAGTCAACCACTTGTACTGAGCCAGGTTCTGGTTCTGCTGGAGGCTTCTTTGTGTTAAAGGGGACATTTTTCTCTTCATTGTCATTGCATGCATGCTTGGTATGAGGGATTGCTGTAAAGTCAATGACAACACAAGTGATTGTCTGCTGTTGCTATGTTCTCATCCAGGAGCAGTGAATGCTGCAAGTCAATGACTCCATGCAATCTGCAGAGTTTCCTTAGACAGAAACTAATTTAAATAATAACCTGAGCTGAATGTACCATGATGAAGAGACAAGGCCTGTTGGTTGATGGGTAGTGATTAAACTCTTCTTCTTTTGAGTTTTATTGGTGATTCGTAAACCAACCTAAGGTCCATTACTGCCTTCTACCAAAATGTAGCATAGCTGTCAAGGTGATTGATCTCACCTGTGTGGAAAGAGATAAAAGGGAACAGTTGAAGAGTGAGCATGATCCATTTCTTAGCTCTGCTGTTGCTTGGCTGGTTGCTGTTTTAGTGACCGGTGCTGCTGGCAATGAAGAAGGTAGGATCCTGTTCCTGCCTTTAATTCAGGGGTGTGCCCATCCAACCAAGGGGGTTTCCTGTATCCAAACCCCCATAGGTCGGGGGTTCTTGTCAGCAGCTAAGCATCCTTCTTAAAACTTTATGAACTGTTTTGTTTGTATCAGTTGAATGTTTTTATGGGTAATCATGGGGAATAGCGGCGATGATGGTAGCTGTTTCTGTTCATCTCTGTCGCCGCCTCCTCGTTCAAGACACTTCACCCACCTTGCCTGATGGTGGTGGTCACTGGTCAGAGGGCCCAGTGGCGTCTGTGCCTGGTGTCTCTTCCTCTGTCAAACTGCCCCAGGCAGCTGTGGCTACTATGCCTGTAGTAGCTTGATACCACCAGCAAACCACTACATCAGTGAATGACTGAATGTAGTAAGAAAGCGCTTTGGGGTCGTCTGGACTTAATGAAGTTTAGGCAAGTTACAATTTTAGTAATTAGCACCAAAGTAATGAGAAACAGTTCCATCTGTGGTGTTTGCTGTGTGGTTTAGACCTGTAGTGCAGCGGCCCCTGTAGAGTTGCAGTGGTCTGCATGTGTGGGTTTCCATTCCTGTTAGTCCTGGATGTCGGTTTTTTTGTCATTATTATACAGAGTTCCTGTTTAAAATATTTTAAGGAGCATACATAAAAAAATATGTTCTATAAAGTTGAACGATTCCTGTGCATTATTCCCTGTCTGATGTTGTCATGACCACACAGTTTGATAAGTAGGACTAATTGGAATGTATCTGTGACTGAATTAAGCTGACTTTTTATTCTAAAGTGCCTCCAGATGACATTTATTGTGAATTGGCGCTATGCAAGTAAACAGAACTGAGTTGAAGTGAAAGTGTGTTGTAATCGATCCTTTATTGTTCTGGTAGGCTGATGTTTACAGCACTGCAGTGTGTATGAAGCATGTAATGTACAAAGTGGCAAACAGAATAATAAAAGATATTAAGTAACTAAAAAGTTACTTCATTAGCAATTATGGTAAACCAACAGTGTAATTGTAGCATTCTGTACTCACACTACTAATATATAAAATATGTAATGCCAATATACTTAAAATCATTCTAAGTATTATTTTAAATGTAATTCAATCACAAAAATAGCACATTTAAAATATACTAATCAAACATGTTTATATTACATAAAAAGCAATATACTTAAAGTCCACTGAGTACAACTTAAGTTGTCCAAAAAAGTATGTTGAAGTTTATTTTAAATTGTGCTTCAATACAATTTAAATACTATTAAATACACTAAGCACAAAATTAGTTGTTCCAAAATGTCACACTTTAAGTTGACTAATCCTTAGTAGCTTCAAGTATGTTAAAACTGAACATACTTAGTATATACATTTTTCACCAGGGTAAGAACAAACCCTAGCAGACCTCATACAAATACACATGGCCACAGAAAGGGATGTTTACTCATAACGCAATAAGTCTAGAAAAAAACTAGTTGCATATTAGCTCAAACATCACCTCACCAACTGTCAAGCACAGTGGTGGAGAGCTCATCATTCAGACTGGTTTTGCAGCCATGGGACTTCTGCACCTTGTGGTCATGAAGTTGACCATGACTCTCCTCAATATAACTTGTTTAAAACTGACTCAACTAATCCATCCATTTTCCTGCACCCTTTTTCCCTTACTGGGGTCGGGAGAGTTGCTGGTGCCTCTCCAGCTGTCATTTCCGGCGAGAGGCGGGGTCACCCTGGACAGGTCGCCAGTCTGTCGCAGGGCAACACAGAGACAGACAGGACAAACAAACAAGCACACACACACACACTCACACCTAGAGAAGCCAATTAACCTGACAGTCTTGTTTTTTGGACTGTGGGAGGAAGCCGGAGTACCCGGAGAGAACCCACGCATGCCCAGGGAGAACATGCAAACTCCATGCAGAAAGACCGGGGCTGGGAATCGAACCCAGAACCTTCTTGCTGCAAGGCAACAGCTCTACCAACTGCGCCACTGGGCAGCCACTCAACTAATCACAATCTACAATAAGCTAAAGTATGATAAAGAGACACCAACAAAGGCATGGCATTGTGCCTTCATTATGTTTCAGAATGCAGATGTGCTGTTTGCTGGGCATCCTCATAAACACTCACACAACTAATAAAGGAGCAATTCAGACTAATAACACAATGCATTTGTCTCGATGACTTCCATTCTACAGTGGAAGTCATTAAAAAGCCGCCTGCATTCCTCGCAGGCTTCCACTGAGACATGTTGGGATGCACATCCAGCTGAGCTGCACCGCTGCCTTGGTGACTGCAGCACACCCTCCCCCCCTCCTCCCCCCCCCCACACACACACGCGCACACACAAGTACCAACGCCCCCACCCCTACACGCACACACGATCAGATTGGAGATGGGAGCTCACACACAAAGCATGACAGGAGCTCCTGCGCTGGGCTGCAGCTTTATATTATTGATGCGGGCTCCGGACTGCTCCCTCCGCTCTTTTTAATCCATCCTGTCCACTGGAAGTCCTGACAGGGAAGCCTGATGCTACTGAGGGACATGAGGACCTGATCTGCTTCAGCAGCGGTGGACAGAGGACAAAAGGCAGAATAATATTAAGAAGCACTAAAAAGAAGCTGGGATGTGTTAGATGTTGTGTAAAATCACCCGGTCCAGTAAAGGGCAGTAACCTGGACGAGTCCTCCTCCTGCAACACATTGTGGGGCGGCGCCGCTCTGACCGGCGGTCCGCGGGACGAACCGAAGCCCGCATCTTCGCGGGACTCCTCCAATCCCCGCATCCAGGGCGGGGTCCTGGGGAGGGAGGGAGAGAGACAGAGAGAGAGACAGAGAGAGACAGAGAGAGAGACAGAGAGAGACAGAGAGAGGGAAAGAGAGAGAGAGAGAGAGAGATGGAGAGAGAGACAGAGAGAGAGAGAGACAGAGAGAGAGAACCCCCCAGTGCCCCACACACAAAAAAAATATGACATCTAGATTGCGGCGAAGCTGGCAGCGACTGGGACCCAGAGAGAGGGGAGAGAAGTGAAATCTGGAGCGGAGCTCAACCCAGAACAAGCGCTTCGGAGCCTCCAGACTCTGGAGACTTTTTTCTTTGTCTCTTTCTCTTCTTCTTCTTAGAAATGTAGTTGTATATCTGAGAAAGGAAAAGCCCAGCCTCACTAGTTGATGAGAGAGGTTCTGAGCTGCTAAGGTTCCGTTTTGCAGAGATCCGCAGCGCGCCGCAGCTGCTTTTGCACAGCCGAACATCAGCAACCGTTTCCCCGCTGCAAACCGCAGCCGCTCCGCTGCTTTGGTCCCGAAATGTGCGACCTGATGCCGGCCGCCCAGCCCGCTGAGAAGATAGGCAAGATGAAAAAGTTGAGGAGAACTTTGTCGGAGAGTTTCAGAAGTATCGGTGAGTAACGGGACTTTCCCCCCTTCGCTGTTTTTTCCATCAGCACTTTTGGGTCAGAACCAGAGCTGGTTGTGAAATGCCTCCAGAAGCAGCAGCAGAGGGGATCTCTGCTCCCAGTTTAGCTTTTAACACAGTCTCCATGGTTCCTGGTCCCAGAATCGCTCCAGAGATGCCCACGACATTAGTCAGATTTTACATTTTACTTTAATCTGTTTAACCCACTTCCGGGAGTCGCTTTGGGGAACAGAAAAACCACGTTGACTCATTACATGTGAGAAAGTGATCATCCGAGAGTCCAGTCTGGTTCTGCAGGAAAGCAGCAGGTCCACTGAGTCCAGACAGCCACTCATGCTTAATATCACTTCATGGATCATTAATAATAAAAGTCATAAAATATTAGTTGCAGCTGCAGTGTTTCCAGGGACATTGAAATAGAAAAAGATGTTCATAAACTTTTTTCCAACAGAAATATGTTTCTTTCTGTCACTGGAAGCGCAAATTGAGAATAAGAATCTCAGATTCACTCTCAGAGATGAAAGTTTTGGAATAACTGATGTATTTATTTCATATTCATTTGGCACACTGGTTGAGCTACCATTTTTTTAAAGCAATATTTAAACATTTGTTATTAAAATATTTCAGTCTGAATCTTCTTCACTCAGGTATAACTATAATAATAATAATAATAAATATTAATGAACTAGTTACCTTATTTGTTACTTTTCAAAATGATAGAATTGTGATTCGTTAGTGCTTGTTTTGTCAAAACATCACAACTATAATAAAGTAACGATTATTGTCGTGATCTATAGATTATTCTATGGATTATTTAGATTCATTAATTTAAAAATTGGCTCCTTCTGCAGATCAGCCTTTATTAAAAGATGAAGAGAAACAAATAACAGTGTTTTAAATAGTGAAATGAACATCTTATTGGGTAAAATTTAAGAACGTGTTATCCATTGATCATTTGTAATAAACGTTTTTGGATTAACAGATTATTTTTTCTACAGCTAGTTTAACAAACGCTTTTTTTTTCTTTCTTTTTTTTTTTTAGCAGAATTTGAACCAGGAGAAGCTGAAACTGCAATTTAAGATGTTCTAATTTACAGATAAAGAAGTTTAAAAAAAAAAAAATCTTGATTAAAAATTCACACATTAATGCAGTTTTGGATACTGCTCCAATGTGATGTTTCTTCAACAAATGCACTAAACTTGTTCAATAATTGATTCATCCCAATTAATCATCAGTATTACTTAGGATCAGGGAGCCAAAAGTAAACAAGTTAGCATTTTTGATTTTTCTGTAGTTTACATGTTTCTGCTGTGTCAGCCATATATAAATAAGCCATATCTTATTTTAACCTGTTGTAAGAAACTGAAAGACTAAAAGAAGTCAAACTACCGTAGATCTGGTCTTGCAGCGGATTGGAGGCGGTTCTGGTTGCAGAACAGACGGAGGGAAGGTGGACATCAGGAGTCCAGGTTGTCTGATGACACTTTGAAATTCCCTCAGTGATTTAATTTGGGGTGAAATATGCAAATCCCTTCCAATCCTTCTTTAAACCACCTCCTGTTTTTTAAATGGGTCAATGATTTTCTCACACATTAGTGGAGATCCACGTCTCCTCAAAGACGTCCTCTTTTACAGATCCAGATAGAAACATCTGCTGTGTGTATCTAATGTAACAGTGTTCTGACTTACTTTAATATACTTTGCATGATCAGAAAACTACAAGGTTATTAAAATCAGATCTTTCTAATAGAGTGAAAATATGTTGAATGTATCATTCTACAACCTTCCATTGCTTTTACTAAATGCAGTTCTTGCTTTGTTTAACCTTTTTTGCACTTAAAACAAAATAAATAAAATTTCTGCTCCTTTTGATGTCTGAAATCGGATCATTTACAGCTTGCTTGGTGCCTCAGAAACTCAAAAACCCAATTGTTTTCCATTTAGTGAATGCCCATAACTACCAGGTGGCACTGATCACAGTCACAGAAAACATAGCAATGTAGTAATGTAAAAAGTGTGAATGCACGATATATCGGTACTAATATTGGCATCGGTCCGATAAATAAAACTGGACTGATATTTATTTCCATCTTGTTGCTGTTTGTTTGGTTATGTGACATTGATAGTGATGCAGCAAAGGATTGTTGGGAGCTTAGTGAAGCAGAGAAGCAGTGATGAAGTCAGCAGTGATAGTTTTTTTTTTTCAGTGTGTCAAAAGGGCAGTGAAAAATGTATACTATACTACTATACATAATATGGGTTATCAGTCATAACAGCAACATTATTATCAGATACCGACACCGATCAAAATGTTAATGTCGGTGAACCTTTGGAGTTTAGCTGTCAACCCTGTTATAGTTTTTCTGTTTTCTTGAATGGCTGCTTTGCAAAGTTTCCACAGTAAATGAACCCATCTCTCTGCGGTCGCTTTTCATTTGTGGGAGTTTTGTGTAGATAACCAAAGATTATGAACAAAAACAAGTTCCATATTCCAGCCATATGTTTTGTGCTCCTTGCATCACTCCAGACAGGGCCAGCACAGTTACTTCAGCATTTTCGTCTTTTTATTTGTATGACTGAAGACTTTTTTTCTGAAAACGATAATGTAATTAGGAGGATATTTTTTTAAAAAAGCACACAGCCATATTCAATAATTTAGAATATCCATTATGATGAGGCTCTTTTGTCAGATTAAAAGTAACTTTTGAACATAACCTTTAAGCAGGTAATAATCATACCTTTCATTAAACCCGCAGGGTTTTATTGGTTGAAATAATATGTGCAAATAGCAGAAGTCTTGCCTACAGGAAACAGATCTTCAACAAATCACAGGGGCCCAAAAGGGCAAAGGGACTCCACTGCCATGGCTCAGGACGGATGCTGTGTTTGCCTGGTGAAACAAGGCCGGAGTTTCTGTGGATAAATCGGAACATGCTGCAGATTAAGAGCAGCACATGTTTTTATTTTTCTCCTCTTCTGAATTTTGCTGAGTTTGCAGAGGAGCTGGTACAATATTTATGAAGATTTGCTCTTAATTTGTTTGTTCTTGGTCTGTTGTGTGTTTTCTTAAGCCATCACATACTGGGCCCTCGTGCTCGTCTCTCCTCCCTGCCAGCAGTCGTCCTCCTTGAACTGGGAGGAGGACAGAGACAAATGTGGAGGTCATTTTAATTTCAGCGCTGCAGCCTGAAAGATCAGATCTGATATTTCCTGACAAAGATAAGATTGTGTCTTCCTGGAGGACGTATGCAGGCTCTAAGATCAGAAATGATCTTAGAGCCTGCGTTGGGGTCAATGTTGCGAGAGAAAGAAAGATTGGCATTGACTTTTCCTGTGTGCTGATGCTCGGCTCTTATTGGCTATCTTTCCTCCCATCTAGATCAACACATCTGAGCATCGATCGGCCGCTTCCTCCTCTCCACGGATGCTTTAACAAAAAATGCAAGCGATATTGTTTATGTCTTTGTTGCATGGCTGATCTGACTGGTCTCAGTGGACCGGCCGGTACCGATCACTGAACCGAAGCTCCGTACAGCAGAATGCAAGGTGGATGTTTTAACTGCAGTAGTCTCATATCTACTTAATGAAGGGAGAGGGGAGGATGCTGTTTTAAGCATCATGGATGTTTGGAGGTGCCCTGACTTTATCTCACTTTCTGAGCTGTCAGCTGGAATCCTGGCAGGAGGAGGTTCTGGGCTGGCTGCAGTCGGGCCCATCTGTTATAGTAATAGACTAAATATCACACATTAATATTGAGAATATATCAGATGGTGCAGGTTTTTCTGTGTTTCTGCGTCTTTACCTTCAGTTAATAAATAAAACCGTTTTTTCCGGTTCTCTCCGGTGCTGATGGAACTCGTTCTCCCTGCAGGGAGCGTCAGGAACAGCTGAATGTCCTCTGAGTGTCTGGTTGGCTTTGGGTCACCAGGAGAGGTGTTGTTGACAGAGTTTGAGGGGCTGGTTTTGATTTTTGGGTCCAGCAGACCCGGGTCAGTAGAGGATCTAAATTATGGCATTTGTTCATTTTCACCTGCTGTGATTCTTTTTCACACTTCACTGTGTCAAAAGAACAAAACGCTTTGAGGAACTTGAAGAAAACAACTGCTGGCGCTGGACTTGTGAGTTTGTTTTAGTTGTATTTTCCCAGAATGCCCTGCGCTGTAGTCTGCTTCCTGCTTTTGAAGCCGTCTCCAGTCTTCTTGGTGTTCACATTTAAACCTCACCAGAGTTTGCCGAGACCAAGAATTCACTTTCTCTGGTCCACATTCACACCTCCCCAAACAAACCAGACTTTCTAGGCAAATGGACCGGAGTTCAATGGAAGCGGTGTGAATGGACCATTACTTATTCTTAAGTGATTCAGATTTTATTATTAGACAAAGATTAATTTGAAACAAAGATTTGATTTATTTAAAAAAATTCTATTCAGACCTATTAACTAAACTCAAGGATTGAATCAGGTTGTGTTTCAGAACAACACTTCATTTAATCAACAACCTTTTTTAATGGATTCTGATGCTCAGCTATCTGGCTGAGAAACATAAATAATAAACCTTTGATGAAGATTAGACCAACACACTGTAATCAGTCAGAGCATTGAAGGTTTAACAGAGATTTTTTCTTCCCTCATTACTGCCGGCATTGTGCCCTTGAGCAAGGCTATTAACCCCAGCAGCTGCTCAGTGACCACAGGATCAGAGTGAGGCTCCACCTCCAGGATGCTGGGATGTGATTAAGGACGTTCTAACTCTCATGCTTCTGCTAAACTGGCAAACAGGGGATCTGAAAAAAAACACCTCAGTTATTCTCTGCATAATAATCACTGGAGTCCAACAGTATTTGTTAGGAAGGCCATTGGTGGCAGGAGCTCCATAATGACTCACATTTTAAAGTTAGTCTGCAATACAAGATATAAAAGCATGTTGTTTTTTTACAAATATATGGATGGCTGTATGTAAATACAGAAGGAACAATTGTGAAAATTAAACCGGGTAAAAAAACAGCACTTATGAGGTCAAACTGTGTATGTAGACTTGCATTAGCAGGGCTGTAACCAAACCCCATAAAAACAAATAAGATTTCAAAGAAAACATTGCTATAGTGTAGAGGACAAATAGATCGTTTTGGCAGTATTTGAAATAAAACAGCAAGAAATGCTTGTTTTAAAGTTGTATAAAGTGCTATGTAACATCTAGATTCTAGATTAACATTTAACACAAAGCATTGATTGTCACAGTAGGTGGAGCTCATCTTCTGTTCCTGTCATCATGATTTATTCAATCAAATAATCTCCCGAAGAAGTGCAGGAACTCTTATTTTATTTTAAAGTACAAACTTAATTCCTTATAGATTTTTACATGCAGAGTTCTACTGACCTAAGGCTGAGCAGGCCCACCGATGGTCCAGTGAAGATGAAGCAGTGGTCAAGAAGCACAAACTGTTCTATTTTATCCCAACAGTGTAAGACAAATTATTACAGAACATAATTTTATTCAGTAATTTTTGTAATGGACACATTTGAGCTTTTAATATCTGAGTAAAACATTTAAAAATCAAATAAACTTAATTGTTTGATTGAAACTCAATTCTGACCTAATGGTTTGGTACCAGAACTACCATTGGACTTTGTGAGTAAATATCGTCCTTTATCATTTTCTGGCTTCTGCAGCTGCTGGATCTGTCAGGAGATCATATTTAAGTTTTGCAGTTTTACTCATTTTATTGTGAGTAAAATGCCAAAGATGGGCACATGCTTTGTGAATCCTGGAAGCTTTGAGGATTTGCCTGGAAGAGATGGTGCAACTTCAGATCCAGTCAGTTGCCTGGAGGCATTGCTGTGGTGGCTGCAACAGAAGGAGCTGTTCAAAGTCAGAGAGAGGTTTAGTTCCAGTGAGCAGTCAGTCACTCCTCTGTCCTGTTTCTGTAGGATATAGGGAAACGAATCACCATGGGAGCCATTGTTCCAGTGCTGTAGACAGCTGGATTGATCAGGACCAGATTACTCAAACTGCAGCTTCAACACATTCTGTCTCCTATCAGCACTGGACAAATTCATATTATCAGCAATTACATTTTTAAGCAAACTTTCATATTTTCCCAGTGACCAAACAGTAATGACCATTTTTAATTGTGCTTTTATTGAAAATTTGGTCTAGAAAACGTTATAGATAGAAAGTGTGAGTCCTTACATTCTATAGAAGCTTCTATAGAAAACTAATTCAGTATGTTTCCTTTCCCATGAATGGTAGTCGATGCAAATGGTTCAAAGAAGCCAAATAATCAGTGGGTTGCAGGTTCAATTCCATCCACCCCTGCAGTCCTCAACACAGACATACCAGGTTTGAATCCTGGCCCCAGATTATTTACTGGACGTCTTCCCTTTCTCGACCAGCAACTAATGAATAAAGGCAACTAGAAACAAAAATCATATGTTCTTGTGTTGAAGTGTTGGGTTGGGCTGGGCTGGTCTAGTCAAAGTACAGTGATCTGAGACGACAAACGTTGGCTTTACTCAGGCTTGAACCGACGTAATGAAAGAGGTGGAATATGTTTGGCTTTTGTGTAATTTCTTACCCTCAATGTAGATAACAGGTTTCAGATATAACACAAGTGATGTAGCAGTCAGTTTTGTTTTCAGGAACGACATATGGGGATGTGATGTCTTGCTAATGTGTGTTTACACTATTTTATGCTTTTTAAACTTGATTATGCTGTCAGCCCAGTTAGCATCTAATTTGTGTTTTCTCTGTTTCTCCTCGCAGCTTTCAAGAAGGAAGACAGCGGATTTGATGAGGTAGGTTGAAATCTGAGCGGTTTGGGGAGCGAGTGCCATGTCTGGCCCGGTTTCAGGCCTGGGCTGCAGCGATGTGTTTGCCTGAAATGATTTTTCAAGGTCTCATTGGCCAGATGTTGTCATGAAGGACTGCAGTGCAGTTGATTTTTTTCAGTTGCCTGTGGATCCTGTGGGAACTTGGTGCATATGGTGTGTAATATATTCATGTGTGGAGCTCTCATCTCAGAGACATCCCTCTGGGTCAGTCACCATCACAGGACTGCTTTGGCCTGCCAAGTGAGACACCAAACCAGACTGGCTCTGCTCTCAGGACTCAGACAGAAATGTATTGTTGCCTGAGTTTCCCTGCTTGTTGTGTTTCAAACAATTCAATTAGCTCAGGGTCTTTGTGGAACAGTCTCCTGCTCACATTAGCTGTGTTTCCATTACAAATGTGCACAAAACTTTGTCATTATTCCACTAAGCTAAAAAAAACCCCCACAAAATTCAGCAATTGTGGTGTTTCCATTAAATAAGAAACAAAATTAAAACCAGACATGAAAGGTTTGTTAATGCCGTAAGTCATTAACAGACATGGTCCCAGATGACCATGGGAACATCTGGTTGATAAAAAAAGTGTTTCTATTTCAGTTTTATGAAATAAACCAATATCGATATGGCCAAATAAACCCACCTCATCCTAGCGGCAACATTTTTTATAAGAAAAAATGTTTTTGAAATTTCATTTTTTCTGATGGAAAAACAAATCTAAAAGCTATTTGGTGTGTGTGTTGTTTTGTTTAGAATGAAAATAAGGAAAATCGCTTCAGTCTCAGTTTTCCCTGACTCTGACTGAGCCAGCAGGCCTGTGCTGGTCTGACATTGCAGGCCTGGATTGATTTCTTCCACATTGTGCCTCAGCTCCAGTGAGATAGTCAGCTGCTTGATGAGGCAGTCAATGGCTCTTAGTCTGCTGGGACGCCATGTTTGTGCTTCCAAGGTAATCATGCCTGGCTTGTGTTTAGGTGCAGCGCAGCATTGCCTCTCCTGCTCCTCAGCAGACACATGGCTTCTCCGCTTTGGAGCTCTTCCAGTTCATGGTCTGCAGGGACGCTGCCTGATGAATAAGTGATAAGACGGCAGCAGTCTTTGTGTTGAGGTTGCATGCCATGTGTTGCTGCTGTGTGGTCGTTTTATTTGTTCTGTTAGGCAGATGCAGATGTAAAACTATTCAGCTGAAACCTGGAGCCATGGAGCAACAAGCTGACACAGACTCAGGGTTTCATCCTCAGGAACATGTTTAACTCTTTGCCTGACTTGGACCAGACATGAAAGGTTTGGTCCAAGTTTGGAGCATTTTGTTTCATCTGAGTTGGTGTCAGTTCTTACATCTGCAGGAGTTATTATATTTTTTTCCCCTAAAACAAACATGATCGTACTGTGAGACACAAACCAGACTGGTTTGGTTTGGTTTTTAGTAACCATAAAATATGACGAAAGACCTTTTGGACCTGAACATTTTTTTTCAACAACATAAACAACAAAGTGAAGGAACTGAATAAAAATCACTATTTACATTCATATTCAATCAGTAAGCGTCTATACTCTGTTAAGGTTTATTTTTCAGATTAAAAATACCTTTTTCAAAATAATCTTTAATCTTTAAATCTTGGTCTTTAAATCTACACAGTGGCGCAGCTGGTAGAGCTGTTGCCTTGCAGCAAGAAGGTTCTGGGTTCGATTCCCGGCCCATGTCTTTCTGCATGGAGTTTGCATGTTCTCCCTGTGCATGGTGGGTTCTCTCTGGGTACTCCGGCTTCCTCCCACAGTCCAAAAACATGACTGTCAGGTTAATTGGCCTCTCTAAATTCTCCCTAGGTGTGAGTGTGTATGTGCATGGTTGTTTGTCCTGTCTGTCTCTGTGTTGCCCTGCGACAGACTGGCGACCTGTCCAGGGTGACCCCACCTCTCGCCCGGAACGTTAGCTGGAGATAGTTAACCCCAGCTAAACTCCCGACCCCACTAAGGGACAAGGGAATATAGAAAATGGATGGATGGACGGTTTTATTAGCCATAATCAGAAAATCCTCATAACCAACAAAAAAAGACTAGCAAACATCAGTCTGTCTTGTAATTAACTTACACAGAGCTTCACCAAGTGATGGAGTTACTGGAATACATATATATATTTTTTAATAATTAGCTGATTTCTTGAATATCATTATACATGCATGCTGGGCTGCATTTACAAATAACATTTGTCCCACAAATTCATTTTGTGTTCTTGTTGTGTTTGTTCTATAAACAGACTTTGCAAATGCAAAAACTCCACTGGATGCTGGTTAAATTGCCAACTAGCTTTTTGTGCTTTCACACTTTTGGTAATTTTCTCAAAAATTGAAGTTGATGTTGGTTCTGACGATGCATCAGTTTCTACCTGACCTGGTCGACTGGAATAAAATGCTGCTTTGAGTCTCCACCAAATATGATATTCCAACATGAAAAGACAGAAAAGTTCGGGGTGGATTAGAGGTCATAATCTGCTCATCATGATTCACCATCACTCTGTGAGATCAGACTGAGAGCAGAACAAAGTTTTTACACTATGACATACAATGTAATTGATTTACACTTTTTTTTCACATTGCTGAAATATGAATGCAATTGTTTGTGGAATTACTTGGGATAAGTTGAATTAAAATCTTGAGTAAAATGAACTGAAACTGGAATGTGTATCAAAAACGGCATGTTTTCCAGGACTTCTGATTGGACCATGCTCTAATTTCTTCCCTTCCCACCAATGTCTCTATATGTCTTGGTAAACAGACATGAATACTTGCATATTATTGGACAGTTCCCTGAAATGATCTGGGCTGTCTGAGCTGCTGGTTGTGACAGGACTTATGCAGTGAAACGGGCCTTTTGTAGATGTTGGTATCATGGGAATTAGCTCAACCATTTGCTATAACTGGGACTCGCTGCTGAAGAAGAATGTGAAGAATCCGAGGGGGGAAAGCTGTCTTCCTGTTCTGTAACATGACAGACCGCAGCCACAATACATGAAGATGTTTAGATTGAGCTGCATGGGAGCCAGACGGACAGCAGCACTGCTTTACCTCCACTTCCTGTCGACTCATGATCATTAGATCTGACTGCAGGTCATCCACATTTAGCAAGCAGAACAAACAGAAGCTACTATAACTTCTATTCAGTAGATGTCCTTGTAGTATCAGTGAAAAATACATTTATCATTTTATATGCATACAAAATAGGTAATAAAATATTTATCTGGAGGACTTCCTTCAGATCAACCAGGTCCAGGTCCTGAGAGCGGAGCAGCACTCCTGATCCCTGAGGAACAGTAACTAATCTATGCAACTGCTTGGTAGCTACACCAGTCTGCATTCTGAGTCTCCATAGTAACTAAAAACTGAAGAGATTTTCCTGAAGCTTCCCCACTTTGTCAGCCCAAACAATCGAATCCCTTTCTGCACTCAAACAAATCTACACAGTTTCTGTTATTTATTATTCATAATTTTTCAAACTGGCAAGCCAAAAAACAAAACTTAGAAAGAATTGCTACATTGTCAGTCCAATCCTCCTTCACCCTGTGTCCATTCAGGCCAACCCTCCGGTCTCCTCCCAGTTGTACATTACTTTTAGCTGCAAGCTCCTTAAATAGCTCATGAAATCAGAATATAGCCGAGTTTTCATCCCTTGTATTAAAGCAGGGAGTCTTAACAATGTAAGTCTCAGAAGTATCATGTTTCAAGATGTGAGGCAGGACTATGTTTAGAGTAAACACTGGGGTACTGTCATGAGCTATTAAATGTCCATATGACATAGAATATGATCTGATTGAATTTAACAGAATTTTGTGGGATGCAGGGGGTCACACAGTCTGGACATTTAGACAAACTGGCATTTGATAAGTAAGAAAGTAAGCCTGTTGAGTTTCTAAAAGTGTTTGATTTTGCAGAATTTTTTCCCTTCTTGAAAAATATTTACTACACATCAGTTTTTGTTTTTGAATTTTGTACATTTTTATGAGGAAAATAACAATAATATTGAATTTCGAAGAATCTGCATACTTTTATTCCTAATTTGACACCGACAAGAGTTTTAGATTTTGAAACATAACTAATCTTCGACCAGATCGTGGAAGCTGTATATATTTACAGATTTGGTTCTTCCTTTCTTTCTGTTGTTCAGTTGGTCTTTCCTTGGTCCATAGATTCTGCTGACCTCTGCTCTTTGTCTCCATTTAACTGGGATGCAAAGATTTCTCAGAACGCTGGAAAATGCTGCACTCATCAAAAACCAACTGAAGGGAATAAAAACCTCATGGTGGGCCAGGTTCCCCCTCTGGATGTCTGTTTTTCTGACCTGTCACTACGTGTATCCAAATCATTTCACATTGGTGGTTTTCTTGTTAGCGAACATAATCTTTTATGGTAAATGATTTTCTCACCAGTCATCTTTGGACCTTTGGTCCTTTGTGTCTCCATTCTGCCTTCTTCTCGCTCCAATTAGTTTCTCATTCTAAAGGGAGCTGCATAATTTCTTGTGGACTGTGTCATGATCAAAAATTGATGTTGCAATTTAATTACCTCAGGTTCTCAGAGAATCCATTAGAAACAAAACTATCATCTGTTCCTATGAATTCTGGAGAGCATTTTATTAAAAAAACAAAACAAAACAAAAAGCAGCTCATCTGCATCGAGATTCTTGCTGCTCTCATTTGTTTGTGTCCCTGCATGAGTCTAATGTTCCTTCTGCATTTGCAGCAGGATTATATGAAACCGGACCCTTTCATTATTTCTCATACAAATGGAGATAAACATTATTTAGGCAACCATTTGTTCAATGGTATGCAAGACCTTTAAGTTTAGTTTTAAAACTTAGCTTTTGGTGAGTATTAATCTCTGTGACAGAGATGCTGCTGCTGTACGATGTGGAGACAAACTACACATCTCTGATTTTCTGTGGTAAATCAGCTCAACCTCAGTCCGATTAGAGACAGAGCATCTGCAAAAATAGATTTTCAGTCTTGCCATGGATTTATAAAAAGATTTATTTGGCTCTGCAGTTTGACTAAGACATTCAATACATGAATATCCAGCAATTTAAACCATTCCACCAAAACTGAAATGCTTGGGTCTTTAAGAAGCTGTTTGTTCAATAAATGTGTTTGACAAAAGCTGCATTTAGTTAAATATACTAGGAAAGAAGCTCCACATGTTAGAAATTCCTGCAAATTCCTGCCTGCAGTAATTCCCGGCAGAACATAAGCATACATAGATGGATTGAAGAGCAGATGCTTTCTTTTAATTGATTCCTTTCTGGATCAACTTCAGCTGTTTAGTTTGACAGCTTTGAAAATAGCAATAATTGCCTCTGAAATGACAAAGAAAAGGCTGCTGATTAAAGCACTATTTGCTTCATGTTTAGAAGATCCACAAGCTTTAATGTGCTGCATGGAAGGAAACCTTGACACGAATCCAATAAGGTATTGAGTGAGAGAGGGGAAAGCAACAGAGAGGAAGCTCTCCAACTTATCGGCCCGTGAATCAACAGAGATAAAAGCCCTCTGATGAAAGTGTGAACGGGTGGAGGCGTTTTGGAGGCAGGTTAACCTGCAGCGCTCCACACTTTGTAGTGTTGATTAGAGCTCCCCACTCAGTCGTGATAACAGTGTTTGTGACCCCCACCCAGGAGCCGCTCACCTTGCTGTGCAGCATTACGGTTCTGTGCTGCTCGCCCTGTTGTAAACATTTGAGGCCGGTTTTTATCAGCCCTGCAGCTCAGGTTTTTGAGTTTCATAATGCGGGGCTCTAAGGTCATCTAGGATAATAGAGGGAGATCAGATGTGCTAAGAGGATTGTGATTACTATTGAAAGGGAAGAGTTTAAGGATGACTTTGAGACAAAGGGAGGTCAGTTTGTCCCACTCTGTGGGCCTGGATGTGAGGATGTGCAATGTGAAGCTATTGCAAAAATAAAGGAACTGCAGTGGAGCCTATATGCAAAATAGCTGACCCATAAATACTTCAGACTCCTCTAATATACTTAGAATGTCCAATATGGTGAATTAAAATAGTTCAGTCACCAAATATACCATATTCTGCATTATTATCCACAGTGGAATCCATATTAGCACTATAGCAGAAGCGAACAGCCACAATCGTTCTTATTATATCTATAATAAGCCAAGCAGTGACAAAAAAAAATTGGATTGGCTGCCAACCAACAGCAGAGTCACTGTGCTTTGGTAATTCAGCTTCCCAAGCTGTATTTTGTTTTGAATATTTTAGTCTACAGAAAATGCACAAATTGGTAAATATTCCACAAATAATTTGGAGTTGCATTCCAAATAAAAACCCATGAGTAGGAGAATCCAAACTACTGGACCTTCGTGAATGGGAGGGATCCAAGGGGGGGGGGGGGGGGGGGGTTCCAGCAGGAATGAGAACATGAGTTTCCATAGCTGATCATCACCTCACCCTTCACTAAAATGATCACTGATCACTCTACTGTAAACACTTGCATTTTAATGAGACTAATTTGAATCTGTCACTTGTTCTGTCAAAAAACGAGAATCATCCACTAAACCTGCTTATCCTCACAGGGTAATGCAGAGGGGCAGAGGGGGTTGGGAGAACAGAGACACACATGACAAGCAGCTTTTCACACACACACTAATGCGCAACTTCGAAACCCCTGTTAACCTAAGACTCATGTTTTTGGAACCGGGGATGAACCCATGCAGAACTCCATGCAGAAAGAACCTGGTCTGGGTTTTGAACCAAGACAACAGTTCTATCAGCTTCACCACTGCACACCTATTTTCAAGAAATGAAAATAGGCCTGTTTTTTTATAGTTTATTTATTTTTTTATCTGGGTTGCATGCTGACAGTGACGGCTCAGGAACACCTCTCTGACTGGGCCCTTTGATGTGATGGTATTGTTGGGTCCCCACAGTTAGGATATGACAGGGAGCCTCTACAGTCTGCTGTGTCACTCTAGGTTTGTTCCAAAGCTTTTATCAAAACTTTACTGTCACACTGAGACGGAAACATTTCCGTCGGCTGTTTGACGTCAGTCTGCTAACCAACACCTCCAACCACCAGAAGAAGCTCCAAAGAGACTGCCTTCTCCGTTTCCTCATTTCTGTTCATGCTACAGACCTGGGAAGTTTTATAGGTTACAAGCAAACATCCAGTGTGTGGCAGTAATCACAGCAAGCATGGTGTAATTTCTTTACACTATGTTTCATTATCTGCCTCCATGATAACACAATTCAGCTGTTACAATCAGGTGATGCCCAGCTTTGATTAAAACCAGGAAGAAACATATTTTCTTCTGCTGGTTTGCTTTACAGTCTTCGTCTTATTGTCTGTAAACGGCTGTCTGAGCTGCATGTTTGACCCCATGTCAGGCACTGGCTGCCTTCTATCAGGCCTGTGGTGAGAAAGTGTCAGTGTCTGACAGCTGCAATGAATCGTATTCATACCATCATGTTTGGATGTTGGTATCATGCTCTTATTCTGAAACTCTGTTAGTTTAGATGTAACAGGATGCACACAATGAGACACAAAATGCCCCACTTTTGTCTCATCGGTCCACAGAATATTTTTTCCAAAAGTCTTCAGGATCATCAACATGTGTTTTTGGTAAATATGATTCTGGTCTTCATGTTCTGTTTGGTCAGCAGTGGCTTTTTCCCTTGGAACTCTCATAAGGAGAACATTATTGCCATGATTTATTCTCATGGTTGAATTATGAGGAAGTGTAGGATAAAAAAGGACACACTGTCAGTTAGAGCAGTGGTTCCTAAAGTGTGGGGTGCACCCTCTATGGGGGTGCAATGGATGGAAAAAAAAACTTCTCAGGGAGCTGCTCATGTTTTAACCCCATTTTGCACAGAGGTTTTTTTTAATGTATTACCAAAGTTGAATATTGTTACAAATAAAAAAAGAAATATGTTTGAAATAACACTGACAGCAAAGGAAACTACAGTATAGAACTAAAAAAAACAAAGCAGTTACACAAAAGTGTTTCACTGTAAAGATGGTTTATAGTTTGTTTTGTTGCAACCTGAAGTGTGAGATAAACTTCAGTGGAGTTTGAAAACAAAATATGTGTATAGGTTTATGTCTGGTTGAACCATGTGTGTGCCCAGTTGATTGTTTTTTTTCTTTTTTGGGGGGAATTTTATTGTGGGGGATTTAATCCATAGGGGGTCCCAGAAGAAAATCTTTGGGAACCACTGAGTTAGAGCAATGTCATCTTCCATCCATCACTTTGTCTTGGAGAGAGTCAGGGTCAAACAGGGTCAACAGGATCAATGGTCCCATCTATAGAAAATAACAGAAAGTTACTGGACTTACCCAGGAAGGTCTGACAGCCAGACCAGGTGAGAAGAAGAAAAAGAGAGTTAATGTTAGCAATGTCTGCAGGTGATGCACAGCTGAGGAGTAGAAAGAGAAAACAACGGTTTAACCTCGTGGCCAGACTGGTTTGGGTTGCTTTTTAATGTTTAATTCCTGCGGTGATCTGAAAACTGTTTTTATGTTTACTCAAGTTATCTTGGTCAACACAGTGTGCACAGTAGAAATGCTCAAATGGCCTAAAGTTAGGAGGTTTTATAATTAAACTGCTGATTTAGCATGTGTCCTATGGGCTATTTTGAGATATAATTCATACATTTACTGAGCAAGAAATCTTATCCTTGTTAGTCACTGCAGCGTTGGGTTTAGTAACCTTTTGGAAAGTCACGTTGCAATAAGATAGACAATAGTGTAGAATGAGCAAAATTAGAGTCTGAATCTTCTAGAGATTAGCAGATGAAAAACGAAACTCAATAAAAAAAATGTTCCAACAAAATAATCTCTGGATTAGTTCAAATCAATTTCAAATTGATTAAAACTTGTTAGTGGAGTTCTTTACTTCATCTGGTGTTTGTGGTTTCTGTCAGTTCAGTGATTTTCCTCCTTGGTCAGTGGGAATTTTCAACACACTTATATAATCATAGATAAGTATCTTGCAGTCCATGTTTGTTTCTTCACACACATGAACTCCTCACTGGATGTCCGGCCACTATTGAAAGGTTATATTAAAAATGACATCAGATTCACCAATTCCAGTATTTTTTTTTTGTCATTGCACTGGTACCCCACTATGTTTTTGTCTGACTTCTGCATTCATATATGCAGAAATGTTCTCAGCCAGACGTGACAAGAGTCAGAGCTTCACTAAAAGAACCACTGCATAATTGGACACTTCTGCTTTTTGGGGTTCATTTCTACAAAAATACTGTTTAGAAGTGACAAGAGTGCTTGATGGCTTTGGTTAGAGTGGCTCTCGTGGTGCCATGTTTACATGCTTGACATATCTTATATTACAGAAAGTCACGGAGTTTGTGGCCTTTTTGTCCCTCGCATCCTGTGTCAGACTTTTGTGCATCTAAGTTAATTTGAGTCTTGTCGGGTTTTTTTTTTAACCGAATAAAATTTTCTTTTAAATCAAAAACCTGAGACGTCCATCCATCGCTGGCTGAGAAGCCGTGCTCTTCTGTAGCCAATCACCAAGGGCTGGGACGTTTCGGGATGCTGGGATTAGAATAAATATGACAAACTGCTATCTGTGCTGTGCACCCAAACTTAGCTAAATGCCTTTTAGCTTCAGTGAACTCATTAACTGTGAGTGCTGCACATGTGTGCGTCTCCATATGACTCCCACCATAGTGGCTAAGCCTGGCTGACTGTCACAGTTCAAGTTGTTGCCGTTGGCCGTGTTTATTTGGCTCCGACTGTCTAATTTGTGACAGCTGCTGGCTTATCTGTGAGCGCTGGCCTGCGAGGGCTGGCTCACAGGATTTCTCTGACTGAGGGATGACGGCAGAGCTGGACGACCTTTAACCTTAAATGCACTCATTCGGCTCTCACCTTTCCGATGGAGTAGAATTCATATTGACAACTAATTTAATTTTGGTTATAGTTTCATCTTCCCATTGCCTGCGATGTGGGGATTAGTGTATCTGTGCAAATTAGTAACACTTCTTCCAGCCTTTACGGTCAACATGAAGATCCATGGGTTACGACTGGAGCAGGCTTCCCATAGCTTCCTATTCTACATTACTAGACAACTAATCGCATCTTTAATTAACCCTCCACTAATCGTCCCTGAAGGAAACCTAATAGGTTAAATACTGCTGAGGTGATAAAACTGAAATAAAGATGAGGAATCAGCCCAGTGGGCGTCCGCCGCAAAGCATGCAGGGACGATGGCTCCAGACGTGATCTGGCATCCATCATGTTGAAGGCTGTAGCGCTCCTCCATACGCTTCCAAGTTCAATGTTGTTGGTGTGTGCAGGCAGGAAATGGACCCTGACTGAGCGGCACACAAAAAATGATGGCAGAAGATGATTTCCGGAGACGAGTCATGTGACGGTTAATGGAACAGGGTATAGCTGTTAAGCAGCCTGGCAGTTGTGTCGTGGGTTTTGGAGGCTCGGCTGGCAGTCATGCAGATTGCTCATTACCCTTTCAGATTTCAGGTGAAGTAAGACTAACCGTCTAAACTCCTGCTGGCGCTAAGATAGAGGAATGTTCTACACACTCAAGGAACCCAGCAGCTTTAAATAAGCAAGTGCAGTATTGTCATGCTTTCTTACTGCAGTCTTTGATAAATTGACACAATGATTTTTTTTGTTGGAGGATCCTGTGGCTTTAAATTCATGCCTGTATCTCCTGATAAGTCATAAAATCCTATTGTTTTCCTTCAGGCACGTGATTTTCATTTCACAAAGGGAATAGATTATATTAATGGTGTCTCTAGCATTAGAGGAAGAATTACAGTCGAATATATTAGATGCCCTCATGCAGGCTTATAGGTTGTCCCTTATGATATGAGGGACATAGTCTTAATAGCGCTAATGGCTGTGAAGGAAAAGTTACCTCACTTTGGGGTTAGTAGAAGAATGGCATACATACCTAGTAGGAGTTATGCTTTGTGAGATAAGATTGAACTTTAAATATGTGCATTCCAAGAACTGCGGCTTCTGTTTGGTTCTGTCTTTTCAGAAATATATTCAGTTGCTGCCCACCAGGCTGGACTACTGCACTGGTTCCAGTCATGTACAGTGATACAAAAGGTCACAATGGTGGTTTAAAAGATCTATGTGTGACTTTTTTTTTTGATGATTTGTAAAGCTTACTGACATCATCAGATTCATGTTGCTTTTCAACTGGAAACTTGTCTTTCCTTGTCTTCTAAATGCTTCAGTTTTCTGCTGTTATCTTCAAATTGGGAAAATACAGGATTTTGTTTACAGCTTATGCTCACAATTTCATGTTTCTCTACCACTTCAAACTATGATGAATACAACGTCACCTCATAGTTTCTTGGTGTCTAGTAAAACCCGTCATACAGTGATCACAGGGAAAGAGATCAGTATTGATTTGTTCTGGTCAGCTTTGGTCATTATACTCCCATTATTGCCAGACTTACGCTGGACCATGAGAATTGATGTCGCCGTTAAATGCCAGGCTAAATATTACCTTTAATAAGTGGTCCTTATGTGAGAGGAAAAAAAGGAATAAAAGCCTAACTTTTGACCTTTGGAGAGACATAACTCGTCTCCTTGTCCGAATACTGTCTGAAACGTTCTGGTGCTGCTTCCACCACAGCCATTAGAGAAAGGGTTCATGGCTTGGTCATGGTGTGTGAGTGTTTGTGCGTACCTTTTTGAGTTTGTGAAAGATTTGCTTGAGCAGTTTGTCCCAGGCCATAGTCTGAGGAGGTCTTTAGAGGAAGCATGACGTTTTTAGATGGCCAGAAATGGAATAAGCGCATGGGAACATTGAGTTGGGTTTAATGACTGCAGACTGTAGCTGACAGGGAGACAAAAATACTCTACTGATAAGCCACGGTGTTCATCCTGGACTTTTAAATGAACTTTTGTAAATGTGTGATAATGTAACTGCAGCCTTCTGACAGACATAAAAACTAGAGAGTCAAGCAGTTTTATAAGACTTTAAATGTTTAATCTTATAATTTTTTTAAAAACTTGCTCCATATTGCCACAGAGATGATCTCCTCTCTTAAAAGACCCTAACCAATCGGAATTCACTAATCACCCCAGCCATATGATAAAGCACACACACACATCCACCCCACAGATCATTATACATAACCTGTCTGACAGACTGTGATGTTCTGTGTGAGCATCACTGGCAGAAGAAACGATCCTTGGCTGAAGATCAGTGGATCTATCCTGAATCAAACTTCACTGCAACCTGCTAAGAAATGATCTGCATCAAAAGCCCCATTTGCTGTTTGTTTTAAAGCTGCCACTCCATGGCTGCACAGATTGTCTGTCATTGCGACGTCACTCAGGCTGCGACCCTTACACAGGCGGTCCCAGCCTGTTCGGTGCCCTGGGTGCACCACCTTTCCTCCCAAGGGTTGTGTAGTGGTTTGGGGGGCGGGACCTTCATGGTTGTGTTTGCTGATGTGATAATGTATTATGGTATGGATCCCAGAATCGGTATCACAGTAACAAAATGACAAGTGTGTAGAAATACAGAAGAAGTGCAGCAGCAATGAACTCAATGTGCAGCATTTCAATCTGGAGACTCAGACAGACAAAGACAGCAATTAAAAAAGTTTATTGACATGCGTGAATTAAAATTCTTTGGCGCTCAGGCCCCAGCTGAGGACATCGAGCTGTGAATTGCAAAAAGCCTGGATGAGCTTTCCTGATGCTGATTAGGAATATCACCCCCCTACACCGTGGGTGGAGGTCGGTGAAGGATGGGTGCCTGAAGAGCTGGGAGAGTGGAGGTGGAGAAGGGGGGAGGAGGGTTGAGCGAGGCTGGTAAGGGGAAGATGCCATGGATGGAGTTCCTTATAAGCGGGAGTTTTGTCGATGATTGGCCGAGTCGTGGCTTGGTCCGTTGCTGATAGGTCGATGGCGATGAGTGAAACATCATGATTGGATGATGCAGGTGAGGCTAGAGCTTCTTCCAGTTTGAATTTACGTCAAGATTTCATTTGTCATCCAGTTTGTGTTTCTTTATTTTGCAAAATGTATTTTATACAAACATTTCCTGGAGCTCCAATTCCTTTTCTTCAATCTCTAATAAAATGTCCAGAGATTTCAGTGTCTTCAAATAAACCAACATCCAAATCTGTAGGATCTTGTACCACATTCTCTCTAATAGAGCTTAAACATCAATCAAATACTGAATATATAAGAAATTGGACTAACTATCCTGATACAGTGTAAATTGCAGTAGACTCAGACTGCATTCAATATTAACAATATATTAAACTGTAATGTTTCAGGACTTCTGCACTTAAATCTTCATTTTACTTTCACTCTGGGAAACAAAATAATCTGGAAAACTTAAATTAAATAATTCATCTTAAATTACCATGCTTTGCAAAATACTAACGCTATTTCTTTGAAATTAGTCATCACACTGAATAAAACAAATAACACAACTTCACAAACTTCTGCAAGTGTTGGGGAAACCGATCTGTTCCACAGTTTAACATGAAGTGTTACAAATTATGAGTGACATAAAAAATGCTGTAGGCTTGAATTTCAGATATGATCTACCAAAATGATCTGTTAATTGGAAAATTTCTGTGGTTATTTTGTTATTTTCCACAAGAAAATCTGCAAATTCTGAAGCTGCAGTAGGTGGTGGAGCTGAATACACACAATGACATCTTGTGGTTGTGTGTCTTGCTAGGATTTCATTTTCATAGTTCATGTAGATTTGCTGTGTCCTGATTCCACTGGGGTAAATGTTGGGTGAATGTGCTGCCTTAACTCAACTTTTTGAGACGAGATCACACATTCCACACCTGGAGCTCACAGTAAACTTTCTGCCATGGCACCAAGTTTGTTCTTTTGACTTGTTTTTTTTTTTTAATATCAGTATTGTTTTATTAATGTGATGCTGTGAAAGAGCAGGGAGTTTATGCAGAGTAAGATGGATGCAGGTGTAGGTGTAGGTGGCAGGTAGCTGCACAGAGCTGCCGGCCCTTCTTCTTCCTGTTGATGCCGATGATTAAATGACCAGCAGCTGGTTCCTGGACTAAAGCAGCTAACTGCTGCCCACTCGGGCTCCTCATTCAACCACATTCCAATCAAAGAAACAAGAATAAAATCAGGCATGTGTTGGTACCCAACACAACAGAAACAACAGAAAAATGTCAAAGTCTGAATATTTTATAGGTGATAGAACACCTGCTGGCAGTTCTCGAGACTGCTGAGAGAACGGGCTGCTAATTAAACAACTTCTCGAAGGTTCCACATGCTAGTTGTTATATACAGTTGAAATCAGAAATTTAGCTGCACTGAATAAAAAGACATTCAGATTTAAATCAGACCCAACTAGTTTCTGGGTCAATTATATGCTAACTGCTACAGTTATGAGAGACAGAATATGTCAGAGTTTTGTTCAATGATGTATCTAAAATTTCTAGTGATGTTTCTGCTTTGGAAACTTCTGATGACACATTTAAGCTAACTGGAGGCTCAACTGGGAGGGTGTTTTAAGGCCACAGTGCTTTCATGTTTGGCACAATTGGAAATTCCAAAGAAATCAAACAAGATATCAAGAAGAAAATCATTGAGCTGCACCAGTCCGGTTCATCATTGGGAACAATTATGCACAAGTAAAAA
This sequence comes from Phalloptychus januarius, assembly GCA_902982915.1. Classification (NCBI taxonomy): domain Eukaryota; kingdom Metazoa; phylum Chordata; class Actinopteri; order Cyprinodontiformes; family Poeciliidae; genus Phalloptychus; species Phalloptychus januarius. The sequence goes on from CADWAE010000481.1 coordinate 18,078,833, forward strand.
CCAGATGGAAAAGTCAAACAAAATCAGCCAGGAAGGAAAAGCTTTGTCACAGATTGGTTTTCCTAATGGACAGTAACGCTCCCCATCCAGCCAACGTTAGAAAGTGGCATCAGGACAGCAAAGTCAACATGATAACATGGTCGTCACAAAGACCTGACCTCAGTCTTATAGAGAATTTGTGTGCAGGTCTTTCTAGTTCTTTGTTATGTCGAGTTAACCTCCTAGGACCTAGGAGGATCATAATCAGGACACAGGACTTTAAATCTGTGATTTTTATCAAACCATTCATTTTGGACTCCAGATGGTGTTTAGCTTTTTTTTTTTTTTACTTAAAATGCAAATTGCTTCATGCTTCTGTTCCACCAAAATGGAAATGAATGTTGTCATACTAAACACCTGAGCAGTTAGACAAGTGAGACTCCCATACCACTATTTTGGTTTCTGCTTTTTCTTTCCCTTTTGCAGCGAGCTTGAAAGAGCTGCTTTGTTGACAGGCTGCCTGGCTGAATCTGGGTTGGCAACAAAGGATTTATTTTATCCCCAAAGACTGAATTGCTAACTGCTGAGGTTCCAACCAGCCCTTATCTAACTCTAGATAAAGCACTTTGTCATTCAACAGATTACCACCACCCAAGGCTTGTTCTTGTCTAAATGGAGAGCTGTTTAAGATGCAGACATCGGCTCAAACCTGTCAGGATTTTGGATGAGTTGCCATGGTAAAGTGTATTTATTCTGTTTTTGTTTTAACTCATAACCCACATTACTTTAAACTGTATGCATCCCATTGTCTCCTGCCTAAAAATGAACATATATAAAATTCCATGAAAGTTTAATGTGAAATGTAATTATAGTGACAATAAAATGTACAAAATAACTAATCATATCAATACCAAGAAATCCTACAGCCACGCGTAGCATATTTTGATTATTTTTGTAATTAAGTATTCCATTAATAATTAGTTAATTGGATTATAAAATTGGCACATTCTGCAGACTTATAACTGCTTAAGCTTGTTTTACACAATATTACAAACGTATAAAAATACAAGTAAACAAAAATTATTCAATACCTTTTTGAAAGCAGAAAATAAACATAAATATCCAATGCCAAAACCTACGGGACAAAAACATGCCGACTAAGATGTCTGTCATGCTAAAAATCAGGAGATGTAACATGTTGTCAGTCAAGATAACCAACAACAAGATTTTCTAGCACGACATTTGGGCGGATGTTTGCTCCTTTCATTGCAAACGTTGCAGCCGGTAAGTATTTTTGGTGAAGATAGGAAAAAATCTTCAGGGGTCCTTTATTTATTGCCGGTTTTGGAAAAGGAGAAGTTGAGGTTTTAGACTCCCCAGCCGGGGAAGTTTGTTCCTTTGGAAGATTGGCAACATCGTCCCCTAGGGCAGATGTCTCTCCATGGGTCCAGTCTTCTAATGCGGCTTTCGTCAGAGGTTGAGTTTTTAGACTCAATTGCCTCCTTTTTACTGCAAACTTCCTCCCCAGATGAAGTTTGTTTTGTGGGAAAATTAGAGAAATCGTTCCCTAGGAGGGCGGTCTCTACATGGGTATTGTCTTCTAATGCCTTTTCTGTTAAAGCAGAAGTTGAGTTTTTAAGACTCAACTGTCTGAAAACTCACAATGTCCTGATAAGTCACAGCAATCTGCACTAGCCGAGGAAGTTTGTTCTTTAGAAAGATCGGAGAAATCGCTCCCTGCTACAGCAGTCTCTTCAAGGGTACTGTCTTCTAAAGCCTTTTCCGTCAAAGCAGAAGTTGACGAATGGTCTGAAAACTCACAGCAGCTTCCTAGCCTGAGGAAGATTGAAAAGATAATCGTCAATAATATTGTAGTTCGTGCACTTGTCCTCAGAGCTACTTCTTTCAAAACCGATACCAAAGCTGTTAAAAAGAGTTTCCCATTACACTGGAGCAACATTAAAAACATACAAAAAATGAGACGCTAATCAGTTTATTCCATACATGCTAGGCTACGTAATGGTGGGGCATTGTCTCCATGGTTACTAATGGTTTCACCTTCTCCATGAAGCAATATGTGATATCTTTCAATATTTGATCTCTTATAAAGTATACGAATGTTAATCTTCCTACCTTGTAAAAAGCGTTTTCTGAAAATCCACAATGACTCATAGGGCTGACAGTCATTATGACTGACAGCTGATATCCATCACCTGTATCTTTCCTCATTAAAAATTAGCAATAAAATGACAAGTTTGGTTTCTATCCTGGTTTGTTTAGGCAGCCAAACACACAGCATCCCAGGACCATTTTTAAATTGAAATCAACTAAATAGAAGTGATTTAAAACAGACAGGCTGTGTTTTGACAGGCTTTAAAGGAGCACATTGGTTGTTTTGATGTCCATCATGGGAGAGCAGGCAGATTTCTGAAGAGCCAGACGCTACATGCTAAGGGTCTATACATAGCTCCCAATTGTCTGAACAGGAAGTGATCAGCAGCATTTTGGTGGGAAGCGTATGTGCAAAGACCGAGACCAATAACAAGACAGTATGTGGACACTCTTGACCAATGCGCGAGAAAAAGATACCTGAACAAAATGGCTGCTGTCGGAATCGACCCATATGATGAGACTGAGAAGGAAAATATGTCAGACAAGCTGCCTCCGAACTCCTGCTTCAATATAGTTAAACTTTTCATGTATCGTTACCAAAGTCTCCAATAACAGAAAAAAGTTGCTGTAGATTTGTTGCTCATCATTGACACTAAATTTGATTAACATCAAATTTGTTTAGTTTTGTAAAAGTAAATAATTGTGAATAACTCCAAATCCCACTAAAAGTAATAGCTGCCTTCTCGGCATCGAGCCGCACGTTTTGTGGGAGTGAACGCATTAACGGTAACATAAGAAAAATAAATAAATAAGGGGACATCTTATTGGGTATAGAACAATAGGTGCCTGCCATGCAATGCATGGAGGCAAGTCAGTCACTGCTCTCCCTATGCGTTGCTATGGGCAGGCCCCAATGAGATTCCAGGGAGACGGGTCAAGTTAGATGTATATGCCTGGTCGTTGAAGACTAGTGACAGCAGCCTGTAGTGGACTCATTGCCATCTGCTGGCAGTGGAGTGGAAAGCTCCAGTCTTCCCACTCTGCTGTCATCATTGTAAGTAATGCCGCTCCAACATGGCCTGGATCTTTGGCTCACACCTTAACACAGAGGGACTTACTGGTCAAGTCTATGAAACGTTTCTCTTAGCCACCACAGTTTTTTCTAGATTCCTTCTGCTCAGTTTCTAAAGCTTTCCAGACTGTTTGTAGATCAGAGTCATGCCAAGGTCAGTGGAGCTTCAGAAGCCACATTTGCACAGCAGCACACGCTCTGAGACTTTGGCACTTTGTGCAGGTCTCCGGCGGTATAATGTGAACAGTAATCTGGGGGGCTGGAGCCGTGTGCTTAGAGATGAATAGGGATTATAGTGCTTCTTTAAATTCTGCAGCAGCCCTGTGTGTCTCATGAGCTTGTGTCGTGTCATCCTGTTGATTTGCATTCTGAAGCCGGTCAGCTGCATAAAGCGGCGGTTTATCCCTGACAGCGAGCAAATGACAGACGGTTCAGACCTCCGTTGTGAAGAATCATCCGCAGGCAAGCGCCTCTCTGGCCCAACCTGCTGTTCTATCAATTAGCAAGGCTGTTTTCCCCATCCCTTCACCTGCACACTGTTTTGTTTTTGTGATTTATTCTGCTCATCTATTGATCCGTTTGGCTCCGAGGTGGCAGGCGATGTGAAATGAACTGCAGAATAACAGTGAGGGCGATGGAGGGAGGCCATCTGCAGGGTCTGGACCCCTGAAGCAGACACACACACACCCACACACGCCCACGCACACACCCACACACGCCCACGCACACACCCACACACGCACACGCACCCCCCCACACACACACTCTGAACTCAGAGGGAATATAGGCCAGGAAGGGGTGTGAATATCACTGAACATGCACGAGCACACATGCGCACATAAACAGACACAGACCCAGAAAGCCACCTAAACAGCTGGAGTGTTAAGAGCAGCAGCTGCATCCTCACTGGGTCACTGTGCTCTCCGCCATGGCCAGCATTAAGTGGGTCTGGTGCTTCTGCGGCATTATTCGCTTCTGTCCTTGTCAGTCGATTGGATCTTTTCTCAGAAAGGTAGGTGCTGGCTCTGAGCTGGGTTTGTATCGTGGGCAAGGGAGCCTGGAGGGGGTGGGGGGCGAGTCAAGGTCAACAACAACAGCAACTGGAACAAACACACGCATCAGCTCACGTTTCGCTTTGCACCCTGTGAAAATCTGGGACTGAGTGTGTTTCACAAGTTTCCGGGCTCATGCAGGGTGGGCAGCCAATTATGAGCGGAGGCAGCGCGGTGCAGCGCGGTGCAGCGCGCCTCAGAGTGTGAACACGCTGCACGCGTTTTAACAGCAGCCCCGGGCAGACGGCTGCTCTCATCTCACTTTGTGCGGTCAGGTTGAACTCTCGTTATGATGTGAAAGTTTTCTGGCAGAGCGGCGCTGCGGACCAGCGAGGCTGAACCTCCAGACAGGAGCTTCATGTGTGGCCAGAATGACAGGATGATACAGCACAGGGCCTGTCACAGTGATATAGTTATCAATCTATTGCATGATAAAGTCATTAGAGTGACAGATCCATAAATCACTCATGGTGCTGTTGACCTTTGTAGGCTAATGTATCCCTTGTACAGGCGCAGCTTCAGAGAGGAACCAGTTTTAGCCATTTATTGCTCATAAAATATATTCTTATTCTCCAGGTTTTCCAGCATAATTTAAGTTTCCTAAATTTAACTGGAAAGTCCTGTTGCTCAAACTATGAAATCTGAAGTGGGTTAACAAGCCATCAGTCAGTGCAGTAGCTGGAAACCCCAGACATGGACCGATTACGGCTTTTAAGGCCGATGCCGATTATTTTGACATCAGTCTAACTGATTCCTGATATGTGCTGCCAATTTTTGGGGGGCCGATTCTTGAAGTTAATTGCTTTTACTTCCTCTATTTACATGATAAAAATGATATAATGGTAAGAAATATCATTACACAAGTCTCAAATTCAGACTGGAGACTGTAAATTGAAACAAGAAACATTAAAGGTTTAAATAAATCAATTTATGGTTTAAAAAACTGACTGTATTAAAAAAAATTAAATTAAATTTGCCAACACCACTGACAAATAATTTATTTATTTTTTCATAATTTGGTAGCTTTTTCTACCTCTTACCTGAGTAAGTGTAAAATTAACACTTTATCTGAGTGTTAATTTCTCAACTGGACAACGCAGTTTGAAATGGTATAATTCAAGTCTTTAACATTAACTTATATATTTCAGCTGTGCTTTTGTCACAATTTGGCAAACATTAACTATGTTATTTGACATCTGGTGTATGTTTTTTTTTCTTGCCATAATAAAGCACATTGGTGTGATATTTTGCAGTTTCTCTTGCTGCATGGAAGAAAAGAATTAATTCTTCTGCTAATGCGAGTCTATTGTCTCTCAGCTCAAATGTTTTGTCATAAAAGACAAAACCCAGTGAGAGGGCCTGTGGGAGACCCCAGAGCAGACCGTATGTTGACCCATCTGTTGAGCTGAGTTGAACCCAACACCTGTAACAGGATCAGATTTCAGCCAGACTGAGCTGAGGTCTGTCAGGTTCAGCAGGCCGGTGAGGCGCTGAGGCGGGGGAGCAAATATTCGGCTGAACTTAATCGACCCAAGTCCACATCAGAGCTCCAGGTTGCCAAATAAAGGAGCAAATACCACTGAAATTAGTCGTTGATGGATGAATCAATATGGGTCTCCCACAGTGTGGCCTCTGTTTAATGAGGGAACATTTCAGTGGTTGGACTGTGTGTGGTTTATTGCCTATTTACAGACTTTCTCTGCAGCTGCAGCGAGACCAATTTTTCTATGGACCTACTGCGTCGTTGGAGAACAAAGTTACGGTTTACGTATTATTTCCCAACTTCCGTCTAAAGTTTCTAAGTTAAATAAATATATTCCATTCCGGATTTGGTAAAACATACTCAGTATTAAATATTTAAGTTAATAAATTGGATGTAAAGAAATGGAACCATAAATGCATATTAACAGCAGGAGCTAAAAAAGAAAACTGATGTATTATTTTATAAACTTAGCAAGAACCAAGCCTTCGTGCAGAAGCAGTGAGACGTCCTCCCAGTCAGGGGCCAGCAGTCAGTGTTGGGAATCAAATGATTAGCAGATATCAGTATCTCCAGATGTCAGATGTCTGTCCATCCTGAGTCTGGTCTGCTGCAGGCGTCCTCCTGTTAAAACTCGTCCCTCTGTTCATTCCCAGGATAGAAGGGGAGAAGGAGAAATGTAGACAGGAAGTGTCACCATGATGTTTTGTGGGTTATTTTGTGATGAAGAAAAAAAAATACTGTCTTATTTTGGATATAAATCCATCAGAACATTCAGTAACAATCCAGCAGGCTAATGATGGTGTGGAAAACATTGATTCACAGTTGGATCCGGTTGTTTCCTTGTGAACAGCAAGCAGCGCAGTTTTGTTCATTCTTAGATTTGGGATTTGATCAGAGAGAAGTAGGTGTGGGCAGAATGATCCAAAATATTGATTATTCATAGCCAGTTTAGCATTGATCTTGGTGTGGTAAGATTGATACTTTGCTTACAGATTCCCTCTTGAAATTTAATTTCATGTTTGTCATAGAGATTTCATTTTGATTTGCTCTCTAAAGAGTTTTTTGCACACTAATTAGTTATTTTTTTTATTGTTTCAGTTTATAAGGTTAATAAGTTATTAAAATATTTTGTAGACACCTATAAAGTTTGGCCAAATACCATCCTAAGTTTTAACAAAATAAATCAAAGGGAAAAACACAAAAATACCTGAAGGTCAAAATTTGATAATGTATCAAAATTTATTTTAAAAATTGGTATCGTATCAGTATCTGTATTGACTTGCCGTCAACTACACCTGCTGCTGTATTTTTTATTGATTGGCCTGAAGCCGATTGTTTGGAATTGCTTCTCAACAGGATCAACATGGACTTAATGCAGCAGTTGAGATGAATGTGAATATAAACATATGATTTCAGTTTTCTGGTTTGCTTTTATTTGAAGTGTCCTAGGATGAGTTCTGCTTTCACTTTCTGCTTCAAGAATGTATTCAACTGAACTGAATTTCTTCTTGCAGCAAGAAAGTCTCTGGTTTAATTCCCACCGGGGAGGCGGGGGATGGGTTTTCTTTGTGGAATTTACATGTTAAAACGTGTGTGTGGACCGCTTTGTGTATTATGTGGAATATATGATCTCCATCTCCAACTGAGCATCTTGACCACAGATGACCCATATATTCATAAACTTTAGCTGAGGACTGGGGATGTACACACTGTGTGTTTGTGGACTTTTAATCTTGTTAAAATGCAAATGGCCTTCACTGCACATGTCATGGTTTCAACTGATTACTGTTTGCCCTGGCTTGGAAATTGACTCCAGTTCAGGTCCAATCTAAATCCAATCTTATTTTGGATTTCACACCTTAGTGCCTCTAATGCAAGAGGCATGGCGAGGTTCCTGTAGCAACTGGCCTGTCCGTCAAGGCGCTGCCTTTCAAAGAGAGCAGGAGTAATGGGAAAATGGGAAAACTGGTAATTTAGTGTGAAAAAAAACAAACATGAAAGGAAATGTGTGTGCTGGATTTCTCTTGTGGAGCGTGACAGAGTGTGACATTCTGTGGGAGTCGGGTTTTCCTCCTTCAGGCACTGATAACATAGATTACTGCATTGTGTTTGTGTGGCAGCAGGTAAACCAGCTTAACTCTTAATGTATTTTGGGACACATTCCTCCTTCATTTCTCCTCTAACAAATTATATTTTATATGCCTGCTAATACAGCTGGAAACATATTTACTGTGTATAAAAAGGCATATAACCAGTTTTTCTTATTAGAGCACATGACATATATTATGTTTTATACCAATTCAGTGTGATTCAATTCAAATATATTTAATATCAATACCAAAGGGTAATTAATAACTCAAACTGTCCAATTTTTTTCTTCTTGTGAGTTGTTGTCGGTGGCTGTGAGCAGGAAGAATTTCCTGTAGCAGTCAGTGCTGCAGTGGCTCTGGAAAAGCTACTTTAGGAAAAGACAGGAGACACACTGTTGTGCTGTGTCAGTCTGATGAAGATATGCTGCGGGTTGTCTGTAACTTTCTTTATTTAATGAAGAATTCGTCTGTGCACAATGACCTCTAGATGTTCCACAGAGGTCACCAGAACAGAACCAGATGTCTTCAAGTCCAGAGCTAAAGCAGGGGTCCTGATATGCGTTGAGCTCAGGTCAGTTAGGATTAACAAAACTGCGTTTATCTGCCAAATGTCTAAATAATGAAAAAAATATTTGTACAACTTTACAACCAGCGAATCAACCAGGCTACACTGTGTCATTTTATCAAATATTGATGTGACCACACTTTTTCATTTAAAGGAAAAAAAGACTGCAAACAGACTTCTTCAAAATGTTATATTTTGTTTGTAAATTAGAAAATTGTGCCTCAGTCCATAGAAGTGGTAATGGACTGAGGCAATGTATGTAATTGTGTAATGTAATGTATTACAGTGCTGCTAAAATAGGTAAAAATGTTGCAAATGCTGACAACATATAAGTTCGATTTAAAGAGTGAACCTTGTACCACACAAAGCCCCAAAATAAGGAGGATGTTTTAGCTTCAATGGTTAGATCAAACAGAATCTGACATTTCTGTTTATTTCAGAATGAATTATTAATGAAGAGCTTTGAATAACATATTCCTCCATTTGTTTTAGAACTGAACCTATGCAGAGAGCTACCGGGTTGAAGCTTTAATGATACAGGAAACAGGAAGAAGGTGTTTGTGTTGGGTAAATCATTCAACAATTCAAGAGTAACAAACTAGTAACTAACGTTAAGAAATGTGCTTCAGTGACTGCAACTGACGACACTGAGCTCACGTCGCAGAGGTTTGAGAGGAGTGTTGCACAACACAATAAAATAATACTAGATATTTAAATGACCCCTTACAGACATGTGTCGCTGCAGACTGGTGAGAGACATGATGCTCACATGTTGGACAATGAAAAAGTGATCCAGCATTTAGTGGAACTGGACTAAGAAGCAAAGGATCTAGGCTGACTGGGTTTAGTCTACATTACCTGGATGTTCATGTTTTTTCACTACATTTTTGTCAGACTGTCATCCACCAACCCAACTAGCAGTTTTAGTTAACCAACTTTGGTAGTATATCTCAAGAACTAATTCCTTTCTTTCTTCAAAATAGGACGTCATGGCTTTACAATGAACATGAAGACAGAAACCCTTCATTACATACTGTATGTTTGTCCTTTAACATACAAAACTAGGGATGCATATATCGTCAGTAATATTGGTATTGACCAATATCACACCCTACGACAGACTGGTGACCTGTCCAGGGTGACCTGGAACCTTTCACCCAGAACGTTAGCAGTAGATAGGCACCAGCACCCCTCCTGACCCCACTAGGGACAAGGGTGTAAGATGGATGGATGGATGGATGGATGGATGGATGGACTCCCCTTCATGGTGAGCATGGGAAGTCTTCTACTTCTGCAGCCAATGTCACATTGAGACAGAGCCTGGACAGCCACATACATAGCAGATTTACAATTGACAAGAAATAAATTGCATGTTTTATCACAGAAATAACAATCACTCACAGTAATAAATAAGAGAACAGCCGATAGAGGCGAGAACAGCTTTGCAAAGACATGCCACACTGCAGGACGAATGGAGCTAAAGCATCATTTAACAGCAGTGAAAGCTGTGGGCTGGCCAGATCTGGAGCTTTTACATTTGATCAGAGGTAACCCAGTTACCCAACACGGCTCACCGTCCCTTACTGTAGCTGAGCTCGGATTCACAAAGGATTGTGTTATAAACTGATAGCTGATGCTGTCTACTTCCTTAAACTCCTCTGGGCTGAACCATTTCAGAGCAGAGCAGGGGCTCTCTGCGTTTCAAGAAGGTTGTCTCTGCTGAGCTTTTTTCCTCACTCTTCTGCTGCATGAAATGCGTCCCCGTCCTACCGCCACCCTACCTCCGTCCCTTATGAGGCGCAAGCTCACAGTCATCCGGGGCGGTCAGCCAGAAACAACGCAGTCTCCTTCTCCTACCTTAGATTTTACCCTCACCCCTCTGCTTATAGTACAATCTTGTCATTTCCAGCTTGCAAAGGGAGAGGAAGAGAGAGAAGGGAGAGAGTGTGTGTGTGTGTGTGTGTGTGTATGAGAGAGAAGGGAGGGAGGGAGATGTTTTGAGCTGGTTTGCAGGGAGAGAGGTTGGCCTGAATGCGATCTGTCTGTGCTTCAGAGGCATCCAGGTGAGCTGTTTCCTCCTGGAAGGTAAGAGGGAGACTGAGATTGGTGCTGATTGTGTCCTACATCCATGATCCCACTTCCATTTCTTTCCTTGCTACGAATACAGCCCTTCTGCTAACGTGTGTGTGTGGACGAGTGTGAATAGTATTCCCCAGACACATCACACACACACGTCATACTGTACAAGGCGATTCGCAGATGTGCAGGCATGTTGGCAAATGTGCATTTGTAGCTTGGATACAAGCAGATTCTGCATGTATGTGTGATGCATGTGTGTAGAGGTTTGTCTTCCAGAGGATGATGATGGGTTGTCATGCTAGCTTGCCAGCTTGGTTGTGGATGGAGCACCTGAGGAGGATGTGATGAGACAGTCTGTGGATAGGAAGGAAGTTGCAGGAAAAAGGGGACGGTAGTTTGTGCGTCTGTGCGTATGTCTCTGCAGCTCGTGCAGCAAAGTGTCAGCGTTCCCATTTGCCTGGAATAACGCCAGCTCTGTCAGCCCCACTTCCCTGTCACCACCATCTCTTCTGCACTTACAAGAAGCATTTTACGTTACGCTGGTGAAATGGGTGCTGATGTTGACTGGGCTAATGGACGGAGATGCTCCCGCTGCAGCATTTTTCTGCTCACTCTACAATATGTCATCTTGCTTCAAGCAAATTTGCAACACACTCCTCTCTTTTCCAAACCCACAGGAATGGAATTTTGGGTACTGTGGGGAAAGATGAGGGAGAGAAACAAGGACAAGCCATCTGCGAGAGCCTTGGACTCATGTAGAGACTGTCTGCAGGGCCATATGCAGCTCCTTGGGAAGACAGCAGGCTGAGAAATAAGAGAAGGGGAAGGAAGAAAGCAGCAACTGTAATTGTGAACTGGACATGTGAGGGTAGTTATGGGACAAACTTAGTTCTGTTGTGAAGAGACACTGACTGCCTTGTATGTGAACTGCAACAACTTGACACTAAGGTCTAAGTTTAATCAGCAACTTCGAAGTTGATTCTATAGAAGTTTTCACAGACTTTTAATGACTACAAACAAATTTGATTTCTTTCAGATTGGCAAAAAGAAGCTTTTTTTTTATAACTTTAAAGTTTTCAATTTCAAATTTATATTGGATATACTCAAAAGCCAGTTTATTAGGTATGCATTGTTAATTTACTGAGTATGGTTTACTGTCACGCAAGGGGTCAGAAGTCCTTAGAGATTTTGGTCCTTATAAGGAAATGCCATGCACTTCATGTTAAGGTGTTAGTTGAACATCAATAATAAGAATCTCTTATTCCACTGCAACCCTAAGCTGCAGGACTTAAGATCTGTGACTGTGGAGGCCATTGGAGTGAAGTTCTTCAGTATTGTCATGTTGAAGAAATGAAGATGGCTTTCCCAAAGAAAGCCCAAAGAAAACTCATGCATGAGAAGAGCATACACACTACCCATGAAAGCCTCTCCAGAGTTGAAGGCCTAGAATTTTAACCACATTAGTTACTTGTTATGAAGCAACAATGTCAGCATAGTTGAGTCAGATTTATGGTCCAGTCCAGCGACATTGGATTTCAAATCAATTGAATGTTATTAGAATGCAGTCAGATTCAGGAAAATAAAATAGCCAGTTGGTAAGAAGTTGTTGTCTGAAGGAAACCAGCATTTTGTTGCTTTTCCCAATCCTGAACAAGTAGGCGACAAGATGAAACCTGCAGGACACCAAGGTTCAGGGTGTCCACATCAGCTGGAGGTTTAGAGAGACAGAAAAAAGATCCAGACAAGCACAGAGGCGCTGGAATTATTAATGGAATACGACACCCCAGCTCTTCCTTATTGTTTCCAGTGTGTCAACCATTCATACCAGAAAAGCAGATGCTGTTACTTGGACTAGGATCCGAAACTCAAAGCAGACCTTCATCCTTCACAGCTTAGTGCTATTATCCAGTTGACCTCAAAGTAGCATAATTACAGGCATATGCAAGTTGGAAATGTAAAAAAAAACTGCTTTTGTTTTTAGAGGCAGAAAGCATGTCTCTCAGGACAAAAACCTTCCTTAGTTATTATCTGTTGGCTGCAATTATGTGTTTAATTTAGCTCTAATAGTCTTAAAGGCAACATGTTTCCCAGTGTGAGACCTGCATCAAAAAATGCACCCTTATAATTTTCTTTTAAGCAGCCCACATTGATGCTGTAATGTGCAATGCCCAGTCACCAACCGTCCATACAGAACCATCAACACTTCTAAGAAAAACATCCATGGCTGAAATCCAGTAATTTGTTCTGTCTGAGCCCCAACTGAGACGTGCAAACCTACAAAACACTGCAGAGCTGCCGCTGGTCTTTCTCTCTGTACATTGATTACGTTTCAGTGTTTAAAAACTTAGTGAGGCATGCTTTCAGCTCCCCATAAACCAGGCAGGAGGAAACCAGAACTCCATTACTGATACTCAGTGTGTTTCTTAAAATTCTGTAAATAAAATCAACCCAAACTAACATTATTAAGTCAACAACCTAAATTTGTCTCTGTCTGCCAGCCTGAACCCCCAGGCTGTAACATCTTGCAAGTAAACAACATGGCCACCAGCAGCAATGTTGGAAACATTTATTTCTTGTTCTGTTTATGGAGTTCTGGAGTCTTAGAACCGGATCTCTTCAAGCGACAGATATTCCTGTAACATCAAAGAACTGTTCACAGGTGATATTTTTTTCCAAAACCAGGAAATTTTTTAACCATTGGTGTCCCCACAAAAATGGCTTAAGAAACGGTTTAGAAGAGCCTGAGCTTTTCTCTTTTTAAAGAAAAAAAAACTGTCCCTGGTGTATTTATGTGAACAGCAAATACAGAGAGTACGTTTTTAGGTCATTCCAGGGTTTTCTGTGTGGATGAAAACATTTCTGGAAACGGACCCGCAGGAGGCGGGTGTTTTTGAAACTGACAACCTGTTTTAGGAAAAAAAGCTCTTCCATATGGAATTGGCCAAAATAATCTATCTTTTCTTCGTTGGTATTAGATGGCAACCAGACAGAAAACTTGTTACGTAAATGAGGTTTTCGGTATCCTCTAACATCTGCTTAGAGTTCATGATTTGTGTTTTTGACTATTTTTAATAGACCTTTTTTGTAGTTTGAGATTGCATTGGTCACACTGGTCCTAACATTCAATTTTTGCCTGTTTCTCTCATTCTGATCTAAATTCTGACCACCATCAAATCTGTAGTGTGAACACTCTGCACGTGCAGTCCATGTGTATCAGTACCGACTGCACAGTCAGACCACATTATGACTCGCTCCATCGACGGTCCTGGTCCTAGTTTCAACCATTTTTTGCATCTGATATGCTGGTGAAAAATTGCCAGTCACACATTATTGATGTGAAATCATTCAGATTTAAGTTGCTGCAAAAAACATCAGATTTGTATCCAATCTGATTTGTGCTGTTCAGACTGTCCTAAAAAAGTCAGGCATGGACAAAAAGTTACATTTGTTTCTCTGCAGTATTAGAAACACAGATCTGAACTACCAATTGCAGGATTAATCCTGTACGTACACACTCAGTACACACATGTAACTCAAGTTAAGCTTTGCCTTTTGTAGCCTTTTGTGGACAATGAAACAATTAGACATGTCCAGACATATCCACAAGGATCAGACTCAAAAAACAGTTTGACTTAACTGGGATCCATGTAGTTGCAAAATAGAGCTTCTTACATCAGATTAACTGGGAAACCAGATAGCAACTTCCTCCACCTTACAGGATCTATCGTACAGCAACGTCATGACGATGGGAGGATAGTAGCGGATGCAGTGGCTTTAATCAGATGCAACTTCCCAGAGACAGTCATTTGTGTGATTCATATCAAGTGGCTTCTGACTAAAGGTGTTTGCATAAGAGGTACTTGTGATAATGAGTTCACCATGAACACCCAATTACACCTGAAATCTGTATGCAGTTGAACGGCTTTTGTTAGACTTATCTCAGGTGGATTGTTCAGATGGAAAATTTTGTTTAAATGTATCGCGCACACTACAGTGTGATCATCTGAATACCTACACCAGGGCTCCATGCCCTACTGTGATTATTGTGCTTCAGCTACTAATTGGATTTGGTTTTGATTGTGCTCCAACAGAGCAACAGTCTTATTCAAATTATTGGGGGAAATTGTTGTTTTCTCCAGTTATCAAGCAAAAAAGTGTTAGAATATTGTCTAATTTTGTGGAACCCAGCAGACAGGGCAGGGAGATACCTGTGGAGAAGTTTAAGAAGTTTTAGGTTCTAGAACAATATTCTAGAGGTTTGTTCAGTCCATCATCTGAACATGGAGAGCAGATGACCCAACTGAAGACCTGCCAAGACAAGGAGGTCCACCTAAACTGGGAAAGAACAGCATTAATCAGAGAAGCAGCCAGAAGACTCATGGTGAATCTGGAGGAGATGCAGAGCTGCAAATCATCTCAAACAAAATAATGTCATCTCAGATGACATTATTTCATCTGTCATCTGAGATGACAAATAATGTCATCTCAGATGACATTATTTGTGAGGAGTTGTACTCTTCACAAATCTGGAGTTTGTGAACGAGTGGCTAGAAGAAAGTCATCAACTTGTATGCTTGCAGTTTAGAACAGGCCTTACAGGTGCTCTGTAGGATGACTGGCATGTCTTCAGCAGCTTATTCACAAACAACTTCAGAGGACTGAGATTCACAGGAACAGCAAAACTGGCACACTGGCATGGTGTCCTATTAGTGTGTTTTTCTTCCGAGTTTCAAACAGACATGGTGTCAAGACATGTTTTCATTTTGAGAACCAGTTGAAATCCGTCTCTGGTTTAATAATATGCAGAAACTGACCTGAATCTATGGGGCATCATTCATCTTAAAGGGTATAAGGGAACAAAATGCCAGCAGCACATCTGCATTTCTAGACAGACAGAACTTTGATTTGACTGCTGCTGTCCTGCTTTATGCTTCACAGCCTTATTTTTCAGTGTTTGAGAATGAACAAGGGTTGACGCTGTTGTTGAAGAGACAAGTAAGGGGCAGGGCAGGACGATGAGGTAAGGAGACATATTGTGATCAAACATGACTGTGTGCTTTCGGCCAGAACTGCCGGGAAGTTAGCCAAATCAGTCATTTATGTCGGAGCTTTCTGTTCTCCACCATCCTAATTAATGGGCTGATGTTAATTGGGTGCTGGAAAGCCCGTCACAAACACCTCGCCCTTCCAGGACATTTACTGGACGTCAGAAGACTTCATGAGTTGATCAGTAGCAGCTGCTTGGATCTGGCCTGTGTAAACCACCTGCAGAATATGTTTTTTTTTTTTTTGCTAAAACTCTTGTGGGTTCAATTTGCAATTTATGAAAATCAATGAAAACACAAGGAATGCTTCCTAAAATCTGCTGGGTTAGTTTGCACCCTTTCAGCTCCAGGATGCAAAAGGATGGCCTTTAGTTTCAAACTGTAAACACAGATTTGCGGTGGTGTTAGAATCAACCATTCCTCAAGGCAAAATAGATTCTGGATTTTCCCTGAGTGTGCTGCTTTCCTGCCACAGTCACAGAACATCCATGTGATGTTTATTTGGTGAAACTAGTGGACACAGACATTAGCACATGTATGAATGCTTGTTAATCTCTGTGTTGACCCTGTATCGGGCTGGTATCCCAACCTTTGCCTGTTCGCTGGCAGAGGTAGGCATCATAGAAATCTCAAGATGTTTTTTTTTTTGTCAGGCTTGCACTTTTTATTGGTTTATATTAATAATATGTTTGTGTTCCTTTTTTAAAAAAAATATTAATTTTACTTGATGATTTAGCAATGGAGAAAAAATTCACAAAGACCTAACACAGAGAGAGAGAGTGTTAGGTCTTTATCCAGAGCTGAATTTCTATATGTAAGGCTGATAAAATGACATGTAATAATTAATATAAAAATGTTGTGATAAAAAAGTCCAAATTGCTCACCCCTATCTAGACTGAAGTCCAACACATGACTTTGAAAAGTCTTCAGAATGCCACTAGAACAAACAACAATGGCCACACCCTCTCATGGTGTTTCTATAAGTGGATTCTAATTATGTCAGTGTTGAAGGTTGCTAATTTACTGTCTCCAGCATCCGCCGTTATGTGTCAGATCTTACTTGGTTTTTTTTCTCTTTTTGCTTTTCCCCACTTGTCCCGGTGCAGTTAGATCTTGTTAAAATTTAGACCAGCAAATTGTTACCATAGTGATTTCATCTGGTTCATCAGTTAGAATATGTTTTAACCACATAAAATGACTATGTTTCTCTTATGTTCCTCTCCTTTTTCATCTACGGGGTGTGTTAGAATGATAAAAAGTCACTGCAGCAAAAATGCAAAAATATCCGTTGGATTAATTTATATCATTTTTTTCTGCCAGGCACTTAGTGAAAGTGCCTCAGAGAGGAAAGTCACATTGGGTTTGATGTCTGGCCAATGGAACTCAAGGATATGGAACACCAGGACTGAGTCCAAATTGGAAACACCAGTATTTTACAAGAAATCACTTCCAGAATATATTACAGCTCACATTGGAGTGGCACTCTGACATTGACGCATACATGTGTTGAGACAAGCCAGGAACACTGTGCTATTTGAATAGTCCTGAGTATGGATGGAAGAAGATATGTTCAGAGATTTGGGGTGCAGTTGGCGTGAAAAAAAAATCCAAACCCTGAATGTCAAAAACTTTCTGTTGCAATAATTTCATCTACTTTTTATGTGCATCTGCAGGCATTTCTCTACGTAGAGTTGACCAAAATAAGTTATTTCCGCCATGTTTTGCATTTGTTTTATTCTTTTACATGGACTTACTCTGCCTTATGTCATGTTAGGTTCAAGATCGCATCACAAGGGCAGATCTTGATCCATCTGTAGACCTTGAACAACCAGCCAGTTCAGATGGTTACAACTATATCCAGTGTCTCTGTGGTTGTACGGTTCATAGGCAGAATAAGTGGTCAAGCTGCTATTTCTATGAGTAAACCAAAGAGGAGAATCAGCTGACACTGTGGAACTTGCATCTCTAAACGCTTGAACACTGTTGCTCATCTGATTTTTGTAATGCAGGCTTGTTATTTGACAGCACGCATTGATACAATGTGAAGGTGCTACAATGAAAGAGCAGCTGTTGGAGTCCAGACCTGAGCAATCTACGCTTAACAAATCAGAATATAAAATATTCATGGTGGCTACCTGTGTGTCATCTGACCCTTTGGTTTGCACATTCAGATGGTTCGAGATAAACTAGATTTGAATGTTACTTACATTTCACCACACTGATATGCCAGCCTAACCTTCACTGAGTTCCTCATGTCATTATTTGACATGTTTCTACGTTTCTGTCATGTTACTCGGGTTTCTCTCAGAAGGCCCTGACAAAGGCAACATATAAAGTCCCAAACATGCACTCATGCAGTGTTCAATCTGCCACTCAACAATGAAACAAAGGCCTGTGCTCAGCAGACTGTGTGAATGGACGGAGGATGAGGTGTTTTTTTCCGCTCTCTCCTCTGGTGTATCGTCTCACTATCGTCTTGAGGCTGGAATGATGAGACCAGGCAAGCAGATATCTCTGCTTTGTCTCAGTGTAATGGAAATGCATTCACACTTACAACATGGCCGACTTAACATTGCTGATAGTCCTGAGTTAACACGGCACACAAGTAGACTTTATGGCTGATTGGTGCTTTATGGCCTCCATGGTTCTTGTCATCATTCAAGCTAATGCCATCAGTAACTACTCCTCTGGAGATAGTTGAATTAGCCTGGGTCTGCCTGCCTTGTTATTGCCCACATTTTCCATTATTGCATGACAGCTATAAGATAAGATGAATTTTAATGATCCCCGTGGGGCCGTGGGGTCAGTGCAGCAGTACAAAATGAATTATAAATAGGAAAACAATACAGTTCTTTGCTGATTGCAAGTGCATATGTTGTTAATGGTGGTGATGACGGGGGATATTAGAGATTAAAGAGGTTGTACTTTATAGGTAATCAATGTAGGATAATTGCATCGTTGGTGGAGTTTAGCTTTCCTGTTGAAGGTGAAAACTGGGATTCCTCACTTTATCTACATGCTGCCATATGGATAGTTTTGTTCTCTACTCCTTGGGGTGGGCAACGATATCAATTCATCAATGCATTGCAAGTAATTTTCTTCCAGTATAATATCGATTCTGAAAACTCTGAATCAATATTTCATTGGTGAGTGGTGCGAGCAGTACTTTGGAGTTTGATTTTTCAGAGTTGAGCTTACCACTTCCTACATTTCCTACACTTTTTGTCAGGGAACTCGTTGTTCAGCCAGCACCGTTTCTTTGCACTAATTGTGTTGCAGTGACTGGCCATGATGCAGCTTCCTGCTCACTATATCAGATCTGTGTCACATGTGAAACCCTTTGATGTAAAGTCGTCTTCTTCTTGAGTTTACTGGCAAACATTTGGTGTGCTTTACCACCACCGGCTGGTGAGGGTCAGAATGGCAATATTGTTCATATATTCAAAAATATGATGAATTATCTTAGTAAAGGAGTAAAGAGTAAGTAAAGGACTTCCTTCAACTTACAATTTTCTTTACTTTGTACTTCACATTGAACATGTGTCTACTTCCTGTCTAGTTCTTTATTTTCAGATATCGCTGCTCAAAAATGTATGCAATGTATGCTAGGCAAGAAAAAAATGCACTAAAATATTGATAGATAAGCCAAAGAATTATTTGTATACTAAAGTATACAAATTTAGTATTTAAGTCAATATCAAATCAGCATCAAATTATGAGCCAAAGAATCAAAATGTAATTGACTTGTGAGGTTTTTAACAATACCTATGAATAAAAAACAATAAAATAAAAATTAATATGAATTGGCCAAATTCAGAATCATCTGTTCATATTAGAAAGAAATGCCAAAATCTGCATTAATCAATCAAGGTTTAGTTGGTGCAGCTCAGATATTTAATTTTGACCCTATAATGTATTAAAGAAGCCTGTTTTTTTTTTTTATCTTTAACATTATTTTGTCTTCTTCTCTATAACACTATGGTTTGTTTGTTTTTGGAGAGAGCAAAATAATGATTCTATATTAAAGGAGAAATAGTTTTCGACCTTGATGGCTGACATTGCTTTTCAGGGCTGACTTGAGTCTGAAAAACGCAGCCATGCATAACCTCTCTGTGGGATTTGGATTTATCACAGCTCTTCTGGATGTGACAAGTCCCTGTGCTGATTCTGTCACCGTAATGCCACTGTGTGTGCTGTTATTATCATCCACAGTTACATGTAGTAGAAAGTCAGGTTTATTTCTGCAAATGCTGACTTGCCAACAGATGTGGTGGGGTAAGGAAGAGTGATGTGGAAAGGATACTTTAGAGGACACATTTACACTTTCTAGGAAACCCAGCACACAAGGCTTTCCAAGCACGCCTACAGCGCAAACTGGGATCAGTAACATTAGCCTGATCATGTTCTAGCTACTGGTAGAAGATCATTTCAGCAAAAATCATCAAACACAATCACACTTTTGGCAATTGTGACTGTGAATACTGCATGACTTTGATGAACATTTCTATATAATCTACTAGCCTTTCACAATGACTGTTGCAGCAAAAGACACACTTTCTAATGTTTCAAGTTTCAAGCAAAACTTCAAAAACATTAGCAGCTTAAATGTTTCTTGTTTTTGTTTTGTAGATCCACTTCTTCAGTTAGGTTACATTACTGTGCATTTGCCTTTTGTTTCAGTGACTTAGGAAGACATGATGTCATAGTAAACATTTCACCATCATCTAATTCTAAATGTAACACTGCAGTATAAATGCCACAGGATGGATGTATTACACACACTGTGTATATGACAGATGTGCCAGAGTGATTCAACTATCAGAGCGGTGACTCAGTAATATTACCTAGGCTCAGGCTCTGCTCTCTGTACTGATAAGGATCCACTAGAGTTGACATACTGGAGCCTAAATCATGAACGGGAGACCTGCTCTCTTATTATTTGGCTAACAGTTACACGATCACTTTGTGGAACTATTGAAATTTATTATTTTTATTCCTACATGATCAGTTGATTACTTTGTCTTTTAAGAGATATGTTATAAAATAAAACAAGATGGTGATGTCATCACAGAAGCATTACATCCATTATGAAAATAGCAGAAAACCAATTTCTGCTATTGGCTAATAGTTTTGCATATTGCTACCAATATGCAAACTATTCAGAATGAGTGCATGGGAAGTGATTAAGGAATAGGTTGGACTGAAAAAATAATCAAGAAATTCCAATGTACAAGAGGACAGTTACGTCTTTTATCGATCAGTAGAATAGTAGTAATACAGTTGAATGAAATAATGCCCATAAGTAAAGTTAAACCCCCACCTCCTGAAAGACTTTACAGTTTCTGTGTGGATGTTTGAAACAGAATCTGCCAGGCTGAGGCTGTGTCATTAGTTAATATTTAAATTGTGGTAAGGCAGTCAACCCTTCCTTCTGGTCATTGTAGAGTCTCCAACAGGAATGACTCTTGTCTCTGTTTGATCAGAATTTGTTTTAGGAAATGCAGTGATGTCTTTTATGTCGTGCAGCTTTTGTTCTGGGATCCTCTGTTCTGAATTTCTTGGAACGAGTATTCTTCTCGCACTCTCATTAAGTATTGATGGCTTGTAGTGTGATAGGCCCTAAATGAAGACATTAGCTTTTGCTGGTTAACGTGCCGCTCCACATGACAGCTGCTGTCACCAAGGTCACTCATGATGTGGACAGGAGCTGTGATGACAGTGTCAGTCTGTTTTGTTCTCCTGGCATGTTTCTTTGTGTATCTCTTGCCCCTTATTTTCACACTCATTGGCTATAAAAACTGATTCCATTTCATTTTATGTCTCATTTGAAATATTCAACTGCAGATTAATTTTCACTGTTGGATAGTAATTTTACGTGTGCAATATTTTTCTATGCATTTGAGTAAATAAAAAAAAAAATCTTTTAAAAAAATGATAGCGTGTCATACACTCTGGCCACACTAATACCAAGACTCCAACATATGTGCCGTAGGAGACATTCTTTGGAAAATGGAGATATTTTGTTTTGAGGTGTGTTTGTGCTGCGAAAGACTGGCGGCCTGTCCAGGGTGACCCCGCCTCTCGCCCGAAACGTTTGCTGGACATGAGCACCAGCAACCCTCTTAACCCCATTGGACATAAGGGTGACAGAAATGGATGGATGGTGTTGGAGAAAACTTTAAATTGTACTCCGGATTAAGGCTGCTGAGATTCAAAGCTTCAAGGAACAAACACTTTATTTAACATCTGCAGATGGAGAGCGCTTGACAGCATCTAAGTCAGTTTGTCAAAGTCAACTCTAAGTTGGATTAGAGTCAGGTTATAGAAATGAGTGACATACCGTATGTGTGTTGGAGGTTGAGAAACACAAACACAGAGAGGGGTCAGAGGACAGGCATTAGGACTATAACTAACTGCCTAAGGTCAAGTAACTTCATATTTAAGAACACAGAAATTAATAATTGCAGAAATACAATAATACTTTTGGAATATTCTTCAAGTTAAAATAATTATTTATCATGATTTGCAGTAAATATGAACATTATACAGTTTAGACACTTACCTATTTGTGGTTCTGTGGAACATAACCCAAATTATTTGGATAAAATTTGCCATTGTTCGTTTTATTATTGAGCATATTTAAAATATTCTAAAGAACTTGCGAATGAGGAAGCTGAAAAAGGGTAGGTGCATTGCTAGCTGATGCTGGCGTTTGCAAAGCAGCCAATCCAGGAGTCCTATTCATTTAATTTGAAGATGATTGACTATTCCCCTAATACCAGAAATCAGAAAGACAGTGGATGTTAGATTATGTGGCATTGCTGCAACAGATTAATGGACATTAAGGTATGGATGGTGTGCAAACTATTAAGATAAGTAGGTAAAAGTGTTTTCTGAGGGAATCTCAAGTATTCTGTGTTCAGCTGGTCGTGGGAGTTCACTATATCAGCAAAAATAAATCTTTTGTGCCTTTGCCGACAAATTAGCCTAACCGAGATTTCCTCAATAATCCACAGGACTTAATATGCAATAGTTGCTTTGACTTTTTTGCAGTGTGATTATAGAAAGTTTTCTGGCCATCACCTGGTTAGCTCCACTGACTCCAGAAAAAAACATGGGCATTTGTCTTCAGCAAAACCACATATTCATATAATCCTTTGGTTTCATATTACAATAAAATAATCAGGATTAAGACCTTAATGAGAAAATTACTCTGCTGCCTTCTGGACTTGTTTTCCTCCTATTTGGTGATGGCTTCAATGAGAGAACCTGCAGCTGTGACACACTGACAGTCAGCAATGAATGAACCTCATCATCAGTTTTTGATGCATGTACATTTGGCCCTTTTGTTGGTTTGTGTAGATTTTAGGCACGTTTAGTGTGACAACATCAATTTGAGAAGCACTTTGTTGTGTCCAAAAGATTCTGGGTGATGTTAAAGAACAAACCAGTGAGCTGCAAGATGACTCCTGCTTGTGTGCTGGAGTAATTAGAAGTTCCTGCTGGGGAGCCCAGGCTTAAATATTTAATCTGAAGGGAGCCGTGGCAAACATGTCATGCTGCCTGAGTCCTTTATGTCTAATTTACAGAGTCCACAGTGCAACAGCCACTGGTAAGATGCCTTGTAATTAAAACAGATTGGGATTGTGCAGATGGTGACTTCCTCACATGATGGCCTCCTTGGAAACTCTCTGCAGCGTTAATGTGTGATGGTATTCTGTAGGTTTGTAGATGTGTGTCAGTGATAAGGCGGAGATGTGTGAATGTTTGGGAGCAGCGGCAGCAGCGTATTCCGCAGAGCTGACAGCTGACTGAAGCTGTTTTGTTCAGAGACAAGAGAGATGCAGATAAAAGGCTCCCATTCTCACAGAAAGGTAGCAGACAGACAGACCCAGACTGTGGAAGACAGACTTACAGTCAGCGTAATCGCTATTTACTCAGTCATCATGTTGATGTTCATCCTCGCTCTGCTTTTTGTCTTCTCCTCCACATCCCCATTTTGACAGATATGTGTCACAAAGATGTCCACACGCGGCTGCCAGGGAACAGACTCGGTCATCAAGCCCCTGGATACCATCCCTGAGGACAAGAAGGTGAGAGTTCAGCGCACGCAGAGCGGCTTCGACCCGTTCGAGAAGCCTGCCAGCCAGGTGAAGAGGGTCCACTCGGAGAACAATGCCTGCATTACCGCCAAGAGCTCGTCTACCGGGAAAGAGTCGCCCAAACTGCGCAGGCACTCCAGCCCAAGTTCTGTGAGTGTACTTCTGCTTTGTTATGATCCATGTGTTCATGAGGAAGTTTGTTTTATTAGCTATTGTTAAGGGCTATTTGCTGTTAGAAATGCTGTAATACAGTGGTATTACTGTATTAAACCATTCATGTTATTCATTTAGTGAAATGAATAACATGAAAAACATGCTTTACTTATTGAAACAGGAATATGTGAAACAATATGTTTCATATATTTATGTTGTTGCTTCACAGATGTGTTGAAACGTTGATGGGTCTTAAACCATTTCCAAACAAATGCTTTGAAACTTCATAGGTAGTACAAAAATACTTAACTTATCCCAAATCAGAATTAAACGCCATGCCTCTTGCTTTCCTGTTATTATCAAGGGATGAGGATGGTGATGCTGTGGGCAGGAAGGAACTGTGCTACCGAGTTGTATTGTTACACATCAGAAGACTCTGACTAAGGGCTGTTGCTAAGTTGCTCCATATCCATGCAGCAGAGGGAATATTCCGCAGTAATATTTCCTGGATGCTCAGTTAATCCAGTCCTTTGCTGTTGCCGCTTCTCTGTAAGGGCATCTTCACCATTGCTAGACCAGGAGACTTGGTTAAAGTTGGTACCAAAACATTTGTTTCAATTCCAGCCGCGACACCAGATTTTTGTGGTTGTAGGATTTCACTCATCTCCTGCTTGACTCGCGAGTTTGTTTTGGCTGTATTTACCCAGAATACCCTGCGCTGCAGTCGGCTTCCTGTTTTTGTCCTGATCCACTTGGCGTTCACACATGCAATGAGAGTTTACTTTAACTGAACCCAGACTTAGGATTGTTGGTGGACCACAATTTGCTTTTTTTCCACATCATAGTTTGATTGGGTTTTCACACCTCTCCAAACCAACAGGACTTTCTGGGCAAACAGACCAGACTTGACTAAAGAAGGCTGGTGTGAATGCACCATAAGTCATGCTGCTCTCTTTTTAGAAAGACCGCTTTCTCCTGTCAGCTCTTCCTAACAAACCATCAATGTTTTGTTTTTCCTAATTGTCCTGTCAGAATCGTTCAGCACACTAACTGAGACCCTTAGAGTTTGATGTTGTTCTATTTTTTCACTTTAATAGCTCTACAACTCAATAAATACCAGATCATTTTTATTGTTCTGACAAATGAACCACTGGAGTCCAGTTTGAACTTAGTTTTGTATCTGTTTTAAATGTGCACCTCAATAGAAGACGGTTGAATGGACATAGAACAAAAGACTGTTCCTGTCTTACCTGCATTGAAACTTATTTTCAGCCTTGGTGAATAATTTATTTTGCCCCCTATTAGTTGTACAAAGTGAGCACTCTGCACCATGCTTCCTTAAATAAAATGAAACACCAAACTGATCTTCTTTCAATTCAACGCCTGCAGATAAAAACTCGTATGTGTAGCAGAGTGACTCTATTTAGTGTAATTAGGATTTATTTGGGATGAATATTCTCCTGAATTAAAACAAGAAGTGATGATACTCTGCTGCCATGTCCACAACTCCCACTGTCCTAGCAGGAACAAGAGGAAAGAGAGAACACCATCTGGAATGCTGCCGATGAGCAGTCACTTCTGTTTGATCAACAATGGGCGAGAGAGTAGTCAACAGTAATGTAGGTGTTGCCATGGAAACACAGCCTTTTGCTTTTGGGAGGCTTTTTCTTTTGTTCACAATTAGTCATTTTGTATTTGCCCTTCAACAAACTATTTAAATATAGAACAACTATCACCGTGCTCTTCTGCCGGACGTCCAGTCCCGTCTTGCATGGCGATAAAAAGAAAAGCAAAGCAATGAACTCCTTCATATCCACTCAAGTACTTGGATATGATTTGCATGCAGTTAAAACCAGATGTTTACATAAGCAGCAAAAGAAGACACATAAGGTTTTGTTTCCTGTTTACGTCAGTTAGAACTCCCAAAACGTCTCAGAGAATCATTTTAACTTTCATGAAATCTCTGAGGTTTCCAACCATTTCCTCAGTTTATGCGGGAAATCTGTTCCTGCTGACAGGACTGGTGTAAGTGGGTCAGGTTTGTTGGTGTTCTCTGCTCACAAATCTCCTGTGGAATTGAGATCAAGACTTCCTGATAGCCACTCCAGAACATTGAGTTTGTTGTCTTTAAGACACTTTGTACCTAATTTGGTGATTTGATTTTCAAAGTGTCGTTGTCATTTGGAAGACGAGTTTGTGTCCGTTGTTAATTTCTTACCTGATGTTAATTTCAGATTTTAGAGTTGTGGAGGTCAACAATTCTCTTCTCAGTACCTTGGCTGATTTCTTTGGATTTTTCCATCATGCAGCTCTAGAAAGCAGAGTATTTGAGACGTTACCTCAAAACACACCAAGCAGAAAAGAATAGAATTAAAATATGAACAAAAATCTGAAATCTTGAGTGAAGAGCAGCCCATGAAGATTTGGTTTTTAAGCATAACTATTATTTCTTGCTTTTCAAGCCATTTCTGTGAGCTCTGCATCCTGTGGTTGCATGTATAACAGGTGTATGCCAAGACGTGGACACACTCTGCCTTGATTATTCCTCTGTGGGGAGTGTGTGGTGATGGCTCAGCAGGCGGAGGCTTTCAAGTTGGATGATTAGGGAACATGCCTTCAATTTTGTGGTTTAAAGAAAGCAAACATTTTCCTCCCGAAGTACACTGATGTGCAACACCTTGATTCCACGGTGTGCGCACTACAGACAGCTAGGTTTTGATAAGATTTATCCAAATAGGCTCTTTCTTACCTACAGTTGTAACATGTCAAAGAGAATTGTAATATACAGTATACATGAGCTTTCCAGGCTTTGTGAAATTCACTGCAAGCTTTGAAGAGCAGCAGGAAACCGATGTTTCTATCTGGTGAAAGTTTAAAGTTGGTATTTTCTCAAAATGCTGCAATAGCTACTTTAGGAATTTGTTGGTTATGCATGCTGGACAGCTGTGTTCTATTTAAAATGAGATTAAAGTGTAACTGTAAAGCTTTGACACTTTGTCATTCCACCTTTTTCATGATAAAGGTGGACTGACAAGTTTGCTTGCTATATTGGCTCCATCTGGATTGTTTCTTCTTCCGAATTCCTCTCTGTTGCATTCAAGTCTTAAGAATCCATACAATGTCACTTGTTATTTAAAGGCACGTTTCCTTAAGTAACTACAAACATCAGTCTGAAGCATGTATTCTGAGTCTGTGTTGCTTTCGATTTGAATCTGATCTCCAGTTTTGTTTGATTTCTCTCCGCTTTAGCTGATCTGTTTTTCTTTTATCTATAAGCAGTTTACAGGATGCTGTTTTCCTCCTGAGCTTAACTGAGACAAACATGCATCTCCTAATCAGGCAAATGCGATTTTCTGCTTTCGTATAGGGTTCCTTTTTTAATTTAGCTCCCAATATGAACAGCCTAATAAATATGAACACATACAAGACTTAATAGGACAGACATGAAGGTTGATTGATTTGCTGTCAGACACAAATGAATTGTTTCAACCGGATTATGAAAATCTGCAAATTGTGCCCTTCAACGTGTTTGAATTTCAACCAACATTTTATAATTAAGGACCAATTGAAATTGTCATCAGTTGATCAGAATGGTCAAAGGGGCACTTTCAACACAACCAGGTTTAACACAGAGATGTTTTCTAAAAACTAGAGAAAGAAATGCAAACAATTAGCAACAAACTCATAAAAAATAGCAAAATAAGCAAAGAACATAATATTAATAACAAATGTAATTGAATGAAACAGGAGAAATTTTTATTGTTTCTTGCTGGATTTTTTGTTTCAACTGGTCATTTTGTTCCAGTCAACTTCAAACCCTTGAAAAATCTATTGTAAACTAATGTTGTATTTTTATTTAGTTTTACCTGTGGGATAATATGGAATTTTGTTGTGCAAGAATTATTATTCAGTGTATCATTTTCGGTTTCAGTAATATTTGGTTTGTTTTGAGCTTAAAAAGCAGATTTGCCTTCTTCAAATTCAGGATCTGTCTTCACTACACTTTGAAATAAAAAGAGAACTGTATATAATTAGTCTGAGGAGAGAAGAGGTTGGCTGGACGTGAACATCCTACTTTTTGAGTTTAGCGTACAGATAGAGTTTCACTTCCTGCTTGATCCCTGGAGAAAAAGTAATTTGTTTAGAAAAGCTCTGAGAAATGCTGAGCTTATTAGTGCTGCAGAGAGCAGAGAGATAACAAGAGGAGGTGGGAGGGGTGTAATGTGGTGGGGGGTTATCTGGTGGGGATGGGGCGCCTGCACCCCTATGGATGTAGATGGAGGAGACTTTATGCTGAGCTCAGTTTAGGGCTTTTATAAGCACATATATGAAAACTGCTTAAAGACTCGTTAATAATGCATGATGGAAGTACTGCTAAATAAACCCAAAAAGCATGCATTATTCCTGAAACATCATTGTTCTTGGAAAGAAAGATGTAAAGTGCCTAGAAAGTCATTTGAGCAGCATTCAGCTTCTTTGCAACTCAAATCTGTAACAAACTTCCAGAAAACTGCTAAACTGCTGAAGCACTGAGTTCCTTTAAATCAAGACTTTTAATCAAAATGAATGGAACTACGGCTGAATCGAGTGATAGGACAATCTTACAAGGTGGTGTCTCACTGAAGAACTCATTGAAGAACATAAACTAAAAGCTGGATTATATTTTTTATAAGTCTATTTGTGAGCTTGACTCTTTATTATTAAATTTAATATCATTTCAGATGTTTGTATAACTTTTCTTCAGATTAACTTGAGCTATTATTGTTACAAGGTAGTTTTCTAAATTAGAAAAACTTAATTGTTAGGGATGCTCAAATATGAAAAATTCGACTATTGATATCCGATAGTAACACTGGTGTTAAGCCAGATTTACCAGTATTTTATTTTATCAATTTTTATACAATTACTTGATTAATCATAAGAATAATCGATAGATTACTCGATTACTAATATATTTGTTTACAACAGCCCTAAATGGAACAGTGACCAACATATCTGATGAGCAGTGATGATTTTGATGATGACACTTGACAAAATGTAATGTCTGTCACTGGTTTTCACAAATGTTGACTATGTGATGTATTTATGATTCCTGTTATGTTTTCACGATGTAAGGCACTTTGAACTGCTGTGTTGCTGAAATGTGATTTATTCCAAAAGTGCAACAGTATGGATGCAATACTTTTGCGAGTTAATTCAAAAAGAAAAAAAAAAAAAAACACCACCCATATCCACTAGGGGGTTCCGTCGATCTTCATGCATAAGTCAGTCCATTCCTTCTGGAAGCTCATGTGGCGATTAACCGGTTTCAGTGAGTAATGTGTTAACGTTTAGATTCTGCTTGCGTCTGACTTTTACCAGACAGATTTCAAGCTGTTCATCTCAAGTTGTTATTGCTGTGCAGCTGCATTTCTCAGCAGCAATCAGTGAAAAGTGTCTGAAAGTTACAGGCTCATTGGAACTTTAAAAGAGGCTTTTCCCAGAAAGTTTGCTCAGTGGACTTCTCCTCCCAGTGACGCCTTCCTGATGGTGCAGTGTGGAACCTTTGGATTTTAATAACTCTCTCTCTCCCTTTGTCACTCAGCCCACAAGCCCCAAGTTTGGAAAGGCAGATTCATATGAGAAGCTGGAGAAGCTGGGAGAGGGCTCATATGCAACAGTTTACAAGGGAAAGAGCAAGTAAGCAGTGTCCACATGTTTCTCCTGTTTTTCCTTCACCCATGCATTCAGTGATGTGCTGAATTTTGCATACTGCTGTAACTGAATCAAAAGGCAATGAAAAGCTGATCACAGTCACAGATCCTGGTTTTAATGTAAAACCCAACACATACAGTGCAGATTCCTGTATTTTAATAACCAGAGAATGGACAATTTTTTTTCCTTCTCTTAATGGTTCAGTGCTTTTCTCCCAGGGTTTCCTAATTAAATTGTGAGAAATGAAAGGTTCCAGTTCTGTAAACGCACAAACCGCTGCAGCCTCTAATCTTCTTCCTGATGATGTTATTTTGCGTCTCTTTTGATTGGTGAGCTTCATTCAGCTGTAGTGCTGCGGCCTTGTACTGAAGTCTCACTCCACTGCTGCTAAATTACTTTTCATTGACTTACCGCTCCTCTTTCTGTTCTCAGGCTTTGCTGACTT
Source organism: Phalloptychus januarius (assembly GCA_902982915.1). Taxonomy (NCBI): domain Eukaryota; kingdom Metazoa; phylum Chordata; class Actinopteri; order Cyprinodontiformes; family Poeciliidae; genus Phalloptychus; species Phalloptychus januarius. The sequence goes on from CADWAE010000481.1 coordinate 18,108,704, forward strand.
TGAAATGTCTCGTTTTTCTACATAATGAAGAAAGTCCAGCAGATTATGGGACTTTGTTCTTTGTGCTGTCATCAGGGTGAACGGGAAGCTGGTGGCTCTGAAAGTGATCCGTCTGCAGGAGGAGGAAGGAACACCCTTCACAGCCATAAGGGAGGGTAAGTGGACAAAAAATCTGAATCCCAGTTCACTTCCTGCTCATAAGAGGAGGGTAAAGGGAATGATCCTTCAGCCCTCTTCAGGGTCACAGCTGGGTACATCCCTCCATTTTCTAACACCCTTGTCCCTAGTGGGGTCAAGAGGGTTGCTGCTGCCTATCTCCAGCGAATGAGGCAAGAGGCAATAACAGTTTCTCAGTTTAAAGTAGTTTACCATATTACTTATTCTCAACAAGCATAGAAATGAAAATTAGAATTGTATTTGATTATTTGAAATACACTGCTGTATGAGTTAAAACAGGAAATGTGCTGTAGTTTACAGTTTAAGGTTTTCATAATTGTATTTAGCAACTTTTCTGACTCCTCCAATGAATTTTTTTTTTTCTTTAAAAAAAGCGACTAGAGTCAAATCTAGTAACTTTCTCTCAAATCAAATGGCTCAGACTTGGAGGCAAAGAAAAGAGTCGGGACATTCCTAATAACTAAACAACCTTATTTTCTCTTGCCACTTCTGTTTAAGTCTCTGTGTGGCTGAGCAGGCAGAAGGTCAGGGTTAGGGATGGATCTGATCATAACCCGTTTTGATCAATCGAAAAGATTGTTTGAACTTCTTCTTTCTCTAGTTGCTCTGTGGTTCTACTTTATGTCATGAAGCCTCCTTTTTAACTCCTATGATTTGGAGGATGTTCATTTTAAGACACCACAGCACAGTAAAGTTCAGTGCAGTAGATTTAACTAGGTTATTTTTATTCCAGCAACAAATATGTCCTCATGTGTCAAACTTGAGTTCAATAGAGACATGTATAGGCTGCATGTCATCTTTGTTTCCAGTCTGCTCACACAAGCTTCAGAGAGACAGTGTTTGGTTTTAAGGCCAATAACTGCTTTGAAGGTTCTGTTTAATTCACATTCTGGACTCCTTCCACAGCGGTGCAAGTTCTGCAGGAGGAGGGGCCTCTCAGCATCGGTCTATGTAAGCGGTCAGTTTTAGCCCTCAGACTGGATATGCACACTAGAAAAGGTCTGAGTAGTTCAGAAGGTTCTCAGTAATTAGGTTCTGTAAAAAAAAAGAAAAAGCCCCAGAAGTTCTTGACTTTCCTGACTTTGCTGAAAGTAAAAGCCTCTGCTCCACATTTCCAGGTTCATATGGAAATGAACCTGAGATGAGAAGACACTTCTATCATACAGAGATGGGAGCTTTGAAATTGGACTAATTCAGCACTTTCTGAGTAAGAAGCGCACAGCGCAGATATGTGACCAGCATTACCCCTCTGTAAACTACTCCATCCATGGGTGTGTGGGGGTGTGCGTGTGGGGGTGTGCGTGTGTGTGTCCATGTATCCACGGAAGCTGTGCATGTCTCCACAAGCTGGTGACAGGATCCTGGAGGTATCAGGCTGCAGATCCACACATAGTCCTGTCTTTGATCTGCTTCTATTATTTTGAACAACCTTTAGCTTCTCCTGCAGGATGAATGCATTCATGAGGCTCTGGCACTGGGCAACGTTCCAGCAATCTGCCCATCAAAGCCTCCCTGTGCCTTTGAAACACAACTTAAACATTAATCCCGTTGGTAACCGTCTGAAAACCCACTTAGTCCTGTGAATATAAACTGAGCTTATGGTGCTCTAATGTTTGGTCCAAATAAAACAGATTCCTTTTACTGCTGTTTGACTGAACTGTATCTCAGTAATTGAGGCTTTGAAACCTTTGCTGCTGTTCAGTCAATACAGCAGAGGAAACAAGTGAAAACTTCTCATTTCATTGATCCATTGTCAGTTCAAATAGATGATCAAAGATCAGTAATCACTGACCTTGGTTACCGTAAGACTATTGGTGACAACTCTGATCCTTCCCCTGCTTCTCTTTAAATCAGCAACAGAAATAGACAGAATCACAGCAGCGCTATTAAATGTGATGTTATAATTTTCCCTTCTCTGCCTTTATCCACACAAGTTTGATTGATATTTTTTCTTACAACCTTTACAAATTTCATCATTGCAGGTATAAGGAAAAACTAAATATTAAGTATAACTGCTAAAGTTCTGTCCCACCCACTGCACTGTAGAACCGGTGTGATCCAAGATGTCTCCAGATGGTCTCTGCCTTCATCAGTTTAATGATGTGCTGGCAGAAGGATTACTGGGGTTTTATGTCAACTTTATGACATTACAAATATTTGAAATGAGAAAAACATTTCCACATTCAGCTCTTACTTTTATGAAGCACAGATCCAGTTGGTAAATGAAACATCCCTCCAGAGCCTCTCCTCACTGCTGATTACAAACGCCTCTTACATCATAAATGTGTTAAAAAGTGAGTGTGAGAATCTCTGAAGCTGAATCCAGCCTGTGCTTTCTGTGTGTGTTGTAATCCTTCCCTAATCCCCGCAGGTACAGAAGCGCTCCAACAGTCCAGCTAATGATCGTGGAGCAGCCGCTTATCTGGCTGCATCGCCTACTGTAACACACATGTGTCTCTATTTCAGCGTCTCTTCTGAAAGGACTGAAGCACGCCAACATCGTGCTCCTCCATGACATCATCCACACCAAGGAAACCCTGACTCTAGTGTTCGAGTATGTGGTGAGTTTGAACTCTGACCTCAGCTGTGTGATGGGTGGACCACAGAGCTCCACATGCAGATTAAAGTCCGACTTCAGGGAAACCATAGTTCTGATAAGCATCTCTTATTTATTTTTTGCTATGTGAGACCTTTCAGTTTCTCATACTCAGCTCACTGGAACATGAGCTGTGAATATTTTAACTGCTAAACTCTTGCTTGGTTCCCAGGCCTTTAAAAACTGTTAAAGGTCTGATGGATTTTTTTCAGGTTTTACTCTAGTAATAAAGGTGTATTTGTTGTTGGGGGGGCTCCTCCTGGGAGGCGGGGTCCACCGCTGCATTGCAGGGATGCATTTCTATTCAAAAGAATCTTTGATCTTCAGCTTGTGAGCGGATGAGCAGATCTGGATCCCTTCACCGTCTTACTCAGCTTTTCATGCAGGGTGGGGTAAATGGAGTGGTCTGGTTATAATCTGGTGAGATCTGAGTAGAACTCAGCAGATTCCGTTTAAATTAAACATGATGGAAAATGTCAGCTTATTAGATTATTATTCCTGTTGGACCTTCTCTTATCTTCTGTTCAAAACAGTAAATCCTTCCCCTATGCAGCAGACTCACCGCTCGGTGTGGCTTTATTTAACGCCGGTGGAAAACTTCAAGTTAATGTCAAGTTGGCTGCTGTTGCTCATAAGGATGCAGAAAAACACATTATAGATTTTTCTAAAAGCTAATGGAGAGTGACAGCAGGAGGGCATAATGTGAGGACAGAAAGCCGATGGGTTAAATCAGAGGCAAGTATTACAGAGAGATGGAGATAACGGAAATAAAAAGGGGGAAAAATGAAAACAGAGATGTGGTGCATGGCTTTGTGGGAGATGGACAGGCATGTCTGCATGTGAATTATTCAGCAGGCTCCTTTGGTGTGAGCAGCAGTGGGAGATTGTAAATATCTCTGTGATTTCCGAACCACTGCCTCCTCCATCCATAAATCTGCTCACAAAACACCAAAACGCCGCCTGCCTGCTAAACATGTCCGCTCTGCTGTTAGTGAGGACTCTGTCGGCTCATGCGGTCAACTTTGACAAAATACAAACGCTCTTCTTGTTTTGTGGTCCCTTGAAAAGAGAAGAGATGCAGATATTATTACAGAATGAAGTGTCTTCATTATGTAATAATGAAGGAATCCAATTCTCATCTGAGGGCCTCTATTAAATTCACTCATGCTGCTGTTAAAATAACATATAGATCAATCTGTTGCTCAGTCTGAACTTCTTTCTGCTTCAGTGAATTCTGTATTCAACTGTAGTACAGTACAAGTCAACCGTAGTGAACAAAGCATTTTATCAAATTGAATGCACTAAAGCTGATAGTTGCTCTTGTCTTTCATGTTGCAGCACACAGACCTGTGTCAGTACATGGACAAACACCCAGGCGGTCTCCACCCAGACAACGTGAAGGTAATGCTTCTCTTCTAGAGTCTGGATTTTTTATCGTTGACCCTGAACAGTTTGTTTCTCTAAGTCAGTGATCAATCTGGGTCTAGTGAACAGAATCTCCAATCCCTACCAGGATTGACAGGAATCTATTATTGTTTTCATTATTCATTGAATTTTACAACTTTTTCTTGAGGGTGGGAATACTTATACTATACTCATGTGATCAGTTCTTGGAAGCTTCTCAGCTGCAATGAGCTGCTCAGTCAGCTCTGGTAGTGCAGTGGTTCTTGTTTTGAGCTACTGGTCCTGATGATGATGATGATGACGATGACGATGATGGCAGAGTTCTTTAGCTCTGGGTCGGTGTGTTGGGTCACTGAGAGAGAAGTAAACAGCTCACAGACTGCTGGTCCCAACAGGCATGCTCACATTGACTTGAGGTTACAGGAATGTCATGTTAAATGGTTTTCCAAACCTTTACCAATTAAGATCTGAAAAGTGTGGTGTGTGTATGCATTCAGCTCCTTCACGTTCAACACTTTGGAGAATCACCTGTTGTGGTTTGTCTCTAGCAGATGTGAAAATCTTCAGACTGAAATTTTAGTTTTTTTGTCTTTGGGAAACTGGATGGATCTGCAAACACCACGAAAAACCACAGAACCACATGATTAAGAATTCATTTTTCTGCCAGTATATCTGTACTTCTACACCTGGAGAGAACAAAAAATAACATTAACCGTGAAATAACCATAGCAACAGCCAACATACAGTCATCTTAAAACAGTGATTAGTTCATTTTGACCTCCTTCTGATGACACAGGGAGGGATGGCAGTCTGTGCCGGTGACGCTGTGAGTCCTGCATGGCCTACATGTCCTGTATGGCGCTCTGAGTTACTCATGCTGCCTGTGTTTGCTGGGCTGCAGGACCCAGCTAACATAAATTAACAGGAGGGAAGAAGTGATAATGTGGTGAACCAGGCAACTTGGTGGTGGACAGGGTGTTAGGATGTTCTGTCATGCATGGAGGTAACAGTTTAGGCTCCATCTGTCATCCAGCAGCTCATACCTTTCAACATAACAGATTTACAAAACCAAACCTCTGTGTGTTTCTCCTGCTGCCAGCAGCCGTGCGAGTCACATGGATGATGTGAGATTACTGCAGGAGAGCAGAGCGAGGTGTTCACACCCATCAACTCTGTTACCTAACCGTGAGTCTCCTGCCACGGAGTTTCAATGTGTTGATAGGGTTTGTGACTTTATGCAGACATGACATGTTGTGAATTGGAACCACACATATTATGAGGTTGGTTACAGTAGTCCATCACTTCCTGTTTGCTGTTCTGTGCAGCATGGTGTTGGGTAAGCCTCAAATATACCCAGATAGCACACAACTTTAAATCAACATTGAATTATAGTCAGATTGGTTGATATTTGGTTGAAGTCAACAACTGACGGTGGATCAGCCATGAAACAACCATCCAATTCTAACTGTTGAAACTGTGTCATGAATCAATGTTGTTTTGTCGTTGAAATCTAACGACTGAAATGCCGATTTCTGATCAACGTCTGATCAATGTTGATTCAATGTCTTTGCCTGACATTGATTCAATGTTGTTTAGACCATTCTGTGCTATCTGGGTTGATGCTTCCATTGTCCATCACTTCAGGGTCTGGGTGGTGGGTGGTGGCAGCACTCTGCAAAGGTTTTATATCCTAATGTGGTCCTGGTCAGGAGCACTTTGTGTGATTTTCTGACTAGTTTAATATCAATATAGAAAGTAGACCTCTGTTGGTTAGCCTCCTATCAATAGCTAAAACCTGCAAATACTTACGACCCCGACTAATATCACTTAGAATCTCCTATTTTAGTAGAAGACTAAGGTCACTTTATAATAGAACACAGAACACATTCTATGTACCAACATGGAATGTAACGTATTTAACCTTTTCACTTTACCTTCCCCTTCCAGCCTCTGACTGAGCCTACAGGAGGCAGGCTGATGTTCAGTTCAGCCACAGGCCAGCCACCAGCCTGAGCAGAAGCACCAGGCGTTAATGTCACACAGATGTGCTGTTGTTTACTAATCAGCTGCATAAAAGCTATTAGTGTCTCTGCTGCCTGACCAAATTAACATGCGGGGACGTAGCCGTAACAGTCCCTGCTGCTGTAATTAACGGCCATCAGGAGAGTGGTGAGAGCATGTGAGTGTCACGGCAGCTCCACTCAAACTGACCTGAGGTCTGCGCCTGAACCGGTTGGTTCTGGGTGAAAAACCCAGTGGAAACGGCACAGCGTCATTAACCCCTCCTGACTGCAGTTTGTTAGCATGACGGCTGTAATCCAATGCCAGGCAGGATGACCTCACTCTGACTGCTGCTGAAGTGCTCCTTTTTATTACATTAGGCCCAGTCGGATGAAGGAACCCGACTCGCTGACATCCTCATATATCAAAGGTAAAGCGATGCCCACAATCCCAGAATATGGGAGCGTTTGTCCCTCATAATTAAGTTTGGCGAGAGCTGAAAGCTCTTCAGTTGTCAGCCTTGTTAGCACACCAGATACAAATATGGAAGAAATAGTTCATCTAGTATCGTGGGAGCATAATTAACACCTTTATTACCAAGAAACACTAGTTTTTAAAATTACCCTGTTGGCACATTTTATCTGCACCTCTAATTATTCAAATGTGTGCATCTCTTTTTGTAATCTATAGAAGACAGTATAGCAAAATTTCTCTTACCCATTCTTCAGTGAGGAAGGCAAGGAAGTGGAATAGAAATCTCACTAAGGAAGACATGCAGCTGACTGGCATGTCGGGCTCCCCATGTATTCTCATAACAGTTAGCATAGCCACCTATGATGACAGTAAGTTTGAGCTGATTGACAGCACTAAGACAAGTCTTCTGGCTCTGCACTGTAAAAGTGCATTTGGACTCCAGTTCATGCTATTCACTTATTTACATTAATTCTTTTGGGTTAATGATGATAACTTACTTGTGTAGAATTAACTGTAAAGTTAAAAATGTTTAACTTGAAGTAACTTTTTACTTTGACTTTACTTGAAGCAGTTGAGTTCACTGCCATGTTCACAGATCTGTGAGGGAGAAAGACCAGACCCAGGAGTTTGGCTGATCCAGAAAGTTGTTCAAAGAGGAAGCTAAATGATAAATGTTAAATGGCCTGAACTTCTATATCACTTTCTCTAGTCCAGAGGACCCAGAAGTGCTTCACGTAATAATCATTGAACCATTCAAGCTAACCATCCTAACACTAAAATCTGCTAAGGAAATGTTCTCACTTTAAGGGTTGTATTTTTTTTACCAGGGTAAAGAAATAAAAAAGATAAATTTCATATGCATAAAAGATAAATTTTTACATTTGCAATAAATGTTGAAACTGCTTTTTATGAGCAAAAAGTTTTCCACAATAAGTGATTGTAAAAAGTACTGCTTCAATCTCCTGCCTTGCTCTGATTTTGGATATAAACTTTAACCAAATGTTCCAGATGAAATAACACACATATATCAACTTCCTAAACCAAATTTGACTTCCATTCATTTCTCTGCCTTCTGAATAGCATTTTCATCTCCCTGTTTCGTGTGACAGTTTGATGGTGCTGTTCAGAACGTCTCCACAGAACCCAACAATTACTTTCTTGTGTTTGTACAGTTGAGGTGTTCCAGCAGGAGTACAATCACACAGCGGATGTCTGCGATACGCCGCGGCCCAACATTTAAACACATGCCAAGAATGATTCTGGGTCCTTGTGGAATTTTACAGCCCTTTGCTGGCGGCTCCTCAGGTGGAGCAGGTTGATGCTGTCACTGATTCAGCCCATTAAAGACGACACTTTACTGATACTTAGTGGAAAAGATGGAGGCTCATTTTTTGTGCCTGCTGGCAGATGGTCGAGTCTTTTCACTCCATTTAACACTCCTTCATTTGATCTCTCCCTCACTGATTTCATTGTGTTTGCTCATTTCAGTGAACCAGTGCTGGGGGGGATTATCACTGTGAGCATTTGTTTCTATGATGCTAACTTCTGTGCTGCCATTGTCTGAATTTGCATGTCCTGTTGGCTCTGTGTTCAGAAACAGAAAAAAAGTATCATTTTTGGCCTTTTTTTAGATTAAAACAATATTTGTGAGTTGGTGTTGTCACAATTTAAATATTGGCAGTTATATTTTAAGCCTGTTTCCAGGAATACAGTAGATGTTTATATCTATATTCTTATTTATCCATATCTAGTTTGACATACACAGACTCAGGGATTTTCCTACTTGTCCCATTTTATATTCCAAATTGCAAAAAAAATAAATAAATAAATACAACTTGCTAAATAATAAAATTGGATTGTGTAGGGACTTTGTCGAGGTCAGCTGAATCAGTCTTTTACGGAGCATTCATACTAGCCATATTTAGTCTGCTTGGATCAAAATCTGGTTTGTTTGGTGAAGTGTGAGAGTGCAATCAAAATTCTGATACAGATGAAAAAAATGTCCTCTGATAGTCTACAAACTTAGATCTCAGTTCGGTTGAAGAAAACTCTGACGTGGTTTGAAACCAAGCTGACCAGAGTCTATAATGCAGGGCATTCTGGGTAAATACAACCAAAACAAATGCATGTGCCTAGCACCTGCTAGCTAGCTTGTGCTCAGCCCATTGTTAAGGAATGTTTGTTTGGGACATTTGCATATTTGCCAAAAACAAAAGAAAAATCCTTTAGCCGCTAAAGGACGCTTCTCTCTCTCTCTTTTTTTTTACATTTCATAAGGAAGGAAGTTAGGCTCATGTCTTTTTCAGAGGTTTTCATTTTGTTTCCTTCAGTGTTCTTGGTGCAACGCCCCCACAGGTCAGGGGCGTGAGCCGGTTCCTCAAAGAATTGTTTGACATGGTGCAGTGTGAAAGTGAACCAAGTGTCCCGGAGTATCCGGTGTGAAAACTCCATTCAAGCTTATCAGATCCAACTCAGGCTCCTGAAAAACAACAATCAAATATCGAGACTTTAATAAAACAATGGCTTAAGTCCTTTTTTGCCAAAAATGATTTTGACCAAAAGAAGTCACCACCTTTTAATTACCAAATGCATTATTTAAGCAAAAAGTGAAAAAAATGTAGTAGTAACATAAACTACATTATGTCAGGTGACGATATGCCTTTAGCACCAGATGGAAGCCACAAAGCAGACAGCAGCTCAAGCAAAAAACACACAAACACTAAAATAAACTACATTCTGTCAACAACTCAACAAATACTACAGAGTCATAAGCGTAGAGAGAAGCTGTCAATCACATGTACACCTGGGAATAGTTCAGTCCTCATTGGATGAAGTGCTAACAACAGCTGAATATCATTTTGTGAGACACTTTTTTATCTCATGGGTTTCGTTCTTGTTTCACTGTTGGCAACTAAATTTACAGCCATTGAGTACTATGAGTACAACCTACTTTAAATGTAAACCTGTTTCTGTTTCTAGATTTTAATAATTTAGAGCCAGTATAGTCAGTGCAGACAGATCTTCACTAGACTAGCCTTGTAATTTTCTCCAGAGACTCGGAATTGCCACAGGGCCGATACCAGAACAGTGAGTGGTGTGGATAACTGATCTGGGAATGGCTACAAACCGGAGTACCTTCCTGAAGCCTTAAGGGCTCCACACACAGGGAACGACAAGAGACAGGCACAAGTTTTCATCTCCCTGATTCAAATCCAACAACGGCAACCAAATATTATTATTATATTATAATATGAAGTCTCTGCTTAGAAATATTTAACCTAGTGACATTAGTGAGAGACCTTCTGCTTCCCAGAGGTGGACACATTTTTCCCAGGCATGTACAGTCTGCTTGTACCAGTCTGCTCAGATGATGCTGTCTCCAGATGTGGGAGCTGGATTGTTATGCTTCATCTTCATGTCTGACATGTTACCTCTGCTGCCAAACTGCCTGACTCCATTTGCCTTACTTTGTTCTAGAGAAGGCACACAACCAACTATGAACCCCGGTGTACTGCTGTCACTTTGATGCATAGCCTTATTCTTTGCTGCACATTGAATACCAGATATCAGACAAAACACACACTCTACTACATTCCATACATGGATAGCTCATAGGCAACCCACTTTTTCATAATGCTTATCTTGACACGTAGCTCTTTTTGCCCTGGGTATGACTGCAATAAGTATTTAATCATTAGAGAAATGGCAGCGTGTTTATCAGTGTGCTGATGATGGATTATTTTTATGCAGTAGGGTCATTCTTCAGATGATGGATTATGTTAATGGATGATTTAACTCCAATCAGACAGCTCATTTCTCCCACAGTAAGGAACTAATAATGCATCATGATTAAACAAACTCACACATGGAAGCATAAGAAGAAGATCCTTGAGGGATATTGTTTCAATCTATAACAAAGAGTTAGATTAATGAGCCAAAACATTAAGACTAACTCTGTTGTTTTATCCGGGCACATCTGCCCCCAAACAGACTCACTGTAAGGTGGCAGGGTCTAAGGCTTGAGGTGGTTTGAAAACACCAACTCTTCAAGATCTGGGAGAACTCATGATTTGTCTGGAACTGGAAATTCAAACTTGTGGCCAGGAATGGAAACAAATGTTTCTATCAAAATCAGGAACCAGCAGTCCAAATTATCCATTAACCTGAGTTATACGAGTCCAAATGCTGCCTGCAGAGTCACCGGAAACACCGCTGACTCAAATGATGTATATATGTATATATATGAGAGCAGAGCTGCTATTTCCTTGTGTGAATCATTCATATTATGGCTACCCAATATGAAATGATTCATCCTTTCTTCTTCATTCTTTATTTTGAAATATTCTTTCTTTGCTGTTCCTTTATACTTGCTCTCCATAGAAAAAGTTTTCTACCTCGGCTATTAATTTGGCCTATTTGATGGACCTGTGTGTTTCCATGGTTTATTTATGCCATCACACTTGTACTTTCTTCCTTCATCCTCCAATCTGTTGCCAGCAACAAGACACGCTCCATAGACACGCTGGCCAACCTTCAGGCTTCACATTAGGACTCTGTGTGTTATTTGCCTTGAAGCCTGCTTCATGTCGGAGGCAGAGCAGAGTCATCTTATTCCAGTCAAAGCTGCATAAACAGCCTCCTTCATCCTCCATCACTATAATATTAAAATGCAAATAGAAGTCAGGTGTTTGCAGCAAAAAAAGTAACATGCTCCTTCATGGCCCGGTTTGAAGAGAGAGGGGAAGAAAAGAGAGTTTTCTTTCCTTTTTATCCGAGCCATGACAGGGTCAGAGTTTTTCACAAGGGTCTTTGATATACATGAGCAAACACACACACTCCCATGCTAATTTTCCTCATCTCTGCCCTGCCGAGTGGAGGAATAGTAAGCTGTTGACCCGGTGGCTCCAGATGCCAGACGAGGCCCCCGTCCCTGATTGGACTCCACGGTGCTTCAATCAGCTTAATTGGCCACAATTAGAGTATCAGTGAGAGGAGAGAGACGAGAGTGGATTGCTGGAATTGGAATAAAATGAAAAGCTGCGTGGCGCACGCCTCGTTATTTGTTGACTGACGTGTCTACAGAACCGGGGCGATGTGCCGCCAGATCTCAGAGGCACAAAAAGAAAAACAAGCTCTGACTCCAGGTTCGGGGCTTTGTTTACCTCTGGAAGCCGTCAGAGTGACAGCAGCAGCAGGTACTTTATGAAGGAAATGTTGAAGATCGCTGGAGGCAGCTGGAGGAGTGTTGTGTTGATGAAATAGTGGGATTAAAAATGTTAATTTAAATGTCATTTAATCTTCCTGGTTGGTATGTCAGCGGATGTGAATTCAGACATTTTGATACGATTTTTCTGGGGATTTGAATACAGTAAAAGAACCAATTTAATTGTATGTGTTTGTGTCAGAACAACTGTCATGTGAAACTTTAATTAGCAAATTCAGGAATCAAAACATCTGGAATACACCAATCTGCCAAAACATTATGACTATAAACAAGAAAAATCCCCACGATGCGTTTCCTGGAGTTGAGTGATGCGTCTCATTGGTGTGACAGTTGTTTGTTAAAGGTTCAGTATTATGTAAAATCTGCTCTTTTGAGCTTCATGTCATGTTATGACGCTCTTCTCTCATTAAAAACATACTTGGCATGCTGCTGGCTGCCCAGTGGTGCAGCTGTTGCCTTGCAGCAAGAAGGTTCTGGGTTCGATTCCCGGCCCCGGTCTTTCTGCATGGAGTTTGCATGTTCTCCTTGTGCAGGTGTGGGTTCTCTCCGGGTACTCTGGCTTCCTCCCACAGTCCAAAAACATGACTGTCAGGTTAATTGGCCTCTCTAAATTGTCTCTAGGTGTGTGTGTGCATGTTTGTTTGTCCTGTCTGTCTCTGTGTTGCCCTGCGACAGACTGGCGACCTGTCCAGGTTGTACCCTGCCTCTCGCCCGGAACGATAGCTGGAGATAGGCACCAGCAAGGGTGTAGGAAAATGGATGGATGGCGTGCTGCTGTTGTTGAGATATCCTTTAATCTCCCACGGCAACCATTCGTGGACCAGAAGACAAGCTTCTGCTTCATAGTGCACCCCTTCCTGTGACTCAGTTCCTCCAGACTAATGGCAGCAGCAATGAGCAAACACCTGGTGGAACTGCGTTTCATCATAGCAACTCCTTTATGTCCAGTCATTATGCGCCTTTAATTTTGTCACTTTTGTTGCAAATCAAGCTGAGTCAAGTTACTATATTCCGTTAAATTCTTGTATGTCTTTATTGTTCATAAAGGGAAATTAAATGTCATAACTCAAATCATCCACATATCTTCAAAGAGTACATTGGATAGTGATTCTGTGAACAGGAAGGATTTCTAGTAGCAGTCGGTGTTGCAACAAATCCGCAAAAGCCTCTGAGTGAAGATGCCATTGCTGTATAATATGCTAACAGCTCAACATCCAGGCAGCAGAGATGATATTCTGCAGTAGCATGTCTTGGATGATGCAGTCAAAAGCTCTGCTAATCCTCCTCATCTGTTTTTGCTCCTCCTCTCCGTCGTATGATGGAAGAAATGCCCTGAACGTCCTCCTTTGCTGTTCTTTGGTCCTGCATCATATCAAAAGTAGAGTTGTTTGGCTAAAACCAGGCAGGAAATTGGGACAAACAAGCTGTTGTCAGCACAGCAGTGGAGGAGTGATGACAGGGGTTTGTTTGTCTTACAGCCAATCAGCTTGCAATAATAGAGCTGACAGTATTCTAGAGTAGAAAAATCAGTCAGCTGACAGGAACTGGGTCATACCACACCGCATTAATCCCAAACTCAGCTACAAATCTACAAAACCAGGAAACAAATATTTACAGTTCACTTTCAACTATGGCTGTAGGTTTGGCTAAAGCTTAAAAATCGCAAACTCTATTCATCCTCGGATTTGAATTGCAAACCAAATAAAAATTCTCTTCAAAGCACAAAGATAGAAGCAAGCTCAACAGGAAGCAGAAGCTTTCAGCACATCACCACAGTAAATTCATTTGCTACAGTTTTTATTTGCATACAGCTCAGTAGATTAACAAATCCAATATGGAGGAGCAGTGTGACTGATGCAAACAGAGACATGTCCCAATGTAGTGAGGAATGAAAAAAATCTCCCTTCTGGTTCAAAGGTCAGATTTTCTTCCAGCAGTGAGCCGTTTCCTCCGTGCTGTCAGCAGTCCTCTCATGCTACCTTCCATCGATTTTCCTCCCTTTGCAATAATGAATCTCAGAAACCCAACCTGGCAACCTTTCAGCAACATCTATCACATCCCGACACAGTTCTGCCTTTCACTCTTTTTTTTTCCAAAAGGTGTAAAACATACAGAGTAAATATAGAGCAGAGGCTGTGAATATGAAGAAATAAGACGTAGAGTTAGTAGATGCGTTTCCATTTTAAATGTGCACAGATCTTTGTCTACATTCTCCTAATGTCTCAAAACACAATTCTGCAATTGCGGTGTTTCCAGGAAACAAGGTATGAAATTTAAATCGCATTTAAAAAAGCCTACGTCATTAAAAATAATGGCAGTGACTGATGTTAACAGTTACATGAGACATATTAAGCCATGACTCTGGAGCTCATCATCTATCAGACATCAGAGGAGATGTTGGTGTCTATTCAGGTGTTGGAACGACTACGTATGCCGGGTTTTGGGAAAATTGTAGTTATAGAAGAACTACGGCTTGGGGTAACACACAACGTGTAACGAACTGTCACGCTGTGGACCCAGCTGCACATTGTCCAAAACCCCCAGAAACAAACCATCATCCACTCATGGTTTTACCAATAGTAACATCAGGCTGTTGATCACATGACTGGTATGATTCTAAAAGTGTTTCCATTGCAGTTTTGCGAAATGCGTCTCTTTTGGTTCAGTTGGAAAACCACACTAAGCCTCATATTTTAGTGAAAAACTTGTTTCTTTAAGTTGGTGTGTTTGTATTGAGCAAATTAATTTTCATTATTTCAATTTGCCCATTCTATGCACTGTTAAAGCCTCTGTGTCATTTGCTCATGCTTTGATGAAAGAATGAATCTGTCCTGACTAAAGAGGTTCAGGCTCACCCAGATGGTTTGGAACGTGACTGGAAGATGATGAAACAACAGACCTGCTTCCCTTTGTTCATTTGTTTTTCTGTTGTTTCTCCAGCTCTTCCTGTTCCAGCTGTTGAGAGGCCTGTCCTACATTCACCAGAGGTACATCCTCCACCGCGACCTGAAACCACAGAACCTGCTCATCAGCGACACTGGAGAGCTAAAACTTGCCGACTTTGGTGAGTGGACTGCAAACTGAAGCTCTGATGTTGATGCTGATTTTTGTCCCTTCGTCTCTGTGTACAAGAGTTAGCAGTAGCATGTGGCATTTGTGCTGATGTGATGTGGTTAGTTCTCTCCAAATGTGGTGCAAACATTTCTACTTTCTTCTTGTTTGTCCAAGACATTGTTCCAGAAGTCTTTGGTTTCATTCAGATGCGATGCAGTTTTGCAAACCCATGATGCTCTGTTGGTGCTTCCTTCTTAACCCTCCCAAACAGTCATATTTGATGGTTTTCTTACAAGTACACACAGAAAATGGCTAAAGTTGCTTGATTCAAGTAAAAGTCTGAGTCAATTGGTTCCCTGCCTCTGTCTGTGTGTTTTTGAACCAATCCACATATTAGTGTGTGTGAAGCAGAACCATATGGCCTGGATCCATGTACAGTAAGTCTACTTTGTGGCTTCCTGGGGAAGCAAACTGTCATGTCCATCTGTCCATGACAGATGGACATTTAGCATTGTCCATCTGTCTGTCCATCCATTTGTCTGCCCATCCATCCAGGCGTCCATCCAGCCATGTCTTTTGACCAGTACACCCTATTTATCTCTCCAACCATTTCCTCCTTCTCTCTGCCCATCCATCTCCTACACCCTTCTGCCCCTCTATCCCTCTGCTGAGACAAATGGGAGGAGGACTGGGCTGTGTGTGTGCATGCATGTGGGTGGGGGGCGTGGGTTTGTGTGGGTGTGTGTGTGTGCTTCATCAATAATGCAAACCTTGTATTAGTGCAGAAACATTACTGTGACGGAAATGAGGAAGAGAAAAATAATGGACAAAATATCAAATGAGCAAATGTGAAAATCTTACTGTGGTGGAAGCTCATCAATACACACCCACAGATCTGCACATGCACACACACACAGTCAGGCCTGGCCGGAGGGGGGCCAGATGAGGAGGGGGTGTGTGTGCGCCTCCAGAGCTCCTGGGGGTCTCTGCTTGGTAGCAGGAATACTAACAGTCCACAGCTGAGGCCTGTGGCTCTGACCGTGGTCCGCATGAAGGATGGAGGGGGGGCGTCAGTGGAGAGGAAGCTAAGGCTGGCGATGGGAGGCGGCAGAGCGCTGCATCCATCAGTGACAGGCAGCAAGCAGTGAGTGAAGATAGAAGTCGGGTTGGTACTCTGAACATGAGCAGCCTGACCCACAGCGGTTAGCATCTCATCTCTTCACTGATCAGGTCACTGATATAAAACCTACAACATATCCCACAAATCTGGGATAATATTACAAAGTAGGGCATAATGAAAGACTTTGACTAGAACGGTGTTAAAATCATCAGCAAAGCATCTGTAAAATCACATCCCTTGGGATTTATTTTTCTTTATCTTCTTCTCTCCTGACTTTCTTTCCGAAGTTCCTTCAGCTTCATATGTGAGGAATTTCTCCACAACCTTCCTGGATTCCTTTAGTTATAGAAATCAATCTTGTATTTTAGTCTCCTGCTTTTGTTTTTCAATTTGATCTTTGTGGATCATTTTCATCCTTGTGACAGCTGTAACTGTCCTGTTCCTGAAGCATCTGTCTGAGTCGCTGCAGCTGCGACACATTTATCCTCCAGTATATAAAATAATATGTACATCTGGAGCTGGAGTATATATTGTTTTCTTATTGTCTTTCTGGTGAGCATCAGATAATGATCATGCTGAAAAACAGAATCTTTGCCAGAACTGATGACCAGGCTGGTTCTCCTCCAGTGTTACAGCAGAGTTTAGCTCTGTCCCTGTTGTAACAGGACTCCAACACAAAACTCCACTTTTATCTCCTCAGTCCAAAGAACATTTTCCCAAAACATCATCATGATATGTTTTAGATGTTAAGAACTTGTTATAATGAGACAAGTTTGATCATTGAAATCAAAATATATTCTCCTATAAATAAACGGTCATAACGGTCAAATAGCAGCACCTCTTCCTCGTACGGTAAGGAGGGTCAAACAAACTGTTTTATGTATTTTAACACCTCATAATCTGTCAGAGGAGAGTATTTCTTTAAAACAAGAAACATTCTCATTATGATGATATATCAGAACAGCAAACCTTTTCATTTTAAGTTGGCACAGTGTGACCCAGGTACACAGGGCTCAGTGATGGGTTTGAGTCCCGTGATTCGCTGCATGTGAAACAACAATTCTATCAAGAATTTAACTTCAAATTGAGTTTATTTCCAAATCCTGGAAGTTGAACCTTTGCAGCCTCCTTGGATTCATCTTCCCAGCTTTCCTGTGAAGCTTTCCGTCTTTGCATCCTTCCCTTGTCCCAGGTTTCCTCCAGTTATGGTGCTCTGTAAGAACCGACATGAAATCAGACTTCTGAGGGTGTGTGAACTGAACCGAAGGCCGTTAGACTGCTGAAGCTCAGACTTGTGAAAGTGGCTTCGAGAGTCTGCAGCCTGATCTTAATCCAGAGTTTAGAGGCTAGACATTACCTGCTAAACCTGCTGGTATTATTATTGAATCATCTCATGCTTATCTGCATGTGCGGCGGGCTCAGAAGGCTCAGCCGAAACATGGAGCAACAGTTCCTCATCAGCCGGAGAAGCCGGGGCTCCATATCCCAGCTGCTGGGTGTGGGTCGGTCCAGATGCTCCTCTCTGCTCCACTGTGGATTTACTCTCTTTTTAATGAGCAGAAACAAGCAGCAGCGTTGTAAATGAGGCTTTAAGGAGCCCGTGTTTCATATCAAGGACACAGCTAATTGAGGCCATCGAAGCCTTCTGATGTGTCCTGTTTGTGTAGAAGCAGCTGTGTGAACGATCAGAGCTGCTTTTCTGTTCATACACCTTCCTCACCTATAGGTGATTATTTCAGACCCAAATCGTCCCCTGAGCTGTTGTCATCTGCTGCAGGATCTGCTGCAGGATCTGAGTGAAGCAAGAGCCAACAGGGATTTACTGATTTACAGATAAAACTTACTTTTCTGTCTCACACTGAAATTTGTTGTCCTAACGACCGCGACACATTAGGGACAGTAGTAGTGCTGTAGGCTTTTCTTGGTTACATACAGTCAGACAAGTTTAACCCAACAAAAACATCAGCCTGGACCGAATTAGGAATAATACGGTGGATCATTTCCTGCGTTTCTCTGGGTTAGAAAGATTCAATTCAAATACTTTATTGATCCAGAGGGAAATTAAATGTTGTAACTAAACAAGTTTCTTCTAAAGGTTTTGTAAATGCTGATGGCATTTCCTATAGCTGTCTGTATTACAGCAAATCTGAAAAAGCCTCTGACTGAGGAATATTTGACCATTCCTGTAGGAAGGAGGCCTTTGCCATTCAGGACTTTTCCACAGTAGGACACAGCTACAGGTCCAACAGCAGCACCAAGACAAGCCAGAAGGAAACGCCACAGATTCCGGAGTCAGTATTTCATTTCGCTTATAACATGGAGAAAATGTCTGCTATAAGTTAAATAATCTGCCAGTGGAAGGAGTACCCTATTTATTTATTTTTCAATATTGAGGAATTAATAACTTAAAACATTATCCTACATCTTGCTGAGAATTACTTGTGAGTTTAGTCTTATTTCAAGTGTACCAAGATTTTTTTTTTTTTGCTGAGTTGTTGAAAAGTCATTCAACATGAGCATTTAAAGCATCAGTGTTTTTGTTTTAAAAAACACTAACAACCTAAATATATTACTTTGCTTATATAAATGTTACATTACCTGAATAGTTCAGTTTAATTTGTGTCTATAAATTAAAGTTGAAAGGTTAAAGCCATCACTGGACATAATTTTATAATCAAAATTATGGATTGAAGTCCATAATTCCCACATAATCCATGATTTATTCACATCGTTCTGTTCTTCAGAAGCAAAGCTAAGCTACATATCATGTAATGTCCATTCAGGTGTGAGAAGAGCAGCTAAATGCAGCTGATTCACACTCAGCTGACATTCATGCTGAAAAATCTCTGAGCTTAACTGTAGTTTCTCCTGTGTAGGAGAGCTGCTGTAGCTAGACAATCGCTGATGTGTGTATGTGTGTGTTATAGTGGGGAGTTTCTGTGGAGTAACAGCTGTTGGGATAGTGATGTGTGAGGAGGGAAGCAATGTGACAATGGAGCTGGAGGAATGTCCCAAGCATCCGGGTCGAACTGTTTGGATCTCCCCAGCGTGACGTTCGGCCCAGCGCCTCGCTGCAGCTCCAGCAGCACCACTGGGCCTGAACACACATGCAGATGGTCTTTTCGAAGTCCATTAGGTTAAGAAATGCTGCTGATCTGTGTGTGGTTTGCTCCAAACCTGGAAATAAACTGAAATGAGCAGCTGAGATGAACATGGTTGGTAATTACTGAGCTGACTCATTGCAGACCACTGTACCCTCATGCAGAGCGTTACAGTCTGCTTTGTGTTGGCAAAGGAGCTTTGACGATGGCAGGAGGTGTGTTCCCAATTTATAACCATGTTTATGTAGAAATGTGCATTATTTTGGATCAGTTACTGGAGTTGTTTTATACCTGGGATGCCACGAAGCCCAGACTCCGGGATTCTAACTTCTAATGGATTTCAAAAGCTGCTTTGTCAGATCAAAAATGCCACAAGCAACTGTTGCTTTTAATCAAACTGCTTCACTGAACAAAGGGAAAAAGATTAGCACTGGAACAAGCTAAAAAATATGTCACCTTTAAATATTGTTTTTGTTAGAAATCAGAGTAAGAGTATACTGCCCCCTTCAGGTCAGAGCAGGAGTGACCTCAAACTTTTCACCTGAAAATCTACCAGAAATGTTGGTTTGTGCTCTCCCTGACTTATAGAAAAATAATATTTCCACCACTGACTTGGCCAGCAACATTGCTGCCTACAATTCGTTTAACTATGAAAGTCTGATTACTAAGTTGAAAACCTTCTTAAGTCACATTAGGCTTCCAGCCTGGTTGACTACCATAGTTAGTTACTTAGGCGTTTTTAATTGTTTTGATGACCTTCATACTGGTCCCGCTAGCCTTAATAGCTCTTGTATGTTGAGTCAAGTTTAAGTTTATTTGTGAAACACATTTTCAGCAAAAAAGCAGTTCATACAGTCACCAATTATGAAATGAGAAATAAACATTACATTTTGTCAGAAGCCGTCATCACAATCATCAAGCAAATGCACATAAAAAATATTGATCAATATTCCACAAAAAAATTAATTAAAATTTAATAGATTGATTGGAAAGCTTATCTACTCAATTGTACTCTTTTTTTAGTCGATTCAGCTCATTTCAGTTTATTTACATGGTTGCAGTTTGCATCTCCAGGCACTTTATTAAAGAAAAGTCAGTTCAGTCCAATCATACATACATTCCATCCAGTTCACCACTTCAAGAGCTGAAACCCAACGGACTCAGTCCAGAACGTTACCATGCTGGACTTATTGATGTTTTGCTTGTTTAACACTTTGGTGAAACCCAATTTTACGTGTGTTCTATAATTACAAAATATGCAATAAATGTGTGTATTTTAAGGTTTTAGTGTCCTACTTCTCTTCAGTGGCTGACAGCAGCCATATTTCGGTGTTTTTTAGGTTAGGTGTGTGAAAATAAATAATAAACTTGCAGAAGTAACAGAACCAGAGACCAAAGGAAGCCTGTAAAATCAGTCTGTAGAGCTGTGCATACATGCACGTCCGCAAACATCAATAAAGTGGAAGTGGAGGGCCAAAATGATCCTGCTGCAACTGGACACTCAGACGAGGTCAAACACAAAATGGTCAGTCTGTTAATAAGAGGTATTTTACAAATTCTCCAACAATATAATCTGTTGGAAACAAATTAAATTGGGCACATCTTGAGGAATTTTCTTTCTCAGGACTTCTTCATAGCTGAACCGTATCCAAATGATGAAACAAAGAGCTTAATCTTCAGGGTGTGCATCCCTCCTTCACCCTGTCCACCTCGTTGTCTTCCCTCTCACCCTCACCACTGTATTTTAGTTGAACCTGTAAGAGAGTGTAAGATAGTGATGTATAATTAGCGCGTGACCTTTCTTTGGATTGCTACCTGCACAGGGAGGAGGTTAGCTGGAGAAGCGCTCAGAGTGAAGGTGGTTGAAGGTCTGAGTGTGTCTGAATCCAAAGGTCAGACCTTTGAAGTAGTGTCCTCTTTGTGATGGGACACAGGGGGCTTAGAGGGGGAAGGTTGAATCCATTTGTCTTTTCTGTTGCCATTATATCTGCAGTAACATACCCAGATGTGCCCAAGGTGAACCAGCTGTTCTTGCGCTACAGAATGGTAACGTGTGTTGGCAGTTTTGTGTGCGCTCAGGGAGTTAGACTTTTGAGCAAATGAGATATTTTCCAGTGAGTGCTGAACACGGTGAGCTAAGACATTTTGGCTGCATTTAAAGTGTCTGTGGGTGGAAATCCAACTTGCTTTTGGTCAGAGATGGCGGAGAACCAGCTCCATCACTAATTTCATGTGCAATCTTGCTGATTGCAGATGCTTGTTGTGTCATTAGCTGTGTTTGGTTCACCACAAGCACTTTAGTCACTTTTTCCTTCAAGCCAAGAGTATTGTCTCTGCTGACTCCACATATTAGCTAAAACCTACTCTTATGATGGAAATGAGCATTTCAGTCTACAGTTCAGCTATTCCATCCATCTGTCTATTTATTGCCTTCAACTTGTCAGTTGAAGTGTTTGAATACAGGGTTGGTGAGCTTGGTCTTCGACCTGTCATCAATTGCTAATCTTAGCAATTGGTGACAGCAAAGTCAGCTTACCTACCTGGCTTTGCTATCAGTTGGGAAACTCCTGGATTATTGCCTGATGTGTGTCTGTTCACTCTGGAACCAGTTAGAGATGGACTAGCTTCCATCATCCCAACATCCCTGAGCAGAATAAAGTGAGTGTGGAAGATAGCTGATTAAAAGATGTGATATATAATCAAAGTCATGGAGGAAATCATCTCTGAGAAATAAAACTGAGAAATATTAGATAATTAAAAACGAAGCTTTGCTGTCAGCCGATGGATGAGAGTCATTACACAGATAAAGAGACCAAGGCATTATTCAATGTGAAGCCCTCAAAGCAGCACCAGTGTGTCTGCCACCTACTGGGCCCCAGCAGCATATGGTTCTGCTGGAAGTGTTGACAGGCGTGCTGGGAACAGTGGGAAGCTGGACGGCTTGGTATTCCTTCATCCTGACTTTCCACACACGCTTTGTTTCTCCACCAAACAACAGCTGCATAAGATACAAAAGCATGCCAACCTCCAACCACTACAACCTCCTTCATGAAGTTGACACACACACACACACACACACGGTGGAGATGATAGCCTCTCACTATGAGTGGTCTGATGCCCTCCATTCTGTGTTAGATCAGTGTGTGGAAATTACAGTGGTGGGTAATGACTGTCGGCTGAAACTCCCGTCTCCTGTGGGTGTTCTGACACAAGGAAATGTTAAATACCTTCTCCCCCCTATCATTTATTCTCTCCCTCTGCCCTTTTTCCTCCCTTTTACAGGGGACTCGCTGCAGGGCAGGAAGTTTTTTTTTCTTCTCCTTTTTTTTACAAAGCTAAATGCTTTAATTAAGCCCTTCTACCATTTGGGAAGAGACAAAGAGGTAATGCCATCAGCCTCATTAAAGCTCACTGCATTTGCACTTTGCTCTACCATTTACTGGGTTTCTGTCACCAAACTGATGAATGCTAGAAGAGCAGGAACCTGGTGAATGTAATAAAATCCCTGGGAGACATTAAAGATTCAGGTAAGACAAGCAGGGGTAGCCATGGAATCATCATGGACGAACCTGAGATTGGACTAAACTCTACCCCTGCAATTGGGTTGTTCTAGAAATGCCTAGTAACCATCATATTTGCATGGAAACAAGAGATGCATGTGTCCTTTGGGTTTATCTGGCCGCTATGTGCTTCTCTGTGTTTTACTGAAACCTCAGAGGTTTTAAATCTTTATCTCCCCCAAAAAGGTAACTTTAGGTTTGTTTCAGTTGATTATGCAAAAATCAGTCCAAAGACTCGTCTCCCAGAAGACTTTGTAGTAAGACTTCGATCAGACGCTGAGTTCAATGTTTCAGAACTACACAGACGAAGCAGTGGTTCAGTGTCTGTGCCATCACTGTAAATGTCAGTGATTCAGACTAAATGAAAGGTTTTTGTTGTGTTTGTGCTTCCTGTCCCCTCTCAGGCCTTGCCAGGGCCAAGTCAGTCCCCAGTCACACCTACTCCAATGAGGTGGTGACCCTGTGGTACCGGCCTCCAGATGTCCTGCTGGGATCCACCGACTACTCCACCTGCTTGGACATGTGGTGGGTACTGGCTGCCTTCTGCCTCTTTTCATCTCACTTAGTCTTGATTTATTGAGGTAGAGATGTGGAGCTAGAATCACTTTCTTTAGGGATCTTGAAAAACACAATTAACTGTGTAAGTGTCACAAAACAATTGAAATACATTCATCTCTCTACCTGTTCTTTACTGTCTGTGTGCTGTAAACTCTACACCAACTATAAGATTATAATTTTAAACATTTGTAAATTTCTGAAATCTACCCCATGGAAAGTAAAAATGTTTTACTTTCAAAATATATGGAATACCAAATAAGACAGTGAAACATGCTGATCATTTACAAAACAATTGGCTTGGGGTAGGTGTAGTTAAGGCTACTACTCTACACACACACTCCAGTAGCACCCCTTCCCCTAGTTCCCTCTCAGCTCCTCCAGACTAGCAGCAGCAGCAACTAGAAAAGAACCAGGTGGAAGTGAGCGGCCACTGAGCTCATCATAGAAACTACGTCTCAGTCTTAAGAACGGTTCTGAACGGCATCATGAAGAAGCATTAGTGTGACGACTGCTGAAGGCAGAGTACTGGAAAGAGGAAGAGATTCTTAAAGAGACAGAGGCCCAATTTCAAGGCATCAGATGCAAAGTTATGCTATGATGCGAAGTCACATTTCTTTTTTATTTTATTTTTTATTATATGCAGCACTTTTCTAACTAAAGGTAACATAGTTTGTTGATTGTGCTATAAAATGGCTGCATGTGTCTGGAAAACACATTATACGCTTCAATCCTCTTCAGAGGTTTGGAGCTGAGTTGGAGCTCTGGAGTTCAATGTTAATCTGTGTAAATCTGTTTAAAATTGTGAAAATTGTGATACAGAGAATTCTCGTGTTTCTGACATATTTTCAATTCCCAGATGTATCCAGGTGTGTTTAAAGTAAAAGTGTTTAAAGTGATGTCATGTTTTCTGACATCTTCTCAGCGATTCAAGCTGTTCATATCTGGCATTGTCATTATGTGTAAATTATGATCCTGGCTCTCCTCCATGGTAGTTTTCAATGGACCCAAATACTGATCATATGAATTCCCACAACAATACATAAAGTACATAAAAGTCTGTTGGCCTGCCTCACACAGCACTGGGGGGACAGGAGTGGACCGTCCTGCCAGAACAAACAGGAGACAGAGTTCTGCAGAGCAGAGCTGTTCCTGCAGCTCAGTTCAGTTTCTTTGTTTCTACTTGTGCACAAACTTTATTCCTGGAGGTAATAGCTTCAGCTTTTTTGGTATTTTTGTTGCACATTTTTTGTAGCATGTCTTTTTGTTTTTCCTTGATTGTTAATGTTTGCTCAGTTTCACCGGTCCGTCAGCAGAACTGCACATGTTTGTTTCAACCTCAGTTTGCCCAAATGATTTTTGGATTGGAGATAAATTTATTATGTTTTATATATTTTGTCCATTGGGAAGCTAAGAGTTGAAATGAAGCTGAGCAGTTTTTCAGCCAGGACTTTAACAAGAACTAGAGGTTTTTTATTTTTTCTCCTCACAATACCTGAGAGAGTTGAATTGTTTTTGCTGGTGTGCTTTAGACTTCCTGAACAAAAGTTCAAAAGATGAGATGCCATCGGTACACAAAGGATTAGGCTGGATTCAGCTGACTTGGCCTGTCCTGCAGATCCTTCAGCGTCACTGTGGGATTTTTGCAGCAGCTTCAGGATAACACACATGCATCACACACACTAAAACCTGCATTGATCTGAGTTAACAGTGACTCAGCTGCATGAGGCCCATACAACATGTCTGATAACAAACACCAATACTTTCCAGTTTAATACTGGAAACCATTTAGACTTTAGAAGGAGGACAAACGTTGGACTGAAATGCAGTTAGAAGGAGAATAAAGACACCAGATGAAATGTGGGCTCTGCAGACTTTTTCCAAGCATTAATCGAGGTTAGCAGGAGAGGCTGTGGTGCAGTTTTAGATAATAAGACCTTACAATGTTAATAAGATGCAGTCAAAGCCCAGGGTGTTTGCGTATCCTTAAAAAGTCTTAAAAAGTCTTCATGTATCTAACGTAAAAGCCTTAAAATGTCTTTAATTTAAAGAAGCTCTTCCCACATTGAAGCATTAAGACAGGAAGGAAATAATCCATTTCTGGACATTGGTGAAGGAGAAAGTATTATATTGTCTTTCTTTGTGCCTCTCTGCTGTTTGAACTTGATTGCTTCCTTCAGCAGATTCCTACCTTGGGCCCTGAAGGAAGCAGGGACACAGCTCACTGCTGAACACTTAGAAACAGGCAAAGCACTTCAGACATGAGAGGCAGCTGAAGATTAGCAGAGGGCTTACTGAGAGGCGACTGTTTGCTGTTTAATGACAGAAATTCAGCCGGCGGTCATCTGAGGGTCTCAGCTGCTTCCTCGCTGCAGGCAGATCCTCACATCTCCAGGGAGAAAAACGGATTAGATTTCAGAACGATGGGTAAAATGGCCGTCTTTATATTGAGGTTTTGCTTTCTTTACCTGAATAAAAGTACATATCATTTGTGCCGCAGAGCCCTTCTAATGGAGGCAGTTTGGTTGTTTGGTCTGATGCTCCGTTTGTCACCAAACCACATGAGGTCTTTACAAGCTGCTGCAACAACAAGGAAGCAAACGATGAGATGTTTGTTGACTTCCCTGTGGATTATGTTGAAGTAAACAGGAAAAAAAAAATCCTCTACAAAGTCGTCTCAAAGTTCCCCTGATGCTTCAACACTAAACCAGGATTTAAGTGAGAGTCTTTTATGAAAAGTTTAAGAATAATAAAAGAAACATATCTGAGAGTTAAACTACAGCAGAATATGATTTGCACTGGAGTGAACCTGGTCTGGGTTACTCAAGCGTTGATGACAGTTTGTGAGGACAGAGGGAAATCCTGCAGACCCGGCTGCAGCGAGTGCTTCCTCATTTCGGAGCAGAGCTGCAGGGACTAGGTGGGCAGTAGCTCCTCGTCTCCTTCAGGGACGGGCCGATTCCACAGGGTGTCGTTCCGGTCTGCCCAAAATCACCCTGTGACAAGCGCTTCCACTCACCCTGTTCTGCCACTTCAGGAAGCAGCTGCCATGAGGAAGCATCCTTTGCAGGACTGCCAAAGGTTACACGGATCTGTCTTCCTGTGGTGAGAAGCATCCATCTTTCAGACTGCAGGGTTACAGGCTGTGAGGAAGACAAATGTGATGGAGGAGGAGGAATGAGGAACCGTTCTATTTTTACCTTCATCAGCACTTCACTGAGCTGAAAATTTCACTTCCAGTCAGAGTCAACACTTTGATCTGGTATGTGTTGAGCACATTTCAGCGCTCAGGTTTGCACCAGAGGACATCTCCGACTTTGGGTAAATAAGTGAACGGCAATAATAAAAAATAATCCACCTCAGTTATTTCTGACACTGTTTCTGTAAGATCCTCACATTTGGAAGCATCTTTAAAGTAAAGACTAACGCTTGTGTCTGGTCTGACAGAATCACAGGTTTGTTGCTATGAAACGCCTTCACAGTGTTTAACAAGATTCTGGCTCACAGCTGTAGCATGATATCCATAATTCTTAAAATCTATCTTTTGTTTTTAAGGATATTTTTAATCACTGGTTTTGTAAGATGCAATATTAATAATGCAACTCATAAATACAATGTATTTTATACACAAGATTTGGGTCTAATATTTGAATTTATTGCAGATTTTTAAGTGACACAGGGTCATAACCATGCACAAGTCCAAAATTATTACTCCTGGCATATTTAGTGCTGTTTTATTTAACCACCATGTTTCTTTCTGTCTGGAAGTTATACTAACGTCCTGATTAAACATGCCGTTCAATCTTAAAACAGATTTTTTTTAAGGAGATCTGTTGTGTTATATATAATATTTTGAGTGAGATGTTATTCACTCTCTACCTGGAAGAAAAAAACTTTGTGATTGAATAAAAATCAGGGTGTGAATTTGCTTTTGAACAAATTCTTTTATGGTCAGAAAAGTCAGACATTGATCTGTTTAGTTACAAGTTTAGTTGCAGATATGTTTGAGAGACTTGAGGTGAACCTAAAAACACCGTCACAGCATGGTGATGCTGGAGGACTGGTATAATGCCAGGGATACATTTACAATGGACTGTGAAGGAAAACAAGCTCTTAATTGTTAACCTTCTCACATCAACATCTTAGGTGGTTGAGACCTGAACTCAATAGTTTTCCAGCAAAACAAACATCCCAAACTCACAGCAAGATGTTTTTTGAGTAGCTGCAGCCAGACAATATTCTTGAAAGGCCCAAAGCTCTAACCTCACCCCTTTAGAAAATACATGGAATATCTTTAAATGGACTTCACTGAGCCAAGAATTACTGCTAGAATATCCATCCAGAATAATGATGGTCCATGGCTTCAAAGAGCATGTGGTTGATTTGCAATGTGCCAAAAGCACTTATTAAATTCAAATAGTTCTTTAAAAGCCTAAAATCCACCTGGCAGTCATGATTGGATGGAAAAGTCTGATCTGACAGTACGTGAAATTATCCATATCTAGCTTAAAATGTGATTAAATGACTGAAATGAAGCAGGTTGAATCCCTTCACTCTGCTGTGGAGATCAACATCGCTCTGACAGACTTCAGGCAGGATCAGCTCTCTGTGAACAAACAGCCCCGGATTTACTGCACCTAATCGCCTGGGGATGTTCATTTGATAAAGAAGATTTTTTTCTTTTTTTCTTTTCCAGCATACTGTCTGGCAGGGTGGCTTTCTGAATTGTTGTTTTGTGTCAAGGTGATGCCAAACAGATTGACTTTTACAAATGGAGTGCTGCTGCTTTTGTTCTGAAATAAGTCCAAAGCAATTACAAATTGATTTGGGCTACAGTAAATAAGCTCATTACATTTGGACTTACTTCAAAAGTAACGGACACAGAGATGGAAAAGAAAGGAAGAAAAATAAGAGAAAGAAGCATCACAAATCAACACCCCAGAACAAACAAGAGAGAAAATCAAAAAGCGACTTGACTCCAGCCATTGATACCAATCAGAACACGTCACAGTAGTCCACCTATTTACTGAACGACATTTCAGTTTTAACCATAATGCTTTATAATGGCCCCAAAAACCTTATAATGAAATAAGGCCAAGCCTGAAAAAAGCCCTTGTCCTTGAGCTGACCTCTCTCCACCTGATTCAGGTGGAGAGAGGTCAGGGCTGCATGGAGATGAAGCCGTCTGCTTCCATCCAACCATCCGAATGTAAAGTTTGAAGGGAAGAAATACTGGTAATACTCCTGCCTCTTTGCTCTGATGGCTGCTGTTCACTGATGCAGGAAGTGATTCTGTCAGAAAAACCCACAGCGCTTTGAAAAATGAGCTCTGACTGCACACAATGAGACAGATCGTTCTTCCTCGATTCCACTTGGCTTGATTTCTCAGGATTTCCAACCAAAAGGTTATACAGAGGGAAAATCAGCACCTCTCTGTCTGGCTGTTGGAGTTCAACTTAATGTGCTTTACGGAAATGAAGATCCCAGGTTTATGTTGAACAAGGTAAAACTGGACTGATCTCGTCCCGTTCTGTTTCAGGGGGGTGGGCTGCATTTTCATCGAGATGATCCAGGGAGTGGCTGCCTTTCCCGGAATGAAGGACATCCAGGACCAGCTGGAGAGGATATTCCTGGTGAGTTTCTGATGCTGATGAACTGATAAGACACTCCTAATAAAGAGCTTACTGTACGTCACAGTGCTTCTGTTCAACGACCCTGAAAACCTCAGTCAGCCTCCTTTTACTACATCTCACACAGACTGTTCATTTTCTGCAAGCAGCTTTATGACACATTTTATCCTTGCACCTGCCTTTCTGTGAACAAATGTGGCTTTTACATGCAGAATTCCACTTGATTTCCATCTCCCTGAAATGCTCCGTCTGGGATTTGGTCCATTTGTAAACTGTGACATTGATTTTCTGCGCTGGTTTAGAATTGGAGTCTAAGGAAGTGATTGAAGGTGTTCACCTCCAAACATTGAATTGACATCAGCAGTCATTATGTGAAGGGGCTGAATTTCTACAAATTACAACCCAGAGAGAGAGCGAGAGCCCTCTGCATGGCAGGCTGGTGCCACTGCCACTGAGCCAATGAAATTTGCTCTGTCTGGACTCACCTCAGCATGAGGAGTCCTGGAAGTGGCTTCAGTCTCACATGTATGAAGCCTCTTGTGGTTGGATGAGTCCTCACCTACATGAACAGTTCTTGTGAGTTTTGGACAAGAAAGGCATTCCCATGGTAACTAGAGACAAACAGCCTGTTGTCAGTGCAGATTTTATGTCATATAGCAACAAAACGATTTTATGTCATATAGCAACAAAAGGTAGAAGAAGAATCAGATGTGTTAGTAAACTGTAGCATGCATTTGTGTTGATGCCCCTGAGGTAACGCTTTCTATAGCCGCTGCTTAGTTTTGTCTCTACCAGCGCTGCACATCTTAACTCTGCTATTTTTACCTGCTCTTCTTTGCTCAATCAGATTTACTAGCAGTAATTTTTAAATCTTGAGATCTAGTACTGATCTGTGTTTTCCTCCATCCAAACAAGGCGTGTGTGTACCTGTGCTTGTCCAGCTTGTTTTCATCTAGCGCCTCCAGTGGTCACTGGTAGGAGCGACACATCCCTATCAACACAAGATCCAGCAATAAATGAAAGTCTGGAACCAGAATAGTGAGCCTAACAGCTTGAACACTGATGCAGAACATTGATACAGGACTTATATCATAAACAATAGATGAACACCTTCATGTGTATTTACAGAAAACCTGTGTCTTTCTCTGCATCAGATAGCTGGTATGAATATTTAAAGTGGCGTGAGCTCTCATAAATCCTTTTAACATGCAGATCTGCCATCCTCCCTTCTAATTTCACCCCGAGCCTCTTAATTGCGGCAGACATAATGGATTTATGTCTGTTGGCTGGAAGGGCCTGAATAATTAATGTCAAAAATTACAGAGATGAGAGTATGAAATGGGTTCAACAAGGGAGATTGTCTACAGCCAAGACAGAGTCTGCTGGCTGCCATTTGGCCTCTGGGCTGAAGGCTGCAGACAGGCCTGGGAGACTGGTTGGCTCTGGGATGAAGGTGAAGGAAGACAGCGACTCTCCCAAAGCTGGTGGCAGAGCGAGATGGAGAAAAATGCTTCTTATTGATTGCTTTTTATGCCAGAAGGCGGAAAGGGGCCCCAGACATCCCCCACCGTGGGTTCAACCAGGCTCTTAGACACAAAGGCCCTCTGAGATGAGAGGGGATGGTTGCTGGCCAGACTGATGAGGCTCAGCTGCACCTCGCTCTCTCTACTTTGGTTTTTCATTTTGGGCACTGGCAGAGGGGGTGGAGGAGCGGGGAGTGGAGGAGGCAGCTGAAACACAACTGGCTCAAACCAAACAAACGGTCATTTCCTGCTGCACTGGTGTGGAGAAGTATTTACCTCCTTTCACATTCTCATATTTTTCTCGTTTTATCTCCTACATTTTTCAACCAATCCAGTTTATTTGTATAGTACATTTCAGCAACATAGCAGTTCAAAGGGCTTTAAATAATAATAATTATAATCACAATAACAATAATAAATAACAAGTGACTTTTTAGTCTCGATTTAAAGGAGCTCAGTGTTTCAGCAGTTTTGCAGGTTTTTGGAAGTTTATTCCAGATTTATCGTGTCTAGAAGCTGAAGGCTGATTCTCCTCAGACTGATATCAGAGTAAATACGGAACAATGCTTTCAAATGAGGATTTCATTTACTGTAATAAGGGAGAAACACTATCCAAATAAACCTGGCTCTATGTAAAAATGTAAAAAGGACACACGGATAATATTTATTATGTATGATTAACTGCATCTTTCCAAAACGTAGTTTAATTTCTCCAACCACTTCCAGGCTGTGGAGTCAAGAAGACTTTTAATAGTAATGTCTCTGACAATATGAAGTTCATTTAAAGACCAAAGACAGAAAGACATCATGAAAGAAATTCAGGGCTAGAAAAAGTCGCTGACTTGTATCAGTCTGGAAAGTGTTTGAGTCAGTTTGAGACTCCAGATAAACTCAACAATGGAGAACCTTATCAGGCGAGGCTGGTGTAAACCTAACAGACAGACAGACAGAGAGAGAACATTGCATGACAAGAAATAACAAGGGGGGCAAAATTCAATTCAATTTCAATTTATTTCATCAAGGAAAAGACTTTAAGCAAAGCTGCATGTTAAAATCAAAGCAACCATTGTTTTGTGTAGAGGTTTTGTAGCCACAGGCTATGGATGGATGGATGGATGGATGGATGGATGGATGGATGGATGGATGGATGGATGGATGGATGGATGGATAGATGGATAGATAGATAGATAGATAGATAGATAGATAGATAGATAGATAGATAGATAGATAGACGGCATGTAAGCAATTTTTGATATTCATTATATTAAAGTTTGTTGTGTTGGGAGATTAAATGAGTAAAAGCAGAAGAATCTCCTCACTGTTTATCTGCTGCTGTTCTAACCATCTAACCACCAGGCTTATGGCTTCATGTTTAGCCAGACTTATGGCTAAACATGGCAGCAAAAAGGCCTCCAACAGAATTTTCTAGGTATAGAATTATAGGATCATCCTTATGTACATGATTCCATTATATTCCTCTGACTTGACAGCCTCTTTTTTTTGCTTCTCTTCTAAATCTCCATCTCTGCTTCAAGTGTTCAGCTGAAGATGGAGCCAAGGCCTCTGGCCCTGAAAAAGCTGCTTAGCCATCACAGTTGTCCTAATGTTGGCATTTCCATCCATCCTTCCCGCTGCTCTCTGCAGCCCAGCGTGTCGACAGCCCGGCTGTCAGGCAGGTCAGAGACCCATGTGAAGGGCACCATTGGTGAATTATGCGGAGTCAGAGGCATTGGAAAGGCCACGTTGTTTGATAAGAGGGAGGGAAAGGTCAGTTTCAATCAGAGTTTCAGAGGCGTGCTGCCAGGAGCCGAGTCGGCACATTGCTCCGGACGCCCCGGACAGGAAGCTGGAATGTCAAAGGTGGCTGAAACCTTCAGTGGTTTGAGAAGTTGTGTTTGCTTCTCCTCAGTGGAGGGGCCTCATGGGCCAGGAGGGACACGGAGCAATTTGGAGTTCCATCTGTGTGTCATGGTGCTGTGGTGTTTGCGTTTTCCTCAACCTAAAATTGATCTTCACCTTTGAGTTTGTGAGTTTTCACTGCAGGTGTTTCATGGCTGTGCTTCCATCCAACTGTCATGAGAATTTTCAGCTAACTTTTAAACAAAGAAAATGGGAATTAAGTGTGTTTCCATCTATTGGAATCGAATCAGCCAGACAAATCGTAACTTCATCAGAGGTTCACGTTCTGTGTGCTGTAATAAACAGGAAGTGGAGGTTGAAAACTATTGCCTACTGCAATAGTTATAATATGGTTAGTTATAATTGCAATAGTAATAGGCAAATCTAGATTGCACCACAAATCTGCCCCTCATCCCACTGCTGTTTGACCCTCTTTGTGTGTGTTTTAACTGTATTAAATTAATTTATTTTGTAGTTCTCTGTGTCATGTCCTTATCTATTCTTCGAACCCACATGCGGAATAAACCAACGACAGGATAGCGTGTTAGTGAGTTTTAATATTTAGGTATAGGTTAGGGGGACAGCTCCAAGGGATCGGGAACCGTGCCGGCGTCTCAGGAGGTTGGTGACAGAGGGAGTTCCACAGCGAGGACGAGAAGTGCGGCTGAGGGAACAGAGCGGGTGAGGAGGTAGCGGTGGAGGGCGGACGGTCTGGCTCCAGCTCCAGTGGAGATGGCAGCTGGGGCGGCTGCTGACCAGGGGATACAAGGAATGCAAGGCCTGGAAGGAGGCACACAAAGAATCACAAAAATATCCTCAATTACACAAGTAATGCTGTGAGGCCTGAAGTACCATAACTGGCAAACACTCTGGCACTGAAGTGTCGGCAGCCTCCCGCAGATATACTCCTCGGAGCTGATTCGATCACCTACAGGTGTGCTGGATCCCGGTACCAAGCCGCGCCCACTGGCCGGCTCAGCCTCCTCCGCACCCCCTAGTGGAGAAGCAACAGAACACCCCCCACTCCAGATCCCCACACACTGTTTAATTAGGCAGCTGGCTACCAGTGATTTACTTTATGTTTAGGGAAAATTCTAATTCTTTCAGTATTGTACATTGTCTTGACACTTAGTTTAATAAAAAAAGGCCTTTAAAAAAGAGGAAGTTATCATATTTAGAATTTGCCATTTACATGAACCTTTTCTAACGTGAAACTTCAAAATGGCTGTAAAACACTGATAGAAACTCAGCTAGAGACTCTTAGGTACTTCTAGAGTGGTATCCATGCTTTTTCTAAACACACTTGAAGTGACATGAAAGAATAGCCCCTTTAAATACTGGAAAATGCATAAAAGTGAAGTGTCATCAAACTTCATGTGACCGAGCAGCTACAGCAGCATAATCAGCAACTGAAGGAAAATGCCACAGTACTTCTTTGAGTTGGAACATGACCTTTGCAATAAAGTAAGGTATAGTTTGTGCTTGCAATGTAAGTTGAAGATGGGTGAGTCCCTTTGCAAGTCACTGTAATTGTGGTAGCCAGTAGAGAGATTATTACTGTAAAGTATTATTGAATATTTTTGCTGTTATTGTTGCTGAGGCTGCAGTCTTGTCCTGATCCTACAGATAAAGTTATCCCCCCCAGGCCTCCTCTCTCTCTGACTCTTTGTATGTGTTAATTACAGCAACATTACACTTCCTTCTTGTTGCTGCAGGTTAGTTAACTCTGTCTGGCAGATTTAGTTTGACATCTGAATTTCAAATGTGCTGATTTTAGTTTTTTGGCTTTTTAATGGGATCTTGGTGAAATAAAAGTGTCAACTGAATTTACACTAACATCCAATGCATGCAGCAATTAAACCTGTTTTAATGGCCGCTGATAAATCCTGAAAGGGTTCCTTTAGTCTGATTCACAAAGGAAGAAATAGCTTCTCTATTTCCTTAGAAATGCTTGTTTCACTGTAACACCAAATCTCTGCAGGCTCCCTAACCTGGACAATGCATGTTGGAGTCATTTTATGAGTTGATCAGTATTCATCCGTGACCACATGTGTGTGTCCTATCAAGAATGACATCTAGGCATGCTTTCATTTATTCCCACTGTCTGTGTCTGTCCTACAGTATGTAATGGAATAGCTGCAGACATGCACTTTATGACAGAATCTGTGTTTGAATGGATGTTACCATGGCTTTGGCTTCCCTCCATACCTCTATCTCTGACACGCGCTCACACACGCACGCATACACACACGCACACGCAAGCATGTCTGTGCGAATTAAAGCACAGGCGCATGAGGCCAGGCTGATTGGAGTCGGTTAACCAGCTGTCAGCACACTAAAGATTGCACCCAGTGGAAGGTATACATGAATATGGACAGGTCTATCTGCAGGAAATAACCTGTCAGGTTGAGAAGTGTGTGTGGTTGGTGTTGGAGGGTGTATGTGTTTGTTTGTGCTGCAAAGACAATAACATGCCTCCTTCTATTAGATGAAGCAGATTCTGGTGAAGTATGAGCACCGACAGCCGAGGACGGCGTCATAGCTCACGTTTGTCCAGAACATCGATTCACTGTGAGATTTTGACTGTGTGTGATCGCAATATTCCACTTAAGGTAATTAATAACAGTGAGGCATGACTGCAAATAACTTGTTTTCAAGTTATTTATAACGCGCTTTAGTTGTTTTGTTGTTATCTCTGTGCTATGATTAATGAGTAATCACTGCCTCTGCATTCCAATAGCTCTGGCTTCATTCACACTATGCAGGGGTTACAATCAATATATGTGCTATTATGGTTTTGATCATTAAAAAAATACAGAAAAGAAAACATTATGTTTTGTTGGACTGAAGCGGATATAACTTGTACTCTCAGTAACTCCAGTATGAGATGTTAAAATATTAATTCTGCATAACATTTGTAAAGTGCCTTGTGAAAGTGAGGCTTTAAAACTGATTTGTGTTTGAATTAAGTCTCATGAGCCGCTGTCCTCTGCAGGTGTTTTGGGGTGTGGAGCTCAGTCAGCCTGCAGGGAGAGTATCTGGGAACATGAGACCCGTTAAGTTTGATGTATTCTGGCCATCGCCTTCCAACGCTGTTCCACTCAATTCTCCATCTGGAATTTCTAGTTCTGACTAGGATTTTCCCTGTGCAGTTTCAACAGGGCCAATCAGTGAACAGAAGGATTAGTTGTGAAAAATGTAGATTTCCTGCTCTGTTTTAGAATTGCAGTCTGCCTGTAGTTTTATTAATGTCAGTGGGGGAAGTGAATGCAGCCATGCAGTCCATGTTGGCCACGCTGCCTAATGTTGAGCAGTTAAAATCAGACCAAGAAGAATCTTAGACTGGTGGCAAAGATGTCGTGACCATACTTTCCATGGCATCATCGAACTGGTTTGTTGCTTACCTCACAGCCAGTGAGCTGTTAGTCTTCGGGTAAATTTCAAACTTGAGCAGAATCCACACCTCCAGGAAGCAATCGTTTCCCAACAGCAGGCCAGACCCTCTGGCCGGAGCAAGGCCTCCAACAAGGGGCTGGTTTCTACCAGGCCAACTCTGACATGATGCTGAGAAGAACAACTAGAATCACACCACACACACACACACACACACACACTTCACTCAGCAGATGTCCACTTGTACTCAAGGTGGACTAAAAGTGGTCTCAAAGCGATGCACCTCGGATATGTCTGCACAAAGGTCCATTTGTAAGGCTGTGTACTCAGTGTCCCACAGTAAACGGCTTGGCTGGAAACAGTGCTCACATCAAACTGTTGTATTTGTGACACTGAGGATTTGGATTTAGAATTGTAGTCTGTCTGTTGAGGCTTGGCAGTGTTAGCAAACAGAAGTGAATGCGGCCTTTCAGTTTGTGTTGGCCAACTTCTAAATATTGAGAAATTAAAGTTGGAGTTGGGGGAATGCTTAAGACATGTTTTTCCTGGCAAACATGTGATTTGGCTTGTCACAGTGGCCGATGGTTGTTCGCGGCGCACTTAATTTCCGGTTAGCAAACGTTAGCGATGGGGTAAATCAGATCCACGGCTCCAAGAAGCAATTGTTTCTTAATAGCTGAAGTCTGGTTTGCATGATTAGCCCAGAACATCTGGCCACGGAAGCGTCCAGGAGGAATCGTAACCAGATGCCTGAGTTACTTTAATCAGCTTCTTTCATCATGAAGGAGCAGCGGCTCAACTCTCGGTTGCTCTGAATGAATGAGCTTCTGACCCTGTCTCTAAGGAGAGGCAGACACTCTGCAGAGAAAACTGATTCCAGCTGCTTGTATCAGCGGTTCTCATTCCTTTGGTCATGACTGTAGATGAGGGTAGGAATGTAGATCGATCAGCTCAGCTTTCTGACAGTCTGTTGTGGTGAAGGAATATGAAAAAATATAAATCGCTTCTTGGAGAGAGAGGGAGAGAGAGAGCATGCTTCATACTTCAGGTAGAACATTTTCTACAAGAAGCAGTTCAGAAAAACCATGAAGGACTTCATCACAGCAC
Source organism: Phalloptychus januarius (assembly GCA_902982915.1). Classification (NCBI taxonomy): domain Eukaryota; kingdom Metazoa; phylum Chordata; class Actinopteri; order Cyprinodontiformes; family Poeciliidae; genus Phalloptychus; species Phalloptychus januarius. The sequence continues at coordinate 18,145,522 of CADWAE010000481.1, forward strand.
ATAAAGGCACTGCATGGTGCCCATATCTGTCACAGAGAAGTGTGTATGCATGCTGCGGGGGTGCACGCGTGTGTGTGTAGCATCATTTCACCAACAGTCAGCCACTGTGTTTGTGGCTCCTGCATCAGGGTTTACAGAACACACTCCACCCAGTCACAGTGGGATATGGCTGATCCAGTTGGCTGTGGTTCTGATTGCTTTGACCCGCGGCCCCCCAGGGGTGACCCCAATAAAAGAGTTGGAAATTACTTTTGGAACAGAGAAGCTGAGACATCGGGTCAGCTATAGGACATAGTGTTGGAGAATATGCATGAGGCGGAGTGGGATGCAGTTGGGCTGGGGTCAGAGGGTCGGCTTATGTTGGGATTAAAGACCTGATTTCTGAGGTTCGATTCCAACCTGAAAAACACAGAAAAATTTCCGCTTCCACAGAAGCTCAGTGTGAGTAGATCCAGTGAGATTAAAAAACTATAAAGGTTCTGGTAGCAGTGAAGCTTGTTTGCAGAGATGCTGTCCAGTTTCTGTGAGCATGAGGTTGTTACGGATCAAAGGAAAACTGTTCCTAAGCCAGTGGTTGTGGATGTGGACGAGGTCAGCGCGATGTTTATGGTACAGGCGGGACTGAGTTGAGTCCGAGTGCTAAGCTTTTCATTTTTGGCTCTTAAACAGGTCAGTCACAACCTCCTCCGTAGTAATTACTGATTTAGACATTTAAATAATTGTTTTAAAAGCTTTTTGTTTGGCAGAAAGAGTAAAAAGAAGTGAACTTTAAAAAAAATCAAGGCTTCAATCATCAGTATATTAACACAACATCTATTAATCTGAGAAAAATAATAAACAAATTGTCAATAATTATCAATAATTTGAAATAAAAAATATTTCTCCTTTCTAATGGAGAGATCTCCATGTTATCCAACTACAGCAGGACAAGCTTTGATCTTACAATATTGTATAAGTAATTCTAGATCAACCAAATCAACAAATCAAATGATCTCTATAAATGCATACAAGTGAATTTTCTGATCAAATTGACTCAACAGGGCATGATCATGGATCTGCCAACATGGATGCACATGAGCAAACCGGATTATCAGAGGAGCTCATTTGATTTAAAGAAAGTCACATCTGAGTCAGAAACAGTGACTTCATCATCCATGAATAAATTACCGAACAAACCTACATGTTCTGCAGGAATGATAAAGGTAAAGAATGTGTTTCCTGTGGGTAACATGCCTGTTAAATACACATATTGTTTATTGCTGTTACATATTCAACCAGCCTTGTAATGGATGCTGAGGATGTGAAGGTGATGATCTTCATGTGGAGCCACGTTTCCCAACAGCGTTCTGATAAATAATGATTTTTTATTCGGTGTTATGGGAAATGAATCCTGTGGTAGTAAAACTGGAGGCGGGACGCAGTCCGTGACCCAGATCAAGTCCACACACTCACACACCTCCTGTCAGTCTGTCAGCTGTCCTCCTGACCTGCTTTCAGCGCAGTCGCCAGCCGCAGCGCTCCAACCTCTTCATTCCCTCTCTGCCAACAGAAATATAATTGGGGGTCCCAGAGTGAAGGTCACATACGCCTGGCTGGGTGGTCTATGACCTATCCTGGGTGTGATGGAAGTGGAGGGCTGTGTATGTGTGCAGAAGAATGTGTGTGTAGAGCTCAGCGTCATGCCCTGTGACCTCACATGAATTCCTCAGTAAAACAAGCCATCTCCATCTCCACATGCTCCGTCCCAACGCGGGCTCATGTTCCTGGATGAGTACATTCCTCCCTGCTCCCTGATCGTTGGCTTTCATCATATCCTTTGTCCTGCCTGTACTTGGCCTGGAGCTCACTGGCCTGGAGAAACATTGACATTTTCTTTCCTTTAGGGATGCAGGCAGGGAGGATTCCTAAACCAGAAACATAAGCCACTTTCAAAACACCTGTGGAACCAGTGTATAGTGCTAAGAAATATTATTTTCCCATTTATAAATATGTTCTACCTTGTTTTGTTTGACATGTTCTAATATTTCAGCTCAGAGATGCTGAGCTCTGCTGATGCTGCTCCTCGTCTCCATCATTATAAAACCTTGAACATTCACCGCCATGCCCTCCACCCACTACCACCCTCTCATCACTTTAAAGGTCATCAAAGTGCTGCATCAATAATGCAGAAGAGGCTGAGCTCTGTCAACCAAAGATCCACTCACGTGCCACACTGAACCCCCAACTCACTCTAGCAGTTTCATCTGTTTCAGAAAAGCTACCTGTCCAAACAACAAAAAAGTCAAACAAATACAAACTGTAACTTGATCCTTGAAATCTTCCAAACCGGCTCGGTACATGTTTTCACCAGGACATGTTCTTGTTCCAGGCAGAATGGAACGGTCACGCTGTCCCTGTCTCTGTTTGCCCAGACACAGAGTGACCAGTGGACTCAAATAAGGAGCTTTTTCAGCTCTGACAATGTTCTTGAGTTCAACTTTGCTCAATGCACATAGTAAATGATGCTGTTAGGGCTTCAACTTCGGCCTCATCATCCATGGACTTGCATTTACAGACCCAGAGCTCTGCTGGCGTTCTGGGTTGGATCCAAGCAAAGCTTCTTGTTTCGATTCTGTCTAACAGATCCGTCCATCCATCTCAAGATTTTTCATGCAGTCACTCTGTCCTCCTCTGAGATCACCTTAGTGCGTTTTCCATTAAAAAAATAAACCAAAAACTAATTAAAAAATATTTCCTTAAAAGCTGTACTCTTGATGATGCTGACTTCATGTCATATTGTCACCTTCCTAAAACATTGGTGTAAGTTATTTTTTGCCAAAAGGCAAACAATACTTTTTTTTTGTTTTGTTTTTCCTGAATCACTTTTGGCCAAAAACGACCTGGGTCATTATTTTAGGGAGTTGATGACATGAAGCTTATTTTGTGAGCTCTCACTGCCCTCTGGTGGGTGATTGTTATTATTGCACCAACCGTCCAGGTTGCATCAAACCATTGCCTTTTGTTGGGTCTTTTAGTAGAAAATATTTTTAACTCTTTAATGTATAATACATTAAGAAAATGAGTCCAGGCATGCCAGACTCTAAGCAGAGCCATGTTTGCTGTGCATAGAGAAAACCTGATACTGCCTCTTTTGGTTTTTCTCCTCTTTTTGTCTCTCAGCTGTTCCTACACACCCGCCTGAAACAGATGGCTCCCACAAACACACTCTCATCCAATCTCTGCATAGGTCGTGTTCTTAGTAAGCTGCTTAAATCACTGCTGTGCGGAGTGTGCTGCTGATCTGAGACATGCAGGCAATCTGGAAACTATTATGCCGCTAAGCTGTGATGGATCATGTCTAAGGCATGTCCGCTGCTCTGTGCTTTCTCATCATAAACTCTGCCTGTGTGCGTGAGAACTCAGCCTGAGTCGCCTGTAAAAGTTGCAGCAATCAGGACTATTCTACAAACAACACAACACTGTTTTAAAATCTTGTCACAGTTTAACATCCACATACATTTCATGACAGAAAACTCATTTTGTATCTGTTGGACATATTACAGGTAGGCATTATCAGCAACACAGAATTTAACTCTGAGATTCATGAAAACTGCTCTAGACACTGAAGTAAAAAAAAAAGCAAAGACATATCTATATGTTTACTCTTCATAACATTTATTATAAGAATTCTCGTGCTGTTTGAGCTTTTTTCACATGTTGTCACAAAGCTTAATGTGCTTCCCTGAAATTTCTGAAAGACTGACAAAATAGTTTGTAATTGTGAAAAAGACTGAATACGATTGACGGATTTTAATTTTCAGTTCAAATGAAAATCTGAAAAGTGTGTCTTTCATTTCTATTTAGCTTTCTTTATTTTGACATTCCTAAATGAAATCTGGTGAAACAAGCCTGCTTTAGAAGTCACATAAAACATTTACCTGTGACTTTCAGTTTTTGAATGGAGTTAAGTCCAAGATCTCAGTCTGTGAACAAACAGCCAGAGATTCGTTAGAACGGTGGTACAAACCATTATTTTCCTTCCCATCCACACTATGCATAACTTTACTGCAGCTTATCACAAAATGTGAACAAGTTCAGGGATACAAACCATTTTGACAGTACTTAGTGATGAAGATGTCGTATTTTTCTTGTGCTGACGTCTTCTCTGTTCATCTCTCTGTCAGGTTCTTGGAACTCCGTCTGAGGAAACATGGCCTGGCGTTAACTCCCTGCCTCACTTCAAAGCAGGTGGGACATTTCTTCTCGTGAAGCTGTGCTGGAGCTGTTGGCGTCTGTTATGGGTCATGGCTGTAAACTGGAGCTGTCGTTCTAAGACTCAGTCCAGTTTATAGCTCAAACAAAGCCCTAATAACCCTTTATAAAATAAACTTAGAAACTTAACATCAAAATGCAGTATTTTAGATGAAACAGGACAGGAAGTTAATCTAATCCAGCTGAGCAGTGAAGCAGGCCTTTATTGCTCAACGTTGACGACGTATTTAAGCCGATCTTCATCTGTCTGACAGATGACCTCACATTAGACTCTAGAACAGGGGTGGGCAATCCTGGTCCTCGAGGGCCGGCGTCCTGCAGCTCTTCGATGTCTCCCTGGTCCAACACACTTGAATCAAATAAGTGAATCACTTCCTAAGTGCAGTCAGGTTCTCCAGAGTCCTGCTAATGACCTCATTATTTGATTCAGGTGTGTTGAAGTAGAGACACATCTAAAAGTTTCAGGAGACCGGCCCTCGAGGCCTGGAGTTGCCCACCCCTGCTCTAGAATATTTAGATAAGACTTGCAAAAATGTCTGGAATGTTCTCCATTGGATTATAAGTAGTTTGGAACTGATCTTGTAAACTTTCCATGGTGGTAGAAAAGCAGCCTTTGATGAGGTCATTCATCAAGCACACTGCAGAGCTGCACATATTTTATAGACGTTACTAAGACTCCCTCCAGGAAGCCAACAATACAGAAGAGTTAAGGACCAACGAATGAGGGCACTGCCCACCATGTTTTTACTCTGTCTGACCTCTTTGGGGAGGTCAGAAAGCCAGGCTCACTGTCTTATTCTGGAAACCCAAAGACAGACTAGATCCAGACATTAAAAAAAAGTAAAAAATATCAGTTTAAAGAACATTGGAATCAGGAATGAAAGTGGCTTACTTTGAAGGATAAATAAATGACAAACAAATAAATAAAGTCTATTTATTTATTGTCATTTTTTCTGGCCATTTGAGGCCAGTCTGTGTTAGTCTAAGGCTAAAACAATTAATCGAATAAATCATGAAGAATCAATTATTGAAATAATCCTCCACCAGTCTGGTAATTGATTGATCATAGGGACTGATTGTCCTTCTGTAATCAGACTGTAACATCCCAGGTTAAACCATTCACAGAAGTCTGATTGCTGATATGAACGATTTGAAGGATGGTGCAAAAAATAACAATAAGCATGAAGACCTGCAGAGTGATGCACCAGTTATTTAAACGCTGCACTGTCACCACTGTTTGAAGAAGTCAGGTGCAGACCACGTCCATTCACTGCTGATCAGACCTCCTACCTGCTGAGATGAAGAATCATTTAGTGTTTTTCCTGCATGAAAACTTGACATCTGCAGAAACTCTTGACTTCGTTAAATCAGGATTGAAAACTTCATCAGGACAGTTTTGTGTAGCTAACCCACCAACGCCAAAGATTAACACAGGATGCCTTCATGTGTGCTCTGTTTTTTATTTGCTAACATTTGAAGGAGACATATAATCTCAGCATTTCTTTCCTTTAGCCTCAAGCTGTTTTATGTTCTATCCCTGCTCCTTTGTTCTTCCTGTGAAACACTTTGAATTGCCCTCAATGCCGCTGTTCCTGAAGGAAAGAATTTGAAAAAGAAGCCGACCCTGAGATGGACTGACGATCTATCCACCCAGCTGATTGGTGGAGACGGGCTGCAGTCCTTACACCACCCTGCATGGATGAAGCAAAGAGAGGGATGAGAGAACACCATGAGACACTGACTGGTCTCCTTTATTGTAGCAGCAGTTGCAGCTGCAGCAGGCCGGCTCTTCCACCTGGTAGCCATGCCTTCTGGGAGCTCATTAGGGCTTTTTATGGGCCGATTGCAGATTAGTGTCAGCTGATCCAGGAGAGAGGAGGCAGACAGGAAGAGATAAAAAGATGTGAGGGTGGCGGGCAAGCAGCCATCCCTCAGGTACACTGTGACCCAGACTCCAATCTCCAGTGGCCAATTAGGGACCAACATCCACACACAGCCCATGCTAATGTGAGCTCACGTCCGGTCTCTATGGTGACAGTGTTGGCTGGGAAGCAGGTGGACCACAGGTGTGTAAGACATTCGAAACTACTATCAGTCAAAACTCATGTTTCTCATTCATTGGCTCTCTGTTAATCCTCAGAAAGCTGGAGGGAAGATGAGAAAACAAATGAAAAAAATGGAATCCCATACATCTTTTACTTAGTTTTTTAAGATAATTTTTAAAAGTAAAGTATAATCTGTTCACAAGAAAAGACATTGGGGACCCTCGAGCAGCCGTGTTTCTGTTCTTGCTGAAGCCAGTAAAGGAGCTTCTGCTTCTTTACTGTAACATTACCTGGTTATTTATTTAACATAGAAAGTTCTTCTTGATCAGCTTGATATGTTCTGTCCCCTCAAACTCGCACTTTGTTGGGATTCCTCAGATTGAAAAATTTTTATGAATCTGAACAATGGACCGACTGACTTGACTGCAAATTGAACTTGGACCAGTCACTATAAATGAAGCACATGTCTCATGTCACCATACATCGATACACTTTGCTCAACGAGGTTTTGCTTCAAGCTCTGTCTTAAGCTCTCTTTGCCTGCAGCAGATACAGGCAGGATGAGATTCTATCGGAATCTGCTGAAAACAACCACATATTGGTGTTTTTAAAGCCACAGAGTGTGATTAATACCTCAGCATGATAACACCAGCATGCTGGCAGTTCCAGGAAACCTATGATAATTACAGTGTAGGAAAAAAAAACAAAAACATCTGGGATTATTTTGAAACTAATACGAATAATGAATCTGACTGTATTATCATCCCAACATTTCACTGGAGAACTGGCTTCAACAGTGAAAAATGCTGCACAAATTGTGACGGTGCGGTGAGAGGTTGGAGAAGGAGTTAGCAGTGGTGGTTAGCCGCTCTAACCCAAAACAGCAGGACGCACTGTTCAAGTCTTCCACAGGTTAACTTTATTTCTCGTCGGACCTCCACGGTGCTAAACATTATAATCTCATACATGAGAAGAAATATCTGTTACCGCTCTGCACCTCATCATCACCGATGTTCTCTACAGAAAAACACGTGGAGAGCTGCTTCTTCTATATATATATCAGAACAACAACAAGGAGTAGGCTCCCCCTTGCGATGATGCCTAACACAACACTAGGAATCACACAATACAATGACTGTTACAAAATGTCTTGCTACATCAGTCTGTGAAGTAAAGTTAGAACTGTTTGAGAAGAGCAGTACGTTTTAAGTTTTACTTTATGCATCTATTTTCCTACAAAAGCCCATCTAACATTAAACGCTTCAGAAATGTACAGTAAGTAAAAGAATTGCTTTCTGAAGCAGATGAAACCGATTCCTTCAGAAGAATTATTTAATTAAACTGAGAGTATCAGTTCATTAAAAAGGGAAAAATAAGTGGGAGTACATTTGCAATAATGTTTTACACAAAAACATAAATCTGCAATGTATTATTTCTGTGATAACAAGCTATTGAACAGGTTGTATGGGGGCAAAGAAACAAATCTTTTAGTCCACAAAGAAAGATGGTTCTGTTGGTATTACAGGGGATCCAGAAGGCTTCATCAGTGAGTTTGAGGACTTTATCCTTATGTTGGCCATGAAACAACTAAAACTCCACTATGTTGATATGACTTATGCTGGAAGGTATAAGGTTGTCTTTCAGTGGTTATCTTCCCATCTTCCCTCCTGAGTCATTGCAGAGACAGTAATCACCAGCAGATGGCAGCTTTGCAACACGTTGGACTGCTGAGCTGCTCTGAGCTGCTGGTCGGTGCCCATTAGAACAGAAACACACACATTCAGCTCATGATTCATCACATTATTCATCATTACTCCTGTGTCTGCTCATTAATACTCCCTACCTTTCTTTTGATCCCAGAATCCACTGCCGCCACACTATTAGGCTTCACTACTGATTGGAGGAGTTATTTCTTTCTGATCCTGACACATAAAGGACACTTTAGAGAACCACACTATCATAGTGTGCCATCTTGGTTGTGAACAGGCCTTTTTTTTCAATCCACATGGGGATTGTTTCATAAGCAGGCTGCTGTTTGGACCGTCAGAAAACACGATGATGTCCGGTGCTGGGTTCTATTCGGCCGGCACCCTGCTGGGTTCTGGGAGGGTGGACTCTCAGCACCGGCAGGTTGGCCTTGATGCCAGACCCCGGCCGGCTATTTGGTGAGGAGGATTAGGGCGTCAGTGTGTGACTGACTTGCTAGATGGTTGGCGAAGTCTCCGTGGTAGCTGGTCAGCTGGCAGGCGGCCTGTGAGTGCACATGGCAGCTTTGGCTGAGCTTGAGAGAGCAGGGATGAGCCTCCCAGTCTCCCAGCATAGCAAACATAGCTGTGGAAAAATCAAGAGGCTGCCTAACCAAACTCTGCAAAAATATGACAATTTCATGTGGTCTGGCCTCATAGCTGAAGTGCATAGCTCAGATGGTATTATTTAAAAACATATCTGAACTGATATCAAACACTCTTCAGTTTGGCAGATTTATACGCAGAACAACCCTGAAATGAAAATTGTTCTTCCAGGAAACTGCAGAAAGTGTTCTGCCTGGTTTTCATAGGATTGTACCACTCCAGAAATTGTTTTAGGACATCTGGATTTTCTTGCTACCTAAACTCTGCATCACTTTAGCTTTCATATTTAAACCTGTGTTTTCTTCCATTTGGATCTGGCTGCAGAAACCTGTCATTTTGAAACTTGTATTAGATTGTACTTTATCGTTACTTTATTTAGTGCTAATAAATAGCTGCCATTAACAAACTGTGTTTGTTAGCACAGTTAGACTCCAACCAAACAGCCAGAAGACCCTGGCTTATGCCCTTCATAGGAATGGGTCCTCACATACTGCGGGTTCTAACTCTGTTGGGGATTTTCATGGACTGAAGTTTATCTTCAGTAAAGATACCATGGTTATGCAGTATCATGGTTTTAACACGAATATTTGAGACTAACATGTTTAAAATAGGATTCTGGCCTGAACCTCTTCTTTTGTAAATGTGACTAAAGTCTCTTTTCACTTTTGTTGCATCGTGAACACTGACCTGAACTGAGACAGTGATGCTGTTCAGAGTTCTGCTGTAACTTGGTGGAGGAGTTATTGATGAACTCCTGGAATAGTTTTAGAGGGTCAGCCGTTTTTGGGAAGCTTCTCTTGGATTTTCAGGCAGTTTTTTTTTGTTTGTTTGAAATGAAAAACGAAAAATAGACTCGTTTTTTGTTTTTGAAACCAAAATCGGAAATCGGATAACGATTCGAATCTGAATCCGTGCCTGGGTTCACCAAAAGCGTGGTTTTTTTGTTTTTTTGTTTTTAAAACAAAATTAGAAAAACGGCAATTGCCCGTTATCCAATTTCCAATTTTGGTTTAATAAACGAAAAAACAAAAAAACCAGTCTATTTTTGTTTATTATATTTTCATTTCAAACGAAAAAACCAACTGCCTGAAAATACATATACCATTGTCCACTGTTCCAGGCTTCATCCATCCAATACCGTTTCTCACTGTGGTTCTCTGGAGTCCTGCAGCCTTAGAAACAGTTTTGTAGCCTTTTCCAGACAGAAGTCAATGACTTTGTTCCTCATTTGTTCTTGAATTATTTTATCTCTGGACACGATGTGCTACTGTTTGATATCTGTAAGCCTACTTTGTGTTGTCAGACTAATTATTCTGTCCAGATATTAACAGCAGATGTGATTTCTCTTTTTTTCATTGCAGAACGCTTTACAGTGTACAGCGCCAAGAAGCTTCGTCAAGCGTGGAATAAGTAAGTCTTAACTTATATGACCTTTTCTGTGTGTGTGTGCGGGGGTGGGCATGAGTGTGTGTGTGTGTGTGTGACAGAGAGAGCGCAGAGGAAACACATTGTTAGTTCAGGAAGGATGGAGGCTCCATTAGTGTTACTGAAGTACAGTTGAAATCAGACGAAAAGAAAAAAGAAAGAAGATGTATACATTAATAAATAAATCTCAGATGTTTTCATTTCTTTCTCCCATTATTGTGGAATTTATCAAACAGAAATAATCTGAGTAATTCTAACTGACCTAAAACAAGAGAAGTTAAGATTTGTGCACATTTGTAAGTGAACCACATGCTAGAGTTTCTGTTGTGGGACAGCAGGCCCAAATGGCAGGAAAAGGGCAACGGTGGCACCGTCTGGGCTGCTGCTGTCTGCCTCCAGGCGAACATCTGGAGCGCAAAACCACAGAGGGCAGAGGAGGAGTGTGTCTGTGTTCCACAGGGAAACTGATTTATGTAAAACTGCAGCAGTCTGATCAGCTGGGATCACACCGTGGAGCTGCTACAGTAAAGAGACATCCCCACCAAGCTAACGGCCTCATCACACAGGGCTGCTCCGACAAGGTGCCTCCTGGGATTCTGGATAATTAAAGAGGTCGTTTGTGTCACAAATCCCTCTGGGGATCTTCTGCGCCTCTAATCAGTAAAGCAAAAAGATTCCCACAAATCACTGATTATCATCTACCAAATATTCCAGGATTTTTTAAATATATATATATATATATATACATTAAAATCTCAAGTCATTTTTTGATTGATTCCAAGATGCCAATGTCTCCTCTGATTGGCTGATAGATGATGAGTCATGGCTGAATTCTGATTATATTTCACTGTTTACATCCACTGCTGCCATGATCTTTAATGACTTGTGTGAGATTTAACATTTATTTGTTATTTGATGGAGACGCTGCAGTTGTTTTTGACACTAGGACAATATGGATTTGTCCACATTTGTAATGGAAACGCAGCCGTTGACTGCTACATGTATCCCAGGGTTTCTAACTGTGATGTAAACAGATTTGTACATTAACTTTATTTGTTTCCAGTCTGAGTGCTACCAGAGAAGTTATATGATAAAATATTTACAAGAAAACAAACTCATAAAACCTGGAGAGGTTAGATAGTGAAAGATAAAGATTGTCTGACAGACATTTCCAGACACTTCAGTAGTGACATGAGGAAAGTACACCCTCTTCCAGGGTTTACTAGCCTGGTAAAAGCCAGACCCATATTGTACGCTTTGCTTCATCCAGAGGGTCTGGACTCTGCTATTGGAAACAATTGCTTCCCAGAGGCAGTGAAGTAAAACTCTTGGATTGTCAGGAAAGTGAGTTTTGGCGTTTTGTTTTCAGCTCACTCCCCAGTCCGGCTCCCGACCAAGAGGAAATCAAAATATGAACAAAGAAAGCAAAGCGGAATGTTAATGATAATCACTTCCTCTCTGCCGCCTTTCATCTCCAGCCAGGAAACGCTGAATTTGATATGAACATATATACAATCATTTTGTCTCTGCCCTGAGCGCTGGCTCACCCCGTCTTACCCCTTGTGTTTCTCCCCCGTCAGCTATTTCTCCAGCCGCTTTCTTCCTCCAGCTGTGAAAATGCCCATAACATCTGTGCAGCCGGTCTTCCAGGGTTCATGGCGTTTATCTTTGTTTTTTCCTATGCAGCATCCGGTCAGACGTTTCTCACAGCACATTTTAGTTTGGCCATAAAGGTTGCCATCATTTGCTTTAACTCAAAAGCTGCTTCATAATGGCCACACATGTAAAGTCATTTATTGTTCTTTGTTCTGTTGTAAATTTACAGTAAATCTATTACTCAAAAATGGCAGAACTTTATGTGGCTTTAAATCTACAGGTTGAATGTTAACTGGGTTCAAAACAAAAACACAAGGTTTAAAACGTTATCCTACCCCAGTCTGGTTTTCACCTCAGAAGCTGTTTGAATGACTGATCAGAACTAATATTCTCTGAGTTCTTTCTCATGCAACCAAGTGGTGCAAATTAGATTCTTTGGGGTGAAAAGATTGGAATTGGACTGTTCAGACGGCCAAGAAAAAGCTGGATATGGGTCACATATGGGCAAAAACAAAATCAGATTCAGGTTGCATTTGCTGGTGTGTGAACTTAGCCTTTGTCTCCACAACAATAGTACGACTTGATCCTTTTCCCTTCACTGCTGTACTAGAATTATTATACATGGTGACGCAGCATGAGACTCAGGGCTGAACCAAAGTTAAAGATTAAATGGTGAGAATTAAAAAGTCATAATGGAAACTTCCTCTATATGTGGTACTGAATGGGCTATGTATCAGCCCGTTGTCAAAGCTCCTGCAGTCTGAACCGTCATGTCGCCTTTCATCCAGCCTTTACGCCACTGATGTGAGACATGTGTCATAATCCTGCACCGGAGATGTCAGATATGGTAAATCTGGATGTAAACATTGGTTGAAATTACAATTATTAAATTATGAAAGAAATGTGTGACACTGAAACACATCGTGATCCCACCCCCTTTGCTATGACAACACATCCAAACATACTTCTCTACAGAGGCTTCAGTCAATGCTTCACAAAACAGGATTTTAGTTCTACTCTCTCTTTATTAGACAATACTATCGGATTCCATTGCTGAGTGAATTCTTTATGTCGATCCATAGTCTGCGCCGGCCTTTGTTTTTCCAGTAAACACAGCACTGCCTGCTGGGTAACGTCAAAGTTCTTCTGTGCATGCTGGTCACTTTAAGGAAGGAACTGAAGTCTGATCGCTGCCCATCTAGCAGTAGTTTGAACATGTAAACAAAATAGCATTCCATAAAATCTGAACTGAGCATCAAGATCTGCTGTGTGTCATTGACATTGACTTCCTGTGTCCTCTGTTTCATACCGGATCACTTGGATCAGTGTCCAGAGGCCGGCCACACCCTGTTTGTTCTTGCTGTTTTTGGCCTTCTCCCTGAGGTTTTGCTACACCTTCCCTTTTGAGCACACAGGTCCCTCCCATTGTGTCGAATATCAACAGGCAACCTAAGCCATGTATCAGTTTTACTGATGTACACAGAACAGTTGCATGTATTGACCTGCTATTCTTGATTGCACACTTGTCTTTAAACAGCACAGGCATTGTTAAGGCTGCCCCGCTTTGGAAGCTCTTCATATAACAACAAACCAGAAACACAAAAGCAGCAGTGAGGGAATAGTAGAGATTAGGGTGTTTGAGTTTTGTTTTGTTTCTGTGGTTATTCTGATGGAAAACTGAGAGAAGCCACTGGTGAAGAAGACAGGGTTCACCCCACTGACAATGCCTCAACACCTGGATGAGACTGAACGGGATGCTATCAAACTTTCCTCAATCATTCGATCTGGATAGAAACAAGAGCAGAAAGGAATTTGCACACAGTACATCAACCTCCAAAGGGCGTCACGAGAGCCAGGTGATTTCACACTGATTCATATCTAAATGGAAACTCTGACTGCAGAGAAACATTAAAGTAAAACTTGTTTCTGCCGCTTTGCAATTTCCCCCTGAGAAACTTCATTTCTCCCCATAAAAGTAAAATATCGGATGAATTTTAACTTCAAAACAAAAAAGATAAAACAATTATGTACATTAATATTTCCAGCTTTTGCTCAATGCTCAATACTTGGTGTAAGCAGCTTTAACCAATCCCAACCTCGTCTCTCCAAGCTTGGCTCACATGTTTTCAGGGTCAGGTTGGTTGAGCTGTGCTTGTAGCTAGTTTTAGATCTTACTAGAGATATTGAGTTGGATTTAACTCTGTGATTTGGCTGGACCAACTACTAGTTTTCAGACTGGTGCTGAAGCAGGACAGTCGACTAAGGATGACAGGATGTCATCAAGAACTGCTCCCTATCTACGTCATACTCTCTATTCAGAATACTCACTGAGTTTCTTCTGCAGAAAGACATCCCTACACCATCCCCATCTTGTCTCATCTCTTAAAGGAGTGTAAGTAGTGTGGAAGGTGCTGCATGTATGTACGGGTGTACATACTATATACACAGAGCTAAAAATATTTATTTGTTCACCGTCACAAACCAATACAGTCCAGAACTCCAGCAGGAAATTTTAAGAGTGTTGATGGAAATACCTGACCAGTATTCCAGAAGTGCATTTGTGAGGTCAGACACTGATGTGGGACCGAAAGGCTTGGAATGTAGCTTCCGCTCTCATTCATCCCAAAGGTGTTCTGTTGGTCTGAGGCCAGTCAGATTCTTTCCCAACCAAACTGATGACTTAGGTCATCTGGAGGTTTACTGGAGCACCGACTGGTGCAGTCATGTTGGAACAGGAAGGAATTATTCCCTAAGTGTTCCCTTTACGCAAGACACAGTGCAGTCAGACACGTGCTGTTCTCCTAGCAACTCCCAAATCCACACAATGTCTCTACTGCTCCACTGGCTGCATACTTTACACAACTCCATCTGATGTTTTGTGTTGCACTTCATGGTTTCAGGCTTGCATGCAACTGCTCAGCCGTAGAAACCTATTCTATGAAGTTCTTGACATAATCTAAAGGGCATATCTTCCAATCTGGAAGAAATTGTTAACCTCTCTTCACTTTGTTCTGCAGCATCTGCTGACCCAGCTCTGTGGGTCTACCTCTTCAACTGTTGAACGTACAATATTTAGAAGTCAAGAAAGTACCAGTGTCACAAGTGACCTTCTATCAATGCAGTCCATTCTGGATCTCTTGAGCGCTGCCTGTTCTTCCACAGTCGTTTTAGAATCAGTCTGTAGGTCTGACTCTGCATTTCCTGCACATGTGGGCATGAAAGTGATTGGAAGAACTGCATCGAATGATTTGCAGGGATGGGTGACCACTATTGTCAACAGACTGTATCTTCAGGACACATTGACAGGTTCAGCATGTGTCAACATGAAGAGCAATCCGTAGTTATAAATCCATCAGTTTAAACTCTGATGACTCTAAAAAAAAAAAAGTCTGTGCTGAAGTTTTCTAGTTGTTTGGGAAAGAACCCAGCAGAGGCCCTCATGGACTTCATTAACTTTATCTCTGCATCCGTGCAGAGCGCTACAGAGCAGAGATTTATTCCCTCACACGTCTTTTTTTCTGCTGATAGGTCCGGTTTAGATCCCTGTTAGGAGGCAAGGGAGCAGCTGTCAGAGTGGGTGGAGGGGTGGGGAGGTGGAGGAACAGAACCCTCAGGATTTTACAGTTGTTCTCGGTACCACTGAGTAACATCATGTTTTTTTAATGCAGCTGATGACTAATTACTCTGTACCTCTGTTTATTTTCTCTCCCTCTCAGAGTCGCTTGCTGCGGCTGGTTCACCAGTTCACTACTGTCAGCACACACACACACTCACACACTCATGTCTCTTTCTTGGCTCTTGCTGCAAGGACTTTTATGTTATGGTGACCCAGTCATCACGAGAGCTCGCAGGAGAAAGTCAGTGGCGTGCGCTCTGCTTTGCATGTGTGTGTTTCTCCTCTCAAGTCAGCAAACCTTCAAAGTAACGAGCAGCAGTCAGCAGCTATGAGTTGGAGGATGTCAGTCCTGTGAGTGAAGAGGAACAGAGCGCCGCGCTCTGTATGATGTTTGTTTCTTTGATCAGTTGAACTAATTAGGTGTGTTTTATGTGTCAGGTTGGGCTACGTGGACCACGCTGAGGAGTTGGCCTCCAGGTTCCTCCAGTGCTTCCCAAAGAACCGGCTGTCAGCGCAGGCAGCCCTTAACCATGAATACTTCAGCAACCTCCCTCCACGGCTCTGGGAGCTGCAGGACAGTATGTAACTCCTAATGTCTCACCACTTTCACACCCTGTTACACTTCAGCTGTAAAGTGGTGCACTGCATAAGAAGCACAGAGGAGATGAGGGCAGTTGAAGACAAAGCTTCATTTTAAGCACTTCAGGCTTTTGACATAGTCAGTTTGTTGATCTCAACATTTAGTTTTATTTTGGAACAGTAAGAAAAATCAACAGAAGCAAATAATCAGTGAAATAGAAAATGGCATGTATTGTTAATCATCCATCCATCATGTCAATTTTTAAATCTTCTTTTAAGACTCTGAGGAGTATTTGACTTCTAAAAATGATGTCCTGATACATAAAATGTCAAACCTGTGAGGAACTGTTTGCAAGATTAAACTAGCTCAATGTTCTAAATGTAAACATGGCCGACTGACTAAACTCCATCCATCCATCCATCATCATCATCGCATATGATGTCTGTCTCTCAGGGAACACAGAGACAGACAGGACAAACAATCACACACACGCACCCCCACATGCACACGCACACATGCACACACACACTGAGGAGAATTTAGAGAGACTATTCAACCTGACAGTCATGTTTGTGAAGTATCAGGGGAGAACACACACATGCACAAGGAGAACATGCAAACTCCATGCAGAAAGACCCCAGGCCGGGAATCTAACCCAGAACCTTCTTGCAGCAAGGCAACACTGCTACCAACTGCGCCACTGTGCAGCCCTGGCAACTCAAACTAAAATAAAAAAAACACACACAGCTGGAAAGCTATGCAGATCATGCTGGATTTGATCCAACTGACTGAAATCTTAGAGCAGAGTAACCACCTGGTGGATCATTTTGTTTGGCGTTTAGTATTTCTGTCTTAGCATCGTTTTTGGCTCCAGGGTTCACAGGTAAAGAGACTGACAGTCACACAATGGCTCTCTATCTGTTCCTTTTCTCTTCCCCTCCCCTGCTCTGTGCTTTGGTTCAGTCCTTCCCTTTTGTGTTGAGTCTTCACTCTGTCCTGGTCTGTCTGTCTGTGAGGAAGACAGCCAGGAGCAACCTGGGCTTGTTTTTGATCATGCACAGAAAGCCGGTCTTATCATGCAGATGCCGTTGGGACAGTAAGCCCAGCCGGTCCTCTGCTGGCTCCTGCAAGTGTTCTCGGTTTGATTTTCTGTCTTCTTGACTGGTTGTTTGCCCAGAGAAAAGTACACTGAGGCTCTCTTTAAATAAGCCAGGGCTCTGAAATTTCAGAAACACACAGCTTTCAGCTTTTACCACTCATAGCTTTCAGCATGCCTGGGGTTTGGAGGCACATTTCCCTCGTGCATTCTGAATCTCAGAGTTAGAGGCTTTAGCCAAGGCTTCACAGTCAGGTTTGATTTCAATTGGGTTGTTGCTTCAAAGTATGTCAGATATGACTACCTATCCATATTCTTTGACATGCTGCACACACACATTAGCAATCCCTTAAGCTGTTATTCATTAGCGCAGTGAAAAGCCAGCTCAACAGACCTGAGTGTGCCGCCACTGACAGGGTGGTAATTTTAATTGGAGAATTCCATTTTTAATTCCCCCCGATTAGGATTTTTCTGCATTATTAATCCTGTTATCAGCTCCCAGCAGGCTGTCGTGTTGAAAAAGAAGCAGAAAGCAGCGGTCACTGACAGAGAGGCAGGAAGGAGATGGCTCATTTAGATTTTTGTCATGCTCGCTCGCTCCTGTTTTCTCCGCTCTCCCTTCATCTCTCTATGTTCTCTTCAGGCAGAGCAGCAGAGCAGAATGAGGAATAAAACCGTTCCCAAAACCAGGACGGGAACGGATCAAACCAGAGCACATCGCGTCTGTGTTTTCCCTTTGCCTCTTTGTGGGGGTGAATGTGCTGAATTGTTACAAATAAACAGCATTGTGAGATTAAAAACCAGTTAATTACTCAGACGGTGGAGCGGCTGCAGCAGTGGGACACAGGAGAAAAATGTGCATTGTCACAAAAAGTGATTATTTGTAGGTAGCTGCAGCCTTTTATTCCACCTGAACACGAAGAAAACATCCAGTTTGATGGAGTTTCATTCAGAGGAAAGAAATGAAAACCTGAAATTCCAGAAAAAACTGATGATTTCTGATTAACTGAGCTGAATCAATCATTTATCAGTTTTTGCATTTAAATCTTGGATGGAATTACTATGTGAAACAAATCAATAATAGTTATAAAAAAATATTATTGCATTATTACACCATGTCTGTAAGTTCATATTTGTTTTTTTATCAAGCCTTTTAACTGATAATGTTGCCGTCTATCCAGTGTTGGGCAATGTTGGATATGGTTGCTATGCTTCAGGGGTTTCCAAACTGTGGCCCAAGAGCTATTTGCAGCCCACTGAAGGATATTTTTGCGGCCGCTGATCACAATGCTGGAATGAATCGTGTCTGTCCTGTAAGAACAACAAAAATCATTTCTAATTTATTAACCATTCTTCTGCATTCATCTTATGACGAGTGTTGGGACATGATGCCAAGTCATGATGTTAGCATCTTGGTGGAGAAGTGAAGAAGAGTCATTTGTTTGTCTCTGAATAGCCCAGCAGCCAATAGAAACACCCAAAGCTGTCTGACTGCTCTCATGTGAAGCAGACAGATGAACCGACTTATTGTTTACAGAAGGCCAATATAAAGTCAAGTAAATGTCTCATGCTCTCCATGAAGAAATAATCTTCTCATTTCTCTTCCCCGCTGTGTTATCATGTAACCCAGAGTGATTATCAGAAACAATGCCTGCTTTATTGGAACCATAAACCTCTTTGAGCTCCTGTGGCTCCGGGGATTGGACTGTGGCATTTTCATTTTGATCTGAGTGTGACAGAGTGGGTGTCTGAGCGAGGAGGGGCCGAATGCTAAGCCTGGGATAACAATAGGAAGAGCAGTTTCCTCCTGGATGAGGATCAGCTGATGTGAACCGAGAGCAGAACTCTTCCAGTCTCTCTGCTCAAAGTTGGTGAAAATGTCCCAAACTTTTTCCCAGTGAGTGGTGAAGATCGATTTGTCCCAAATGGAAATTCCAAAACTGAAGTCAGGAAGCCGTGATTCAGCAAAGCTGCAAATAAACAGGTGTCTTTGAGGTATCAGTGACGTTGACTTTTTGAAGCACTCTCTGCTCTGGAGACAGTAGGAGGCAGTCCTGGACACTGTTGGACACCCGGAACTTATAGTCCTTTATCATTCAGAAGACTCTTATTTCAGCTGAACTCAACTTCAGCTCTGGATTTCTATCAGATGGTCCGAATCATTAAATGGAGGTAGATGAGGAACATTGTCTGGCGTAGAGCTGGTGTTACTCCAGTCTGTTGTGGTTAAAAAGAAAAAAATGAAGCAGAAAAGCTCTCTATCTACAAGACTGTCATCAACTACACCCATGAGACATGGATCATGATCAGAACAATGAATCTTCCTCACTAGTATCTGAAATAAGGCTGGACTCTTCCTGAGAGAGGCAGAGGAGCTAAAGCTTCCCAGGTCTCGATAAAGACCTGCTGCTCCTCCACATCAAATGGAATCAAATGAGGGACTCAGGCATCTCCTGGCTTCTCTATGGAGGATTTGTGAGCATCTACCTGTGGGAGGAGAGCCTGGGGCCGACCCGGGTCTCACTGGAGGGAATAGAGATCCCCTTTGCCCTGGCAAGGCCCTGGCATCCCTCACATTTAGGCAGAGTGTGTTGCTAGGCAGAGTGATGTCCTGGTTTCCTAGCTTCTCCTCTTACTACCTAGATCCCAACTCAGATAAGCATTGGCATTGGACAGATGGACAGACGGACAGACGGATTGACTATGAGTTCCATGTTTTTGTGAGCCTAATGGATGGAATAATGAAATGACATCAAAGAGTGCCTGAAAGTTTTTTTCTGGCTCTAGTATTTCAGCAGGAAAAGTTCTAGAGTCCATTAAAAACTAATGTCCTTTGTGTACATGGCGGCCGCTTTACCTCTACACCACACAAAACCCCTGGACGGTTTAATGAGTAAATATATCTTTGTTCTGTAAAATCAGCTTTTTTGAGCTTCACATCATGTTATATTGTTATTCCCTCATCATAAACGTACCTGGAGTGTTGGCTTGATTCTTTTATGCATGTTTGAGAAATCTTTTCATCTCCATGGGAACCATTCAGCTGTGCAAAATGCCCGGATGGACCTAGTCCCGTCTAATAGGTACAGCTTCTCCTCAGAGCTGCAGCTTCAGTCTCACAGAGCAGCCCTCCCTCACTCAGCTCCTGCAGACTAGCCAGCAGTAATTAGCAAGCACCTGATGGAACTGTGCATCTGCTGAGCTCATTATAGGAGTTTCTTCTCATTGAAACGCTGGTGAAAACATTGCTAAAGGGTTAATCGAGGATTGATGTGGTGATGACTTCCTAGGTTTAGAAAAAATATGAATTTTAAAGAGACAGGCTCACTTTCAAGGTGTTCAATTACAAAGTCAAGTTTCTTTTAAGTCATACTGTGTTTGAGCTCCAGCTGGGGATGTTTCTTCATGGAGTTTGCATGTTCTCTCTTGGTACTCCAGCTTCTTCCTTCACTTTAAACACAACTGTTAGAAGCACTGCACAACCCTGGAGGTGAATCTGCCTGTCACGGCCATGATCGCTGGTGTAATGCACCAGCCTCCCTGCAAACACAAGCGGGTGCAAACAATGGATGAATGTTTTTTTTTTCAAATGGCTGCTTGAAAAATGCTTTCTGCTTCCAGCCGGCTCTTGTCTTATCTTCATGCATGTGTTTCCCCTGCAGTGTCTTCTATCTTCACTGTACCAAATGTCAAGCTGCAGACAGAGAGCGGGGACAGCATACAGGTGTGCGCACGGAAGAACAGCCACGGAAAGGCGTCGTCTGGCAGCAAGCACTGACCTGCGGCAGCATCCTGCACATGACTGCCTGATGGGTATGTGCTCATTAGCATGCAGGACGCACACACACACACGCATACACACGCCGGTCTACTGCAGCAAAACACAAACGGAAACTTCAACATACAGAGGTAAACCTATATTTTATACAATAGAATACAAGAACTCAAAAAAGGTGTTTCTTCATATTGAGATGCTGCTCATTCAGAGCAGCTGTGTTTAGATTTTATTATTTCTTCTGAAGGTCAGTTTTTTAGCAAACTAAAGGCACAGCAGAACTGTAGTCCAGATGCACGAATCCGATATTAATATCTGCATCGGTCTGAATATTGAAAAAAAAACCTGTCAAATATTGTGACGATATGCCTGATCCAAAAGAACAGATCTATTCAGTCTAATTCTATGTGTTGTGCTCTGGGTGACATCATGCTTTATTATTTAATTTGCATTACATTTAGAATTCTGAATTGCACTTTCTGAACCGTTTGAAAGAAGGTTTGCTGGAGTTTGTTTTTACATGTCTGACCAAAGTAATAAAGCTGTTTTCGTCAGAATCACTTTCTTTTTATTATTTGGCTGTTCTACTCCAGTGAGGGAGAACCCTAACCCTAATCCAGTTTTTAGAGTGATGTGAAACAAAAGTGTTTCCAAAGGCATTCATTTTGATCCAGCCATAAAACAACTTCACCCCAACGGCAAATGTTTTTTATTGAACGTGTTTTTTTTTTAAATTGCCATCTCTCTATTAAGCAAATTTGTTTTTGTTTTTCCAATTATGCACAATTATATAGTCAATGGAAAAGCAGCTACAGTCATTTTGAAGAGGTTGTTCATTACTTTTATTAACTTTGCTCTTCACAGCTTTGCATTTGTAGTGTTGATTGATTATGTGTCTGTTGCATTGATTCACAAAGTCATCTTCACTTTTCAAAGAGGAATGAAGAGTCGCCTGCGTTAAGTCTGACATGTTTTAAAGCAGTCAATGACGCTGGTGGGGCTCCGGCGCTCCTCTGCTGCCCGCTGGGCCCCAAATGGGTCATCAGTTCTGTGCTCTCTGCAGTAAAGGATGGAGGTTCGGGTCTGATGGGAGAGCAGGGAGCTCCATTCTTTTCAGATGGATCTTTCATTCACAGCTTGGATAAAGAGCTGCTATTTGCATGTAATACGGGGCGTGGAGGCCAGGCATGCGGGGGATAATGGTCGGTCTAATAGCAGCGCTGGGCGGAGGAGAAGATTATCTATATAATCACTGACAGGTGCAGAGGCACGTCAACCCTTCACTGCAGCTTCTGCAAAATATACCTCTATTCCACGGAGCATGGTTAAGTGTGTGTTCCCTGATGTGGAGGGTAATGGAGTTTCTGTGTGTTTGTGTGAAAGGTGGAAGTCACCCCACTGAGAGAGCCCTGTCCTCTCAGCTGCTGCATTTCCATTGAAATCAGCCCCTTTGTCCCAGTCTCATGCTAACGGGCCGGCAAGGGCCCTGAGGGCCTTCGCCTAATCCCTCCGCTCTCCATTTCATCAACACACTGACAGATTACCCATACTCACAGCTGAACCACACCAAAGCTGAAGCTCTGCTTCTGACTGTTGAGTTCTTATAATATGCTAAATTAACAATTTTACCTTAAATGATGACTTAGAAATTGTTGAGCAGTTGGTTTTAGTTAATAAATTTAAATTAACTACATTAAAGACAAAACAATTAGTAAGTGGTTCAAACAAGTTAAATTTGTCAATAAATAGCACACTTATTAAACTAGTAGCAGAAGCTAAGTTACTTGTGGTCTATTTGGAGAACTAACTGTCTTACTCAGATGTAATAATGTACATTCAGTTTTGACTAAACTTGTAGAAACTTAGATGTTTTTCTGAGCTCAAATATTTTTAGATTATTTGGAAAAGAAGGACTCAGATAAACTTCAGTTGATGCAGATTAAATCTGTCCATTCAACATTAAATTGTTCTGCAAGTCAAGATTTGAACTTCAAATCTTGACTTCACCATAACAGGATATTAGCTTTACGACTGTTCTTAACATGGATACTTAACTTAAATTCTGAATTCATGTTTATTTTTATTCAAGGACAATTGAAGTTTATATGGCTGTGTCAGCAGAAATGCAGTTGAAGGACATTTTCAAATTCTTCAGGCAAAAACTAATTTTCCCAAACTCACCTTTACTTGCAGAGCGACAAATCTCTCCACCATTAACTTTAATTAAAGCTGAACTGAAGTCAGTTTTTAAAAAGAAGTTGGAAGTTTTTAGGACGAGCAATCTTAGAGCCGAAATGGTGAATTTTATATTTTATGAATTTATTAACATTTTGTATGAACTGGAAATCATTTGTGTTGCTATGCATATTAAATCTGTCATCTGTCATAAACTCAAATGATTTTTAATGTGTTTTTTTGATGGGCCCCAGGAAGCACACCTTGTAAACCCATAGACCTGTAATGGTAACTCTTCATCCCACTGAATGGGCCGAACTGGTTTGGTTTAGAGTGAATTACGTCCATCTGCTGTGTGTTTGCAATTGTGCTTTGAAAGCTGCGTCTTCCTGAGCTTCAGCCGATCACACATGGATGAAATAACAGGAGTGCGTGTTGTATAAAACGCAGCAGTCTGTTCCTGAAATTTCTCCGATAAAATCCCAAGTACTAATGGTGAGAAGTCGGAGAAAATGGAGGCAGGGGTTTGTGGGAGCAGTGAAGGATTTCTTTTTTTATTGTTGTTTTTGAGGCAGTGTTGTATTATTTAAACGAGGTGGTGGAGGCAAGCCGCTTCAGACGGAGCAAAGACGGCGAGAATCCATCCACCCCTTTCTATTGTGGGTCTTTTCCCAGTGGGCAGGCTTTGTGCTGCCTATCCAGGCTCAATAGAAGCCCGGGTTTCCTGCCTTTGAGGAAACCTGGGCTTCTATTGAGCTGAGAGCGAGGGCCGGGCCCCGCCGGTCCGCACCAAGACACCGCACTACTACAGCAGCACAATGTCTGTCACCACTGTGCTAGAGAGGAGGAGAAAAGGGTGAAGGTGGTATGAAAGAGAACGGGGGGGGGAGGAAGGCTAGTGGGAGTGTTTGATTTTGGCAAGGAGGGAAGAAAGAAAGAAGGTTTTTGTGGTTTAGAAAAAGACGAGCAGAAAGAGATAGGAGTGGACAGAAAAGGGAGGCGGGACGGAGAGAAGAGGAGAGGAGAGGAAAAGACAGATCTCCTTTACAGTGACTCTCTCCATCCTTTTATGTTTATTCATGATTCTGCATTATTCACGAGATTAGCTGATGCAATGTGGCTTTCAGGGTACGTAAGGGCTCCCGCCATCAGTCCATTCCATGACCACACAGCCAGGGACGGCCGCCCTGTCGCTGAGCTCCAGCACACTTCACCACAGAGGGCCTGGATGCAGCATTCACAGGCAGAACACATGACAGAGCATGAAACCCGCTCAGACAGCCAGAGGTCCGCCTGCCCAAACAGCAGGCTCACGACGTTTGTTTTGAAAGCAAATCAAAAGTGCCAGTAAACCCCATTAGAGTGGTTAGAAAAACCCAGTGTTGGCTGCGTTTCCATTACGAATGTGTCCAAAACTTTTTGATATTCTGCTAATGTCAAAAAAACACAATTTCGCACTTGCTGTGATTCTATTGAATAAGAAATCCATGAATCACGTGGATAAGTTTGTTTGCACAAGAAGTCATTAAAAGGGAAATATTGTGTGTTTTCCAGGCACATGGTGCTGTTCTATAGCACAGTTAAGTAACTATGTTAACATATGTTGCTATAAAAATGCTATACATGTATCAAATACAAATTCAAATTACAAATGTAACTTTTTAATTAAACATTGAAATTTTGCCTCTGTCTCTTTAAAAACTCCTGCTCTTTCTGAAACTCTGCCTTCAGAAAGTCATCACAACATGGCTCCTCTATTTTCATCACTGTTACACTGAGAAGTAGCTCCTCTGATGAGCTCAGCAGATGTTCAGTTCCACCAGGTGGTTGCTAATTGCTGCTGGCTGGTTTGAAGGAGCGGAGTGGGGGACAGATCGGG
The DNA here is from genome assembly GCA_902982915.1 of Phalloptychus januarius. Lineage (NCBI taxonomy): Eukaryota > Metazoa > Chordata > Actinopteri > Cyprinodontiformes > Poeciliidae > Phalloptychus > Phalloptychus januarius. The sequence continues at coordinate 18,170,311 of CADWAE010000481.1, forward strand.
GGAGGCTGCTTTGTGAGGCTGAAACTCCAGAGCTTGGAAACTGTAACTCTGAGGAAGAGCCAAAAGAGAGGAGTCACAGTTTCAGGACAAATACAGCAAAACTGCAATTAATCTGAACGTCTCTACTTCCTGTCCCCTTCATTATATTTTGCAGCAGTAGTAACATCTTGTTGTTGATCATGTGACTCACGTGATGCAGAAAAAGTGAACTTTTGCAAAATACACTTTAGTTTTTATTTATTTAGTATTACCCCCCAAGAAACTGATTGCATTACCAATGAGCCACCAGTTTAATAAACCGTACTAGTCAGTAATACACCTTAACATAGAACAGTTAACTTTTAGCACAGTAAAACAATAGCACAGATGTACCCCACCCATTAATTGGGTATTAATCACAGCTACCACTGAAGTTATTTAGCACTCTTAGCAACCGCGTTGTCTCAGAACTGTACAAAACAACCCTTTAAACAGAATGTAAACATAAAAACCAAGCAAACAAGGCTGGCAAACTGAATGCACCAACTACCCTATTCAGTCTCTTAAATTAGTGAAGCAGTCTGTTAGCTTTACAGGCCTGAAGGGCCTCAGTTAGCATCCGTCCTCGGAATAGCAGTTCCAATGATGGCGGCTCCCAGGACAACCACGAGGAATGGGTTACTCACCACACCATGGATTACCAGTTTTAAACAAATGTAAATAAAACTGCTCCAACTCCGGTCCAATAGTCCTTTCCGGCTCACGAGCGTGGTTCGGGTCTGCAGCTCAAAATCCAAGAAAAACGTCGAGCGTGGTCCGGTTCGGTGGCTCCAAAAACCAGGCCAAACATTCAGGTAAGGTTCGTAGCTCCAAAAGGTTAGCAAAAAATAAAAATAACAGTCCACAGCAGCATAGATCCAACCTCGCCCATGAACCCCCCGACTGGAGCCCGCCCACCTCGTGCTGAGCTGCACTTTACATACAAACCACACCATATTGTCCATTCTTAAAGTGACAGAACCCAACATTTAAACAAACTATTTTGACTGTTTATTTTCCTTTTACTGAACTCTTACTCAACTTTATTTTCTGAAACAACAACAAAATATATTACTGGGAACCCAGGGGGTTACACATGTGACTGATATTTCAGTTCACAAGGGTTCATAGACTTGTCGAAATTCCAGACATTTCCTGACTTAGCTTTGGTGAGCTCTCACTCCTTTACATTTATTTTAAAATGGCTGTTGGAAGGTGCCAGGAAAAAGGAAGAAGGAGGAATGAAGCAGGAAAAGAAGGATGAAGGAAACAGCAAAGGGAGCAAGGAGAGCATTCATGCAGCCATACTGAGAGCATGTTCAAGACTTGTTTAGGACGACTGACTTTCCTGATCAAACAAAATTGCACATTTCCACACCTGCAGTGCAGCTTGGGTTTAAATTGGCTTGAAGACAATGTCCTGTGTGCGTGGGTGTGTGTGTGTGTGTGTGTGTGTGTTGTTCTGGTCACCTGGCCCCTCTTCAAACAGAGCAGCAGCCTTTGTACAGCGAGTCGGTGCAGTCAGCCATCACAGGTCGCTGTCGGGACGCTCTGGCCCTGAAGCATCACTGTGTCGCTTTGAAGATAGCAGCTACAGGCGAAACGAGACTGTACTGTCCAGAATGTAGACGAGACAGCTATTTCTCTCTCCACGTACTCACACACACATGCACACGCACACAACAGCCCAAAGAATCCTCTCTCTGACGGCAGTGTTTTGGCAGGAAGGAAGATAAAAAGCAGGAAAGCTTCATTGCTTTGGAACCGTTTCTCTTGAAACTAAAAGCACTATTTGTCCCCTGGTGTTTCTACACTGATGTCTGCCTACTAAAGCTGTCACTGCCCCGCACTTCCAAAGTCAACAAGACAGAAGCAGAAGATACTTCAGCTCTGTAGTTAGAAGAAACAGATTTGTGCAGTCCACCAAACGACCTGTCAGGAAGTTTTTCTGGGTAGAGGACAAAGTGATTTAAAATATTTCCCTGCTGTGAGCCTAAGGGAGGAAGAGGGAAGCGAGGGGGGTGCGGGTTAGGTGAGGTGGGTTGTGGGGTGGGGAGATAACCGGAGGCATTGCCTTGAGAAACTGAGAGCCTTCTGTAAAATCAGCTGGTTTTACTTTCCTACTGCTGCCTAGAAACACACTTTCATTGTCTGTAACCCAGGCGTCCGTTTCATCCTGTCTTCAACGGGAAACTGCAAAGGCTTCGGATGTCAGCTGCAACCCTACGCTGTATGTACTCAAGCACACCATGATGCCAGCCTGCAACTCTGTCTACGTCTCTGTCTGATACAGACAGAGAAACTGTCAGCGGCAGTTGAACATTATTCACACCAGTAATGATGGACATTATTGGCTTGAATGAGGCTTTGCAGTCCAAGAATCCACAGCCTGCTTGTAATTTTGGTGGTTATCTGCTATGAACAGTGTCCCAGCTCTTCCTTTGAGGAAGAAAACTCTTGTTCCTGTGAGGAAGAGTAGGATGAATGGACTGAATCTAGCTGAGCAATAAATCAATAATAGACATGTGATTAGTATCAATAGGTTCAATAAAATGTTTAATAATTTCGCTGACCATTCTGGAGGATGTTGGCAGAGGAAAGGCTTTAGCCACTCAGCCTGTCCTGACAAGCTAAGTAATTAGCTCACACGCTCCAGTCACCTAGCAACAATCTGTTGAGCAACTTGCACAGCAGTGGTTTCATGATTTTCCACTGTGCCTCAAAACTGCATGTTTGACAGAAAACGAGTAAAACGACTGGAGAGGAAACTGGAGAAAACAAGAAAAGTTACCAATTCTGCATTATTTCAGATATTTAACACAAAAACAAATCAATAATTATCCATAGCAACTGATATGAAATTGTGACATTGTGATATGTTTTGCATCCATATTGCCCACTTGGTAACATCAATAACTGCATGTTATTGCAGTTATTGCATTAACATGCAGTTATTGATGTTACCAAGTGGGCAACATCAATAACATCAACACTGTTGCAGACAGTGGAGAGAACTTACAGAATTTGCTGTTTGAAGTAATAGAAAACACTTTGTGGGACAAGGCTACATCCTGGGGTGATGGAATAACGGAGCCTCTTCAGTGTGTCTGAAGTACCACGATGGAGTCATGACTGAGTGTCTGACCTGGAACTTGTGACTTTCAAATCAAGCTGCAGTGAAAACGAATCTCTCCTCTGCATGACTGAAACTGTCAGGACTCTCTCAACATCAGCTCTGACTCGCCGTTGCATCATCACAGAAAAATGGAGTCTATTTCAGACTCGGATTCTGCTTTATGCACATTAGCTCTGCGTGGATTTTCCATAAGTTTGTTTTTTGATTTGCTACTACTTATGATTTACACAATTCATTATTTTTACAGTAATTATGTCTGTTTAAGCCTCAAGCACATAAGATTAGCAGGGAAGCATTTAGGATAAATAAATCAAATCCTTTCTGTGCGTTGTCTCTCTGCTGACGGCTTTGATTGACAGGCCAGAGAAATGCATGTGATGAAGACACTCCATCACAGTCAGAGGGGAGGCAGAGCACTAACAGCCTCTCTCCCAGTAGCTCCTCTGATACTGATGCAACAGCAAGAGAGAAATATTTGACATCCAGTTACATCCTGACATAAACCATACACACCAGCACATGTAGCTGATATCTCTGCATGTAGAAAGTGATGCTTCTAGATCATGTGCTGTATAGCTATCCACAGGCATATACTGTAGATTTAGACACCCAGTTGAAGTGTCTGAAGTTTACATACACAGAATAAAAAAAATACATAAACCGTTTTTTCTTTCTCCCACCATCTGGAATTAAATCAGTCCAAATATTTTTTTGTATTCCTTTTTAGTCAGTTGGAATCAGCAACCGACTAAAAACTTGGTGTTCCACATCTGGAACTCATTGTTTTCTTGTTTGGCATAATGGGAAATGACACAATAATGAGAGAAAGAAAATGTCTGGTATTTAGAAAATGTCTGATATTTATTCATTAATGTGTATTCAAAATCAGAAGTTTACGTACAGAATGATTTTTGCATGCAGTGAGGAAAAACCCAGATGGAATGAAAACACTGTATTTAAATTGTCATGGTTTCCACAGCTCCAGCATGTTTCCACAACCAGCAGTCGCTAATATGTCAATTTCTGCCCAAAACAGCCAGAACTTACAGAGTTCTTATTAATATGGGTTTCCAACCCTCCAGTACCAGAACATGGTAGTTCTGGAATTTTAAAGAAGCTCCTCCTCTAGTTGAACCTTAGCAGGAGACTTTAAACCAGGAGTGGGCCATCCCAATCCTCCATGGCCAGTTTTCTGCAACTTTGACCTGGTCCAATGCACTTCAATCAAATACCTTCTAAGTGCAGTCAGGTTCTCCAGAATCTTGCTAATGACCTCATTATTTGACTCAGGTGTGTTGACGTAGAGACGCATCTAAAAGTTGTTGGACATCGGCCCACCCTGCTTTAAACCCTCCAACCCTACAGCTGTCACACTAGTGACCAGTGACATACTAGAAAGTCAACCCTGTTCATGAGAACTGTCCAGGCCCATGTGTCTTCCACATGCAATGCTAATGCACAGAGCTGGTCCAGTTTTCCAGAGAGAAGACTTTTCCTCAGTCTGACATTCAACTCTCAGCCACACAGCCAATGGCATGAAGAACAAGAATCCCTGTCTACTTTGAAAACAATCTCAACATTCCCAGTTATTACATTCAACCTGCATATAACACAGCACAGCCATGACAACCACGTCAGCCAGGGAGAAAAACCTCTAAAACGGTCAGTTAATGATCTGACAAAGCTGGAGTGTGAACTTAGGTTTTCTAGACTTGTAGAAGTCTCTTTGTTCCTCAATCTCTCTCGTCTTGCTATCCCTTTTCTTTCTTTCTTCTACCATATGGCTTCCCCTAATGAGCGCTGCTCATGTCCCGCCTTCCTTTTTTTGCTTTTCCAAGGAGAAAAGAAAAGCCGTTCCTTCCTATGTGATGCGCCAACAGCTCCTCTAACAGCAGCAGCCCAGCAGAGTGTCAAATGAAGCATGCTAATAAGACTGACATTGTCACTGTGCCACAGGCAACATGGGGGATAATCAGTAGTTTCACATCTTTATTTGTGGCTTCCTTTTGTCCATCACAGTGGCCACCTCCAGATTTTCCTGAACTAAAAAATGATGTTATGTTGAGGAACTTTAGTTGGTGTTCCTAGTGACTGCAGTGATGGAGCAGAGCAGTTTGATGGAAGCCATGTGACTAATAAGTGAAACACTAAAAAGTGTTTCACTTATTGATGAAACACTTACTATCCAAATCAATCACTAAGATTTGGATTGGACAGAATAAATCTTACTGTCCAAATCAAGGAAATTTACTTCAATAATTCAAGTTCAAAAGCTAAAAGTTCAAACAACGAAAGAAAAATTCTTGCAGGCCTGCAGCACTGATTTTGGAAATGATTCACTTTAAAGTTCGGTTAGACTTTTTTTTCTTCTGAATATAAGACATGATTATCTGTTCCAACATCTGAAAACAATATTAAAAATGAGTCCATTTCCCCCTGAAATTTGCCATGCAAATCAGACACATGCAGTCTGGAGTAAAGATGTATCCTAATTAACACAAACACCTTTTCGTTGCAATAATCTGGTGATTCTTGCATTTCTATTTTCTTTTCCTCTTCACATGAACTTTGTGAATGTGACTCCTGCCTCTGTTGTTCAACATCTCATAGTCGTGTGCATCTTCCCATCCAAGTCAGGAAGTGGCGGTTGGACAGCAGAGCTTTTGTCCAGTGAACATTTAGCTGCTGATGTAGTCTGAATAAACTGAGGGGCTTTGTGTGGGCTGGAAGTGTTGGTGTGTGTTTGCAGGCAGCGCTCAGCCTTCAAGGACCAGAGGAGCAAAGACATGCACTGTTTTTATTTTTAATTTTTTATCTTTGACTATGAATGAGAATATTTTAATTGCATTTTAATTGGATTCACTTTTAATATGCCAGTTCACAACTAATTACACAAACAGATACAAAGGCAATTTGATCATAGATATCAAACAATTCAGTCAATTTTTAGTTTCTTTTTTTTTTTATTCAAATCTGTTAAAAGGTTTGCCATAGACCAGAGCTTCTGGCAGCATAACTACACAGATACCACAGGGTAACATTAGTACCTCTATATAACTACAGGCTTAACCAAAGAGGAGCATACCTAGCCTGATAAGCAAGCAGAAACTGGGAGCTGGTTCCACAGCAGAGCGTCTGCCTCACGTTCTACTGTATGAACCAGCAGTAAACCTGCAATGTGAGAGCAAAGGCCTCTGTTAGGAACATATGGACCAATCAGATCTCTGATTATTAAGTTATTAAGGGCTTTATATGTGAGAAGGAGAATCTTAAATTCTGTTCTGGATTTGACAGGGAGCCAATGGAGGGAAGTTTTTACAGGAATATGCAGAACAGATAGAATTAGGCTGAGGGGTATATTGTTTGTAGTGGATTCAGGATTGTGCAATGTTTTTTGGAAAAGCAACTAATTACTTTTAAACATAAATAATCAGTATGGTAAATGGATTACTTTTTGGGGGACTAATCTGTTGGACAGATGGTATTTAAACCAGCTGATACCTTTATGTTCAAGTCATTCTAAGAGAATATTTAATATCAACTGTGTGAAAAGCAGCAGTGAGATCAAACTAAACCAGAACAGACATCAGTCCATTATCTGAGGCCAAGAGAATATCATTAGTAACGTTCAGCAGTGATGTCTCAGTCACCGAAACCCTTCAAACAGGTTGTTAGTTTAGATGCTCACACATTCTATTAGCAAATATTTTCTCAAGGTTTTTATGTGATAAAGGAAGATCTGAAATTTTCTAAGATTCTTTAATGTAGAGAAAGTTTCTTATGTAAAGGGTCCATCCTGCCAAAGCATGCAAATAAGAAAATGTTCAACTGGTTTACAATTTTTTGCCAAAAATTCTAGCTTCAAACAGAAGAAGCAACCAGAGTCAAAATAAGTCTGTGCCACACAAGACGAAATGGAGGCGTGCACCTCTGAATTCTGCAGCATGGCTTCGGTTCAGGGTGGTATGAGGACACAGCCAACCTGGGAAAGATTTACTAGAAGGAGCTGGTGGTTGGCAGGTAGTTTCTTCAGCTACCTGCCAAGTACCAAGATAAACAGCAGGAGAGTGTTCCTGACATGATAAAAACACCTGCAACTGGATCATAGAAAGCAGGGCTGCACAATGTACCGCCAGTAAATCATTATCGCATTATCGCAAGAACTGTTTGAAGTGCTATCATTTTTGGCTAATATATGACAAGTGTTTTGAACTTGCATTTTTCATGCTAATGTGATATTTAGCCATTTGGATGGAGTTTACAGCAGCAGATGCTCACAGCAGAAATAACAAACGTTGCCCAAAATTCTAAAGGTCACAGACTGCAAGAAGAACAGATGAAACATAGAGGAAACAAGATATCATCCATGATATTATCGTCCAGGGTAATGGGGAAAATAATTCCTCGATATTATCGCCACTGCAAGATTTTTTAAAATCACGCATCCCAAATAGAAAGCTAAACCTCTATTTATTTTTAGGGACTCTGGGTTATGGTTGAGACACATGAGATGACCAGATACTACTACTGCCATCGCAGAACAGGAAACTGAGGCCACAGTTCACACAAGATCACCAGAACTGGACAAATAACCAACTGGAAATTTCTTCTCAGCACTCAGACAGTTGGGTCAGAATTTGGTGTAAAGGCATGACAAATATTTTCTAAGGTCCCCAGAATGCCACCGACCACAGCACGATGATGCATAATGTCACAAAGCTCACACATTCTCAAAATAGTTTGTTGAACATGAGAATGAGTTCTCTTCAGTCACCAGATCTCTGTCCAGCTGGCCATCTTCACGGATGATCAGCTGTATATAGCTAGCAGGTCAGCATCTCTCACGGATGTTTCTGGCAGGTTGCAATCTGATTATTATTTTACATTTATTATTATCAGAAGTACCGAGCTGGAATCTGTGTATCTAGGTTTCAGGTATGCCCATAAATCTGACGCATTAGTGACGTCCGTGATGGACGACAAAGCTGCTTCCCTTGGTCCTCTCGGGGTTAAGTGTTGCTTCTAAAAATTAATGGGTGCTGGAAAATACTATTGTGCTAAAAGTCTAAAAATAGCATCTCAGTGCTGAACGTGTAGCAGCAGCACAGACGTTCCTAACGCTAACGTCAGCGTTCACAGTCCACGCTTCTACAAAAGTTCCATGAATGCTCAGGATTTCCTGAAACACTGGAAAGTTCAATGGATATTATGGAACTTTGAACCAATCTGAGGGAGGAAGAACCTTAACAACAGATGAAAAACAGTAGAAATCTTTATTGTTAAGCTCATATGTCTATGTATTCAATAATTTAGCAGCGAAGAGTTTTTGAACTAAAAATGTTGCCTCTTTTGTCAATATTTATTTAATCAATTAAAATGCAATTAATTAATTACAGATCTGCAATTAATTTGATTAAAATTTTTAATCTAGCCCCACCGCTAGCTCTGACATATTCCCATGTTTTTGTTTGTTTTTTTTTTGCATAATACTTTGACTGTTCAGTTCAAATTGATGATCTCATGTTCAAGAGAAATAATTGCAGGTTTAGTCAATGAGAGTAAAGTCACATTGCACCTCACACTGGATGCTGGCTCCAAGCACACGTCTTGTGACCGCGGCTCGGCACCACACCTATTATCCCAGAGTTCATCAGCCAGCAGAGGCAGGAATTCAGCAGGAGACTGACTCAATTTGAATTGGACACAACTCGCAAATTATTCTCCTGCAGTGGAGTGTGCATGTTAACGGCACACTGCAGGCCTGTATGAGAGTGAGTGGCCTGCAAACACAGGGCCCAGTGTACGTGAGCACACACTGCAGGGGGAGAGCGGCAGAACAGGCCGAAAGTCATCACATGAAAGGCAGGAGTGTTACAGCAGAGCGCTGGAGTTTAAAGAGATAGAAGGGAAATATTATGATTATTAATACACTTTTGAAGTTGTATTCAGTAGACTTACCCCTGCAGTGAGATAAGTGTACTTGCACTGCCAGCAGGACAGATTGACGTTCACCCTCTGACAACTTGGTGAATACTAAAAGCAGGATATGTAAACAGGTGTTTTCAATATGACACTGTGGCCCTGGAAGCAGTTAAGTAAGTGATCAGAAGCAAGATATTCCCCCAGAACAACAGTGAGCTCATTGTAGCTATGACATCATCTGTGACATAGATCTATGTCATAAATCAAAGAACATCTGTGGTTCTAAATGCTTGCATCTCAAAACATGAGGTAATAAATATACAAGCAGCTCTTTTACCCTCAGCATTGTGTTCTACTAGGATTTTTAGGATGGGAAGGATCTTAACCACCATGCTTTTTCCCCTGGGACTTGGAGTTGGATATTTGATTTCCACAGGAGTGATTAAAGTTTTTAACAGTTTTGGTATCGGTTTTGAAAGAAGTAGCTCTGAGGACGAGTGCACGGACTAGGATATTTTTGATGATTACCTTTTCAATCTTCCTCGGGCTAGAAAGCTGCTATGAGTTTTTATTCAGACCATTCGTGAACTTCTGCTTCGACGGAAAAGGTGTTAGTAGACCGTATCCTTGTAGTAGGGAATCATTTGTCCAGTCTTTCTACGGAACAAACTTCCCTGGCTGGGGAAGTTTGCACTTATATTCACACTTATATTTCACTTCACCTTTGTAATTATATACAATCATATTAAATTTAATTAATAATAATCATTATGTAAACTATGTTTAACATATAATTGTAAATCAGTCATTTATCATCCAAAATATACTGAACAACAAATAAGTGTAAAGAAGTCAGAACATCACATTTTGATAAATGAATTACAGCCCAGCCAGCATACCTAGGTGGGACCCATATGGGGAAAAGGAGGTTGGTTTGTCCACAGTTTCCATGGTGGCCCCACATGGGTTTGCCCATGTAGGGCCACCGCCATGTGGGGCCAATGTAGGCAGGCACACTTTGGCAGGCCCCGGTTAAATTCCTTCAGGAATTTTCTAGCTGGATCTACTTGAATTTGTTTGTCAAAGACAAAAGAGAAATCCGACAGCCACTGAAATCTGACACCACTCCATTTTTATTTAGCATTTTGTGAAGAAGCAGGTTGCACTCACTGTCTTCTTCAGAGGTTTTTGTGTTGCTTCCCAGAGTGATTTTTGGTGCAGTGCCACCAGAAGGAGGGGGATACGTTCCTAAAAGAGTTTGGTTCATTTGACACCCTACAGTGTGAAAGTGAACCAAAACAACTGAAAATGTAACAAATGTTCCAATTTTGGTCCCCAGTCAAACTGAGTCTACTGGACTATTTATTGGGGGAGAAAACACCTGTAATGCCTACTCAAATCCAAGCCAATCCCTGAGCCCTCTTAGTGCACACAAACTGGTATTACATGCCGGGGATGCATTCAGGATGGGATTAGTTCACCTCAAAACTGTATGTACAAAAGAACTAATATCTTAGAGAGACGGTGTAGATTCTTTTTGCCCTGATTTGATTAGAAGAGCTTAGAAGGTTATATTATTGTTTTGATGCTATATGTTGTAATGTATGGAACACGTCTCTCTTGTAAAAGAGAGTCTCAAGAGGTTTTCCTATATATGTATATATATATATATTGCAGAATATCTGGGGATTTGGGGCATGACTGGAGGGACTGATCAGACCAAACAGCTTAATGGTAAAAACGAGAGCCTCATCAGGTCTTATGTGATTCTAATCAGCTCTGCAGACACACTGCAGCTTTGTTCTGCGTGGGCCTCCTGCTCGCCTGTCATAGAGAAGACTCTGAGGCCAGAGGTTTCCCTGGCAGAGTCGCACTCCGCCTGATCCCCTCAGGGCTAAATACAAGCCAGCACCTCCCCACAGCCCTCTCTGTGTCTTCCCATGCCCTGGCCAGTGTGTCCTGTAATGGGTTCACTCTCCCATGCAATCCTTTCACTCTTCAATGCTCTGAGTATCTCTTTTGCTGCCCTTTTCTCCCTCCTGCTCCTTACCCTTCCTCCAGCCTCCTCTTCTCTGTTCCTTCATGAGTGTGTCCATAACTATAGACTAAGGTAGATGGATGGATGGAGGTTGGGGGTGGAGTTAGTTGGTGTTTATCGTCTGATCTGATGAGGCCCATGGGAAACACATTATGCTGGACTTTGTCTCAGTGATCGGAGCTCTTCCTGCTTTTCTCTTCAGAACAGCAGAATAGATTCCTCCTCACTTCTGACACCACAAAACCCAAACCTGCAGCACAAATAAGCACATCACTTTCTCCCAGTTGGCAAAACTATAAAACATTTTGTTGTGCATTATGTTGCAGCACAGAGAGCAGAGGCTTTCTTCTGCACCATTCTTCTGCCTTAATGTATGCATGTGACTGGTTAGGCTGGTTGAACACAGAGTGGTGAGCAACAGAAAAGAGACGGAGGATTGCGCGGAAGCTGTTGCATTATTCATCGTGTTGGATAAGGTTTAATTAAAAGTGCTGCTCGGCATTGTGAGGGGAATGAATGTGTGTTTTGCCTCGCCTGTCGCTGCCTCATTCACGTTCGCTATGCTCGACTTATCAAAGCCAGGCCTTCGCCCCTCCTCTTTCGCCGGCATACGTTAGCATAATTCCGGAGCTGAGAACTTTGACGTTATGGGGAAAAGCAGAGCTTCACTGAGGCAATGCTGGATCTCACTGGGATCCTGTAAAGAATTCCAACAGATATAAGATCCCACAAGCTGTTTATGTTGCTCCTGTGTTGTCTGTACAGCCTCATCACACTGGAAGCAAGTGTGTGAACTTCAGAGATTCTTTACATTTCTTCCCTCAACAAACCTGTCAAAGAACATTTAAAACGGAGGAATTTTATCAGATCTCCTGTCTGACTCTCGATTCCAAACATTTAGCACAGTAGCCCAGGTAGCTTTGTATTGTTTTGTTCTGCCTTTGTTCTCATTTGCAACTACCACACACACTCAGACCTACGGGCGATTTAGGGAGACCAGTCTGCGTAATGTTATTGAACTGTTGGAGGAAACCAGAGTCCCCTGAGAGAACCCATTCATGCACAGGGAGAACATGCAAATCCATTCAGAAGAAGAATCCTGTAAGCATTTAAACACAGAACCTTTTTAGAAGCAGTGCTGCCCTCCATTCAGCCGGGTGTCAACTTCAAAATCTATCAATCTGATAGCACTTTGTGAACATTATCTGTAAACATTATTCACTATTTCAGATCTTTGATCAGTCGAGATGAGACTTGACAAAAGATTATTCAGCTGAAATTAATTGGAAGCACAGTTCTTTGTGCTCCAGTCTCCAAGATTCACTTCATAACAGGGGATTAAAACTCAAGACAAAAATTTAGACCAGGTGACTAGACTAGTAGTGTTTTTAATTTTGTTGGCCTTAGGCAAGTTAAACTGGAGCTGGTCCACCCTCAACATTTGATGAAACAAAGTTTTTCCATTGGCCCAAAACGACCTGTTGCCAGCATAGAGTCAAATATACTAGACCTGAGAGGAAACTGAATAATGGGGGAGGAGTAGGAACATCTAACCACTAATTCTACCCTCGAACTAACAGTTAGCTGCATTCAAAAGCTTGTTATTAACCATTTGGCATCTATTTGCATTGATTTCAGTATTTAGGAAATCATGTGAAGGAACATCATGTGAAATGATGTGAAGAGTGAGGTCTCGTGAAATTGATATGAAACTATTAGGAAGATTGATAATCAGATGTTTAACAATTTATGTGCTAGTCTACTGCAAAAATGCTTTAGTTTCACAGTCTAAGTTTAAGCATGTATTCACACCAGCCCTGTTTAGTCCAGTGTAATTGAATCCTAGTTCCTTTGTCTAGAAAGTCAGTTTCAGTTGGGTGAGAATGTGGAATAAAATTCTGACGTGGATCAAAAAAGCAAAATTTGGTCCGCCTAAAAACCCAAACTTCTTCTGAAGTGAACTCTGGTGCGGTTTGAATGGATATGTGAATGCCAAGCGGACCGGAGGCTGCTCCAAAAAGCAAGCAGTGCAGGGTATTCTGGGTAAATACAATCAAAACAAACAAATGGGTATACTGCTAGTCGGAAAAATGGCTCATTGTCTTTTACCAAATAACAAATCCTACCACCTGCTAATATCTGACGCTACCACATTTCCTGAAGTTATACTCAGTGTCTTCTTCACAGGTTTCTAAGTTGCTTCTTTCAGTGGCTCTTGGTGCAGCACCACCACTGGTGAGGAGAGAAACAAGTTTTTCAAAGCTTAGCAGTGAAAATATCCATAGAACACCAGTTGAATTGAATGATTTTGCTGGAGAGAAGCAGCTTTAATCTTGGCAAGTGTTGCTGGTACTTTTACTAGACCACAACAGTCATGTATTGGGATAATGAATTAACTTGACAGTCAAGTTAATTCCTTGACATACACTGTGTTCCAAGTTATGATGCAAATTGAAATTAAATAAAGATTACATTTTTTATTGTGCTATTAAATTCATAGACGGTATTGTGTCTAAGGGCTCTTTGAATCACTTGCATAATAATTTGGAACACTGTGTAATTCTTTAGTTTGAGTCTGACTACATTAATAATCGTTTAATATCAGATTTTTCACATAAACTATACTATTGTAGATTTGATTTGATTTTTATTGTTGTGTTACAGTATTTGTTTGTAATATAGAAAATTGTATCAGCATTTAATGCATGAATAACAACTGAGTAGCCAATGTTATATCAGAAGCTCTATCGAGTGCTGCCGCATACAGCTAACAACTCCACAGGATAAGAACAAATACTTCCTATCATCAGGACAAATGGAACTCTATCAAAAATCTATTTCAGATTAGAAAAGCTTTTTCTGCCTGTTCAGAATAGAGTCAAGTCAACCAGCATAATTCCATGAATTACCATACTTTCATGGTGAAATGCTTAGTCAATTTAATACCGTTTTGCACTGACACTTCCACCAACGCAAAACTAATTCTATCTGTGTTTTCTAGCCTAAATATAAACTGTTCTGCATGTTTTCACCAGAGGGGAAAAAACGGGGTTTCTAAAGCCAAATTTTTAGATTTCCCATTTGGATCTATGAAATGATAACAAACCGAAGCGAGAACCATGACACCACCATGCACGGTCACACCTTTGCTAAGAAGAGCAGAAACAAGTTTTCATGTAAAAGTTCCAAATCACAGAATTCTTGTGTTGGGTCATGGAAGGTTCATATCTGGTTCTGTAGAGATTGGATGCAAGTATAAGTGAATAAATGGGGTCAATAAATAACATCAAGTCAGTTTAGCCAAAGCAAGTAAACATTGAAGAAATCAAAGTAACTACATTCAATTAAACTCATGTTGACCAAAGTCAAGATGTTTCCTCGTTGAGTGAACATGCTTAGCTTTTTGTCGTACATATGGACAGTTGTTTTCAGATCGACCTGAGCCAGGCTGAGGTGCAGGTTTATGGAGACATACACAACGAAGATCTTCTCATTTAAAGTCAGGCAAGTGAACTTAATCCTCTGTTATTGTGCTTAGGATGCACAGCATGAGGTGTGTCAGAACAGAGCAGTAGAGGAGTGGAAACAAAGGCAGCCAGCCTAGTCAAAGATTGAGCTCTGCGTGGCCTGGAGGAAAACCAGCAAACACACTCATCTTCAGCACACACACATACGCGCACGCACACTTGAAGGCCTGAACAAAGGAGTAACAGGAGGTATAGATTGACTCATCGTGGTGGGAGTATGGTGCAGTGATTTCACGGCTGGTTGTTGGCTAACAAGGCCTTGGATTGCTCTCTGCACCGCGGGGCCTGTTATTAGGAATGTGTGTGTGTCTGCCTGTCTGTCAACAACTGTGTGTGTTACCTGGGAGACAGACTTAAAGCCCCAGCACTCTGGGGCAGAAAGGAGTACTGTTTAGGGGGTGGGGAGGCGGTGGAGCAGCCCGGCTCAGCCTGGACTCCTGGAAAGCCCGGCACCGGGGGCTGTTTGGAGGCTTATTAACCCTTTACGCTATTTACCCAGTCGGAGCCATGCCTCTGTTCTCAGCAGGATGGAGCGTCTTCCTCCTGTTCAGGATAAAGCCCAGCAGCCCTTCATCCCCAAAAAGCCCCACATGTTTATTCCATTTCTATCTAGGCAGATTTAATGGTTTCGTTAGATTATTTCTCTGTTTCTTTGCTTCATTGTCTTCCTCACCCAGAGAGAAAACATTCGGCATTTTTCATTCATGTAAATCCTAACACCTTGGGAAGGATTGAAACCCGACTCACCATCACTTTCCCTCTGCCTGGCCCGTCAGACACAAATAGCCCCTAAACGTTCCTGATACCAGCTTCCAGCGCACAAACGCATACATTAGCATCCTGACTGTAATATTCATTGTGGTGTCATATGTTCCAGTCAGCTCTGACCTACTTTTGTCCTGATGGGTATGAAGCAGTTTGAGGGACGCAGCATGTTGGTGTTGGTGGATCTTCACTGCAAGCTGCAGGGCAGCCGCTCATTGCATCTCCACAACTTTAACATGGTTGTCTGGAATTCAAACGAGTTTTATGTAAGTTTTGGTTTCCTGCTACGTCCCCCTGTGCTAATGCAGTGCTAATGTTAGTGATTTTAATTGGGATGCTCTAAATTCTCCTTCATCCCTGCGGCTGCCCTGCTGAAATTCTTATCAGAGACATGAAACCTTAGATTATCATTTTCAGATCCAGAATGTTCCAAACAGACGTTGAAGGTTCATGAGGTTAAAACTGAGCCCCGGTGATTTTCTTCAGCCTCTCTGGTGTTTACTGACAGGTCAGACATGGCTTAAAACATTCCAGATTTTCTTTGAAATATTTCATATCTATGATTCCTTTGACTTCATCTCACTCATATTGATAAAAGGCAGCGATACAATGAAGGCGGTCCATTTCTGAAGGCTCCTCCAAGACCTGTTTTGTCCTCCTCCCCTGTGTTTTAAGGACGGGTCTGGTGTATCCTTCATCCTGATGTTCACTGCTGGATGAACGGAGTTTTTTGGTTTTGTAACAAACCAAAAAATGTAAAAATCTGCTGGTACCCAGCCAACATACCTACCTGGCCCCTGTTGCCTGGTCAAACACAACCAGTCGAAACTAGGAGGCAGGTCTTAGCGCTGTCAATCAATACTGTGTACTTGCTGCTAAAGGTGTTAATAGTGGAGAAACAACATACCTCTACAGGAAAACCGTTTACCCACCGCCATCGGTGGCTATGCTAATTAGCCTTAGCATTTACAATACGCACCACACAAGATTGTGATTGGCAGCACTAAAACCTGCTTCCTAGCTCTGGTTGGTTGTTTCTAGTTAGCACTGTCAGAAGGCAGAGGAGCTGATTTTTTTACAGTTTATCTGCGTCATAGTGTCACAACATGGTGACAGTTACAAAAATATGTATTTTTTATAAGTTACATACTGCAGCTACGATGTTCAAATTGATGCTGAACTGCAGGTGTAGCAGCACCTCAACAAGCTAAAAGCCCGGTTCATGGTGCTGCGCTGCACAGCAATTTTGTTTTTTGTTGGGTTTTTTGTACAGATTCTCAGACATCATTCAGTTTTCTGTTTCTTATTCATTGTGTTTATATTTGCGTATGCTTGTGCTGCTCTGACAGAAAGCATTACTGTCTTTAGAAGTCAAAGCCGTGTAATTGTTTGTAAAAGCAGTCTCAGACTTTGTGTAGGATGTCTATGCTGGAGTGTGGTGATGGAGGTGGGAGACAGAAGGAGTGCGGCTGAATGCTGCAGCATGTTGCTTTAGCTGCAGCATGTTAGGTTCTATTGATATAGAGTCTCTGTCTTCTAACTCACAGGAAGAAAGTGAGAATATTCCACTTAGAAATGCTCATCACAGCCCCCTCAGTGCCAGACCTCATGCTTGGAAAATGAATTATACATATGCTTGATTAACCAGCTGAGTCCCTGTTCACGATCCCTGAGCAAACACATGCTTTTTGGAATAAATTAAATCCAAAGGGGAAAAAAATCATCTTCAGCATCAACAGGAGCTTCTAAATAATTATGTAAATATGAAACAAATTTCCCAAGCAGATATCCTCCTCTGCAGTCCTCCTCCGTCATTCTTATGCATGCCCCGTAAATTAACTAAACTATGCAGATCGTTATACTTACACAAAATCGGCTAATTAATACTCTTGACAATAGTGTTCTCCAGAGGGGGTGATGCTGAACTAAATCTTCATCACACAAAATTGGAAACCCGAGGCCGCACAGCAGCGGCACGCTGAGCACTCTCTGAGTGGGGGTGGAGCTCACGACGGCTCCTCGCTGCCACTGGATCCTGCAGGAAGTCAACCAGGTGCAGCACTGACACGGCAGCACTGCTGTCTAAGTTCCTCCAATTCCAAAAACCTGCTTCTGCAGCTGGAAGCTGAAGGCTGAACTGAGTGAAGCTGTGTGCTTCTGTGCCAGGGCTGCTATTGAATATGGATTATGGAATATACAGCTGGTGGGGAGGAGGGGGTCGGACTGCCTAATTACATACAGACTTATAATGACCGTCCCCGTCTCATTTTGCACAGCTCTATCCTAAGACTTAATGAGGAGAGTGTAAGACGAAACCGCTGCCTTTTTTTATGGAAAATAATGGAAGAAATTCATAATTGCATGAATAGATTCAACAATTTTTTTTTTTTACCCGCTTGTTTACACCAAAGGAGAGTCCTTGTCAGGTTTGCCCACATGCAGAGGGAGCGGGGGCTGGGAGGTGGGCAGGGGGCTTATATTTTTATATTTTCAAAGTGGGAATCGGATGGACTAGTTAGACCACACAACCAAAAGTAAATATTCATACCAGTGAGAACAAGTTCTATTATATTACTTCATTCATTTCATTTCATTTTTGTTTTTATTTATTTACTCAATAATAAATATGAATAGTTCATGTAACAACCACAACAAAGCATGAATGAAAAGTTTACAGACATTATTCCAAATACACACAAAACATACACAAAAAAATTAACTCATCAACGCCGTCATCATAATAATTTTCAAACACTACAGTTGCCAGTGATGGATAGTATAGGTTTGGTAAATCTTACTTTAATTATACACTTTCAGTCAGTAGATTCTGGTTTAATTTGGAGCTTTACTGATAAAGATGGTTACTATCTAACATCTAGGTCTTAGCTACATATCTATCAAAGGAGATAAACATGGTGCACTAGTCCATAGTTTTTTCTTGCTCTAAATAGATGCAATACTAGCTGTGTTTCCATTAGATATGTATGCAAAACTTTGTCCATATTCCTATGTCCAAAAACCACAATTTCACAATTGTGGCGTTTCCAATAAATACGAAATTAAAATCACACAGGAATATGTTTGTTCACGCAATAAGACATTAAAGAAATATGCTGTCCCATAATCCCCCGACTGCTTCCTGTCATCTTCTTCATGGTTTGTGGCAGCGGTGACATCCGACTGTTCATTATGTGACTCGCACAATGTTTAAAACGTGTTTTTATTGCAATTTTGCAAAATAAACCAAATTCAATTTGGTCAAAAACAACACCTTTTCCTCGCACAGGATGAGGTGTTTCAAAAGTAAAATCTTCCAATTATATGGCCAATGGAAATTGACCATACTGATAGATAGCATAATCAGTAGTGTGACATACATGGATTGTTTTAAATAGGTAATCCACTTTCACATTTAACTATCAATATACCTTACCTTGGTTTTCTAAAGAACAATATGCAGTCTTCCTCTCTGTGCCTGCTGGTGCATGAGGCAGATAATCCTACCAGCTGAAGTCCAGTCCAGTCTGACCAGCTGGTCAGAATTAAATAAACCTCTGACACCTGATATTCTTATCCTCTGTAAACTGCACATATAAGAGTATTCATACCCCTCTAGGTATCAGACCCATCCTAAAAGATGTATGTGTGTGTGGATGTGTGGTACTGTAATAGACAGAAAGAATTCAAGAAAATGCAGATTCTCACTCGTGTTCTCTCCCCCATTCTAAATAGCTAAATTGGCTCTATGTGCCATGCCCCCTCTGTCTCTATTTGCCTCTAATCCCATTAGAAAGAGAGAGGAGAGCGTACAGAAATAGAATAGTGTGTTCAAGCTGATTTCCTCACTAAATGCAGCCATTTAGGCCTCAATAAAACCGCTTTCACAGCCACCAACAGCAGCCCCAACACTCTGATATGAAGGGAGGCTAACATGCTTAGATGGCCCATTTCAAAAAGCATAGCGGCTCAGACCGATGAATGGTGATCATGGAAATGTAGCTGCTTTCATTGACGTTGATTGTTTACTCGGCTCCAGCTCAGCCGAAACTGGAATCCAAAGAGAAACAATGCTGGAGTAAAATTCTGCCTGTCAGGAGCCCCTGGAAAAATAAATCCATTTATTATTAATACTCACAAAACCTTTATTGTGTTGATTTGACATTGATGTTTTTAAATGTATATTTCGTGAACGTATATACATATTTGTTTCTTCTAGAACATACTTTATTTATTAAATAGAGCTTATGTAACTTTTTTGTGAACTTCACTCACAAAAACAAGTCAAACATAATTATATAACAGATAAAATGGCTTGTTTTTAGAAAATTGTACATTTTCAAATTTGAACAGCTCTTTAAAGTGAACCAACCCCGAAGATTCGGTTGCCTTCAAGGAAGCCATCAGTCCCATCACCATCATGGTGCTTTTGACCCTGACATGATTTCTAAATGAGCTTTGAAAGTAACCAAGCTGGTTTTCAACTAATATCAGCAGTCTGTTTGTCCCATGCTGCCCTGTCTGGGCGTTCAGGCCTTCATCTGGAGATAGAACCATGTCACAGTTTGGCTGCAAGGCAAATCTATTCATCACACTGATTTTCTAGTGCAGTGAGGGTATTTGCTCCCTGGGGTTCAGGCAGCCCCATGCCTCAGTACTAGAGAATGCTCAGCAGGGTTGGACTGTATCCGTTTTAATACCATTAGGCCTTCCTAAAAATGAAGGGGTTTGTGATGTCAATCAGCAGCCTGTCCAGGCAGGTCCCAGTACAAATCCCAGGCAGGTTCTGTTTCTCTAAGGATTATTTTCTGCATGAAATTAAAGACTAGAATTGATCATGTTTCTTATCCTGCTGTACCAATCAGAATCAAGTACAGCATTACATCCCTACTGCTTTTATAGCATAAAGCCTGCTTCTACAGCTAGTAATTTCCCTACCTGGACTACATAGTAATAGAGGAGTGTAATTTCTAACATTTAAATTCAGGGGCAGCTTGTTCATTGGTGTTAAGAATCCAAACATTGATGTGTTAAGTATTTCCTTACTGGAGGGCTTTATTGTTTGTGCTGCAGAGCTGCAGCTGTCTCCTCTCTGAGGCTGTTGCTCCTCCTACATTGGATTCAACTACTCTTCTAACAATGGAGAGGAAGGACTTCAAAATTTTAGAAATCTTAGAAGCCTGATGGATTTATTTTGTACTTTGTTTCTTCATTTGAATTAAAAGGTTTTTTAATGATTTATTTGGGGGGGCAATTCTAAACTTTTCCAAGATTAGTGGGGGTCCAGGCCCCCTTCCACTTCCCTGGGATTTCAGCCCATGACTGAAATGTCTTTAGATGACCAGGCAGTTTGTTTAGTTTGCTTCTATATGAAATATTTGGAAAATATCTCCCGTTTGCGATCCCATCTAGATGGTCATCATCATTTCTAATTGTTAGTTTGGGAATAATGTTCCCACTGCAGTACTTTCCCATTATTTACTAAATAAATTCCCCAATGTAGTCATGCCTGCAAATCTTCAGAAACCTCTTCCATTCAGATACATCAAGCCTTATTAAATATTAATCGGTGTAAATTAGGATTTGTAAAAATCTTCAACTGGGTATGAATATTTGATGATGTTTATTTTCCTTCCTTCAAAATTGGCAAATTTCTTCATCTGCTAAGTGGATGTGGTGTTTGAAAGAAAAGATGCAAACTGAATTCCTGAGCAAGTGTTTGCATGAGCTACAGCTTTCTAGCAAGGTGACGCAGGACCGTATGTGTCAGCTGCACTCACATACACACGCACCCCCACCACGATAATGGAAGACTTTAATCTGAAGTGTGAGTGGGACACCATGAATGCAACAGGTGGATTGAATGTGAGGTCCCAGTCTCTCGGTGTGGAGAAACACCGAGATAAATACTTCTGTTGTTTGTGGTTGTCGCTTGTGCGTCGAAGAAACGTAGAGCAGAAACACAATGCAAAGGTTCCAGCTAGAAACTTTTAACATTAAGAAAAGAGGTCCTTAATTGTGTGAAGAGTTTAAGTGTTAACATATAAGTAAATACTTAATCAAAATGCACACACAAGTGATTCAGGGCGATCAATAAATCTAACCATCATGTGACTGGAGGAAAGCAGAGAACCAGCAGAGATCAGTCCTGTTGGTTCTCTAGTCCAGGATATTGCTGTCCAGATTTGTGATTGAAGAGGCACCAGGTCGAGTGTTTTTGCAGGTTTATGACTTCACTGCTTTCTGATGTGTTATCTGATCTCACAGATCTACATGCCGCTTTTAATGGCATTTTAAAAGTTGGACTTAGAAGAGTTAAGATGTGTTTTTCGTATCGTTTTATGTTCACCTGATTTTTTTCATAACAAAGAATCTTGCCGTAGCAATAAGGGCTCATGTTCAGAGACTGACTGTGGTGAAACAGAGTTCTTTAGGAATGAAATCAGGAGAACTTTAGAGTGTGTGGGTGTGTGTGCGTGTGTGTGGAATTGCTAGAAGAGCACGTCATGGAACACAGGCAGAATACCAGAGGAATCCAGCAAGAAACAATTAACAACCCAAGCATAAATACTTAAGCAGAGGTGGAAAATGACAAAGGAACCGCATGAACTAATCACAGGAGATGCAAAACAGCTGTAGCAGATGGAAACAAAGTGAGACTCATGGTTTGGTAGTCTTTCACAAAAAAACCGTGGAGAAAAAACTAACGCTGTGCTGTGGATCAACCTCATCTGGGTGGAGTAAGGTAGCATCAGCTGAGGGAGTATCTGACAGAGCTCCATATAACACACCATGAAGCCAGCCTCTTCCTTGGACTCAGTCTTGAAACATACACCCCTAACTTACACTAAGCCTGGATTGTGCAGAGTTACACTCTGTTCAGAAGAGACCGGCTTTCCCAGCAGCTCCTTCTATAAGATCACATTAACTCTGACTAAACTTTTATTTATTCTTTACATTTCGCTCATAAAGAAAAGTTCCTTAAAATAATTATACAACTTCTATGAAAAAGACCAATTTCGGTCTAATATTTTGACATTCACTCAATTTTGTTGGCTTGTAGATTCCCCTTGTAGATCAGGATATTAAAGTTAAACATGCCTACAACCAGGAGTCAGGGATCTACTGAATCTGCTGGAAAACATGCACTCTCAACCACACAGGAGGAATAAGTCTCATTCACTATATCTCCACCCAATCACACATGAATAAAACCAAATGGAATTTGACAAGGGAGGGATCGAATGTCATTTTCCACCCGTTTCGATTTGTTAATGAAAATCTTGTCATTTTAAAGCAGTTTGAAAACACTTCATAGAACTTCTCTCCTTAGAAGCATCAAGTTTCGAAACACATATTTTGCAGAGCCAAACTTACATTGCTACATGCCACAGATACCTGACTCAAAGTAGCACAGTTTGACCATCCAGCCATAGCTCTGAAGTTTTGCTCGGCTTTGCATGATGATTGCAGTGTTCAGATTTTAAGGGCCTCTCCAGCAGACGTGTATCCACTGAAGCCTCAACACACACAGGAATGTGTGTATCACAATTTGCACCTGAACTTGAAGAGTCAGGTCTCAGTGGGTCGAGAATGTGTTGGCAGGAACGCGTTTGAATGTTAGATGTATACTAGGAAACGCTGCCGAGTCAGTGTTTGTACATGGAAGGGTAAGGGGAATGTCGGAGGGATCTTTGTGTGTGGGGGTGGGTGTGTGTGTGTGTCTGTGTGTAGACTTAGCGGATATTGTGATTTTAGCAATTAATAGTAATTCTGGGCAAACTGAACAGAAGTTGCCAGTATGCAGGGTAATAGGAAACACATGAACATGCAACACAGCGTTGGTTGCTTCTGATCGAGTCAGTAGACTGAGACAACTGAGGCAAGAAAAACACAGAAAGTGTTTGTACTTGAGAACAGAGAGCCGGTGAGCAGACAAGCTGTGGAGCTGAGTGCTTATTCTCCCTTTTATAACTAAACTGATGTGGATTTCTTTTTCTGCAGCAACATTGCTTAGAAGATACACAAAAATAATCAATAATCCCATGAGCTGCTACACTTTTAGTAAACTGGTTTGAAGTTTACTAAAAGTGTAGTAAACTTCCAAGGGTAATTGGAGGCTTTCCCATCCAACTACTCACAGGCAATCAGTCAGCTTGCAAGTGAGTCAACTAGAACAGCAAATGGTACATGGCCTGTACTTGTATCGTGCAATATCAAGTGTGGAGAACTCCGAAGCGCTTCATGCTACACTCAGTCATTTACTCATTCACACACATTCACATGCTGATCATGACAAGCTACTGTATAGTAGCCACATCTGCTCTGGAGCAGTCTGACAGAAGCAACCAGCCATCTAGTCAACCAGCTAACAAACAACCCGTTAATCAACCAAACAGTTGACTAACAGGCGATCCATCAACCATTCAACAACAAGTCAGCCAACTCATCAACTAACCAGCTGAGTCAACCAAGGATCTTAACAACCAACCCAGTAAGCTGTAATTAGTCAACAAACCAGTCAGTAAACCAAATAAACTAATCAGCCAACAAGTCATTAAGCTTAACACATAACCAACCCGCTAAGCAGTCAAACAACCAACCACTGAACAAAACAATCAATCAATCAGCCAACCAACAACCCAATGGAAGCATCCGGTCAGACAGCTAACTAGTATTGAGAGGATAATTATTAACACCTTTAGTTCGTTGTCTCCTCTCCCGTTCCCAGGGTCGAGGGTAAGGGCAAAAAGCACATACACACATTCTACTGTTCCACTGCAGACATATCCAGAGTTTATTCAGACAAGCAAATGCTTCAAATCACACCAATAACACACCAGAATCATCAGAAACTCAAAACCACAAGACAGACATCAATCACCCGAAAGAAACAGAAAAATGGACAAATACAGAGACCAATACGGAGATGCGATGCGTCTCCGGAGAACGCCGGTGCCACCGCACCCCCAACGATCTGATTAATTATTTTAGCTCCGAAACTTTTAAAGGAAGGTGTGTTCTCTTCTCTAATGTATGCAGTCTGAGAGGTTCCCTGCTCCCCTGACTACAAGAAGTTTTAAATTTCAAAGGGAAGATGCTCTATACTGTTGTTGCTGGGCTGGTGGGTCCTGAGAAAATGCAGCATTTCACACCTCTGTGTGAGATCCTAGAATCTCTCCAGGTGTCCTCCTACACAAACACATGACAAAGGGCCCCAACCCTTATATGGGTTCAGGAAACGGTTATCTCTATGCAGACCCCCTCCTGTTGTCCTAGAACAGATGTTTGCTGTAACCTAAGAATAACAGGAGGTTGTTTTTGGTCAGAGTTTTCCTCTAACCCAGAATATCAAAAAGGCTGATTTGGATATAAGAACCAGCACAATTATCTTCTACTGATCAGATTATGTTGATTGAGCCATGAATATAAATCTAACTTAAAATTGAGGCCTACTCAAGACAGTGTTGATCTGTCTAATTTTAAACGTGTGCTTGAAGTTAAAACAAGCATAATTTAAATATAATTTCTCACACTAGCTCACTATAATAGGGCATTTCTTAAAGTTTCAAACTCTAAATCCAGTTACTGATGATCAAACCTTAGTGGGACTTTGTCTCTTTCTCTTTGGATGGACTTCAGTTTCTATTCCTGCGTAGTTTACTGGCAAAAATCCTCAAATGCGACTTTTGGCTTTACTTAATGCTGATAACTGAGCTGATACAAATCTAAGGAGTTCAGCTGTTAACTGGAGCATTTCTTGTGTCTTTGTGCCAGCTCTCCTTCATCATTCACACACACCACAGAAACAGTGCAGAGTTTGCTGGCAATGTGGCAGAGTGCATTGCTCTTAAATATACTGTTAGCTTTGAAGTCAAGTCCAAGGACAGATGTCCAAGGATGAGGCTGAACACAAAGGAATGTTGGCAGGTACTCTAAATAAGATATATTTAGTCAGGTCTTAGACCTGGCAGCGTGGCGCTTCACTCACAGCACACACAGGGTTATCAGAAGGCACCATCAGCACACTTTCACAGTTGTTGGCAGTCTGTGTGAGGTAGGGACAGCCTCCACCTCGCACAGACTCTTTAGACAAGATCAGACATGATGTGGGTAGAAGGCAGGGTCAGGGGTCAAAGGTTCAGGTTTTGGCGTGAAGGTGACGGTGTGGAATGGAACATTAAATGGTCTGAATTTAAATAGAACATTTGCTACTGACCACAAACACTAAAGCAACAATCATACACCAGTACACAGATCACTTAACCTCTAACAGCATGATGTAAGACGCCTTGCCAAGAGACACATCAGCATTTGTCCCACAGCTTTCAGATTGCCCAACAATCAGAGCCACAGCTGCTGCATCAGCTGTTCAAAAGGAACCACAAAGCACATGCAGTCTGTTAATACGACTGTAAGCACATCTTTTTGAAGCATTAAGACATACGTTACACAACGGCAGAAAAACTCATCAGGTTGTTAAATGTGTGGCAAGTCCAGAATGAAGTGTTTGAGTTTGAAGAGTTAATAAGAGAAGGTGTCATTTGGCAGAAGCCAAAGTGGAGACATATACCCATCTGCACAGCATCATATTTTAATAAAGTATATCGCTACAAATATATATCCAAATTTGAAGCGCTTGGACTGTTTTGCAGCCACAGAACCTGTGCACCTGGCAAGACAAAGTTGATCCTGAGAATACCTGTAAATGAGCCACGCAAGCAGCAAGGCTGTAGTTTCCAACAAATTGTCTAAAAAAGAAAAGAATCAAGGTGCTGAATGAGTCCAGACCTTAACCTTCTTAAGATGCTGTTGTTGAACAGCTATAAACTAGTGCAAAGTATCTGCAAACGTCAAACAGATGAAGAAAATTACAGCAAAATCAATCCGCAATGTTGGGAAGTTACTTCAGACTTTTTTCTGCTAATGGTGTTTTTATGAGCCACTGAAACAATCTACTTCTGAATTTTGGCAGACTTTGTGAAATTCTCTAAATCCTGAATGATGACTTTTTCCCTCATATATTTAAACTTGGAAGAGCTTCATCTTTCCATCCATTTTAAACTCTTATCCATGAGACACTGAGCGGTTCGAGTAAGTGGACTGCCTAAATTTAAACTCAACCAAAGAATGTAAAGTGTTTATGACCTCTGCTCTGCTCCGTCGTTCTTTCAGTTCAACATAATATAAATGATTCTCACAAGGGAAACAAGTGAACTTTTATGTGGTTCTGAAGTAAAAGAACCTGATTGCAGTGACTGATAGCTCTGAAGAAAGCCTGGGTTGTAATTGGGTAGAGTGATAATTAAATGCTGGATGTCTCATGAGAACGATCCATCCCAGAGCTAAACCCAGAGACTAACATTTACAGACCTGTGTTGTTTGAGTCAGTCAGCTGGGCAGGATATTTCTAAAATGAAGATTATCGCTTCCTTTTAGTGTGATTTGTTGTATTGTTGTGCTTTGAAACAAAGATTCTCCAACAGCAATAAGGAGCCAAGCTTACACCATGGCATCTTACATGTAAGCATGTAAGATGCTTACACCATCTTACGCCATCTTGGCAGAAGCCAAAGTGGAGCCATCTGCTTCCAAACTTGAGCCTCCATGCTACATAAGCCCCCCACCCCACCATGCGTTCCCCCCATAAAGGCTTTCTGACTCGAGGAAGCGGAAGCCTTCATCTATGCATTGTCCAACAGATCCTTCTGAAACAAGGAGCTCCTTGTTGCTTTACAGGGTGTGTGACAGTGTGGAGAGGGAGCTGATGACATTCATCTACTCACACACACTTTCTTTATCTCCTCACCCTTGTAGAGGCCTTGGCTTTGACAGCAGCCTGTTAACCTTCAGTCCATACATGTTAAGTTTTGGACTTGATAATGGAGGAAATATTTATTTGTTTAAGTTCTTCATTCTCTTCAACCCTGAACTTGAGCAGAGTGTTTCCCCTGCTCTCCTGTACAGGTCAGTCCCACAGCCTCCATTTTCCTGCTAATAATTTGGAAAACTTCATTGTTCCTCTGAGTTCACAGCAGAGGCTGTGCCATGTTCTCATCTGTCCATATTTATATCAGAGCTTATACCACATCCTTATGCTGATTTGGAGCATTTCTCCCCATCTATCTTATTACATCTGGGTTTGTTTTGGTTCTGTTTACCCACAATGCTTTGTGTTGAAGTGCGCTCCTTGCATTTGATTCGCTTAAACAGAGACGTGTTTTTGATGAACCACAGTTAATAAGCTTTGTTTGTTTGCTTTGTTTTATTGCCAGAGTTGGACTCCATATAAACCTTCCCAACCAAACGAGGTCAGAGGTCGATTCAATTTCCTTCAGAAGGAACATCTTCTGATGGAGTATATTTGACTTTTAAATATCTTACTGAATTACAAATTTAAATGCATTTAAATGAATGGACTTGGTTTTGTTCTAATGTAGTTTCTAAACTGGTCAACTGTTGGACTGAAATAGATTCTCTGAATAATATTGTTAACAGACTCCAGGATTCTTCTGCTTGTTGTTTGCTCTCTACGTTCTCTGGACACCAGCAGCACATTTTCTCATGGTCACATGCGCCTATGTAACACACGCTCATGTTTGGAGTGGGTAAACTGCAGGAGGACTCATCCAGATGTTTGAGATTCCTGATGTAGAGCTGACTACCAAAGACTGGTACAGTCCAATCCTCACACAGTTTGGGGGGGTGATGAGGAGGAGATTAGGAAACAGACCAGATAGGTATTATTTATTAATCTGCAGATCCCTCCTTTAAGTCAAACTCTTACTCCTCCTCCTTTTCCTCTGATTCCTCCTTCTCTTGTTCCTCTCTGGCTCATCTTCTTCCTCCTCTCCACCCTCCAATCCCTCACTCTCACCAGCTTGACATCCTTAAGTCCTTCTGCTGCTTACACTCCCTGCTTCTCTTCTTCATCCTCTGATCTCTCTTGGACAGCTTCCTGCTCCTCTTTGCCACATCACAACTCCGCTCTCAATTTGCTTGTTCTTTTTTTTGTTTTCTTTTCTTTTCTTCCAGTAAAAGCAAGGTTAGGTTAGGTTAGAAATGAGCATGTTTGCAACTGATAAATTGATCTTTTGGCAGTGTCCAGTTATTCAGGGTGACATGTAAACCGTGTTGGCAAAGTAATACAAGAGCATTTTTTCACCAATGGCTAAAACAGTCAAATGTTAGCAAAGTTATAAATAGCATTATCTGTTCATGATCAAGAGCTGTTGCCTTGCAGCAAGAAGG
The DNA here is from genome assembly GCA_902982915.1 of Phalloptychus januarius. Classification (NCBI taxonomy): domain Eukaryota; kingdom Metazoa; phylum Chordata; class Actinopteri; order Cyprinodontiformes; family Poeciliidae; genus Phalloptychus; species Phalloptychus januarius. The sequence goes on from CADWAE010000481.1 coordinate 18,198,965, forward strand.
TTCTGGGTTCGATTCCCGGCCCCGGTCTTTCTGCATGGAGTTTGCATGTTCTCCCTGGGCATGCGTGGGTTCTCTCCGGGTACTCCGGCTTCCTCCCACAGTCCAAAAACATGACTGTCAGATTAATTGGCCTCTCTAAATTGTCCCTAGGTGTGAGTGCATGGTTGTTTGTCCTGTGTGTCTGTCTCTGTGTTGCCCTGCGACAGACTGGCGACCTGTCCAGGGTGTACCCCGCCTCTCGCCCGAAATGACAGCTGGAGATAGGCACCAGCAACCCTCCCGACCCCAGTAAGGGAAAAGGGTGCAGGAAAATGGATGGATGGATGGATGTTCATGATCAGATCAGGAGGCTGTTATGTCCCGACAGCATGGATAACATTGTTTGACCGTTTTCATGATTTATTCGTTGTGCTCAGTCAGAGGCATTCAGCTATGTGTGCGTTTAGTTCACAAGGGTTGACAGAAGGGAGCAGGAGAAGGATAAACATCTAAGCTACAAAATGTAACTTTTATGAAAGATTTATGTTCTTTACATATTTGTTAAAAATATCGACACATAGTCTGGGAAAGAAACTGAAGTTCTTTGCCTTCTCTCAGCACTAACTGCAGAAATACCCCACCCAGTCAGAAACAACCAATCAGGGTTAATCAGCACTAAAACCCTCCTCCTGGCTCTGATTGGTTGTTTTTGGTCGGGAGCCGTGGAAGAAGTCGTGGAAAAGGTGAAAGAGACCAAACTTTATACAGATTATCTGTCACCTGAACCTCTGCATCACATGGAGAAGTCCACTGTTAGCTCCTGTGAAACCCGTAGTAGCATGAGAACAAACTACAGCATGTGTGGTGTGTGTTTTTCCCACATTGTGGGTGGTTTGGAGTGTGTTACTGACACACCGTGTTGTATCTTTGTCTGTTTCCAGGTGGCTGCTGCGAAAAAAGAAAGATGAAGATAAAGATGGTGACATCGAGAAGACCCCCAGCTCTCTATTTATTACCTTCACAAAATGTATGCGTATGTATGCGTGTGTGTGCGTGCGGGGGGGTGTCTGCGTGTGTGTGATGTGTGCATGCATCAGAAGGCGAGTGAGAAGATGTGCGTTTTGAATGGTACCTAAGATTTCAGACTATTATTTGCAAGTTTTGTTTACTTTTTATAAGGCTCCAATAACTCATATATCATTGTCACAGTAGAAGCAAAAGGAACTTTACTATCGCTACATATTGTGTTTTGTGTTTGTAACTAGCCTCCTATTTAAGAATGTATATTTGTATGTATGATGTAACCATCTAGAAACTATATAAAGGACAGTTTTATTATTATTGCTTGTTACCACTGAACGGCTCTCACCAGGGACGCTCTCCCTGTAGACACAGACACACATTCAGGAGGCTCAGTCCAATTACGCTGAAGACCACAGAAAGCCCTTAGGATTCTGATTCATTTCTGTCCAGTTCAGCTCTGATTTGTGGACTTTTAGAGGAAAAAAAAAAATACACAAGACGATGATGATGATGATGATGATGATGATGATGATGATGAGAGCTTTAAAGTGATGCAACTCGTCCTCTGGCAGCCATGTTGGAGGTCTTTTCATTCTTCATATTCCAGACCAAGACCAAGTCGCTGTAAAATGAGGTTATGACTCACTCTTGTCTTTATGGTTCATATTTTGGAAAGAAAAGTTCTCTTTTAAAGGTTGCCAGGAGCTAGAGAGACAGTAGCAGTTGTAAAAAAAAAAAAGGCAATTATCCCAAAACATTTAGCTTTGCTGTTTTGTTTTTTTGCTCTACATCATGCATGTCAATATTAAATGGAAAGAGACCTGGCTAGTTTCTCTAAGGAAGCTGGTAAAGCTGCCCAACTCTTCCAATTAAACAAACATAAAAACCATGTGGCCTCATGTACAAAGAGTTGCATGAATTTCCTGCTGAACCAGATGAATATACAAAACAGAGGATCCAGGTATGTGCAGGGCTTAGGGACCACAACCGCTCACAAATCGATGAAATCTGCACATAGTTCAGAGTCAGTTGGTGCACCGAGCATAATATTAAGGTAATAAACTAAAATGTCAAAATATTATTTCCACACTGTCCTGTGCTTAAAAAATATTACTAATAATCATCATCCTAACAGTAAAGCGAGTGGAGTTCGAGGTACTTCCTACAGCATGCTTTCTCACCAACAGCCTATCATGTGCAGAAGCATCACAGCAGCCATGACGGTTCCACTGTCCGGCTCAAATATCTATGCTTCTCTAATGAATTTATGGATAATCATCTGCACCCTTTGAATATGAGGCTCATGTAGTCTAATATTTCTAAATGGGACACTATCATTGTATTGTTGGGTTGGGCAGCGTCAGTGGACCTCCATGATGGAACCAGATCTTGATGTTGCAACCTAAAAGCTTCTCCTGAACAATCTGTGTTGAACATATTGATGATGAAGAAACAGCGTAAAGTGCTTTTAGACGCAATACTCCAATGGACCACAACGGCTCTGGTGGAAACATTAGGTTTGAGCGTAACAAACATGGGCAATATAAGTATCAGTGCTTCCATCTGAGAATACGAGCTAATGTACATAAAGACAAAGCAGCAAGGCAATAGGCTGAAAAGCTTCACTGTACGTTTTGATCCAGTTCTGAAAAATCTTCCAAGTTTTCTGACATGCCAAAAAAATTTGATCGATCCATGTTGACACCTATATCAGGTTTTTCCTGAGTCAAGAGTTGTGACTACACCAGAGTTTTCTTTGACAGAGTAAATGTGTGAGGGATCGGCATCTACGTGCAGCCTTTGCTGCAAAGGTTGTGCATAACTTGGACTCGTCCCCAGACCACCAACACACTCTCTCCTGAGGCTGTTCGCTGAGATGTCTTCCCCCCCAAACTTTGCATATTTTCCTGGATGTTTTGGAACTTTCTACTGAACAAAGCTCAGCTATAAAAAGTAACATCATTTGCAAATATGTTTAAAATGAGTTTTTCTATTGCTAAGATTTCTTTTTTGTTTCTTTTTGTGTAAAGATATTTGAATATTTCAGAGTAGTCGTTTGGTGATAATTGTGAAGTACTATCAAACTAATGGCTTCCTTCTTATTAGTCCGTTTCAGAACAAGTGAGACAATAACGGCCCTGCACTGTTGAACAGCCGAGAACATGAGGCTGCAAATTTAAAGCCACGAACAAATGGATACTGTAGATGTTATTCCTATTCCTCTCTAACACACACATACAATAACATGCACACACTCAAGTTTGCATATTAGGAGTTTGTATTGACTTCCATTTGTTTAAGTATCTGCATGCCTAACCCAGACATTTTCCCAAACCAAAACCTAATTGACATCACTCCTCTAACACTAAACCACAAGATCCTCTATATTAGGACTGGGCTTTGGTCCCCATGAGGCCCATCGATCTTCAGAAGGTTCGCAAATATGCTAGAAATGCTCCTAAATAGGACAGCTCAACAAGTACACACACATGCACACAATTCCAGGTAATACAGCTGCATTACCTAACAGTAGAAACTGCTCTGAAGCGTCTGCAGCTCCAGCTATAGTTTATTTTCAACTGTTCAGCTAAAACTGTTTATTTTTTTCTAAAAGTTTACTAAATGCAACTGTTGCAGTAAAAAGTTCTCTCCAACCAAACCACTGTTGTATTTTTAAGTATGATATCCCAAAGCCAGCTAGTGACATGCTTTTGTGTTAAACCAAATCTCACAGTCTCCTTCTTTCCTGAGTGACGGGAGGGGCAGCATGAGATGGATCAATTAACCATAATGAGGCAGAAGAGCCAAACTGTAAATGTAGTTCATTGGTCTATCTGCAAGTCTGAGCACGTCAGACTAAAACGCCTGTCTGACATGCTCTGTCTGTTTGATAATTGGTATGTATCATTCAAAATAAATACCATAGAAATACACTTGGATGGCCCATCCATACCTTTCTATGGCAATAATACAGTCCACGAATACATAATAGCAACAACCAAAAAATAATCATTTAGAAACATTTGTCCAAACCTGCAGTGATACACTGACAGTAACAACATGTTGGTTTGTTTCTGACTTCAACTAGAGGATTTTTTAAAATAAAATAGAAGTTAAGTCAAATGTATCACAAATGTGAACTATTTTTGCATATTGAAGGTTTTTCAGACCTACTCAATATTGATCCAGTGACAACCCTACATGGGCAAACCCATGTGGGACCACCATGGAAACCGCGGACAAACCCATGTGGGACCCATATTGTCTGCCGTCCTTTTCCCCATATGGGGGTTTCTCCTGGAAATGACATCCAAGTACTGCAAACAGGCCAGAATATCCAATCAATAACAGAGAAGTTATGGAGTTATGAGGCACTTAGACATTTTATTGTGACTCCGTTCCAGTCCAGCTTTTCCAACCACAGAGTCGAATCTCTGAGGTTTAAAAAAAAAAGAAAAAAGGATGATGGGCTTAACTTACCCAGCAGCATTTTAAAAAATGCACTTTAAATAAAAATTGCCTGTATGGTCACTTTACTCCCAGGCTTTCCCTAAACGATAAACGCATAAATATTCATGTCCTCTCGCTGGGCTGGATGCAGAGCATGCCGGCTTCCTCACAAATGTAAATCTCATCCCTGGATGTGAACCCTTACATGGACAGAGGGGAGCTGGTAGAACTGCTCTACTTGAAGTTATCTTTCAGCTTTTCAGTGTCACCCGCAGGCTGTGATTGTGCAGCAGGAAAAAGGGGAGGAGAGGCGGTGGGTAATGCCACTAAAGCAGCGTGACAGAAGAGGGTTAATACCATCGAGCTGCAGTAAGATTGCCCAGCCTCGAGTGGCTTTAGGGATTGCAGGCAGTATTAGCCAAGAATAATTATTTTTGCTATGTTGCTCCCTGTGTGAGCACGCTCTCTGTGTGCCGCGCGTTGCTTCTGAACACCCCCCCAAACTGTTTCCCGGAGCTTCTGCAGCCTGCAGTTTGCTGCAAAACTTTTCAAGTCCCACGTGGGCAGAGTTGAAACTCTGTTCAAACAGGAATGCTCTTCATACATTTTGTAGAAGGTCCAGTGAAAGGGGTGGTATTGCATTATTAAAACACTGTGACTGCAAAATGAAATATCACCGGAAACGTCAAAAGGTGGAAGCTTGGCGTATGGTTGGTAAACAGGGTTGGAAGAGTCTCCTTAGCGCTAATGAAAAGTCATGTATGATAACGCATATTTCTATAAATATATATATGAAAGGCCTCTATTTTTTGGCATTTATCATGTGGACATAAGTGGTTTGACTACAATAAACATGTAGGTTGGCTCTGACATGCATCCTGGCTGTGCTCATCAATAAATCTGTGTTTGCAAGATTTTAATGTGAAGCTTCTCTTGCAGTTTGCTTTTCTTTTCTAAGCTGCACTGAAAAACTGAACAAAAACATCCTTTTCACAAGTGGTTTGGAGTTGCCAATCACTTTATGGGGGTGAAATAATATTGTATACTTTAGGATAGCTGTTGCATTATTTGTTACAACCTCTATGTAATGTTATTATGGAAGATGTAATGTCCTTCTGCAAATGTTTAATGTTGTTTACCTGAAATAAAAAAATTCTTCAAGGCTCTTATGAGTTCAGACTTTTATTTAGAAAATATTTCAAGTTTCTGCGCAAAGAGATTAGATGAGACATTTTTAAAATCATCTGAACTTGGCCAACATGTTTTTTTTGTTGTTGTTGACTGAGAGGAATATTGGCCTTTTGGAATTCCAAAAATGGGAAAGAATCTGTGGTGGGAGCTAAAGGTTAGGAGCTGGAGCACATCATCAGAGCTGAATGTATGAAGACCAGAGGGAAATGAGAAAAGCTGCTCAGCAAAAAGAGAAACATTTGATAGTTGTAATACCAGTCAAGATTTTTTCTTTGATTTTCAAGGAGGGTGTGAATAATGTGACATGCTGTTTTGATTAGAAATTAAAATAAAACTATTTTTCACTAAAATCGGTGCTCCATTCTCATGATTTATTTGCCCGTCTCGTTTCACGCCACTAACAAACTTTGAAATTAAATGTAATGAATTTAGTGTGACAGGCTATAAATGATCGGATTTTTTAAGCTTCCGTCTTTAAAGTGAGCAATGAAAAACAAAGCACAATGGATGTGAAACATGACGGAAGGGTCCATTATGTGCAAGACGCTGAGGTTTGCTCATACATGGGGCCGTGTTACTCTGTTTCATGAGAGGGAAACAAATGTTTATTGGCAGCGCACGATATTATTAATCTGGGTGGGGTTAACTTCCATGAGGTCTGTTTTCAGCACAAACCGAACCCGTTTTACTGCTCATTAACCTAATGGCAGATGGGCCTGACTGCAATGACAGGTTTCCAATCTAAAAGCAGCATGTTCACCATGGTTTGAGTCTTGATTTTGAACAGAAACCCTGTATTTAATAACACAGCAGGAGTCAGTCCACTTCAACTTATTTATACAGCTTTGACTCACAGCACACTATCAGCACAACGCACCATGTAGTTATTGTTAACCCACTGCAGCCCAGTTGATAAATTCATAACTCAAATCAGCATTTGTTCTGATTTCTCATTGAAGCTGAATGTTGGGCAATCACAAAAACAGGAAACTTCAAATGAATGAGATAAACTTCTCCATTTATAATTTTGCAGCACATCATCTTTATTTATTTATTTATTTATTTATTTATTTTTATTTCTTGCACGTTTATGTATAAATGAAGTCATCAAACTGAACAAAGAGACATTTTATAAAACCATCAGCCATCTGATTGGCTACAAAATCAGTGACATGTTGAAATATGACATAGATATCTCTTCTACACTTTTAATAAGACGGTTTCCCACATTTCCCTTTTCAAAATCATTTGAACATTAAGACGTCTTGATGGAGACGTTTCCACATGCGCGAGGTAAGCCAGATGTCTAAGGACGTCCAGGTGACTGCGTCACACCGTTCACTTCAGTAATCCCTCAATTTGAGCAAGAAGTGGGTGACAGTGAAAAGGAACAACCTTTTTTTAACATAAAAGAGCAGAACCAGGCTCATAATGATCTGTCGTGTTAAAAACAAAGAGAGTAAAACATTTGATAACAGGTACATTGTAGACATTAGTAAAGGTACAAATATTTCTCTGAAATCTGCACATCACGCCTCACATGATGTCATGGAGCTGTGATGCCTCTGACAGAGTCCAGCTGGTGTTGATAACTCAGTTTAGGCTGCATCTCCTCTACATCTGGAGTCCAAGTAAAAACCAGCTTTCCTCTGTTAGCAAGCAGCCCTCCTCTGTCTCTGGCAGACAGATGAAGGTGTCTGGTGTCATATATTTTCCATCTTTTGTCTGATTTTTCTTTGCTGTTTGGTTCTGAGCATCCTGGTGCAAAGGCTCATTACATGAAATGGCATCATAAAGTTAAAGTGACAGAAAGCAGCTCTCACACTGGGCTGAGCTGTGAGCAGAGCAGCCGTCCTGCACGCCTTCCTTGCTTCAGTGGAAAATTCCCAACTGGAAAATTTCAAAGGGTACCAGGGCAACTGCTGCCTGCTGGAACGCCCTGTTAAGTTTATGAGCTACCTTTAACACTTCTCCCTCCTTTAACATCCCTGTGTGAACTGTTATTCTGAACATAACACAATAATATTTGTTTTGAATCACAATGTCATTTCTGATAGAACTTGTTACTGAGCTGTGACTGAACTCATTTTGAGTCTCCATGGACAGTTGAAACCAAATATTTACATACACAAAATAAAAAGATGCAGACACATTTTTCTCTCACCATCTGAAGTCAAATCAGATCAAACTTCTCATTTTTAAGTCAGTTAAAATTACCAAATTATTCTTACTTGCTAAATGCAAGAAAACTTAGCAAGAGCATTTTTAAGGCTACACCTGAAACACACTGCTTTCTGGTGTGATTCAAAAGAAATGAGGCCAAGATATCAGGACGAGAACCATGGAGCTGCTGTAGTCTGGTTGATCCTGGTGACAGTTTGCAGAAACTTCAAGTTGTCATTTTCTTCAGTTCAAGCAGTATGGACATGATGGGATTGACCAAGAATTATATAATCAGGAAGGAGACGGATTCTCTGTCTCAGAGATGAATGTCTTTTGATCCAAACTGTGCAGATCGACCCCAGAAAAAAAAACCAAAGCTCTTGTGAAGATGATGTGAAGACGATGGTGTCGTCATCCAAATGGGAATTGTACTGACATGGATTGAAAGTTAATTTAGCCAGGAAGAAGACTTACTGCAAAAAACCCCCAAAGAACTGAAAAGCCAACTTACAGTTTGCAGTGGCACACACAGATAAAGATCTTGATTTTTGGAGAAATATCCTGTGGGTTGATGAAACTAAAGTTGAACTGTTTGGTCATCATGACTGTTGTTACATTTGGAGGAAAACAGGATGATTGTACCTTCCTATCTGTAAATTGTGGGAATGGCAGCATCATCCTGTGGGCTGTTTTATTGCAGGAGCACTTCATAAAATAGATGACATCATGAGGAAAGGACATCATGTGAAAATATTGAAGCAACATCTGACACATCAGCCAAGGAATTACAGCTCAGCAGCAGATTGGTCTTCAGCATACAGTCCAGGTGATTGTAAAGTGACATGACTTCACTGACAAAGACAGTAAAGTCATTGTTTTGGTGAGGCCACCAACCTCTGATCTCAGTCCCAGAAGTTGCAGGTAGATCTGTAAAGTCATGTGGCAGCGAGGCGACCCACAAACCTGACTGAGGTCAGCCAGTTCTGTCAGGAGGAATGGGCCAGAACTCCAGCAAACTGTAAGAAGCTTCTGGCAGGAACCCAGAGGAGGCCTGAGGCAAAGGAGTTTACTGTCTTTACATGCTCGATTATTAAACAAGGCTCCACCACTAGGTGGCAGCAGTGCTTAAATTAACCAACTGGCTGCCTGTTAAACCAACAGAAGAAGGAGCTGCAGAAGTTTGTAACAGTGAGGAGAAAACGGCGGCAGAGGCCAGACTAAGAGCATCTCTTTTTTCATTATGAGTATAAAGTCATAATATTAGCAGGATAAAGAAATATATTACCAGAAGGAAGTCATAAAATTACTAGAGCATTTTTTTCAGTAGAATTATAAAGATCTGTTCTCAGCATGTTCATGTGAGATTACCTGTGTGACTAAAGGGGCGTGGAAACATGTCAGAGCCGTTGCTTGACAGAAAATAAGAAACTGGTAAAGGGCAGTGCAATGTGCAAAGAATTAATCAGGCATCCAAAACACTGCTGCTACAGTTCTGACCAACACCAGGAAAACGGATCAAATTACAAAAGTTCTTAAAAATCTGCTCTGGTTCTCAGTGTATAAAACAGGTTTGTATGGTCTATAAAGCACTGCAGTAAATGGTTTTGAGCCAAAACACTTTACTGAGTTACCAGAGGAATGTGACAAACTGGTCTCAGTAGAAGGTTCCTGGACCAGGGCCAAACCAGGTGAAGTTTGTATTCTCCTCAGCTGTGGAAAAAATTACCTGAAAACCTGAGATGAGCAGAAATAGTTGCTTCCTTTAAATCAGGATGTACATCTGTTAACAGTAAGTGTTTTCATGCTTTATTATTTATTTCCATAATTCACTTTGGATTGGCTGGTGTGTGAATGTTGCTGTCTGAATGAATTCGCCCTGCCTGGTTCCCCAGTGATGGCAGGAGAGACTGATAAGAGCAATTGCAGTCTGGACTCCAGTCATGTCCTGGTAAAGAAACCAAAAAGTGAAGCTCACTGTACGAGTCTGTCCACATTCCAACCTTTAGCTGTAGTCATGAGACACAGATCATGACCGAAGGAATGAGATCCCGGACACAGTCTAATAAAATATGGATGGATGGATTTAATATACAAAATGAGAGCTGGTAAAAAGAACTTACACACACAGAGAGAGAGAGGGAGTCAGAGAGTAAAGCTGGAGGAAGTAAGACACAAGTAAACAGGAAGTGGATGTGAAGAGACTGTCTGTTTACACAGACTTTTAGTGAGTGAATATTTGTGCACACGTCTGTTAGGGGGAATTATAAAAACATAAAATTAACATCAAATTAATTTAATAATTAAAAAAAATATATATTTTATGTATACTGCATCAAACTAATAACGTTAACACGGGTTTTAGAAATATTTGAATTGATTTACTGCAGCAGTCCTTTTTCTGCAGAACATTATAGAAATAGAAATAGGATAGAAAGTATCTTCCAGCATTCTTCCATATGGTCTTTCCGTTACACTCTGTTCTTGTACATTAACTTCGATTGCCATTTATTTCTCAAAATGTTTGCTTTTATTTATTCATGCTCATCTTGTTCAAGTTGTGTATGTTTTGTTACGTATTACTAACATCTAACAGTGACTCATTTATTGCATCGGCTCGATGAAGCTGGCCAAAAACTGCATGTGCTATAAACATGGGGAATATAGGACCGTGAAATATTAACAAGTAACAAAATGTCTGAAGCATTCCTTTCTCTGACTTTAATTGCTGCGTATTTGGAAGAGTGTCATGGTTCACGACCCCGCCCTCTGTTTGGAGAAATTGAGCTCAATGAGAGAAATCCCAGAAGAAGCACAGATTGAGATGACAGTCGAGCAACAGACAGGCTTGTTTTGCGGTGAAAAAAAATACTTTGAGAAACTGTACCGCCTACAGCTACGATGGACAAAGCATCAGCTGCTGCTTTTGGAATGTAATTACATTTGCAATTTATTATTATTGTGCGTGTGTGCGGGGGGTGCGTGTGTGTGTGCTTTTTGTAAAGAAAATGGCACAAAAATTGTAGTTTCTACTTACTCATTATTGGCCACATCAAAGACATTTATGAAACTGTGCACTTTTCAATTTCATATATTGTATTTTGAAATGAAGCTCAAATCAGTACTTCTGTTACTGCTTTCTCATGAGAACATTCTTAAGTAAGAGAACCAGCAAATTGAGCAGGACTTGGGCGTGAAACAGCTTTTATTTTGAAGGGGCTCGGTGGATGTTGCACATGCATTGACGTGCGTTTGGCTCCAACCACACAGAGAGACAGAGAGAGAGAAAGAGAGCGCAGGGGGTTTGATCTGCGCTCTGACTCTGTGCTGTGCAGACGGAATACTGAGGCGGCTCCTGCGTTGGAAGGGGAAGCTCTTCATTCGGCTCCAAAGAGGATTTTAAATGACGGATTCGGGTTTGCTGCTGAGGATCGCGGGTCTTTGTTCCGTTTATCTCCCCCGCCGCGGGATGAGAAGCTGAGGGACGGGGACAGGAGCACTGCGGGGACACGCTGCGTTCAGCTCGCCAACAAAGAAGCGCCCGGGAAGCTGCTGAGGCTGAGGGAACGTCAAGTTATCCCCAACAAACACAAAGTCGTGCCGCGGATCCTTCCTCGCCATGCTGCTCCACGGACTGCTCCGCACGGCGCTCTCTCTGCTGCCCTTCATCCTGCTCGCCTCCTTCAGGGTCAACGCTCAGTACGGAGACCGAGGGATGTCTATCCCGGAGCACGGGTTCTGCCAGCCGATCTCCATCCCGCTGTGCACGGACATCGCCTACAACGAGACCATCATGCCGAACCTGCTGGGCCACACGAACCAGGAAGACGCGGGACTGGAGGTCCACCAGTTCTACCCGCTGGTGAAGGTGCAGTGCTCCCCGGATTTAAAGTTCTTCCTCTGCTCCATGTACGCGCCGGTGTGCACGGTGCTGGAGCAGGCGCTGCCCCCGTGCCGCTCTCTGTGTGAGCGCGCGCGGCAGGGCTGCGAGGCGCTCATGAACAAGTTCGGCTTCCAGTGGCCCGACAGCCTCGCGTGCGAGAAGTTCCCGGTGCACGGCGCGGGCGAGCTGTGCGTGGGCCAGAACATGTCGGACCGCGCGGAGCCGGAGGGGCGCGGGCACTACCCCACCGCGCGCTCCCCGCCCGAGCCCACGCACGGTCAGTTCAGGTGCCCGGGGCAACTCGTCGTGCCCCCCTACCTGAACTACCGCTTCCTGGGGCAGGAGAACTGCGGCGCCCCGTGCGAGCTGAAGAAGTCTCATGGGATGATGTACTTCAGCGAGGAGGAGCTGAAATTTGCTCGCATTTGGATCGGAATCTGGTCGATCCTGTGCTGCGCCTCCACTCTGTTCACGGTGCTGACCTACCTGGTGGATATGAAGCGCTTCAGCTACCCAGAGCGGCCCATAGTCTTCCTCTCTGGCTGCTACACCATGGTGTCCATCGCCTACATTGCTGGATTCTTACTGGAGGACAAAGTGGTTTGCAACGATCGCTTTGAGAATGAGATGAGGACTGTGGTGCAGGGCACCAAGAAGGAGGGCTGCACCATCCTCTTCATGATGCTCTACTTCTTCAGCATGGCCAGCTCCATCTGGTGGGTCATCCTGGCCCTCACCTGGTTCCTGGCAGCCGGGATGAAGTGGGGCCATGAAGCTATCGAGGCTAACTCCCAGTACTTCCACCTAGCAGCCTGGGCCGTTCCCGCCATAAAGACCATCACCATCCTGGCAGTGGGCCAGGTGGACGGAGACGTGCTGAGCGGGGTCTGCTTCGTGGGCATCAACAGCGTGGACGCCCTGCGAGGCTTCGTCCTGGCGCCTCTCTTTGTCTATCTGTTCATCGGGACTTCCTTCCTCCTGGCCGGATTCGTGTCCCTGTTCCGCATCCGGACCATCATGAAGCACGAGGCACCAAGACGGAGAAGCTGGAGAAGCTGATGGTGCGGATCGGGATCTTCAGCGTGCTCTACACGGTGCCGGCCACCATCGTCATCGCCTGCTACTTTTACGAGCAGGCCTTCCGCGAGCAGTGGGAGAGGACGTGGGTCAGCCAGTCGTGTAAGACGTACGCGGTGCCGTGCCCCGTCCAGAACCACCCCAACATGAGCCCGGACTTTACTGTCTTCATGATCAAGTATCTCATGACGCTCATAGTGGGGATCACTTCCGGCTTCTGGATCTGGTCTGGGAAGACCCTGAACTCATGGCGGAGGTTTTACACGAGACTGGCCAACAGCAAGCATGGAGAAACCACCGTGTGACGGTTTTCACAAACTCACTCCTGCTTTCTGGACCCAGCAGAGACCTTCGCTCTGTTTTATTGTACATACACATTTGTGAGATTTTTTTAAAAGTATATATTTGTATTTAAAGGCTGAAAAAAATAGTCCATCTTTTTTCATCTTTGGATATGTTGGAGAAACATCACACAAAACCAGCTCACCGTGAATCCTGGTCTGTCTCATGACCCGATTGACTGTGGACCCAGGGAGTCCTTCACTCAGTGTTTGTGTCTGTAGGTCGGTGGAGTACTTGTGAGCGAGTACAGGGTCTATTCTAAGCAGAGTCCCGTGAAACCCAAGTGCTTCCTTGTGGCCTCCTCTTATCCTGATTAACCAGCTGCACTTTGTGTCTGAGGAAGCAGCTCAGGCTGTCTGAGGCCTCCGTTGGCCGCCTGGGACAAGAAACTATGGATGTGAGTCACTGACACAGATGCTTATGGACAGTGTATTTTATGGGCCCTTGCATATGTAACATTCCTGTTAAAGTAAAAAGAAAAAAACCCGAAGTTCTTATTGCCGTGCAAATGAAAAACAACGTTTCTGCTGAAGAGCCCTGGCTCTGAACTCGGACGGTTTTCACTCTTTCTTTTCTTTCTTTTGCAAATATGGTAATCTTTAGTGCCAAATGCCTTCCTACACAGAGAAGCAATTATAGAGCAAACCTGAGCAAAACAATCTTCAGGGCACAGTCAAATAAAACAAGGGGATTTGGGTTTGGAAATCATTCCAGACACATTTAGCCACATATTTAGGAGATTTAAGAGAATATTTTTTTTCTAATGAAGAGGTTTTTGGACACCTTGGGATTTTAAATGTCACTACAGGGAATTTATAAAAAAAATGTTAAAGAATAAAAATCATGTGACTGGTAGGCAAATTTTGACCAATGATAAATTGCCCCAGAAATTATTATGATAGGCAATAATATAGTTGTTTTGAGACCATTTTTACATAATAGAATGATAATAGGTTGCCCTCTCAAAGATCAGTAAAATTTAATTTGGTGAAGAACACTTAATACTGGAACAGGAAGACATTTGAGATATTCTCCCAAAAAGCCAATAAACAAATCGGAAATAAAAAACTCACACCACCGAGACCACGAGTGAAACGGATTATGAGAAAAATGGCTCTATAATTATCAGGATGGAAATTATCCAGCTAATTTTAATTTATCATGTGGTCAATTGATTTACTGCTTATTGCAAGAGGCTAGTAGCTGATCAATAAGCTGCTGGTCACTTAACCCCTTCACCTTTTGCAACCTTTGTTTTGGAACTTTTTCTACTGATAATAAATTGGGCTGCCAAATGAAATGTGGTGGAGAGGTTCTAATAAAAAAGATCTGTGAAAAGTTACTTAGTTTTGATCAGGAGTCATTATATGACCCATTTTATTGAGCCAACTGGGTCAAATGGGGTAAACAACCAAAATAAATGGGGATAAAGAAATATAGGGCTGGAAGCTATTAATACGATTAACCAGGTTAATCACGATGAATCGACTATTGAAATGATGATCAACTAATTTAGTAATCAATTAATTGTTAAAGCATGCAGACTCAAGAGACATTTCCTAAATGGATAACATACTCAGAGCAGTAAACAGCACAAAATAATCTATATTTTGGATTTAAGATTAAAATCATTTCTGTCTGAATATGTTTGATGCAGAACTCTGCAAGTAGCAGCTTTAGGTTTTAATTTAGTAAAAAAATAAAAAGAAGAAAGAAGAAAATATTTCCAAGCAAATTGCTATCCAGTTATTAATGTACAGAAGTAACACAGATGGGCCCTGCGCTGTCTGGCCTGAGCGTTCCACATGTTCATGTTTGAAGGATTCATCCTTTGCTCCAAATGATCAAGTATTCACTAAAGGAATTCTGTTACTGCATTTTAGGCAGGAAGCGTTTATTTTATTTCTATAATGAATTGAAATATTTTATTTGCATCTCTAGTTGTATTAACCAGGAAAAATCAGCAAAATGGTCCCATTTGTATCTGATTAATCAATTAATTGGCCGAAAAATCGATTGAATAATAAATTACTAAATAAAATAACTTAGTTGCAGCCCTAAAGTAAAGATTTCAGAGGAGGATATACAATTCAACAAAGGTACATGTGTGAGTGTAGAGTTTTTAGACCATATATCACCAGAACTGATGAAAATAGTTGACCTTTAAAACAGTTATCAAGTACAAAATGACGTTAACAAGTGATTGTGTTGGTCCAAAATAAGGGTTCAAACCGGTGACGGTTTTCTGATGAAATTAGATCAAAAAGCAGCAAAAGCTCATATCAAAAGAAAAAGCAGTTAGTTTTACTCACACAGGTGTGAAATGATCAGATATTTGTCAAACTTTGGAGATTTTTGACAATTCTACAAATAATTAGCAGGACATTTAGAAAAACATAATATGGACTATTTTTAGAGCAAAGAAAAAAGTAAACCAGGCATTTTTGGGGATTTTAGAGCTTTTACCACACTGTTTCTGGATCTTTATTTGACATAAAAACAGATTGAGCTAAAAATGATAGAAAGATGTTTAGATGTTGTAGGTGCAATTTTAATTTGTGAGGAGGTAAATCCAAGCAGAATTATTGATGCAGCTGGCCTTGCAGGATGTAATCAGCGTTATTTTGTGGATAACGAGGCTTTGAAAACGTTCTGGGTCAAAGTGGCAGGCTGTGGGCGCCAGGTCAGAACCTGATGACGCATTAGCGGGACGTAAACGCCACGACTCTTCATTTCAATCCAGGATTGAACATAATATTCTGACAGTCTGGAGATGTGGTTGTCCACAGGATTGTGGGTCTCCGAGGATAGACAGGGTGCTGTAATGGAGGGATCGGGGTGGTGGTGATCCATGAATATGTAGCCTTGTTTTTTACTTGGAAGCTAAATGTTTGAGTCGCTGTTCAAAGGCCTGTCGGTGAGCTGCAGATTGTGGAGAACATGGCTGCAATGCAGGACTGAAGCGCAGCCAGCAGCTTGCATGTCAACCACTGCAGAAAGGAAGTGTTGTGTTGAAATGCAGAGTGACCACTCACACACACACACACACCCCCACACACACCGACTGCGTATCCATGTCGGATTCTCTTCCACACGGTGCTTCCGATTCCTAAGAACTCTTTTATTGTCTTGACGTGTCTACAGTTGTCACAGCTTTGAAGTAATTTTTGTTACCTTTGCTATGAAGAGAACATTTTATATTTATAGAAAAAAAATCTTATATAAGCACACACTACATTGATTCTTTATAAATAAAAAACAAACTCACCAATTCAACTTTTAAGCTGTTTGTCTATTGTCTTTTTCTCCTGTAAGAAAAGTACAGCAATCGACTTTATATGTGTTATTTTTATATATATAAAAAAAAAAGAACAACACATGATCTTTGGAAATTTCTAGTGTGCATTGCTCACTTTAAACCTGCAGGAGGGGGAGGGCCGCTCGGCTCTGAAGGTTCCTTCAGATGAAGCTAATATGTGTCTTGGACGAGCCGAGCTCAGCGAGCGCTCTGGGTGTTTTCTCGCTGAGCAGCTGCAGAGGAACGGCGAGGAAAAGGAAATTATTTTCATGAAAGATGTGCTGCTGAACTTTCAACTATGCAGACAGTAAAGATTGGAATTTAATATTTTTAAAGGTGGCTTGCTTTTTAACTCAAATTCCTTTTTGTTTCCAGAAGTTGGTTTGAGAGGAAGTCTAGTGCATAATGCAGCCTGGCTTAGTGTTACACAGATTGTATGAAAGTGTAGACATTGTTCTGTTTACATTGTCATCCAATCTGTGTAACAGACTGTATGACAGCCTAAACTCACCCAACAACAATCTTTGCTGTCCAGGCTGAGCCTCATGCTAAAACTGGCTCATTGGTTTCTACAGGAGTTTGATGTTTGACAGCAAACCTAACAACCTTTAACCTTTTCCTGGATCGACATTAGGTCAGTGTTGGGGCTCTGGAGCTGCAGTGGTTCTCTGTGATCCAATTCTAACAACTTTGGATTAGAAACAAACAAGAATCAACAAATGTTTCCAAACGGAGACACAGGAATATTCATGCTTTAGTGGTTTATTGGAATAGAAAGAATTGAATTTTGACAAGTAATATTTTTAAGGTCTATTTTTCTTGTCATTAGTGCTTTTTTTTTTTTTACAATTTTTTTTGCAAACATCAACATCACAAATGTATCAAAGTCTTAATTTGTCCTTTTTGAAAAAAGACAACATATCATTGTTGTCTTTTTTTTAAGACAACTTTCAAAAAGCTCAAAGTACTTGAGCAGTAAGTACACTGAGCAGCACTCACTGCTCAATGTGGTGGACGGGCTCTAGCTTAAAGAGTAAGTGGGAGGCGATGAGCACAAGACTGATTGACAGCTGTAAGCCCCTCCTCCTGGCTCTGATTGGTTGTTGTGGACTGAGTGGCGTATTTCTGCAGTTAGTACTGGGAGCACTGAGGAGTTCGATTTTTGTCATAGATTATCGGTCTAATAAAAATGATAATTTTAATAAATATGTAAAAACCTTTTTTTCTTTACTATAAGTTACATACTGCAGCTTTAACACGCATCACTGAAACACAGAGGCAGCTACTGATTGAATGTAACTAGCTCATAAAGTTTGTTTCCATTTCAGTTGAAATAGCAAATTTTCAACAGATGTAGGAGTTCACTTTGTTGGTTTCTCAACCTTCAACCACTCAAAGCTGCAGTATGTAACCTTGGTTCAGAATATGTTTTTTATGTATTTGTTAAAACTGTACCATGTTGTGGCAGTACAGCATGAGACAAGTCATCTGTGAAAAGGTCGATTTTCTCCTCCCCTCTGAACTGCTGCTGCAGTCTGAAGAAATGTGTTTCTTTGGCAATAAATTCAAAAGCTCTAAATGTTTTGCTGCAATAACCACAATGCCTGCGACAGACTGGCGACCTGTCCAGGGTGACCCCGCCTCTCGCCTGGAACGTTAACTGGGGATAGGCACCAGCACCTCCCGACCCCACTAAGGGACAAGGGAGTATAGAAAATGGATGGATGGATAACCACAATGCTTCTCCACATGTCAGCCAGACTTCACATCCCGAGGTTTACCAGCTCTGATCCCTCAGCTGTTATCCAACATTTTATTGTCACCATGTTCCAGAAGACACAGGAACTTATAACTGCATGTTAAAGCCATGGCTGACAGAAACAAAAGGAGTACTGCAAAACTGCTCAGAAACTTTCAAATTAATCTCAGAAATGTTCTTTCCTGACCTCACAAAGTCTAAAATTTGCAAGCAAAAAAAGTTCTCGCACATCTTTGGCTTTTGGAACTGAGAAATGTTCACATTTTTTTCAAAATTTTCTGTTTTTTGGCAAAAACTAATCCTTCTTTCTCCCATATAAAACAGTCCTGATACGCCATCGTAGGAACTTCCTTTGTGTGTAACTTATGTCAATAAATTAAGGATGAAAAACAAAGGTCATACACCTTATGTCTCCCAAAGCTCTGGAATGCGACTAGCTCCATAGAAGACCTTATATGCTGCCACAGTAGAGCCTCGGGGTTAAAAACAGCCTCCAGCCTGCTGCTGCCGCCATGTTGAGGCGTCAGCTGCCACAGCCATTGTTCCTGCTCTCTTCAACTGTTTCACAGCTTTTACATCAGCCCAACTACTCCTGACGTGGAAAATATGTCAATATGCATATGGCACATGCATATGCATCTGACAACTGTGAAGACTGACCTTGGGGGCTGGGACATGGAACAAGTTTCACACAACACTGACTGTTGCTTTGCAAATAGAAATGTGAGGCTAACACGTGTCCATCTGGAGCAGACAGTTTCTCTGTGATTGTGACATCAGCACAGTGTAATAGTTAAATGTTGGACTCTAAAGCAGATCAACACTTCTGTGTTCATCGCAGCAGAATCCTTACATCTGGTTCTGCTCGTTGATCAGAATATGGTCACATGATCTGCTATTTTACAAATGTCCTGCTTTATATGCAGCTGAAAAAAATCTGTCTGTCTTCTGTGTAGAAAACTTTACAATCTGACAAAAGCAGATTTAGCAAGAAATAATTCAAGATCTAATCAAATGTCTGATTTTTTTTATATTAAAATGCTTTTTACAGCCATTTAATTTACCATTATAAAAATATCATTGGAACATAGATAAAATAATGATCTTATTGTGATTTAGCATGTCTCCGCACCTGGTAGAAAACCTGCTAGTCTGACAATCTGATAGACTCAATCAATCAAAAATATTTGTACCTCACATTTCAGCAAGAAAGCAGTTCAAAGGGTTTTACATTATAAAAATATCAAATCATAAAACACAGTTAGCAATTCAAGCACTATATTTTGTCAGGTTCCATCTTTGCTCATCAGAATGTTGATTAATGTTTCATCAATTATGTTTCAGAAGCAGCTCAGCAGGTAGGTTTTTAGTCTAGATTTAAAGTGTAGACTGTTCAATTATGGAACATTTGTTACATTTTCAGCTGATGTGATTCTCTTTCATACTTCACTGTGAAACTGAGCAAACCCTTTAAAAAACCTGTTTCCCCCCTTACCTGTAGCAGCACTGCACCAAGAACCACTTAGGGAATCAACTGCCCTGCAGTCCACTTCCTGCTTTTGAAGCGGCCTCCGGTCCGCTTGGCGTTCACATCTGCATTCTACCTACACCTGAGTCCACTTCAACCGAACCCAGACCTAGATTGGTTGGTGAACCAGAGTTCACTTTCTCGTTGTGCATCAGAGCTCGATTGTGCATCCACACCTCCACACAAGGCTTTCTAGACAAACAAACTGAATTTCAGTCAAAGCAGACTAAATGGTGGGAATGTTCCCTTATCCTCTAACATAACACGGAGTCCAGCTGACACAAACGGTTCTGACGGTTCAGCAATAAAGCTGAACCCACATCACGTCTCATGATGTCACTCAGTGTTAATATGGCAGAATATTTTTCAGAGTGCCTTCATCATGACTGTGAGGAGACATTTAAGTTGTTATAATGAGAACAATAAATCAGGAGCTTGCTTTCTAGCTCTAGACTGGTACAGCGCCTGTGTTTCTGGAGGTGAGCTCTTAGTCCGTCTGTCCGTCCCCCATCCTACCCTAAAATCACTTGAGAAATAGACACCAAAACACTCAAACACGTCAGCTTGAGGGACTGACGCCCAACCAAGATGGAGCAGTCGATGTTTTATTCAATCAGGAACCACAGCCTTGTATATACAGAAGCTGACTTGTATTAAAGCTGCTTTCCTCTTAGCTGTGGACCACTAACCACATGCTGAAGGCCATGGACTGAAGAAGTCAACAGAATCACATTGTCTGTGAAGAGCAAAGATGGGAGGCTGAAGTTCCCAAACCAAACAGTTCACACTGAACTGTGACATCAATGCGTCATTTATTTATTGATTTTAGTCTAACTGTTCACTTTTACCGTTTTATTTTTTGGTAGATTATTAGTATTCATTTTTTTTTCATTTTAACTTAGTAGCTCAGTTGAGTGTTACTGCCATAGTGAGTGTCAACTTTCAAGTAGAACGGTGAAATACGTTTGTTAGACTTTTATATTTTGGAGAATTTATATATTTATGCTGTTCAAGAATGTCAGAGCTGAACTTCATCCTTCATCTTCTGTATTTAACACCTAATCCTCCTAATCCTATTCATAAACAATAACCAAGACTGAGAACTATTTGACTATTTCCTGATAATCAAGCTGTGCCTCGATTTGGTCATTTTAATATCAATTCATTTAGTTATTAACTGTCCTTTAGCATTTTTTAATGAATTGCCAAACCAAACCTACTGTTGCAAGACAGTCCTAACAATCTGAAAGACTCACTGAATTTAAGGTCAAGCGGATAAATGTTTCTAAGATTCATCATAGTAATAGACTGAAAGTTTCTCCGATTCGTCTACTTTTACATTTTTACAGAGCCTCATCTTAGAGTTTGATAGTTGTTCCATGAAATGGTAATAGTGACATTCTTCAGCAAAATACAATCCAATGAGCGATTATCTTATTATAGATCTAGATAGAATTCACATGACCCTCCAATAGAAAAATGTCATCAGGGAGGGAATTTGCACATTAAGACAAAATCCGATTTTCAGGGAATCTTCAGGACAAACAGCTCCGAGACAGAAAACAACAAACCTCATCTTGTGGAAAGCATGTGTAGAGTGTTTTTTTCCCCAACATGTAAGTCATTCTTCCTGTTTCAGCGGGCATCACCTCAGGCTGCATTTTGTTAAACTAGACTAGTTTAGCAACCTAAACCAGATTACAGCACAGAGTACGACTCTCTCCCCAAATGTCTGTTTTCACCTGAACTAATCTTGCCACCAGTAGAGAAGTAAAAATCTAAAAGACTAGGAAAGAGGCTTCTGTCGTCTGAAAGAAGAGCGCCATGTCTGAGCCTGCCGCTGTGTACACAGATTTCCACGTCTGTCATTACCTTGTGTACAGCCAGAACTGAAACAGAAACATTCCCGTTCAGTTTCTACATGCATGACAAGGTCGGCTTGCTTCCGCTGTGAGCCAACAACCCCACACATGCAGACGTAGCTTTTTATTTATTTAGAAGATTTCTTCCAAAACATATGAATAATGATGAACTGATGAACAAATGTGTTATGTGAATAACTGATTTTATCATAGCCTTCTGAAATCTAATTAAACAAAAACAGACAGTGATTGTCTAAAGATTTCCATCTCTGGAGGTTTACCATGAGGACCAGCTTTCTAATTAGGCAAATTCTCTTCTCACAGTCTTCTATGTTCATCACAGTAGTAGCCAGCAGCACAGGAGGTGGGTTTGTATTCTGGGCGAATCACTAACCTGGTGTTCCACGCTTTGCTTCGTCCAGAGGGCCTGGGCTGACACGTTCTGCCTTTTATCCTCATATGACCAAAAATAAAAATGAGTCTGACACCCTGCTGTAAAGCAAGTGCCCGTATTCATGCTGTTATCTGATGGTATGTTTCCTTTTGCTGGGGCTTCATTTGCATTTTGGAGCTGTTTTTTTTTTCTAGGAAGCATTTTGAATCACACTGGGTGAGCTGTGCTATTTAAAGAGGAACACATTCCTTTGTTTTGCTTTGACGCATCGAATGGAAACTCTGAATGTACAGCTAAATAAAGTAAATGTGGTTTATATTGCAAAGTAAGTCAACCTTCACCAGTGTTCGTCTTTTCAGTATTAATTAACCTCATATCTCTTCCATCCTAGGCTTTATGTCTTGTTCTGTTATGAAGGGTAATTTTTCCTGGAATTTGGTGGAACGGAAAGCAAAGACAGGTTTCCATTTTACCTCTCCTCGTTGAATCTCAAAGTGCCTGAAGGTCAGCTCCACTCTGCTCAGTAGCAGCAGCATTCCATCAAATGAGCTAGCACCACCCGCACAGCTCCACCTGTGGATGACTGATGTGCCGTTTCATACACTTCTTATGCCGTCTTTCACTCAAACGCCCACCAGTGTCACCACTTGCTGCAGGAGTCACATCAGCACCGTTTCACATGCTCCTCTGTTTCATCCGTTTCTTTCTGTCACTTCCATGTGAATGCTTGTTTTTCTCTCGTTTCATTTGCATTACAATTTAGATGAGGCTAGGAGATTGTCGGAGTCATACACCTGTGTCTGTGCCAATGTCAGTAGATTCCAACACATCTGGAGCAGAGGAACGCTCTGCAGCTGTCCCTCAGAAGAACCTGTCAATTCTGCAGCATGCATCGTAACAAGGACTTTTAAAGAGCGCTCTGGTTAAGCTGCTGTTTCAGAAGAGAGAGCAGCGCAGTAATATATTTATATTTATCAAACCACTGAGTCAAATCTATAATTCATAAAAACGTTTAAAGTACTGTGTTGATGTTCCACCACATGTATTCAGAACCAACTTACTTCTTCTAGGTGTTGTTGAATTATCCAATTAAAAATAAGAATATCATGTAAACTTAGCATATATGAAACTAATAGAACCTTATGATCAACACGGCTCTTAATGCTCAGGGTGTCAAATAAACTAAAGACTTAGGCAGCATTCACAGAGCAGAAAAAGTGAGTCCCAAATCCTAAAACTCCGATCTGTGTCACCTGTTATGTGGAACTGGAACAGGGCCTAGAAATAAATATTATAAATAAATATTACAAAGGCTTTTTGTCTTCTTCATTGTCTTTTTTTTAAATCATTAGTCAAAATGTGCTTTTATATTAAGACTTAATATTTGAATTTCTTTCATGATCTTTCACATCTCACCATCATGATATGGTGAGATGTCTCATGACATCTCATGAGACATCTCATGACATGTGTCATGGACCATGTGTGATGGATCCCACATGGATCATGATGGTGGGATCTCTTACATCATGATGGGAGTCATGAAGCCAGACGATTCAGATGTAAACAATGGCTGGAAGTAAGAATTCTGAACTTATGTAAGAAGCCTGTCACTAGCTGCATTTCCATCGACCATCAAAATGCAAACACTTCTTATGTAACTAATGTAGACAAGTCCAAACAAACCCCGTTGCAGGCCCGATGTGTCGATTATGTGTGGAGCCACTGTACTTCACTCCGAAGGAAAATGTTAAATCCGAATCACAGCTGTCCAGAACCATCTCCTTCGGTCCTTCTGTCCATCGAATCCAAGAAACAGGGAAAAACCCCGCAGTCCTCTGACCAACTGGAATGCTCCCACGAGGTTTCCTGGCAGCTGAGCTAGCTCCCAGTACTAGCAGGCACAGTCCATTAGCATTCGCGGCGCTCGTGAATGCTATATGCTATGGCTAGCCTCACCGAAAGTTCTCAACTAGCTGTGTATGGGATTTCGATGGGAAATCCTCACAGCAGTTAAAATAAGAGCGTTAAGTTTGCACCTTTACATAAGCTGTCGAATTGAAAGCCTAGATACCCACACAACACTCCCAACAACGCCACCACGTTTTTTCAGCGCGGTTCCTCTTTCAGTTGTTTTCCATTTCTTTTCTTTCTCTGCTCCGTCACTTCCTTTCTCTCCACTCTACTCTCCTATCTGCCGCCGACTCTCAGCCAACCACGGACCAGTAAAGTTGCTGTGCTTCCTCTTACAAACATGAGCCCTTCAAAATAAAAGATGGTAAAGATTACATTCTGTTTTAACTACATATTTCCAAATATTTTAACTTATATATATATATATCCCGTTACATCAACTACAGGTAAATACAACTTTTCTTAACACCTATTTGTAACAATTTTAACATATTTAAACAAACATGTTTAACACATTTTAAATTATTTCACTTTCCATGAACTTAATACAAAACAACATATCTTTAATTTAGACTGGGTTACATCGAGAAAATAAGTTGGGATTTCTTTCTCTTTTTTTCCCCTTAGGGGCTCTGTACAATTCCAAGAAAAAAAAAATTGATTAAAAGTTTTGGTGCAAGGATAATTTTTTTTTAAGCCACATCAAAATTGGTTTATTTAGCAAAACTGCAATGGAAACACTTTTTTATTTATCACACGAATCACATTATCAACAATCAGACATTGCCACTGGCGCAAACAACAAAGAAGAAGACAGGAAGAAGAGGATGATGCATGTTTTTAATACTTTATCACATGAACCAACTTATTTATGTCTGTTTTTAGTTAATGAATGGAAAAACTGCAATTGCGACATTGTGTTTTTTCAACATTAGCCAAATATCAATAACATTTTTTGCACATTTGCAATGGAAACACAGCTTCTGAAGCACATCACATTCTTTTTTACCATGATTTTAAAATGAAAGCAGAACTCCATTGGTTTTAGCCTTTTCTGAGGCCAACAGAACTCTAAAAAACTTTAGATGCAGTCTGAAGTTTTCTTCCTGCAGAGATGACCTGAAAAAGTCTGTCTGTTTCCAGCCTGGCAGAGGCTGAGTGCAGCTACACCATCACTGCTTCTTAAAGTACGGGGGCAAAAGAAAACTGAAGAGCTCCACGTCACTTTTTCTTTTCCTCTCCCTTTTCTTTGTGTCTTGCGGCTCCAGCTGAAAGCAGCTATGCAAGCGTGAAATTTGGTAATGGAAGGTGGCCATTTTCAACCCTGACTGTTTCAGAGGCAGCGACAGAGCAGAGCCATGAGTTGAGGGATGGCCTTTAGGTTCAGCATGAGGACAGTACGGCTGCCGTCATGTTCTCTGCTTTATCTGCCCTGCTGTTCTTACGGACTCTGTGGTAGAAATGAGACAGAGACAAAAATGTTTTGCAGAGGATAATCCTGTAAATTGTTGTTAAGTAACATCCTCTATTTTAGGAACACAGTTTCCTCAGTTTCTCTCCATGAGTCACACTCCTCAAATTACAGAATTGCATTTTGCGATTAATTCATTTTCTCCGCTCATGGCCTTTATGCGGTCGCTTTGACGCTAGTTTTCAAATTTCCCAGAAGGCCAGAGCTTTCTTTAAGACATGCACTTGTTTGTGCTGTGAAGTAGTGAAAAAGCGTGAGCCCAAACTCAGCCACCACGTTATAAAAGACTGATTGGCAGTGAAACCGGGGTTCGATGGCGGTTATAATGGTTAGGGAGGAATTATAGTCTGGTTGGATAGAGGTTTCCATCAGCTTGATGATCGAGAACATTTAAGGATAACCCAAAAAAGCAAAAAAGAGAGTAATACGTTTTCGTGGTAAACTGCTTCTGTTCTAAATTTCCTGAGCAATTTAGTCTTTGCTTGGAATCACTCCTTGCTGGTTGACGTCAGGGCCGGAAAGAAAACCCCGTCCTGTCAAAGTAACGTGTGTGCTGTGTGGTTTTAATGTCATTCAAAGCCTGTATTATTATGTTTTTATGTCTTTTTGCTTTTTACAACAGATGGGAGGAGGAAACCGAGGGAAACTACACCCTGGAAAATCTCCTTGAGCCTGATTTAAAACAGAAACATAAAGCTGCCCATGGCCAGACACCCAGTAACTCCCTATGACCAAACCGACTCACAGATTTTTACGTTGCACTTGAAAATGCAGATATTTAAGAAGCTTTTTCAGTCTCCCATGGAAAGATTGAGCAATAAGCATCCGTCAGAATGTTTTCAGCAAGAAAGTTCTATATTTAGCTTAGTTTGTTGCTGAAGGTGGATTACTGAAAATGTTCTAGTCAGATTTGTCAGAAATATTTCCAGTTGGTAAACTTAATTCGATTCAGTTCAGTTGATTTTTATAGGACTATAAGAAGGAATGCTGTGTTTGGATTAGGGGTTAGATTTAGGATGAAGATGCTTATTGAGTTTAGGTCAGGTTTAGACTCTAGAAATTACTAAAAAATGCTTGGAAATCAATGCAAAGTTCTAGTGATGATAGAAAGATGTGTGTGTGTGTGGGGGGGGGGGGGCGTGGGGGTGGTGTGTGTGTGTGTGTAGGGGTGTGCGTTGGGGTGTGTGTGTGTGTGTTGCCGTTTTCTGGATATTACCTGTGAATATAATATATATTATCTGGATATTAACAAAGACACAGGTGAACATTTCCCGGTTCACCAGGTAAATGATGACTAAAACTACCTGGGTGTACGACAACATCTGGGTCTTATTATGTGTCTCTGCATAAGCAGAGACACATAAATAATTCCAGGCTCAAATGAGCAACTTCATGTTCAGAAAAAACAAGCCTAAAGTCACTTATAATAATCGGACTCAACAGAAACTCAAAATAGTTCCTGATTGCCCATCAGCAAAATGTGCATCTCTCTCCTCCTTCCATTGTTTACGTTTCTGTCACAGCTGACAACCGTCGCATAGAAACGGAGGCTGCTCCCCAAGATGCATAGAGGAAATAAAATTACTTTACAAAAGAAAATAGTAAAGCAGAGTGATTTGGATAAATATTTTTTTTTACTTTATGTCTGTGAAAAGCACTTTATAAATAAACTTTACTTTAATCTGATTACTGGATTTGAAATAGTAACGCATTAGATTACTCTTTACTGAAAGAAGTGGTCCATTAAGACAAGGTAGCACAGATCGTCAGAACCCTTGATTTGTAGGCCTATTACATCATAGTGCTGCATGTATTCTTGTGCTGATGCGTCATAGGTTGTGATATCACACACAGTTTGTAAACCTCTGTTGGTAAAATTCTGCCACATTCCAAGATACTTCCAGTTTAATTCAACAATATGTCAATATGTTACTGAGAAGAGATCTGCAGTTTTTAGTCAGTGACTACGCGATCCCGGCGATCCAGGAGTTTATTCACCAAATTCCAGAGAAAGATTGGGAGGATTTTGACAGGTTTCACCTGGAGGAGAGGATCACAGACCGGACCAAAGACCTGTTGCGTTACTTGACGGAGATTTTTGTGGAATTGCTTTATACTTACTTGAGAACCTGAAATACGACATAAAATATGACATAAAAGCCATATTTGGAAACCAAGTTTCTCAGGCCTTTGCCCAGGCTATGGGAATCAAAGACATCATTCAGACAGAGTGTGCTGAAGTATTTAACGTGTTTTTCCTAAGGTAAGTTATATCAAAGATCACTTTTCCTGTGGACGTTTGTCAGGCTGGGTTCTTTGGTTAGGCCGGTCATCGGTAATGTTCAAGAAATGATAACAATGAGGCGTACAACCAAAGAACTGAGAAAGTCCTTTGAAGAACAGAGGAAGGATACAATCCAACTATTTGTGAGGTTCTTGATGTGTCAAGGCATCAGAAAGTCCAAGACATGTTACTGTCTTGAGAACCTAACAAAGGCACAGGAATGAATTGTCCACAAAATCTATGCTACCATTGAGGGACATCCAATCAAAATAAGGCAGGAATGGTTCCCAGGTCTGACCAAAAAGGTCTCTAGTGGCCTCACTAAAACCTTGGGCTGTTCTGCTTGATGGACTCTGTCTTTCATGGAGCATCAGATAGTTGACGACATAATCGTACGGTGTCTTGAACATCATCTGGAAGAGCGCCAAAAAAAGAGTGGCAATTTTCTTACCAGGCTTTTTTATGGTGCTGGTAAAACCTTGGCACAAAATAGTATCTCCAAATGAGGGCCAATAGTGTTATACTTCTCTGTTCCTCCATCAAACTCTGCCCTGAGATGCCTCTGTGTGCCTCTGCAATGACAGTGAGATCTGTTGGGGAGGGGTTGGGAGGTGTCCTGCCCAAGTGGAGTTTAAGTATCTTGGGATCTTGTTCACAAATGAGGGAAAAAGGAAGCGGGAGATTGACAGGTGGATTGCGCACCATCTGTAGTAAAGCGGGCGCTGTACCGGTCCATCGGGTGAAAGAGCTGAGTCAAAAAGTGACGCTCTCGATTTAACAGTCGATCTACGTTCCTACCCTCATCTATGGTCATGAGCTTTGGGTCATGACCGAAAGATCGAGATCCCGGATACAAGAGGCCGAAATGGGTTTTCTCCATAGGGTGCCTGGGCTCTCCCTTAGAGACAGGGTGAGAAGCTCGATCATCCGGGACCGAGCTGCTGCTCCTCCACATCGAGAGGAGCAAGTTGAGGTGGCTCAGGCATCTGATCGGGATACCTCCTGGGCCTCTCTGGTGAGGTATTCTAGACATGTCTAGGCATTCGAAGACCCAGGACACACTGGAGGGACTATATTTCTCGGCTGGCCTGGAAACGCCTCAGGGTTCCTTCCCCTGGAGGAGCTGGAGCAAGTGGCGGGAGAGAGGGAATTCTGGGTCTCCCTTCTCAAGCTGCTACCCCCGCGACCTGATCCCAGATAAGCAGAAGAAAATGGATGGATGTATGGATATTTAGAATTACTCTGCCATGTTTTTTTTTTTACCTTTAATTAAATAATTACCCTAGGAATTATTTTCAATTATATTTAATACATTTGAATATTATTTAAAAAGGGCTTCACAATTTGTAGCACTGTTGCCTTCCAGCAAGACGATCCTGGGTTCGATTCCCAGCCCCCTGGAGTCTTTTTACATGGAGTTTGCATGTTCTCCTTGTGCATGGTGGGTTCTCTAATTTCTCTTTGCGTGAGTGCGTATGTGTGTGTGTGCTCATTTATATTACCTGATTAAAGGGGGAATATTAGGTAAAATCAACCTTCTTGAGCTTCACAAGAAGCTCAAGAAGCTTCACAACCTTCTGATGAAGGTTGTGAAGGTTGAAGAACCCCTTCTTGAAGGTCATGAGTTAGAGATACTGGGTGAATTTAGTTTTGGTTAAGTTTAGGGGTAGGAATATACCAGTAATGCTTGGGGTTTGGCATAAATCCGTCCATCCATCACTCAACACCCTAGTGAGGGTTTTAAGGGGTGCTAGTGCCTGTCTATCACGGTCAATGGGCAAGAGGTGGGGTCACCCTGGACAGGTCACCAGTCCATCGTAGGGCAACACAGAGACAGTTGGGACAAACAACCATCCACCCAAACCTAATGAGAATTTAGAGAGACCAATTAACGTCAGGTTAATGTTTTCGGACTGTGGGAGGAAGCTGGAGAACCCGGAGAGTATCCACTGTGCACAGTGGATTCTCTGCATGGAGAATCCACTGTGCACAGTGCTTAGGCAAACTCCATGCAGAAAGACCCCGGGCCGAGAATCAAACCCAGAACCTTCTTGCTGCAAGGCAACAGTGCCACAAATCCAATTATTAAAATGAAAATAAGTCCATCCAGTTATAATAAATACACTGGAATAACTTCCAGATTTTATTGCGTTAATCCATGGCAAATATTCTTGTTACATTTTTATTACCAGTTGCTCATAATGTACAAGGTTAAACACAAAGCTTGACCAAGAACTAATGAAATGCATAGCCCCACACTTCATTTTGGGGTATGCAGCATTGTTATGGGATGAGTCATATATGCAGGCCAAACCCCCGCTAACATGGTTCTCATTACGCTCACCATAGCCTTCAGACTGCTGGCGCGCTCGCCGCCTCGCTTCTCCCGTTCAGCACTGCACACACGCCACCAGGAACACAGTAGAGTGGATATTTATACCCAGGCCTGTGTTTCCCATTAGGATTGCTCAGCCTGCTCTGCTCTCCTGCACATGGAGCTGATGGGAGGAAGTTCAGCTCTGGGCTCCATCGCCTCCGACAGCTCCCACATCAACAACACGCCTTCCACAGCACTAGAGAGGAAACCCATGTTTTAACAATCATCCTGGTAAAGGAGAACATACCCTCAGCACCCCAAATCTACAACTGGACTTGACCGTCTTCAGATTTTTCAAGGTGATAAAACATTATTAGTTAATCATGGTAGCAGGTGCATGCAATCGCTCACAGTAGCTGCATTTCATTATTAATGAGCACAAATCTTTGTAAATATTCTGCTGATGTCAAGAAAACACAATTTTGTAATTGCGGCGTGCTCTTTAAATAATTAAATCAAAATTGCACGTGAATAAGATCAAGTCCTTAAAAATAATGGCAGCGATGAATGTAAAAAGTTACATCAAGTATATTCATAATTTAGCCAATCAGAGGAGACGTCGGCATCTTCTTCGGGCGTTGGAGCGACAAGCCGTGCTTGACACACAACGTGTGTGACACAGTGAGAGGTTTGGTGGAGCCAGCCGCACGTTATCCAAAAAAAAAACAACCCAAAACAAACCACCATCCTCCTAATGCTTCCTGTCATCTTCTTCACAGATTCTGACAGTAGCAACAGCCGACTGTTGATCATGTGTTTCAGTTTTACAAAATGTTTTTTTCTAAATTCATGTGAAAATAAATTGAGCAAATTTATTTTCACAACTTCAACTTGCCCAATTATATGGCTAGTAAAAATGCAGCTAATGAGGCGGCCAGTAAGTAACCGTCTTCATACTGTAAGCAATAAGCACATTCAATGAAGTATATTTACTGTTCTTTTCACTCTCAGCAAAAATAAAAATGTTCTAGTTCTTTCACACATAAGATTCTGGGTAACCATTGTCTTACCTAAGTCAACTAAATGAAGACCCAGAAACATGACACCACCCATCATGTCATTATGTATTTAAGAAAACATTAGAGAATCCACAGGAGATGTGTACTCCATCATTCTTTAGCCCAACAGCTCAGAGGAACTGGCTTTTGTGTGACTCTGTGTCTCCTCTCTTCTTGTTGTTGAGAACATTTGACCCACTGCTCCAAACACTAATTCAGTTTATTCAGCTTAGATTGCATTTGTTGCACAGCACTCTTATTAACAACTTAATAAAAGGGGAAATAAAATCATTTCTCTTTACTTCAAAATCAAAGAACCTTAGATTTGAGACATAACCGGATTGTTCTACACCAATAACTGATGCATGCAGGTGGAGAAATTTAAATATATTTTTGAAGACATGAAGAGCATTTTTAGAGATTGAGGACAACCTTGTTTTGACACAAACATGGGAACCAAGACAAAGGCTGAATATAAGCCTGAAAATAATTAATATACACATATATGAATTATTTAAAATAATTGTAATTTTGATAAAACAACTGAAAAGGGGTTGATGGGTCAATGAAAAAGATTTTAATTTTTTTTTTTTTTTTTTGAACCAACATATTTTAGGATCCTTTGCAAGATTACAGTCCTGGAAGGCATGGGCTTATTTAATAATTTCCCTTTGGGATTAATTACATATTTTTGAATTTTTAATTGAGCTTTTCTGATGATTAATCGAGTAATGCAAAAAAGACTAATGTAAAATATTGGTCATAACAGCACTATTAATATCTGATATCAATATTGGCCCAAATTATTTGCACCTGTGCATCGCAAACTTACTGTTCTGTACCTTAAAAATTGACCTGTAAAAATAAAAGCTTACTTTTAAGTCAACCTGGACAAAAAGTTCACAAAAATGTGAAATTATATTAAATTCAAAAGGTAACTGTAATCTGATAAGTGTGTTCTAAATTAGAACACATTTATAGTGGAGATAACTGTAGGCATATCATCGCTTTACATCAATCTGATGGCTGAGTAATTTGAATAACAGATTAAAAACAATAATCACCTTTGTTCTTGAGCTCATACGTTTATTTATTCAGGAAACTAACAGAAAAAAGGTTTTTGAATTAAAAATGTTGCTTTTTGCTATTTTGTTGGAGCAGTGCACAGAATCTCCTCTATGTGTGACAGGTTTGTGTTGCAGGTCTGGACGCTGGCGGACTCAGGAGCAGTCCACATGGCGGACCGAAATGAAAAGCGGATGCCTTTTTCAAAAAGCTGTCTCTCTCAGATATGACTTTTGGCCGAGTAGGAAGACGCTGGATGGCGGGAGATGGATTGTTTGGGTATTAACACAGTGTGAGGCCGGAGCGGGAGACGGTGCCAGAGTGTGGCTGGCAGCTTCATCACAGACTTGGGAAGTGAACAATCTGCAGTGTGACTGTTCTGATTTATACAGAACAGCTGTCAAGGGGAGTAGAATCATAACACATAAGGAGACGCAAGTGAATTTCAGCAACCAGCGGCATTTTTTAGAAAAAAAAAAAAAGTGCCTGCCATCACTGTTGGAGAACCCTTTTTTCTTTCTAGCCCTGCGCCCTGGAGCCCATCTCTATGCTGTGGGGAGCAGACAGGGGGAGCAAGAAGTGGAATCCCAGGCCGGCACCAGCGTTTATTAGCGGTGTCCCAGTAATATAACCAGCTCTCTGCGGAGGCCCATACAGCTTCCCTTCCCTTCCAAATCTCGGCCAGAAATGAGGCCATCATTAGCTGTTTTGAGGAGAAGCGTGCCACAGCCTGGAGAGAGAAAAGAGAAAACAGAGAAGGAGCCAGACTGGCACCATCAACAAGGACTTCTTTTCTAACACCTTCTTTCTTATGTTCAGTTTGGCTCACATTCTTCAAGAGAAATGGTCATCTACGTATTCCCATTTATGTGCTAATTTACACCATATGAAGACATTCTTAGCCCAGCTCTCATTTGGAACATCGGCTTTACAATCTTGACAATGAAACGAGGGCCACTCATCTCTCCCCTACAGAAACCTGAGACATGCAGGGGCCAGTGGGGCCGTATCTCAGCCGAGCATCTCTGCATTCACTCAACCAGCCAATTATCCATATATCGACATCAGACCATTTACAGAAAACAGTGGCGTCTCATTATCCAGCTATAAGGTAAGCCTGTTCATGTGACATCATTGCTCCCCTTCAGTATTCTCCTGCATGTATCAAGAAAATTGTTACAGCACATTCCTGGATCGGCTAACTGTCTAGTAGCTTTTCCTCCAGGTGTTTCAACTACATTTTAAGCTACATTTTCTATTGAATATTTCAGGAATGCTCCACAAAAAATTCCAAAAGACAAATTTTCCGCAGTTACATTTCTCAGAAAACTGTATTTTTTCACTGTATTTTTGTTTCTTTATTTGTTTATTCAAGGATCCCCATTATTCTGTACTGTAATCTATTACACTGTTCTTTCTGGGGTCCTCATCAGCGTTACAACTAGAATCTGTTATAAATATTCTTAAAAATACTATTTCTTAAGACACAAACAAAATTAAATTAAACATAAAATTCAAATCAACTGCTTAAATAATTTACAAACATTACAGATAGACATGAGAAAATACCTCACAACGCAAACTTTTTCAACCGTACCGGAACTTAAGATATACTGAAAGACAAGCACAATAACAAACTACAAATATACATTTGAACATCCTATTAGGTCAATATGAACTCATTCTCCAATATAGATTTTCTAAGAATAAAAAAAAAAAAAACACAATCAACCCATTCATCCATTTTCTATACTCCCTTGTCCCTTATTGGGGTCGGGAGGGTTGCTGGTGCCTCTCCAGCTATCGTTCCGGGCGAGAGGCAGGGTCACCCTGGGCAGGTCACCAGTCTGGTCTGTCGCAGGGCAACACAGAGACACACAGTACAAACAACCATGCACACACACACTAACATCTAGGGAGAATTTAGAGACCAATTAACCTGACAGTCATGTTTTTGGACTGTGGGAGGAAGACAGAGTACCCGGAGAGAACCTACGCATGCACAGGGAGAACATGCAAACTCCATGCAGAAAGTCCCAGGCTGGGAATCGAACCCAGAACCTTCTTGTTGCAAGGCAACAGCTCTGCCAGCTGCACCACTGTGCAGCCCTACACAATCAACCATCAATATCATTTCAGAAAGCAACATGTTCGAACAGGAAGTAACTCTGTACAGATTGCAGAAAAGAATAAAAAGCCAAACTTGCTCTAGAATCTTTGCCTCACCTGGTTCCATCCATAAGGTGAGCTAAGTGTGGCTCCAGCGCTGGACGGTGAATGTAACTCTGTATCTGTTCCATTTGTATGACATGAATGGCTTGTAACATTTGATCAGTTTTTGGCTTTAAAGCTTTTATATGTAACCAAATCTCATTATTTCTCACTTAGGTGTTCTGGTCAGGTCCTGAAACTGGTAAACGGACCTAGTGGAGCACAAAGACAAAGTGAACGAACTCCAACACGCTGGAGCTATGTTCAGTGTCGGTAAGACCTTTTGAACCCCTCCCCCCCACTCTCCCAATATAACAAACAGGCGGATTTCAAATCATTCTGGCTGCACTTGAACTCCCCACAGCCACTGCTAACATGGCTGCCTTACAGTCCATTTTAATTAGGCAGAGTCGGGCCAACACTCGCTGTGCTGCCATGGCAGAGTCACTTGAACTGTAAACCACACTGGCTGTTTACGAGTTTCCACTTTCCTGGATTTAATTATGAACTCTGAGTTGCCTGAGATTTTGCAGAGAAACATGTTATAATGTTTTATGTTTTGAACTTCACTGTAGGACAATAAAGATCACTACATGAAGGAAGAGCAGGTCAGGGAGTACAGTCTGCCTCACTTTAAACCTTATGTTTAAACCTATAGATGCAGACCAGCTCAGTGTCTACAACAGACTGGATTTAACCAGTTAAACCAGTTCATGTAAAGCTCGCCCCGTTCTGCATCTATTCCTCAGCCGGTGAAGCCTCATGTCTATGAATCATATTAATCACTTAATCTTTGCATCTTAAACTATTACTCCCAAACGCAGACAACCATGTTTTTATTGTCTTTACTCTCTGTGACAGTTCAGATTTAGATTTGTGATTCTATGCATCAGAATTTCAGGGACGACCTGCATCAGTAAAGCAGTCCAGTCATTTTCAATAAATTAGAATATTTATGAAAAGTTCAATAACTTGGCTCACAAGTTAAACAAAACATACAGATTAATCCCCCACAAACTGTTTCAAAGCTTTTATTTGTTAATGATGATGATTTACAGCTAATGAAAACAACTTAATGCAGAACTGTGGGTCTAATGAAAAATATGTTTAATATTTGCCTAAATTATTTTCAAAATCTGACAAATATTCTAATTTATTAAATATGACTGTAAATGTTAATATGAGATGGAGATAATTGATACGGCTCTAACATTAATTCAACAACCAGGATGTGGAGTTTAACATTACCTGGAACATTCATGGCAGGAGACGCTGTGCTCCATGTGCCCCGACCACAGTAGTCAACATTACTCGCCAGTTCATGCTACCTTATAACAATTTAACTGTATTTACTTATTGCAGTTGATTTCAGCAACAAGCTTGGTGAGATTTCGTAAAACTCCACTATCCTATATCAATTTCACACCCAAAGGTCAGACAGCTTCTAGCACTTTAACTTACCTCGACTTGTCCTTTTAGATTTGATGGTGAATATTTGAAAGCTAGAAGTTCAAGTTCAATGCTTTCAGGGAGGCAAAGGTGGCACCAGAATCACTGATTACTTTCAAATTAACAAACAAATCAATGAAGCGCGATGCGACTGGGATGTACAGATGCATGAAAAATATACGCAAGTACAGAAACACAGTAGTTGTACTTTGTTATGTCCCAACACTGACTACATGTCACACTGCTCAAGTACACACTTCTGAGGTGAATTCATATTTAATAAACTCAAGGGGAAAAAACAACAAATCCCTGCAGATAACATGGAAGGTGAACAACAGAGAGTCAGACAATGACTTAACTGGTGTATAAATACACACAGAAGTGAAAAATGGGAGCAGGAACAGGTGATTCACAGAAAGTAGGAACAGCTGCCACTGGGTGACATAAGCTCCAGCATAAGCTCCAGTCAAGGAGGGCTGATGAAACAACCAGTTAACAGATCAGTAGTTCAACTGATGCACTAAAAAGCAAATGAAATCAAACATCTTAAAGCTCACAGATTATAACAGCTGACATGCTCTTTTGATTACACCAGTCATACTGATGAGTCTTATTCCGATGGTCCTGTAAGAACCTTTGACCTCTGGTGAGGTCAAAGCATCACATACCGTCTCTGAGCTGGGTCTGCTGGGAGGCAGGCGGCAGCCTCACAATGTTTTCTTTCTTACTGCAGAATGATGGATCTGAAGTGCTTTGGAAATAACCTGCTAGCCTTTCCAAGACTGATTGTTGCCTCACCAGAATCATTGCTGGTGTCTCTCAGTATTGTGTCATCACACACCTGGACACTGGAGGGAAATGACTTGAATGTTAGAGTCAAACTCAGCATGTTTCGTATCAGAGTCTGTTTGGGTTCTGAGGTTCAGATGTCGAGAAATCTCAGACAGGGCAAGGTTCTGCTTTTAGGCAGAGAGAGGAAGTCCAAACAAAATCATCAATTCTGTTTCCTCTTTGGCCTCAGGGGTGCACTGTGACAGCAGGGGAGGTCAAAAGGTCAGGAGGCAGAGGCAAGCTGTGTTGGGTTTGGTAGCCGCTGGGGTGACACAGGTCCCTAAAAAAGACCCAGCGGGTCAGCAGTGTCCTGTTACTGCTTTGTGAATGAAGATGAGT
Organism: Phalloptychus januarius; assembly: GCA_902982915.1. Taxonomy (NCBI): domain Eukaryota; kingdom Metazoa; phylum Chordata; class Actinopteri; order Cyprinodontiformes; family Poeciliidae; genus Phalloptychus; species Phalloptychus januarius. The sequence continues at coordinate 18,235,850 of CADWAE010000481.1, forward strand.
GAAGTGGGGTCAGAGGTCAGCAAAGCTTCCTTCTCAGCGTAGCCTAAACAAGGCTGAGGAAGATGAGATCTAGCAGATCTGTTTCAGGTTAATTTTATCCTCCTGAAGGCCTTATGGGTTTCCATACCGACCGAGGATCCGCAGCAGCACAGGTCAGACATCAGGGCATCGCCGACTCACTGTGTGGCTGGGAACAAACGCTTTGCTTCAGTTTTATGAGCAGTGTCAGGAATCCAGGGTTCCAGTCCTTCACTTCAAAGCTTTCTCGGGTTTGGGAATTTCTAGTCTTACCCATTTCATTTTGATCCACTTCCCTGATTAAGGAAGCTGCAGGATGACAGAAATCCTTTGTTGTTTGCTGCTCCTGGTTTGAGGAGAAGATATGCGGTAATGTTCTGAAGACATTTTCAGTTTCAGGTTCTCTAGACGTCTCCCTCACTAAGCTCACCTCCACATTAAAGGACTCTTTGTAGAGGCGCTTAAAGAGGGGCTGCAGGTCATCTGTCCTTCAGTGGCTGCGTTTCCATTCGCGATAGAATGGAAACGCAGCTTCTAAATGCAGTTTAGAATTGCGTAAATTGAAATTACTAAACTAAAGTTGCTGAATTGAAAAAAGTCACATATTTCAATAGGAAGCAGGAATAAGAGAATGATTAGTTACATCTACTAGACCAGGTATGGCTTCTGAAAACCAAACAGAGAGTTAACAGCACAAATAACGCAAATGAACTAAAAATGTTTAAGTCACAAGCTCACCTCATTACATCTCACTGCTGATTGACTGTATCACCAGCAGACTGCGGTCCTGGATGAAAACTGTATGTCTGCGGTGGGGAGGGTATGTCATGTAGTGAGATAAACAAACAAGATAACTCTTGTAAGTTTGTTAGTGCTCTTAGAGGGAGTGGGAGAACGGTCTAGTTAAAGTCCATACCTCCACCTGACTGCAATGCTGTGGCAGAAGCTTCAGAGATCTGTGCAAAAAGCTAACACCTGCACAGCTTGATACACTGGAGCAGTGCTGTGGACACTGTCGATGTAACCATGGTGAGTCATCGCCAGGGTCTATCATTAGGAAGAACAATGTGAAATAATTTTTTGGTCCTAGTTATGCAGATAAATTCAGCTAAGTGTGTTAGCTGTTGCTGACACACAGACACAGACACACACCCACCCCCACACACGACTACATGTACCTCATCCAAATAACCTGAGAACCTCTGGATACCACTAATACATTCAGCACCAACTGTAGCTGGCTGTATTTGCTTAATCCGTTTAATCTGTTTAATAGTTCTCGAGGGAGGGGCCCCGAGGGGCTTCAGGGGACCCTGACTGGGTGTGATGTCATCTGCTGCTTAACTGGGCTTTGCCTCTAAGTGCTTTCCAGCATGTTTGGAGATCAAAAGGCGCACTCGCCAGAGCAGCTTTAATCACCTCCTCTGCTGGGGGCAGGTGGGGGGGGGTGTGTGTGGATGAGGTATCAGCAGTGTGATGCGGATATGCAAAGGGTTGCTGGCATTTCCAAAGATAGCCAGGCTGACATTTCTATTGACTTTGATGTTGATAATCCCTCACAAGTTCCCCAAAGCTAACTGATATTTTCTGTGTGTGTTTGTGCTGCTTGTGAGGCTCAACCTGCCTGTAGGGTCGCTGGCAGGTTGTTTGGTTACAATCAGCTTTATCACTGTTTACCTATAAAAACGTTGCAGACTTGAATATGAAATGTCTTTTTTTACATTCAAGGTGAAAATTGAGAAAAACATCAACAATGTTGTATTTTTTTATGTTTATTTACCGTCTTTGATCCTCACGATGTTTCCATGTGTAGCTCCAGTGTGATGTCACCGTTTGAAGAGCACTTTACTGCTCAGTTCTTGTTTGCTGAGATGAGAGACGTCAGAGGAGGAATGAACTCTGTTGTGGTCTTGGTGGACTAAAGTCTGAGTAGTAAACTAATAAAATCAGCCACACTGGGCATTGTTACATAATGTGGACCAAATTCATTCCTCAGCTGTTTTCTTCTATTTAACTTTTCGTCTGAAAAGGTTTCACTGGATCTTAGCAGCAGCGGATCAGGAGGAAGGAGATTCATCCTCCAACCTAATGGAGCAGTGCAAATGCCTGCTCCATCCGCCTCAATCGTGTGTTTGTTCCATTCAATTTCTTTGCTTTCTTTTGCAAATTTTGAGCAAACTTTTAAAATGTTGCAAGAAAAGAAAAAAAAATGAATTAGGTGTGTTTCCATCTTTTGTTTTGGAGCAAATCAACCATACTTTTATCAGTGTAATTTGCTGGCGCTACATCCTCCCCTCCGAATTGGAGCCTCGGACTTTGACTAGGCACAGACACACCTGTGCAAGGAAAAGTTTACTACATCAAAACTTATTCAGCATAATGGTGCTGAAGAATAATCTGCAGTTAGGTTTCACAGAAAAATCCATGAATAGGTGAATCCACAAATAGGCAGGTGCCCTCTCCACATCAGTAAGCAACGCTGAAGTCCAAAATGTATATGTGAAAACCTTGATGAGTCAGAGGATGGCATGCTAGGGTGGTGTGTGTGATGTAGCATAACATATATGGAGCCTCTCAGTCCTGGACACAAACTTTGATTAGGGGCAACTGTTAATATTACTGTGGTTAAATTCATTTCACATACTGAAAAATTATTGGATATTTGATCATTAGATGTGTATTTAGAATCTAAACGGATATTCATACACAATGGGAGTCAGAATAGATGCAAACAGTGTAAGACATCTTTTCTTCCCTTTTACCTTTTTGTGCTGTAACACAGAGACAGGCCAACCTTCATGCATGTGTGGCGAGTCTGATGCATTTCTTCTCTTTCTCACTCTGGAACTGCAGGACTTTGTTTTCCACAGATCAGACTGTCACTGGCCATTTTAAACACAACTCTGTTTCATTTGTCACCTCACCGCCTTTTGGCATTTTAGGATTTAGATTTAACTTTTTTCTGCTCTGAAAATAGCTCTGTGCCTAGTCAAAGTCCGAGGCTGCAAAATAGCTTCCACTCTTGTAAAAACAAAATCCATGAGGTAAAAAAATTAAAATAAATAAAAATCAATCAATAGCAGAAGTAAATCAAGAAATACACTGGAAACTGATTTTTAAAAATCAGTTGAACTTATCCAATATCAAGTTGCAGAGGAAACAGGCTAAGCAGGAAAACCAAGAAATTTCTCTTTATCCACTTTCTCCACCCTCTCCAGTGGAGTGTAGGAGCCCAGTGAAGTTCTCCAGTCGGACGGGATATTGTCATGTTCTTGAGCTCATGATCCATATTTAAATTCCATGGCTGATAGTTGAAAATCAGACGTACCTGTAAATTAAGGGCTGTATTTTTTTAGTTCCGTTTCTTGAACTCTTCCACTGCGACAGGCAGGAGCAGAAGCTGCACTGCTTTCAGACTAAACCCAGATCCATATATCCACGACACGCTCCAATTCTGAAGGGAAAAATGAGTAAATTCTTCTTCAGGATGGGAACAATGGATGTTGAAGTTGCATTGTGGCCGCCTACACTTTCCCTGTACCAACAAAGAAAGCCCATTCTTTCATTGCAGGGCAGGTTAACACCCCTGAAAGGTATCTGTTTTCCCAAGCCAGGGAGGAAATCCAAGAGCTTAATTTGGATATCAGCACAGACCATAATGTACTGAGGGTTATGTTTAAGTGGATTACCTGTTGTTATGAAGACTTATTGTGCTGTTAGAAGAGTAATTATTCATCAGGCTTGTGTTCTCCTCCCAAAGAGTACCAGACAAGATTTGGACACTGAGGTTAGGAAGAGGCGAAGACGTTTCCAATTCTGGAATCCTGGCGAGTTCTTAACCACATTTAACCCCATTTAACTTCTACAGCATCAAGGCATCGGTTGGCAGCATGGAGAAGCACTGTTGTGATGGAGAGGGTGAGCGGTTCTTAAAGAGGCAGAGGCCAATTTTATGGGGCAGTCATGTCAAGTCAAATATCTTCTAACTGAAAGTTATAGAGCTACTTGATTGTCCTATCAAATGAAAACACATGTTAATGCTCCCCTATAAGATTTTGCATTGTCCAACAATGAAAATAAGAGGACATTTATAAAATGGTTATTTTTAATAAACTTGTTCAGACGATGGACAAATGGTTCGAATAAGCTCATTAACACAAACGGTCCCAAACACAGCAGGAGGCAATACCAAAGAAAGAAAAGTTACAAGACGTTGCTATGACTCAGCCAAAGTCCAGACAGCCTGTTTTCAATGCTGAGGTGGTTTGTAAAACTATCTGTGAAAAAATAAACACTCTAGGAATTTGACCTGTTAAGTTTAAAACTAGCCTTTTGAAACAATGAACGGTGGAGGAAAGCTCAGATTTTCTCAATTGAAGTTTTTCAAAGTATTTAAATGTTGCGCAACACTAAGTAGGCTGAAATATGAATAAATGCCAAAAGCAATTAGCAACAAAATGAGTCATTTAGATCAAAGTCGCCAAGTCGTGACATCACCTCATTATCAGGAAATAACTGCCAAATATGTTTTAGTCTTATTGCCTCATAAAGCTGGTAGTCATCACAATATATGTAGGATTTAATGCAAGCACTTCCATTTTCTAACAGCATAGCTCTTCACACAGACAGATATAAGCACAAACAATTTATCTCCAATATGTGAGTTTATTAATAAAATAATTCAACCTTCTAGTTAAAATAACTCAATAAACAAATGAAACTAATAAACGCTCAACTAATATGCTATGTACAAATAAGAAACCTAATAAACTACAAAATTCAGCAGTAATAATGAACAAATAAGAAAACGGCTCTTTAGAACTCAGTTTGAATGTCGGAGGCTCAGTTTCAGACATTCAGGTCTGCTCTGTTTGGAACAGTTCTAAGCATTATCAATGCAAAAAACATAATCAAATACACAATGAAAAACAACATTTAAATGATTTTATCCAAAATGGTTTATTTCTGTCCACACACCTGAACCATTCTATGGAACAGGAAGATCTGCTGTGCTCAGGGGGTTGCACAGCGGAGAACGAAGGAGGCCGTGGCATGGCAGCACCACTGAAAGAAACAAGAGGAAAGTTACAGAGTAGTTTCAGGGTGAAGGTCTATCTGAAGCTTGTTCTCTCTCTGAGAAAAGAAAGCAGAGGTGGTTCCGTTTAGCTGGTAGCTGTAAAGGCCAACTTGACTCAGTCTAGCATCCATGGCTTGTTCCATGCAGTCCAGTCGTGTGAAGCTGTGCATCTGCTTCCAACACAACTAGGTGCTCAAGGAGTAGATTGAATATTTACTTCAATTCTCCACCAGCAAAGAAAGTGGGGGTTAGGGAGGTCTGGGTGCATAGGTCCTGTCTGTGTAGACTACGGACAGAAAGGGCAGGAAGTCCTTCCTCTGGCAGTTATATATTTCCTATGATGCCACAGAGTTTCCCTTCTTTTCAATTTTTAAGGTCTACTGGCCTTTATTGAACAGTTCATACATGGGAAATAGGGAATAGAGAAAAGGGGAAGAGATCCAGCACATGAGATCGGAAATCAAACCCAAGACAGCAGTGTGAAGGACTACAGCCTCTGAACATGGTGCAGGTTCTCTACCAATGAAGAGAACACGGAGTTTCCTTTGCTGAAACTTCTCCTCCTCTTCCTCCTCCTCTTCCTCCTTCTAGAACCAGAAGTGACTTCATGCACCACATTCTGAGATCAACAGCTGTTATAGTGGTCTCTTTGTTCCTTGTATGTAGTTCAGTCCTTCATGGCTGGGTCCCAGCAAATGGTTCCTGTCAGAAACGCAGCGTCCCTGAAGGTAACTGGTCTACGGAGGACGGCCTGCAGAGCCTCATCCAGCTCATGTTTGCTTTGTGAATCAGCAAGAGGGAACAAAACACAGAACTGTGTTTATTTCTGCCAGAGGTTAATGGATATGTAGTCAGCCCTTCAGGATGGTGAACAAACAAATATTTTTGAGGTCACTTCCTGTCACAGAGGCCTGGAATCATTTCCACTTCATAAAAACAGACTTTCTGCCCATCCTGCCATTTCACTGGGTAAAATAGTGACATGGCAGGTTGTCAAGTTCTGATCACACCAAGGTTACTATAGCAAACTAAAACTAACTAAATAATGAAAACTAAAATTGAGAAACATTTCCATTAACTGAAATAAACAAAAATGGACTGGAACTACTGAAATCATACATATAACATCTTTCGTTAAGTAATAATAACTAAACCAAAACTTCCTTAGTTTTAGTTTAGTTATATCAATAAAGTTTTGTTCAGTTATTATAACCAATAATAACTAATAAAAATAACACACTCTAAAAATTACCAAAATGTCACCACAAAATTAAACTAAAGTACAGTTAAAAACCCAAAACTATTATAACCCTGCTACAGGCAGAGCTGAAAATATGTTATCCTCAGAGTAATATTATGTCAGCTGCACAATTATAATTCAGGTAAATCATCACCAGTTAAAGACGGACTCATCATATGCAGAAATCTGATGTTTTCAGCTGCTTCCATTCACTACCTCTGTGTTTCATCCATCACTGCACAACTTGATAATATGAAATATTCTATTGACTGTTGTTTAATGATAAAGGAGCTGTTTGTCAGAGTAACAATTAAGACTAGAGCAGATATCTGGTTTACTTGAATGTTGCCTGACAGTATTTTCTACTGTTTGAAAAGACAGGAAGATCAGGCCTGTCATAGAGCAGGTCTGTCTGTTCCTGCTTCATTTGCTTTCCAGGCTACTACTGACAGAGGATATCTATCCCTTCATTCTTCCTGCTTACTGGACAAACCACAAAAAAATGTTTTACTTCTGAAACCACATTCAAATTAGAGACTGTCACGTCACATGGATGCGACGTTGCAAATGCCTCTGTAATACGTACATTACTCTCTCGTCACAAAGTTCAGCCTGATAGCCTGTCTGTACATGCCTACTGCTGGCTGTCTGTCTGCTGCTATTTGGGCTGAATGAACAGGTGTTGGGATCAGTCAGAGGCAGAAAGAGTCTTTACCGATGCAGCCTTAAGAGCAGGGGCCTTAACAAAGACCAGTGGTTTGTGAGACAGGTTCCTACAGGATAGGAGGTTCTGTGATGTGAAATGCTGGCGCCCAGCGCCACACAGACTAATGACCCTTCAACCTGCATGATTCAAGTAACTATGTTTCACTCAACTTAATGAACTGATAACGGAGCCATGATTTTGTATCCATAAGTGAAATTGCAGATAATGTTATTTATTTTAGTGACTTAAATATGACCATGCAGCCAGGGCTGGATTTAGGAGGATGTGGGCCCCTAGGTTAGAGCCAGGCTTCATGCCTGCCCACACATGTTTCTTTCACTCATGCAAAAGAAAGTAAATTGATAGTTGGGTAAACCCACACATCAGTGGGTACGAACTGATGCATGGTCGATTTAAAGTGAACTCTGGCAGGTGGCTCCATGTTGTTCCTGTGTCTTAAAAAGGCTCCTTTCATGTGACGTCACATGGCTGTGCTGTGAGGGCGCAGATACAGATGGAGAGCCGAGGATCTGCTCCAAAGAAAAAGGAGGCTAACGTTGCCGTTATGGAGGGTTTCTTGTTTGTTGACATTTTAGCCACAACTGTCAGCGCCTAGCTATTGATCTAATGTGCTACAACAACAGTTGCCTTCACTGACACTTTGCTTCCCTCCATCCATCTGAAATCGTGCCATGTCATGAGCGGTTCATCAACATCACACGACTGAACAGTTTTGTAGATTGTAGATCTGACTAAAAATGTTAATTACTGGTTGATTTTTGTGTCACTTGGGAATTACTTGGGTAAAAGGCATAACATTTACAACACCTTCTGAATACTATGGAACTATATACAATGCAAACTTTTTGCTGTTTGCATATTGTTCCAACAACTGTTTGTTTTTGGACAGTTTGTCACATATAAAATACAGAATTTTTGAACGCTTCCATAAATAACATTGTTTTTTTATCCAACCTTAGGCAGGATGTGTCCCCACAGCAAGGCAGAAAGGAATAGCCTCTCAGATTTAAGCTGTGTTCACAAAACACACCTCCATTTCATAGTGGAGCTCACTGCAGTTGCTTTGACTCAAGTTACATTTCTGCATTTAGAACTGCTGTTTTCTCGTGATGATGAGTGGAACAATGGGGGCCGTGGGTGGAAATGAGATCAGACACCAGAGCTGCTCACTCAGATATTTTCTACACCAGAAACAGATCATGTGACCACCTGCAACTTTCTCTGATCAGAATGTGAAAATAGTTTTATCAGGCAGTTGAAGATCTGTGATTTCTCAGGCTAATGGTGTTTTAAAGGCAGACTGCCAGGTAATAATGCTGCTTTACACTCCACAGCTCCTCTGCAGCCCATTTTTACCTTGATTTTCAACTGTTTTGGAGATAAAAACCAGCATCTAAAAATGTTGTATTAGCCTGTTGCTCAACTAAATGTCTAAAGAAGAAATCAGATATCAGGATTTACACAAATGATGCATGCATTGATATGCCATGGAGTTGACATTTGAATTTACTGCCTTTTCATCCTGAAGTCCATGATGGTAGGTAGCCTAATAAAGTTAAAGCTGTGAAAAAAATCATTTCAATTATACTTTTGATATAGTGTAATTTCCCAACAGATTGTCTTTGGCGCTTTGCATCAAGACAGTAAAGATAGTCAGTTCAGTCCAATGCAGACAGATTCAGTTACATAGATTCCAAATTGAATCATCCGATTGGTTCTACAGAGTAACTCAGCCATGTAGGGTGAGTTTCCAGTGTGAAAAAAGTTGGAAAAAAGCAAAAACCAAAAAGAAATAGAAACAAACCAAAAACCTAAAAGAAAAAAAAAGTTGCACATGGTGTCACAATGAGTGGGTTACTATGAAGGATAACTCTTTGCAGTTATATTAAGGCACTTTTAGTAAGATTTTAAGTCAACTCATGAGGTTGATTCTTACTTCCATTAAGGTTTTCTTCATGTCTTTTTAGAAGCCTGGCATTAGAAAAGGTTCATTTTTCACAAAACAGTTTTTTACGTTTGCTTAAGGTTGGTTTTGGCTTTTCTGAAAAAGAGCTCATGTGCAAAAGGGAATTTCTGCACATGATCTGATTTTCTGCCGTTCGGACACTAAAATGGATCCGGTGTCCTTTGGGTCTTAGAGTTAAATCCTGGCAGTCATGTCTAGGAAAGGTGAATGACCTGCTTGGGTAAAGGTTAAAGTTGGGGTTAAGGTCGGGGTTGCAGCTGCTGCACCATTTCAGCCACTGGGTGACTCCGAGAGCAGCTCAGCTCGACAACCCATTTTCTCACGCCTCTCCTTCCCGGATCAGGCCTCTGGCTGTAATGCCGGGAGTTGTGGATACTCTGTGGTGATCTTTCAGTCTGCCGCTACACTGACACGTATCCCTATCACATAGCAGAGGGTGGATGTTTCGGCACACAGAAGGAACGGCTTCTGTGGCCTGGTGTGTGTGGAAAGGCAGGAATGTTACCCACCACCCTCATGACTCCATCATCCCACAGGCAGGATGTTGTGTTAAGAGCTCGCAGCTCTAGGCTGATCATGGCCGACTTCCACGACTGTAACTGCACTTTAATTACACCTGTCTGTGTTAGCATGTGTAATCATTTTCTGTCCTCTCTGTGTGTTTGCATGCTGAGCTCTGCTGCTGACCCGACTGAGTGCCGGAAGCTGGGAGGTTCTTCTGTCTGTGCAGAAGCAGATCAGCAGCATCTGTAGTTTCTGTGATGCTTCATCGCTGGTGAAGGTCTGAGCAGGTCCTTCATGGTGTTGGTCTCCATGTCACAGCGCAACAGTCCAAACTGGAGACAGAGCCAAAATACGACGTCCAGACCTGCAGAATGACATGCAGAAAAAAAAGAAAAATCTTGTAAAGAATCACAGAATCCCAGGACTGTGATTCTGATTCTGAATGAATCAGAATCAGAATGAAATCTGAATTCATTTAAAATGTGCAGAAACGTATTATAATATGCACTGTACATAAAATGTATTTGCAAGTGCTGCAAATCACATTACGCACCCAGTAGAAGGCTATGTGTATTTTCAATCATTCTCAGATTTTTGTTTTTAGAAAAAGTCAGGCATAAACCAAACCAAAGTCAAGATCCTTACAGAAATGTTTTATATAAATGTTCTATTTTTCAGTCTCTAGAATCTCTGGACCATTTGAATCAAAAAATTTAATCGAATTATGACCCTAACTGGAATCTTATACACACTGAAAACATGCATCTCTACAAAAGGGCAAGTTATTCAATTCAAAAAATATTTTCAGAGAGTCATCATGGATGATACTGTATGTATGTCAGTATGGCAGGAGCGTGTACAATCACAGGTTATAGTTAGAGCAGCCTGGTAAAGTGAAGTTTCTGCATTTTGCTATCAGGGATTACAAAGATCTGACTTGTTTTAGCGCCACCAGAAGGTAAAACCAGCTTCTTTCAGAGTAGGATGGTGGTTTCACTCTTTCAAGTGATATTATTCAATGTAGCCTCCTGTGGGAGAAGCTTGTCCTAGATTCTGCCCAGGATTTAGTTTCACTTGATGTTGTTGATGCCCTCTCCAAACTCACTGCAGACCTCAGGAGCCAAATTATGAAGAAAAGGTGCAGCTTGTGTCTGAATTAGAGTGTGTAGCGTCATGCACCAAAAATACTTTGAGAAAAATACTTAAGTTTCACCTAAAGTCGAGGCACTGCACTGAGATTCATTTAAGAAAACAAGTGTCAGGTTTTCATATCAAGCAGACATGGCAGGATTTGATGTCAGCCTTGCATCATTTTCCTCTGCTGTGCGTTTGCTGGCGACCTGCTGCACCAGCTTCTTGTTTTGATGAAAAGGGAGAAGCGGCGGATACATTTCACCTCTCCATGAATCCACATCATTCCAGTATCTTAGCAAAATTCAGTTCAAATTAGAATAAGTTTTATTGGCCAAACGTGCAGAGAAACAAGGAATTTGACTTTGGATTTGGTTTCACACATTCGCAGTGCACAGATATGAAGTATAAATATATAAACGTGAGAGGAAATTGCATCAGTGCAAATACTAGCATTTATTTTGTTTTACAGTGGAGTAAGAAGTCCATTGTATTCATCAGATAGACAGAAACTGTCTTGTCAAGGTTCTGATCTCTGATTGAACCAGAATGTTTTCTTAAAATATGACATGAAACAGGCTGCACAGTGGAGCAGTTGGTAGAGCTGCTGCCTTGCAGCAGGAAGGTTCTGGGTTCGATTCCCAGCCCAGGTCTTTCTGCATGGAGTTTGCATGTTCTCCCTGTGCATGCGTGGGTTCTCTCCAGGTACTCCGGCTTCCTCCCGCAGTCCAAAAACATGACTGTCAGGTTAATTGGCCTCTCCAAATTCTCCCGAGGTGTGAGTGTGTGTGTGTGTGTGTGTGGTGGGGGGGGGGGGGTTTGTTCTGTCTGTCTCTGTATTGCCCTACGACAGACCGGTGACCTGTCCACGGTGACCCCGCCTCTCACCCGGAACGTTGGCTGGAGATAGGCACCAGCACCTCCTGACCCCACTAAGGGACAAGGTAGTATAGAAAATGGATGACATGAAACATGATCACACCAGAGCTTTACTAGTGGCTTCCTGTGGGCACATATCGTTTGTTAGAGTAACATAACCAGCTTTTCTTCTGCACTATGATCAGATTGTAGAAATTCAGCATTGTCAACGTGAGTGCAAACTGACACATGACAGAAATATCTCAGGACAGGCAGGATGTTTTAGTCCATAAATGTCGGGCACAAAACATTTAGAATTGGAAAAGCAGGAAACAGGTGAAATAATCAGGACCCTTTGTGAACAAACGGTTAATCCTGCAGCATTGCTAGTGCTTTACATGACTAAAACCTTTTCAAGTAATTTAGAATAAACTCCAGCGTCCTTTTCAGCAAAACACACAGATTCCTCATTCATGTTCAGTATGCCTCATCGGGTCTCTGGATGGCCATGAGAAGGAGAAAACCCACAATCCACTTTGAAGAGGAACAGCACACCACTGTAAAGTGGAGGGTCTCGAATCAGATCAAATACAGAATGTACCGTGAATGATACACTGAATTAGTCATGCTGTGAGCCCTCAAAGCTAGACAAAACGCTTTTGAGTCACATTACTCACCTGCTGCACTCTTGTGGATAAATGATTATTTTACAACACAGATGAATATACAGAGTATGAAGAGCTTAAAGTCTCAGGAGCATAACAACAAACCTCAGCTGAAGCCTACATGCACACTTTAAAAAGACTGAAGTAAGTCTGAGGAACACCTCAGAGTTTTCACTTGTTTGCTTGTTCTGATTCTTTGCTCTCTCTGCGTTCTCACAAGGGAAAAACGAAGCACAAAGAGTTCCAGGTAGACAAAAAGTAAAAAAAAAAAAAACAGGTGGAGAGGAAAGTTCACACTGCTTTCCACTTTGCAGCACAAGATGGCATGAAGAGTTTTTACTGGGGGTTGGAAACAAAACACATCTGGATTCCTGTGTTACGCTTCACTGGTTCCCACGTCCCGCTCTCCACATGCTGTCCTTTAATAACTGATTATTAAAGCTACAGTACATGATTTTCATAAAAAATATTTTTTTTTACATATTTGTTAGAGTTGTCACCACGTGGCTTTTTGTAAAAAAAGAAAATCTTTAATGTCAACGTGAAAACTGAGTTCTATAAAATATTGATAATAAAATAAAAAAATATTAACACAAAATAAGTGACTGCATAAATATTTGCTCCCTTTTAAAATGACTGACCTAGGTAGATGTCAGGGGATGGATACAAAAAAATCCCTAGGGCTCTGAGTCCTCTGATGAGGAAAACATCATCAAGAAATGGAAAGGATGCAGCCCAAATGTAAATCTGTCCAGATCAGGCAGTGCTCACAACCTGAGTGACCCTACCAGGAGTAGACTAGAGATAGAGGACACCAGGTCAACGACAGTGAGGGAGCTACAAGCTTCACTGGCTGAGACAGAGAGTCTCTGCATGCAGCTGCTGCTTGGCGTCGTCACCAGGAAAAGCTTAATGTTTGTTTTGTTAAGCAGCCTAAATCTGTTGCTCATCATTGATTTTTGACAGCAATGAAAAGGCTAAAACATCAAAGGAGTTGAATACTTTTTATATTCACCATAAGTTTTAACAGACCGTGCAAAATACAACAAATATTTATAACTCGACTTTGCAATCCGAAGCGGTTCTGTAAGTGTTTTTTTTAGCATACAAATCATTAAAGCTAGACTCCATCACTTTTAAATATTACATGATTTCTTAATCATATGTTTAATGAAGATAATTGTGGTAAATTTTGAACTTTCATTTAAAAATATCAGAAATATTTGAAAGGTCACAAGTTCAGAAGCAAAAGTTCTATTCTGCTTTTAGCATAGCATCCTTATCACAGCAGGGCCCTCTCTACCCTAACAGTCCATTCTCCACACCCAAAGCCACACGGAGCCCTCATCAACACAGCACACACACACTCACACACACACACCCACAAACAGGCTGCTGTGAGGTTCAATATAATAACTGCATATACCAAAGTGTCTGTGTGACAAACTGACACAAAACCACACTTGACCTTTTATTTTGTAGTGGCAGTTACAACGAAACATAAACATTACATGAACACATATCACTCACCACTGAACAGCACACAGGAAGTCATTAGCAGTGAACTGTAACTATAGTTCATCCATGGATGCAGCGTCACAGTGTGGCTCTATGGAGTTGTTTAATGCAAATTTAATACACACACGCAGACCCACGCATACCGTTTCGCTTAGAAACCAGCAAAAAACTTAACAGCCTGTGGTCAAATTGTAATATCCACTAATATACCATTGTGTCCCAATTTATATCACCTTTACATAGGTCTAACTATTTTTTTTTTATTTCAGCAAGAAGGAAGTTCAAAGTGGGGCTGCATAGTGGCGCATTTGGTAGAGCTGTTGCCTTGCAGCAAAAAGGTTCTGGGTTCGATTCCCGGCCCCAGTCTTTCTGCATGGAGTTTGCATGTTGTCCATGGGCATGCGTGGGTTCTCTCCGGGTACTCCGGCTTCCTCCCACAGTCCAAAAACATGACTGTCAGGTTAATTGGCCTCTCTAAATTGCCCCTAGGTGTGAGTGTGTGTGTGCATGGTTGTCTGTCTCTGTGTTGCCCTGCGACAGACTGGTGACCTGTCCAGGGTGACAGGTCCCCAGGTAACTCCCAGAACGTTAACTGGAGAGGCACCAGCACCTCCTGACCCCACTAGGGACAAGGGAAATGGATGGATGGAGGAAGTTAAAAGTGCTTTACATCATAAAACCACAAAAATCAACAATTGAAACATTACATTTTTGTCATAAATATACCAACAATCCAGTGACTGTTGTCTCATAAGGCTCAGAGACCCGACAGAAGCCCTTCTGACCCAACTTGGCTACATCAACACATTTAGCCACTTGAGTTGTTATTTATCTCAGTCATACTACAGAAAATTCATTCTTAATATAACTGAAACATACTAGTGACATAGATACACAAAAGCTGTGATGAAGACATAAAATAGCAATGAAGCAAAAAGAAATGCTCCTACTGACAGCCTAACGCTTTGTGCTTATGTTTTCATCAGAGGATTTAACTGTTGCAACACTTTAAGTCTTAAAAATAAAGCACAACAACAGCCGTTGCAGTGGCTTTTTATCCCACTTGGGATTAGTCCTTTGTAATACAAAATCAGTAGTACTGCGGTTAATGCAAAATAACAAAAAAGTGGGAGATTAACAAATAAATTTTTTTTTCGACTTTTGGATAATAAAAGGAGAAGTTCTCATGACATGATAAGATTGGAGAACTTCATTAACAGAACATTCAAAGCTTTCAGTCGACTGCATGGACAGAATCTGATGTGCTGAGCCCAGTAAGGAATGCAGCCACCAGCATGTCTCATGTTTCTTCTGACGAGGGTTTTGTTTTGAAATCTGTCATTTCTGTGCGCCTGTCTCCACATGTTTTTTTTATCAGAACCAGGATAGGTTTAGGTTTTCCTTAGCTTCCACTTTGTTAGTTTAAAGGACTCACAAAAAGAAACTGATATGATCTGAATTTACATAAACTGTTGAGGGCCAGCAGAAAAATCTGAAGTTTCTGGTGCTTTTTAGGTGAAATGTTACTGTAAGGGTTAGATTAAAGTTTTAATTGAAATGTAACTGCGCTGGTGTGACCCAAAGACTCAGTCTTGAAGCCTTCTGTGAGACACTCCAGTAACACAGCGCTGCCGAGGATACGCCACTTTTTTGAAATGTAAAATTAAGTTTCTTGGGCAGTCAGAGGTTGAGATTAGATGGGACAAAAAATATTTTGAAGATTTTAATAAAACTCAGGATATCAGTGATCAAAACAAAGTGGGATTAGTCGTTATACAGAACGGATTGGGATGATGTACAGGACATGATTCAACACAACACGATCTCAGCCTCAGTTACTGTTAGTCATTTTTCCCAACAAAGAATCATTTATCAGTTTTAAATTTTTGCAGATCTGGGGCCTCGGGAGAGATCTGGGTCGAAGCCCACCGATAAATCAGAATGTGAACCTGGCGTCCATTTTGGAAACATAAACTGACTGAAAATCACTTTTGATGTTTCTAAATAAAATAATATAGGCTCCAACTGTAGAGCCGAGTATTCAGGCATTCTGAACACGTTTGACTTAACCCTCCTGTCGTGTATCTAACTAACAAGTTGTAGATTTCAATTTCAATTTCATAATAAAAAAATATAAATGAGTGTGTCCCGTGTATCTTATGTATTTTTACTTCCATTACGATTCTTTGTTTTTGAGCTGAGCTGTGTTTATAGAGCCTTCTCTTCTTCTTCTTTGGTGAAGAATTTTCTCTTGTTGACACAAGTCTTCCAGAAGAATGTTAATGTGATGACAGAGTGACAACACCTGCATGATTCGCTCACGCTTCCCCTCAGGAAGCTTGTAAGAGCCGTCATTGGGAGGAACTATAGCTCATTTTATGATTTTCTATGTTTCGCTGCAAGATGAGCTTCCAGCCACAGCTGATGAGTTATAATAAAAGTCAAACTGCATAAAAGGAATTTTATAAAACGGAATCCTTGATTCATTTAAATGATCCAGAATCTCGATGCTGAAGTTTGCATGTTTGCGTCATCGGCTCGTTCACCTGCTGACTGCTTTGTGCATTCATTGTGAATGCAAGATGTTTTTTTTCTTATCTTCATATTGAGAATAAGACATTGATTCATTAAACATGACAATCTGAAATGCTACATGACTCACCTCGTTCTATATTTCACAAAACGAGGAAGAGACTTTGTCAGTCCTCAAACATTTTTTTTATTTTTCTTTGCAGATCTTGACACTTTGTCATTAGCTACCCCATAAGGCCTGGACATGCACAGTTCAGTCTGTCTACAGAAGGTCATGATGAGTGACCCACAGAAAGACACGTTTGTTTCAGGAAGTTGTAGTGAGCACTTACCAGTGACAATGACGTCACTTTGAACGAGGCATTTTGGCTGAATTTTTTTATCTTTTAGGCAGTGAGAGACAAATTGTCCAAATCTCCTTTCACATTATTTCCTCAGTGATGGACCACAGTCATCGTTCCTCCTCTGCAAGGCCTCGACTTTGTCCTTTGTGTCTTTGACTGGGGGTGAGCTGAATGCAGTCAAAGGTAGACGGAGTTGACAGATTCTCACCAACTGAGACAGATGATGAAACTTGTGCTAGACAGGCCTTGCAGCCAGCCGAGTAATCAGAGAACAATGAAGGGAGCCTTATTTTCTCTTTTCTCTGACCTTCCACAGTGAAAATAGAGAAGCAGAAACTGCCTGGCCTCTAAATGCAGCTTGCTTTTCAGGTGTGTAACACAGTTTTCTTTTAAACAAGCATCAAACACGTTGTGTGTTTGAGCGTGCACTTCTACTGTTAGCAGGGAAAAATGAACTCTGTGCAGCTGAAGCTCTGATTGGATGCTGAGCCAGACCAGACTGAAGCCATAGTGTGCAGTGGCTTAACCACAGAGAATGTGTATGGGAAGTGGCCATGCACACACTAGTGGTTAACTGCTGCTTTGTGTGTGGCAAATGTGATGTGAGAGGGGGGGCGAAATTAAGCCTGACCAGAATTACAGTGTTTTACTTAACTTTGTGCTGCAAACACAGTCCTTTAATTAGTTGGACTAAATGAGTCGCAGGGGGAAAGGAAGAGGAGTTGAACTCTGTTAAAGCCTCACACTGTGAAGAGTGAAAGATCAGATTGCTCTGCAAAGCTTTTTCACCTCAGTGAAAATGAAAAGTGAGTCAAATAATAACCTAAACGTTACATTAGAATGTGTTGCAAATGTTTCCCAGGATTCAGATTAAACATGGAGGATGAGCTGGCAGACCAAACACACGTCCCTTCAGCAAAGTTTTAACTCCTTAAATTAGTCAGTTATCAGTTGGTCTCGCTCGTTTCATACATTTCGATGAACTCCTTCTTCTTTTACTTTTATTATTCCTTTAAGATTTTTACTTTTCCCTTCAGTGTGTCCATATGATGAGTTATAATTTAGTGCTTTCTTGGCTAGCAGTTCATAAAGGCTCATTTGAAGTCTATTTTATGTATGAAGGTGATCAGATGGTGAATGGGGCGTGTTCGTTTTGAACCTCTGAACCCTTGGTTTCAAAAAAAAGGAAAGTGCTTTAAAAAAGAAGATGGATTGCCTGACCAGATTGGTGGATTAATGGAGATCTGAGACATAAGGACAGAAAACCCTGACCTTTGCCAAAGGGGGACATCATTTTTCCTGACATACAGGAGAATAGATGGTTCATTCTGGTTCATTCTGGTTCATTCTGATTCATTCTGATTCATTCTGATTCATTCTGGTTCATTCTGATTCATTCTGGTTCATTCTGATTCATTCTGATTCATTCTGGTTCATTCTGATTCATTCTGGTTCATTCTGGTTCATTCTGGTTCATTCTGATTCATTCTGGTTCATTCTGATTCATTCTGGCTCATTCTGGTTATTCTTCATTCTGGTTCATTCTGGTTCAATCTGGTTGGATTTTGGTTTCAGGTGAATCAGTGTCTGGGTCCAGAAGCTGTTTAAGCTTTTGCTGCAGCTCTGTTATACATTATCATATACTCTATGGAATAAACTAATGCACATGCATCTTTTTAAGTCTAGATTAATATCTAGGGGAGAACTGATTGCAGCTTTCTGGCTGATTTTAGTTTGTTCTATGACAATTTTTTCTTCTTAAAAGTTGCTAAATAAAGCGATAAAGTCTGTAATTTGGCAGCAGTGGGGAAGTTATTGTTAACCATAATAACCTGGCTAATCTATCAGAGTGGTTGCATGTTGAGGGGTTGGTCTCTAATGCTTTTGGGGCCAGGATGTTGTTCTTCAAACTGGAGTAAACATGGCAGCCCCAATGTTCCAGCCAAGAGGAACTGCCAGTTGACCCCCAAAGGTCGTGACCTCTGCCCCACAGATGGACCCTGGGTGGGTTTTGACCCAGAATTTCCTTGCTATCATGTCATCTCTGTGATTCAGGATTCTTCTTGCACAGTTTGTGAAAGCCATCCTTCATTCAGATGCATCCTGGCTATCAGAAATGCTCTTTGAAATAAACCCACACCAAACAACACAAATATAAATAATACAAGACGGCAATAAAATAATTCATTAGGATTCCAAGCACTGAGGCAAAAAGTAGACAGGAAATAAGTGTGTTTGCTTTAGTGTGTTTACTTTATCACAAGCGTGGAATTTGTCACCGGTGTTTATCACTTATCTAGAAAATAACCTGTTCCAGTGCAGGTTAGAGTAAGTTACTATGGTAACCTTCCTGGTGATTCGTCCTAGTAACATAAACATCACCAAAACAACTACTGGTGAAATGATTCAAATTGAGAATCATTGGTGAAGATTAATGCTGTGGCTAAACTGTTGGATATGGTGCAGAACAAAGATGTGAATAATATATAGATATATATCTTTTTAAAAAAAATAAATTAATAAGTACTTCATTAGGTGATCTTAATGCTAAACTGCATCATTCTGTGTGAGTTCTGATCCGTCTTTCTGGATCATGGTGACATATCTGATAACAATCTAAGCCAGCTGGAATTTGGACAGTGGAGACGGCGCGGAGCCACGTCTCATTTGGCAGTTTTCTGACTCCCTGTCTGTGTCTCGCTGCACTGACAGATCCCATCATCACTCCCAGCCCTGCCCTGCTCTCCACCTCCTCACCGACACACACACACACACACCCTGCATGTACCTACATATACTCACACTCAATCATTCACCATCCCCTGACTGCCATTTGGCTTTATCTCACACAGGTTGGAAGTTTCTCCTGTTGCAAACAGCGCAGAACATGTGATCAGAGCATCCAGAAACGTAGAGCCATTAAAGGACTGACACGGCCTGCTTTTGTTGTTTATGATAAACCTTCCTGGATTTTTTTTTTTCACACTGTTAGTTGGGCTTGTTGGCAAGCTGCATCTTTTCTCTCTTATCAGTGGATTCCTATCAGATCAGCTAAACATGTCAGTGAACAGTGATCTAAGACATTTTTTTTCCTGCTGCTCTGCTCAGCGGGGCAAGAAGAATGCAACCCTGCCATTTCAATGTCTTCAATGATTACAGGTCACCCTTATGTCTGTGGGTGGGTGGTTTAAAGTGAGCAATAGCTTCTGCTGTCAGTAAAAACTAGAGCTGGAATAACAAAAACAGAACTGTGTAAAGCTGCAGACGTAAGGTAAAATTGCTTTGGTTGAATCTTTCAAATGTGGAATATCTGATGTTAACTTCATTATGACAGAGTCATCTGTGGACATAGTGTAATTCTCTAATAAATCTGAGTAAGTATACTTACTTTAGGAGCCTTTCACAGACAAAACCATCGCAAAGCAGCATGCAGAAAATGAAGAAAATAATTATTTAAAAAAGGTTAAAAAAGGTTGATATTTTCACATTGCAGGTTAATTTTTTCTGCTGAAATATAATATTTCTTTACTTTTCTGACAACGTTGGTTGTGGGCAGAGGTTAGTAGAGTATCCAAAAATGTACTCAAGAAAGAGTAGCAGTACTTCAACAAAAATGCACTCAATTAAATAAAAAGTAGCTATCCAAGAAGTTACTCAAAAAAGAGTAAACAATTATTTGGTTAAAAAAAAGTCTATTCAAGTACTGAGTAACTCATTAAATTATCAATAAATTAATATTTAAAAATTACATCATCAGACAAACTTTAATTTAAAGTTAAGTAGAAATTTGACAATAATTCATATAAGTAACAAAAATTTTACAAAATTTATTTCAATATCAAATATATAAAACTTGAACACAAACTGAGGGAGTGTGTCTGTGTCTGGTAAATGTTTGATTAAAACATGTTTGCTTTTCATTTTTTAAATGGGTGGAAAATCCAGAAATTTTACCCAAGTGAGAGTCGAGATACTTCACAATAAAATTACTCAAGTAAAAGTAAAAAGTA
Organism: Phalloptychus januarius; assembly: GCA_902982915.1. Taxonomy (NCBI): domain Eukaryota; kingdom Metazoa; phylum Chordata; class Actinopteri; order Cyprinodontiformes; family Poeciliidae; genus Phalloptychus; species Phalloptychus januarius. Next base: position 18,256,440 of record CADWAE010000481.1, read on the forward strand.
CTAAAAATACTCCTAGAAGTACATTTGTTCAAAAAAGTTATTCAAGTGAATATAATTGAGTAAATGTAGCTAGGTTCTACATAACTCTGGTCCGTATCCCTCTTGAACATTTGGGATCTTGTTGTTTTGTCTAATTCCAAAATGACTCCATCATGTTGGGGCCAAATGGGGCCTCACTCTATGCAAAGGGATTCTCTGCTCGTCTAATGGCTGCAGAGTGTTTTGACTGGAACTGGAAGTTTGGGTTTTACAACAGAAAGCTCGACAATCACTCTCAGAGAAAAGTCAGTACATGTGTTACTTTGTACACACAAAACTGTTGAACATGGATGGATGTGGTGTAAATGCGTAAGTTTATTCTCATGGCTCCAAATAATGATGGCAGAAAAAAACAAAATCAATCGCTTTCGGAGCAGCGCGCTTCTGATCTATAATTTATAATCTTCTCCTCAACGTTTTGACGTGCAGATTTTCTTTTAGCTAGCATGTGCACGTTGCTGTGGCAGCACACATTTCCCAGTCTAACAGATCAGTCAGCAGATCAGAGGCTTGGAAAGCTGTGCTTGTCTTTGTGAACCAACAATTCTCTGGACTGAAAGGCACTGTCGGCTCTCATTAATTGCTTTTCACATGATCAAAAGTAAGATTTTCAATAGCTCATAGCAAACACGTAGTGATTATATTCATGCAATGCAATAAATTAATCAATGTATGAATTCATTAATTGGTGAGATTGATCTTGACAGAGTGCTGCTGTAAACAGTTCTGCAGAGCTTCTTTATTTTGAGATTTTCTTGGGTTCGGTTCTGCAGCTGGATCGTCTTAGTGATCGCCTTAGTGATCGTCCCATGACGTCGTCGTGAATTTGGCAGACAGTGTGGGGTGAGACTCATGGACTACTGAGAAAGAAGTACCATGCTGGCTAGACCCAAACAAGTTGGCGGTGGGAGGGGAAAAAAAGCACGTAGTTCAAATAACAAATCACACCCTGGGCACCAACAGCAGAGCCGGAAAGGAATCGTTGTTATGGACCAGATATGAAGTGGGAATGGCAAAGAGAAGAGACAGAGAGAGAACTTAGACAGCCGAGGTGAATTAGGCTCCACATGGGAAGCACAGGCACAAACTGAATGATGTCCTGACCCATGGAGGACCATCAGAGTGCCCTTTGGGGGAGTTTGTGGGTCCTGCCCAGACCAGAAGACCCAGATCAAAACCTTTAGACCACACTGAAAGGAATGTAAAGATGACAAGCTGGAGTCTCATGAGGCACTGGCAGGCAGGGCAGCACAGATGGACGACTCCAGAGGCCAAGAAAGAGGAGCCGTTAACCAGTGGATATGAAGGATTGGCTTTGGGTCCAGAGTGATATGGGAAAACTGTCTTGAGAAACCATCTGTTTTAGCATTCATTAGATGGATGTTGTAAGATTCGATAAAAGAGCTCAGCAAGCCTGCTTGGAACGCAGTTGTTTTAGGGTTCGAATATATATCCAGTTCCTGTGGTGAGTCCAAAACAGGAAGGCTTCTTTTGTTCCAATGGCCTACTGTCCAATGGCTGCTCCATCAGATTGAAAATGCCATCTGTTCCCAGTGACCCTCAAAATATTCTTGCTGAGTTGGACAAAACTTCCTTGAGTGAACTTTCCATCCCGCTCTTGTTGGTAAAGTGTGGTAGCAGTGTCTGCATTAGACGCATCAACTTCCACTACAAAAGTTTCAGCAGGATTAGGAAGGAGGCAGATAGCTGCTGTGGAGAACAAGTGGATGAAGCACAGGATAGGGAGAACTGCAGGCTTGGCTTGATGAGAGATGTCAGATGGACAACACAAGTAAAGTCTTGAATTGACTGTTGGAACCACTTCAACTCACTTTTTTATTGCTTAGAAGAAGCAACTCCTTTCTAAGTTTCCACTGGACGGACTGACTGAGCTTCATCCCTTTTCTGAGGCTAATCAGTCCCACCACCCTGTGAAAGAAGCCCATCCTTTCCATGTCTTGTTGCTATGGGTGATGGTCGAAATGCAGACTGACCTCTAGATCAAGAGTTTGGCCTGTACTTACTTGTATTGTGCTTAGGGGCCCAAGAGCAGAACAACAGATGGATGAAGCAGGGTCTCAAACCAGCAACCCACCATTAACAGGACAAACTCCTACTGCTGTGGCCACCATGGCTTTGCTTTTTAGCTTAGCTCCTTCTTCACCACAGATTGCAGCAACATTTAGATTACATATACATCTGTCTCCTTTTACATTGTCCTGTCACTTGTGAACAAAACACCAAGGGCTGGAACTCCTCCATTGACACAAAGAGTAATCCCAAATCTAGAAGAAGCAATCCACCGTTTTCCAGTTGAGATGCATGGTCACACTTAAAGAATGTTCCAGACACTGGAGCATTCTTTAAGTAGTTAGCTTTAAGGCTAGCCCTTACAGCTAACTACTTAAAGTTAGATTATGTTCTTCTGCCTAAAAACTAAAGACTATGAGGTCACTCGAAGTAAAGGTGCAGTGTAGGTGTAGTTGTTGGATTTAATAACTACAAGTTTAATTTCAGCTATTGCCACACTGTTGTCACTGACACTGCTATAGAAGTGATATTCTCTTCATCTGGAAATTACTGATGCAATTACTCAAACTATTTTAGCTGTAAGTAAAAGGGGAAGGAGGATTTATTGAAGTGGATCCTTTAGCATTCTATTCCCAAACTTACTGAAAGGATAATATGTTAAATCAAGGCTCATTAGTAATTCAAATTGTAATCAATTAAGTGTTCCTTGATCTCCGTCACTGTTTACCTACCGAAGTAGAGAGTGTACAGATTTTCATGAAAGGCAAACATACAATCCAAACATACAAAAGGAAGTATTTATTCTTTCACATTCTTCCCACCCCCAGCTGCTGAATGACTTATCCAGTCTTCCTGTCTACCTGGCAGCAGATCTATTAGTTCAGCTGCTTGCTTCACTTGGATAGATTACAGTGCATGCTGGTTTTCCTCCCCACCTTTGTGCCTTTCCTGTTCTCTATGAGCATATCTACAAGAGTGGCTGGAAAACAACCAAGAGATGAAACAAAAATCACCTCAATATTAGAGATTTTATTTGAGGTAGAAGAGCGCTTTGTATCTAACTGTACTGAAACTACTGGAAGAAGAAAACACCTTTTAGGAAAAAAAATCTTTTCAAGAATTGATTCCGCAGCACAGGCTGGATGAAACTTTAAAGGCTAACATGATGCTGGTGAACACATTGCAAAATAAGTGCTGTGTTGTGCAGCTCAGAATGATTTTTTTTTTTACCAACTTAGGAAAATAAAAATGTAATAAAGAAAATACAAATCAGTTATTGTCTTCAATCCTGTTTTATTTATATCAATCACAGAAGTTACAGGATGTTACACGAAAATAATAGTGACCTCAAACCGACATACATAAAGGAAACTGAAGTTGTACCTTGAGCATGGTGCTGTACCTCTGGCAGCAAGTGAACATAGTGATTCATGTTGCTGAATAAAGTTTTGTCACAGGTGTTTACAGATACACCGTGTTCAGGGCTGCAGCTGCCACCAAATACATGAGGCAAAAATAGAAGGGATTCCCTGAGCCTCAGTATTTAAAGGCAGGTCTTTAAATCTAATGTAAAATAATTCAGCACAATGTCAAGACGTAAAACACTCAGGGCACTCAGAACTGTTTGAGTGGCAAGAAGAAGCCCAACAAATTTACTGTAATGCTCCGTTTGACATACACATGAATACTTTTTTAGAAATTTCTTTGGGGCAGAAAAGCAAGAGAAAAAGAGAAAAAAGGAAAGGAATGTGGCAAAAACGTAAAGGGTGAAGATGGAGAGAATGAAGGGTAGAGAGAGAAAGAAAACAAGTCTGCTTATAAACCTGCAGAAAGAGAGAAAAGAAAACAGACCTGAGAAACCACAGAGACAAACATCATATGCATGTACAACAGTAACATCACTGAAGAGTATGAGGTAACTAATTAACACAAGATGTATTTGGTGGCGGCTGCAGCCCTGGACACAGTGTATCTGTAAACACCTGAATGCAAACTCCAAGCAACAACTACAGTATGTCAAATTGTATTTTCCTGGATCATTCAGGCCACAAGATATCCAGAGACAGATAGACTTTCAGCAGGTAACAGGCTAAGCAGCAAAGGTCCTCCGATTTATTCTGTTAAGATTGTCATTTTTGTGATACCTTTATGACTAAAGCAGTATAGTGTGTCTATAATGTAAGAGGAAACGTTTTAACGGTCCTCTAATATTATCGTTCTGAGACAGAGGCTGGAGTAAATCTAAAATTGTTGTCTGCAGGTCAAATACTGGTACTGATGCTGCTTTGCACTGTGCATGAACTCATTAAGAGTATGCACACTCTGAGAAGGATCCCAAGCAGAATCGGACTGCACAGATTGAGACTGCACAGAATGGGACTGCACAGATTGAGTCTGCACAGAATGGGAATGCACAGATTGGGACTGCACAGATTGAATCTGCACAGATTGAGACTGCACAGAATGGGACTGCACAGAATGGGACGTCAGTCTGATCCTCTAGATGTAGTAGCGTTCCTGACCGACTGTCTGGAACGAAGCTGATGTTAGCTATTGATTAGATTAATTATCTAGTCCAGGTTTTAAGTATGGTAACTTTTAAAGTAGAACATATTAGAGATGCGCAAGGTAGTGAAAATTAGCTGGAATCGCCCTTTAGCCATTTCCCTACAGGATTTATTAGAGGCCTCCGAAGGAAAAGCTTCTTCTATGTGACTCTAGTCTTAAGAATGCTAGTTGTCTTTCTTGCCAACATGAATTCTTCTTGGTAATTTACAAGATACATTTCCTGCACACTCAGTCTATGCTACATGCTAGCAGCACCATCTGGAAAACCCACATGCATTCTTTCTTGGAACATTTGGGATGTAGCTATAAGTGCAGGAAGATCAGGTCACACCAGCATGAAGTGGTGCGTCTGTCCTGTCTTTGAAATTCATAAAAAGGAAGCTAAGCTTTTTCCCAACGGCCTGCGCCGTCCACACTCTGCAAGCAGGCAGCTAACATGCTATGCAAAACGCTAACAGATGTTAGCCACCACGAAAGTAGACCACTGGAGTCTGACTGTGGAGGAGGTTTTGTGGATGTCTAAAGCAATTCACTGCTAATACGCCCCAAAAGACTTCATCTTCATGCTGTGTGAAGCATCCTTATCAAATGTGAATCCACTTGTAAGAAATAAAATCTGAAATTTGATTTCCTATATAGTTCATATCATTTTTATATCACATTTTCAGTGCTTCCTTCATCAAACTTATAAAGAAACTTAAGCAAAAAAAAAGAAAGGTGTCTCATGTAGGGCGTGATTTATGTCTCTGCTGAGTGTGCCCACATTCATTTATGAAATTTACTACTGAACTTGAGCTGAAGAAAACATTTTTTTAAAGTAAAACCAGGACTGGTCTACATGTGATGCACCTCTCATACAGAGACACGTGAAGTTCTCTGAGTTGTTTGTGGTGTTAGGTTCTCACAATGTGTGCTCAAAGGGCTCCTTGTGACAATGGGAGCAGTGCATGACACTGGAAATAGCACAGAGGCCATGACTTGCATCGCAGTGGAGTTGAAAGGTATTTGTTAATCCATCTGACCTTTGCAAAGCAACAGAAGTCAGTGAAGGGGTCGGGGTGCCAAACAGATCTGGCTGAGGTTCAGACAGGCTCGGTCTCTGCTACAAAGCAGACCAGCGGAAACCAATTAAACTCACCCAAGGTCACTGCTGGTGGACAGCTGGAGCAAAGACAGTTCCAGAACTTTATAGTTTGCTTGTTTCATGAAACTCTACTTCCGCTTTCTTTCAAATATCAAATGAACAGACTGAATATTTTATGTAACATTGTAGGTTATACAGGACACATGGCTGAAATAGTCTGGATCTTTAACTCTGGCTCTCCAAATGTAAAACATTTGGACTTGATATGGACTTGATACAGTGAGGAAGTTTAGTTTTAGTTTTAGTTTCTTTGAGGGTCTTGACTATCTTTAGTTTCCACTGTTGCTTCTGATCATTGATGATGCGACTCTTTTTAGCCATTTGCTAGCTTATACATCCAATCCAGGCCTAACCCTCTGGACTGAACCAGATGTCCTTCACTACGACTGTAGAAACTCTTTGTGGCATCACTAACCGGGACGTGTCTTTTAGTTCCAGTTTGTAGGTTCTCTTAAATTCTCATGGATAAAATAGTGAACAGCTTGTTGGACAGTAACCAGGAAGACTTCAGCCATGCATCTGTTGCTTCCAGACTATGCTATTGCAATGTTGGTCTCAGGATGTTCTCAAGTGAACATAGAAGATTTCTTCCATTATGGCTTCCCTTTCCTGGCCAGCTGTCAAATCCAGGGCAGGAAATGTCAATGTCATAAATGTCATTTAAATGCAATGACCTTTCAATATTTTCTGTACTGTGAGACAATCTGGTCTCACAGATGTAGAACTACCTTAGGATTCCTTACATGCACAAGGTCTTCAGATCCATAAGAAAACATGTGTGTTTTCTTATGGATCCATCACTGTATAATTTTCACAAAATACAATTTTCTTAGTTTTGGTTATTTAATCCAGTATTCAAATGTATGTGTGCCCTATAAGATTGTTCATGGATCCGCAGCCCCTCTGTTGGAAAAAACAAATGTGTCGCCTCATTTCTACTAAAATCTCGGGTCACTAGATCCACCACTAGGTGAGAGTAACGTATGGAAGCGTAAAATTTCCTTTAAGCATTTATTTACTTTCAGCGTTTGGTGGTGTGACTTCCCAGCTTTGGAACTTTGCCAACCAATATGTATTGCACAAACTTTCTAATCAAGTTTGTTCACATGATATTTGCGCAAAGCAACTGTCAATATGCAGCCTGCAGTCCTTGTGTGTTTATATGTGACTGTTTTATTTGTTTTTATATTGTTCTTATTATGGTGTGATCGTTTTTAAATGTCCTGAAGTTTTATATTGTTACATATTAAATTTGAATATTACTGTATTTTCAGGAAATTAGAATTTGTTCCTGGTACAGTACATCTCTCCTTCTTGTATGTTGAACATTGTCCCATTTTAAATATTATTCATCCAAATAACTCATATTTCCATATTTTGGTTTTGAAACTTGTCCAGTTTGCACTCCACCTGTTGTCCTGTGGCAGTGCTGGGTTCTGATGGATAGATTCCCAGGTTCTGGCTAGAAAAACATTTTACTGTTAGTCCTCAACAGATTAAAGTCATTTTTTGTGATTTCTACCTGTTCCTCCTTTAACTTTGTTACGCAAACATTTTCTCCTTTGATATCTCTCGTGGTCAGGACCCCCTGTTGCTTTTAGTACGCTGTAAAGTTGCTCTGTTGCTGCCAGCTTGGCATGCCATATCCCCAAGAAACCAAAGCCTGAGCTCTGCTGCCTCACTCGCCTCGGTACATGCCTGTGAAATGCTTGATTATGCAAACCAGGCTGTTTACTTTGGATTACAATCAATATATGGGTGCCCTGTGAGATTTACGTTCAAGCGAACAGCAGCAGGCGGCCTTTCCCTGTGAAGTGGGCAATGGCTGTGTGGAACAGCGAGCAGGACTGTGAGCGCCAGATAAAAGATGAATTATAGATATCCAGCCCCGGGGCTAAACGTGGAGGTTGGTGGATAGGAGTGAGATAGGGGTTTAATAGGGGATGTGCTGGGGGGAGCACATGTCTCGAGCAATGATTCTCAGTGGTAGTGGTAAAAGAGGTGGGCACGTATTGAAAAGCTGATAAACTACAGGATGCATTTAACCGGTACATTGGCTCAAACCCATGCTGTGAATTACTCAAAACTATTTACAAAACCGTTGAAGAAATTGATGACAGTGATTCAGAGAGGAAGATTTTTCTGCAGTAAAACAGAATTACAGTTCAGAGTTAGTCATCTTCAAACATATCCTGATACCTCCAAGAGTTATGGGCATGTCATTTCAACACTGTTGGATGTGCTAGATGTGATTCTCATGCTGCAGCAAAAATGGTTCAATATATGGCAGCTACTAAAGCGACGGGGTTTTTACTGAAGTCTATGCAGGCTTCTGCAGGCCAAATCCCCAGGTGAGCCTCCACTGCTCTTCTGAGTCTTTCTTTTTTTTTCAGCAGCTCAGGACGGATGTAATATGTCAGTTATTTGTAACTCTGCCTTGTTCCTTATAATTCCTTAAAATTGTTTTCTTTTATTACAGAAATTTCATGTGCATCTTTTGTTTTTTTTAAATGAAGAAATGCCACCTTCTTAACGTTCCAGTGAAAAACCCTGAGCTCGGGTGCAGAGGACCAACAGACAGATGGAAGATACTCAACCGATGGCGCTAACAAACTCAGCTGTTTCTGTCTTTTAACTAATTGAAGTTAAATTAGAGCAGATCGGTTTTGAAAATTTGAAATTGGATGTTGAGCTCCTTCAGACTTTGGACAGTTGAACTACTTGACCTCCCCTTTGTTGCTATGATGGAAAACTGTAGGCCGAACATTTTTTCTCGAGTAAATTCAGTCATTCAAAGGTTTTGAGCAAAGTAGAAAACTTCTATTTGAATTTGCCACGGGGGAAAGATAGAAAAACAATATGAGCAGCCGTTTAAAATCAGGTCAACAGTGAGAATACTCAATGGTCAAACATATGGAGACAATAACTTTATAGTCAGAAATAATCTCCATTAATAAATGAGTAAGGAACGCACTGACTGATATTGGTCTTCTGAAACAATGATTTTAAAATTTATGGGGTTTTTTCGCCGCATACATTACGTTTCAACTTTAAACAATTTTACACAACCTTTAAATCTATAAATATATAAATCACTGGAAATGTAGCTTTCTGTTAATTCACTCTGTAGAAGTGAAATTCTCTCTTCAATGCTTTCTTTATGTTTTGGGGCACATCAGTCCAGACCACCCTGCACACGCAGACCACTAGAGCACACGGCTCCTTTCTCCCTTCAGTCTGCATGCTCTGCATGAAGCGAGGATGAATGTGGAATGTAACAGCATAACCAAAAGTATTATAACCTCATAAATCATCGATGCTTCCCAGCACTCCAGCAAAAACCACTGAGTTTCTGTAGACACCAAGACAAAGTGAAACCCAGCTCCAGCTCTCTGCAGGGCCGACGCTCACGTCCAGATTACCGGATGGGATGAGGAGCAATACTGAGTCCACAGGGTCGTGACAAACAGGTTTCCACACCATTACAAAGCCACCGTTTTTGGGAGACAGAAGGAATCTGGCTAAAACAACATCACTGATGGACAATGTCTCCCACTCCATCCATGAAGCTGCTGCTGAACTGCAGAGCTCCTTTAGCGACACACTGCTGCATCCTCGGGGCACAAAGGAGTTTTACAGCAGACTCTTCCACCCAGCAGCTGTTAGACTCAAAACCATCAGAATACCACAAAATCTTTCTTATTCATAATTCATTCTGACATTATTGGCATCTTAAAAGATAAATTCTCTAATAAAACACCAGACTTTTTAAATTTTCTTAAGGATGTAGAGCTAATTAAATTAGCTCCATTTTCACTCAACCTGCTGAAACTGTGGCGAATTTTAAATACTTTGGGCCACTTCTGGACAGTCAGCTCAACTTGCTGAAAACACTGGCTACATTTTTAAGAAGTCTTCTGAGAGTTTTGTACTTTTCATCTCCCCACTTGGTTTGTTCACATCAGAGGTTTTCCTACAGTAGTTCTTGATGCAGCACCCCCCACAGGTGAGGAGGTGATCAGGTTTTCCAAAGGGTTGGGTTCATTTGACAGTGCAGTGTGGAAATGAGTTGCTGTAGCTGAAAATGGAACAAATGTTTGAGTTTTGGTCCTCAATCCATACCTCTCAAGTGTTTGGTTTTTGCTGGGAAACCACTGTATTTTACCCCTCCTCTTTCTGCTCTCCCCCACAGCAGCAGTGGACGGATACGTATTTCCCTTATTCTCAAGTCCAAAAGAACAAAGACATTGCTGACCTCCTCATCGAATACAAAGCTATTATTCCATTTCAGTAATCATACTCTTGAACTTTCCAGTTCTCCTTGTTGTGTAAAAAGAACTTCCATGATTCTGAGGCAGAAAGAAGAGCAGCTACAGGGCTCAGTTCACCTTGACAGCTCAGCCCCAGAGAGGATCTGGCTTCAGAGAGCTGAGGAGGCGAGCGCCACAAAGGTGTGGAAGACAGACGGCCAATGAGGAGAAAGAGCTGGAGAGGAGGGGTAAAGTAAGAGGTGGGGTGAGGCTTTGGCTTGGATTTGACAGCTGGCAAGCTGAGAGAAACACAATACACCGATGGGACAGCCACGGAGGGGAAGAGACGTGGGAAGGGAATAAAATGCACTTTAATGAGTTAGAGCGGCTGTTTTTGTTTGAAAAAACCTGCCAGACCAAAGACGTGAGTGAAAAATGGGAATGTGTAAGCAGAGAGATAAGAGCTGGATAACACGGCACTCGGATACTTGTCATGTAATTTACATGGTCATACAGAGCTGGCATCTACACCGGGCTGGCTGAGCGCTGCATGCCCTGACACACCTTTGAAGTCTGAGCTCTGCCTTTTTCTCACCATTGGAATATCTCCCAGTCTCTTTCAAGCACACACACACACACGCTGCAGAACACAGCAGCAATCATCAGAGTGCTACCCTGCATTCAGACAGAGGCAGAAACAAGACAACGATGAGGGGAGCTTTGCACACAAGGCACTCGGCACATTAATCCTGCAGCACCATCGCTGTGCTTGCCTGGTAATTACTGAGGAGTTAGAGCGGAGTCGAGTTTACAACTTAAAACTGAATTCGTAGATTGTGAACCCCAAGACTGTTAGTCTGGATTTTGGATAGAAATAACATTTTTCTCTTAGATTATCATTGAATATTTATCAGATTGTAGTTGTGTCTGCCTGACAGGCCTGGTCCCGGGTTTGGATGTTGGCTCTGACTACATGTGGAATAGATGCAGACACCCACAAGGAGACAGAACAGTGGGTGGGTAAGAATTCAGAAATATGTGAAGGCCTTTAGGGTGATGATGAACGCATATGAAACCTCTGCTTAATTTACTGCTCTGTTTCTGCAGAGTTTCCTCTTTAAATGGTACCTACAGTAAGGGTAGGGTAGTGTAGTGTAAGGTAGGGTAAGGTAGGGTAATGTGGGGCGCATTACTCTGGACGTTTGAAGTGACTCTGTTTCATATTTCATACTTTCGTCACTATTATTTCCAGTACTTTAGAATCTTTCCAGTCATCTCAGAAAGTGAAACTCATTTATGACACAGCATCATTACACTTACTAAAATACTCCAAGTTTGTGTTTCTTGTCATTTTGCTAACTATGGGTGCAGATAATGAAAAGACCAAACATCCAGAGTCTCAGAAAATCAGAACACTGTGAAAAATGTCATTTATTTTAAAACAGCTGCAAAGGTTTCCTGAGCCTTTAAATGTTTCTCACTCTGGGTCAGTCGAGTGAGACTGACCACCTATCATGAGGAAGACTGCTGGGTGGACAGACGTCCAGGAAACAGTCATGGTCACTCCTCACCAGGAGGATCAGCCACCAAAGGTCACTGCTGAAGAAGCTGCTTGTTTACAGAGTTCTGTTTGTGGTGCAGCATAGGGGCCATCAGCCTGTGGTGCTGCGGAGCTGCAAAGGAAGCCCAGGTCACTTCAGGTCATCTGCTTTGTTGGGTCTGGGGTCTCTTGTATTCCTTGAAAACAGCCCAGAGATTGTCTCTACGGGGTTAAAGGTCAAGGTAGTCTGCTGGCCAATCGAGAACAGGATCACCATGGTCACGTCGCCAGCTGTTGATGGCTTTTTCAGTGTGGACCAGTACCAGGTCCTACTGGAAAATAAAACCGGCATCTCCAGAAGCAAGCGTGACGTGTTCTAAAACATCCTGCTGAATGGCTGCACTGACTGTAGGCTTCAGAAAACCCAGTGGACCAGAACCAGCACTTCACATGGAGACCCAAACAATCACTGACTGGAAACTTCACACGGCTAATATATAAATATATTTTTAAAAAAACCAATACAACTCTGTCAAAAATAATTAACAACTGTTGGGATCCTCATCATTTCAAATATTTTTTTTGCCTGGATGTTGAAACTTCAAGCCAGGTGGATTCTCTTTCCATGGCACCTTGATTTCCAAATGAAATGCAGAATTTATTTCCATCTGAAAACAGGATTCTGGACCAACAGACCGGTTCTTCTCCTCCTTAGCCTGGGCCAGATGCCTCTGGTGTTGTCTCTTGTTCAGGAGAGGCCTGTGGTTCTCTCTGTTCCTACCAAACTTCTTCCTTCCACTTACTTTTCTGTTAATATGCTTGATTACTGTGAAAAAGCAGCTTCTTCAGCAGTGGCCTTTTGTGGGTTGTCCTCCTGGTGAAGAGTGTCCATGACTGTCTCCTGGACGTCTGTCCAGTCAGCAGTGTTCCTCATGATGGTGTAGCCGACTGACCCAGAATGAGACGTGTTTAAAAACCTTTGCAGCTGTTTTAAATTAAATTACATTTTCCACAGTACTCTGAATGTTTAGGGCTTTCATCATCTGTCAGTCATGTTCATCAACATTACAGGAAACAAAGGCTTGGAATGGTCACGCTTTTTACATGAACTTCACTTTCTGAAAGGACCAGCAAGAAATATAGCATTTTTTAGAAGAGTTTATAAAGAAGTGTTAATGTTTTATGTAAAAAAAAAACATCATTTGTGATTGTTTTGAAGAAACTATTTTCATTATGACATTACATGGGTTTGTTTTCTTCTTATTTTTTTTGTTTTTTTTTAAGTCAAATTTTGTTATCATACTGATTTGTAAAAGCAAAACTATGGTCAAACTTCCACCATGAATATTTTTTAGGCACTGTAGTCACTGAGAACATGAATTATTCAAAGATATTCACTTTTGTAAAAATCAACATAAACTGACCCATTTCCACCCCCCTCTTCCATCCCTCCCAGTTTGTCACTCTTCTTATGCAGTTTTGCAGCAATCTAAAGCAATAAGTCACAGAACTGAAGGAACTTTTTTCCCAGAGGATAATTTCTCCGCTTTTCATTTCGGTGAAATAGATATGACTCAGGAAGCCCAACACTTCCAGTTAAAGCAGCTCTCCTTTGGAAACAGGAAAAAGTAAAGCACATGAACATGGGAATATGATCGTCTGACCCCCCTTCTCCCCTTCTGGGTGTATCTCTGTGTTCTGAGTCTCTCTCAGTTAGGGCTTTGTGCATTTTCAGACCTTCAGGGCTGCAACACAAATCGACCTGGCTTGCCATTGGGGCCTCTGTGTTGTTCTCCATCTGCTTTAGCTCAGCAGTGCACAGCCGAAGCAGCTCCATGTCACAAACACAGGCATCACTCGTTTCAGTGAAATTCAACCCCCCCTTAAATAGCAACTGCATGTTTTTAAATCTGAAAAACAAAGATATTCAATTATTTATTTGTCCAGCAGTGTTCTCACAGACCTTAGCAGCAGAAAATGCAATCTGAGCAGGGATCAGTGGTACGCGCATGGTTTTTATTACGCGTTTGGCTCGCATTTGCTGCCATTAATCAACCCACTGGGTCAGTTTGAAGTGGAAATTGCAACATGCATCATGGGTACTGGAAGAAAAATGGAAACAACTGCTCAAATGGGGCTCCAATCCACCAGCAGCCTCAGAGCCAGCAGTGAGCTGAGCTGTGCGCAGTGCGGCCATGGTTTTGCCTTCATGTGTGCGCTGTGCTCATGAAGGGAATTCCATTTTTCAGTGTAATTGGATTAATTAATCATCTGAGTTAATCTCAACTTTGATGGATTTGGGAAGACTTTAAACTCTGTAAAAGAAGAAAGCCTTTGGCCAGGCTTTTGTCACATCCACAAAAAAATAATAATACATGGTGTATAAAGACAGCTGTGATATTGGCTCATCATTAATTAGGATTTCATATTACTCTCAACATTTCTAGGTTACCCGGTTTAAGCCAACTTCCAGCAAACCTACTTTTACTCTCTGGATTTTCCATAAATGATGCTGTTGACATCTAAACGAACTGATGCACTAAAATAACACAGAGATGCTGTAAATAAAACATGGCAAACTCTATTGAATGACCTGTGCAGTTCAGGTAAGATGTGTTAACAGAACGCAGCCAAAAAGATCAAATGTGATTTAAATATTCCACAAACTTGTGTACCTCACTGTGAAATTCACAGGACAGAACTCATAGTTACAATATCAACAAGAGAAAACATTTATACAAGAAATAACTAACCAACAGACAGAAGCAGCATAGAAACAACATGCAAGACCCTTCACTTTAAATAGTGGAAGACATTATACATTTTATAATGAGAACATTATAAGATGCTGCTTAACCAGTCCGGAGCTCCATCAAGCATTCCTGAAGTTCCAGACCCTCTGGATGAAGCAAATCGTGGAGCAGTTGGCTGGTTTTCACCAGGAAGAGACGTTTCTGTCACTTTCTGATACAAGTACACCAATTTTTGTTGAAGCAACAGTGAAAGTCACAAATAAACATTTTTGAAAGGCCTCTGAGAAAAGCAATTATGGGCTTCCTCATTACTTTGACTACTGGTTAAAAAAAAAAAAAAAACATTTTTCATTCAGACGTTTTCCTTGTCAAGCTGAGATATTTAGAGAAAACAAATAGAGTATAAAAAAAAGCTTTGAATGACTACACCAAAGAACCCAAATTATTAAAAATGGTCTCCACATGTGCTATTTAAATGTTTGGAGGACTTTAGTGATATTTTACGAGGCAAAACATCATCAGAACTTCTTGTCATCAGTACAATAGCCCGCAGTAGAAAGTAGATCTGCAGTTGTAGCCCACATTATAAATTAATACCTGCTGTGATGAGGTGCAACATTGCCTGGAAGACCTCACGGAAAGCAGACAGCCCTCTGATCATAAAACAGATGGGATGTCCCTTGTCTCCCTCTCTCCAGCTCACATACTTACACACTGCTCTGGAGGAAAAGCTTTAATCCCTTAAAGATCATGAACTCATGATTTCCTTCCCCACAAGCTGACCGCAGCCGGACCTTCGTCTCCCAGCTAATTATAAACATATGTGTGGCTGAGGCCCGGTACTAGAAAAAATATGATCTGTTCCTAATCATCCAAGCAATCTCCACTGACTAGGGGAAGACCAAATGTTCTTTTGTGTTATTGGACACAGCAAAGAAGGAAAGAAGGAATTGATTTTAAAATGTGTGGCCTACTTCATACAACAACATGTGGGTACAGAGTGTTTAGTGTTCAGCCTAAAATGAAGGATGTTGTTAAACGTGGATTAGCTTGCGCTGTTATGCTAACAATAATATTTTGTAAAGATAGTAACTTCTAGAGGTCTCATTTTACAACATCCAAAAAGAAAGTCATAGTTAGCAAGCTCAATATTACTACTCGAGACTCCCAGATGTTGTCACATTGTTAATTCAGGCAGTGTTCCAGTCACTGAATCACTGCATCGTCAGTTTGCCGTAGGAAACTTTACCAATCCCTTCCAGTGACGGCACCCTAATCCAGACATATACTTGAGCTAAAAGCTATCAAAATCTGTGGAAGTTGAATGGATTCTAAACTTTTCTACTTACCTGTAGTTTCATTTAATAAATGTATCTTTAAATGTTGGTTAAGCAGTTTTTTGCTTCTTTATTTTACCGTTTTTTGTTTCAAAGCTTGAGGTGATGGTGTGTAAAAACAACTGGTTCTCTGTTCTGATATTAACCTACAGCCCACTGATGTTTCTTTCTCTGTTCTTTCTCTTTATCCCAGGGAACCTCATCATCCCTCTCCTCAGTAGGACTGCAGGGGCCCCTCTTGCTGTCCAAATTGGGATGGAGAAGAAGAAGCGCATGATCTTACCCTGAGGAGCTTACCCCACAGCAAGGCGATGTGTTAAAAAGACATCACACTCCTTTGACTTCTTCGTGTAGCAACAGCCCCTTCTAAAGCCAGGTACCAATGAATGGAGAAGGAATTCTCAACTTACTAATTGGGGTGCTTCAGTCTCATATCAAAAGTAGTTCTTAAGCGCACTGCCTTTGGTGCAGTAAGGGCTTGTTATCTGGCAGAGCTTTCGTACTTGCCGATATTTTTATGATGACCCAGTCTTCAGGCAACAGATGATGGGATTCTTGAAGTTATACAGACTCGCTTCACTAAAGAAATTCAGAGAACAACAGTGGGCTCATCAAACATTTACTGGGAGATACCTACCTTTTTATGCAGACTCTGTCTGCAGAAATCCAAATCAATTAGTTTATAGAACCATTTAAATTGGCGAATGCATCTGCACTGGGTTAGTACAGGAAACACCTTCGTGGAAAAACCCAACGTGTTTGTTTCATTAGGGGTCAGGATCTCAAGAAAATAAGTTGGGATTTCTTTTTTTTTTTTTTCTCCATGTCCCCTAAGGGGTTCCATACATCATCACCAATATCTGATCTAGAATTTTTCAGCATCTGGGCTGCTACAGATATTTCTATTAAAATCGGTGCATTTCTATTTTTTACCAGACTAATGTGAAATCGGACAGACACCAGAACTAAAAGATTTAGAAAGGTAACCCAAAACTTTGGGCGATGAAATGTGTGTATAGATTAAATTATGTTTAAGTGTGGACCCATTTTAAATATTTGATATATACACAATGCCTAAGCATCAAATGAACAGTTCAATGCTTAAACTATATTATTTTCAGACTCACTTTAAATGGTTACAAACCATTGATCCAGCTCTTTTCTACACCAAGCCAGCCAGACAGAACAGCCTAAAAAGGTGCCAGTCTATTATAGGGCCTTCACAGAGACAGAAAGGACCGACACACACACACCCACACACACCCACACACCCACACAGCCATGTTTCGGATCATGTGGGGACTTTACATTGACTTCCATTCATTTTCTACAGCCTAACATTTACCCTAATCCTAACCATCACATAGCTAACCCTTAATCCAAAAACAGAATTTCCCTTCATGGGGACCAGGATTGGGCCCCACAAGAAACAATGGTCCCCAGAACCCCAAAATATAGATAGAAATATGTCCCCACAAGGATGTAAAAACCTGGTTCACACACATCTTTCTCCACAGTATCCGACACATGCATGCAAACTGCATGTTGGAGATTAAACCCGGCTCCTTCTTGCATCTATCATTGCATATCATTGTATTTTAATTGGTTGGCCGTTCTTCCATTTAAGTGAGCCACTTAACACACGGCACTGGTGTTCCAAACATCTTCCAAGTCAGTAGGAAAACGCTGTGTGAAACAGTTTAAATAAAAGATTCAGGGCAACTTCGGGTTTTGATCCCAGGTCAGGTTTGCGTTGCAGCTCCTCTGCAGCGTCCTCCAGACCTCCAGCCCGCCGCCTTTTCAGAATATGGAGAGCTTATTTACGATTTCCATCCTGCAAGCAGCGCTGCAGAGGAGAAGCAGCACACACGATTCTAGCTGTCTCTGTCCCTGTCCTCATTAGTGCAAAGCTGGTCTGTTTTTAAATGCGCACACACACACACACACACACCCCTACACACACCCACACACACTGAGCATTCTGGAGCTCTAAGCAGGCTGACAGTTTGAAGATAGGCCCACTGTGCAGCGCCGAGCAGAGCACAGGGCTGTGAGATGAGAAAGCCCCTGAGTAAAGCAGAATACTGGCGAACGCTTGTAATTGGGCCCTGAGTATCAGCTGCCAAATATCTCCTGTTAGTTCTTAGCACTTTTTCTATTACTATGCTAATACTATGCCATCCATGAATGTAAATGAGACTGGGTACGTTTGGCAGATTTTGTGCCTTCAGCAGGTCTGTCGCAGGAAAGTCTTGCTCACTTTTCATCTGAAGATCAGTGACATAAGGCACACATGCATGTGTTGTGTAGAGTTTAGTGGGGTTTTTCATTGTATCCATCCATTACTGAGCTGCCATCAAACTTAGCAGAAACAGGAGTTTTGTCCCAGCTCTGCTGTTATTCCCCGCTGCAGATGATGTGATCGGAGAACTCTGTCTAATTTATATGCTGAGATAAAATACATACATGCATGACTGTTTGTGTGTTTTTATTTTTAGGTAATGGTGTGATCAGGTTAGCAATCCAGTGTAGGATCTTTTTTAATGTGGATGTCCATTAACATTCTGATAGATGGCACCAATTCTTAGTGGATGAATGCTCTGGATTTCAACAAGTGTCTACATCTCAATGAATTGGATTATTATTGAAAAGGTTTATTTATATAAATCAGTTGACTGACCACTGCCTGGCCAATAAGACATATGCACTAATTATTGTTTGATCGCCTTTAGCTTTTAGTAAGTTGTGGCACTGTTTTCATTTTATGTGGATAGTTAATTGACATTTAGTTGCTTATGGTGTAGCGAATTGACTTTTAAGAGAAGGGGTATGCCATATCGACCCCCTGCAGTGTGACATCACAGAAGCAACACCTTCCTGCTGGAAGTCAAAAAGCTGCTCGCCGACAATGACTACCATTGAGTTTAGCTGTCAAGTTGTCAACATAACGTGCTAAATCTTAAATGTACACCTAATATAAAAAAGAAAAAGGGATGCTAATTGCCAACACTCTGACAACTAGATAACAAGGTCAGAAAAAATTTTAATTAAGAATAGGGAGGAAGAGGAAAGTCGGTCGCTTATACTTGTTTGACTTTGACAATCTTAACATGAAGATGAGCAACGTGTCTTGCAATGACAAGAGGTGGACATTGAACCAGCAATGTCCAACGATGAAACGTTTTGCCCAAGAACACAACAACAGGGGCGGACGGAGTGAGAATCGAATCAGCAACCCATCGATTTCAGTATGAACTCAAACATGGGACTTCGGATTAGATGATAGAGACCCTAATCTTGGGATTTCATTGGCTCTGAGCCACAGTCAGCTAAATTACTTAATGAATTAATCATTTACTGAGATACATACACCTGTACTCTGCAACATGCCTCAGAAATAGTAAATAAGGATGTCAACGACAGGCGGACAATAAATCAATTTAAACTACACATGTATCTGAACAATAAAACAAACTATCCATCCATCCATTGTTCCTGTATGATACCATTCATGGATGAGATTTGAATGAAGTGGTCACTGGGCGAGCTTTTATCAGAGCCAATGCTAACAAGACCAGAATAATTCCTCTTTCTTTTCTATACGGTTAACAGACATAAATGTGACAGATTTGACTGCAAAGAAATGACTAATAGTGATTTCAATTGGATTTTAGAGCACATAACTAACTAATGCCCTCAGCAGTTATGTCAAAATGCTAAAGAAAGATGAATCTGTTAGAAACCAAGAGACACAATGACCATGAATGACCTTCATGGTGTGTTGCAACCATGAAGCAATGAATAGTAACCTTCATAGCAAACTGAAGTAAAATAAAAAGAAAATAAAAACAGTCCAGTTTTAATAAAATTCACAGCTTGATCAATCTCAACATGTGGTTGGTCAAAAAAAGTTTTGCATATCACACTTCAGGGAAGTCAGTTAAGAAAGAGTGGATAGTTTTATCTGCTTATTCACATTTATTTAATGCTAGCTTCAATCTGATAGGAAAAGCATAAAAATCTCAATCACATATATTTAGAGGTTATTTTTTTTCTGGCCATGAGAAAAATATCTATCATAGGCAGAAAATATTTCTGGCTATGGGAGGATAGCCAGAAATATATTTCTGCCGATTCTGTGCTAACATCTCTTAGCCACCACTATCCAGTGAACTCTGGAGTGGTTTGAGTCCATATGTGAATGCCAAGCTGCCTGGAGACCAGTTCACATGCAGGAAATGGATTACAGCGCCGAGCATTCTGGGTAAATACGAGCAAAACAAATTCAAGAGTTTAAAGGAATCCATTGTTAGTTGTAACAATCAACCTTATTTTTAGAAATATTTATTTTAGATGTAAAACAATACAGTAATAACATAGTCTATTATAAATACTATAGGCTGTTTAGATTTGATAAATTTTAATAAAATATTGTCACACGAATGTCACTATGTTGTTCATAGCGACATTCTGGGTAAGTGATGTCATTTACCCAGACATCATTCTGGGTAAATAATCTCTAAAGGTCCAACTGCTTTAGCTCTGTCCAGTCAAAACAGCGATGATGTCATTAAGCCTTTTCAAATTGAGCCGTAGCGCATTGAAATCTATGGGAATGTAGAAATCAAGAAAACAAGAGGTAATGAAGGTGAGGAGGACCAAATGGAGGAAGAAGACAGAGTTGGCCATAGGAGCTGTTGCTTTGCTGCTGCTGCTGCCTTTAGCATCATAAATAAAACAATGAATGACCTCTGGTCAGACTGTGTGCTATAGTATGTACATCTGTAGCTCTGTGTCCATTCCGATAACAGCTGTTTACAGTCCCATCTCCTGGTCCAGACTTAAACGGGATGACAGTAGTGGCACCAGTACTACGCTTTTAGCATTTAAAGAGCTTCCAGTGCTGTCTGTCTGGTGTTCCTCCAAGCATTTTTTGTTCAGGCAGTAGTGGGGTTTAGGCACTTTGTGGATAAGAACTGTGGGCACAGTATTTGTTTTTAGCTCGTTAAGGTAACAATCACAGGTTAGAGCCTAAGTTAGTTTTGCTCTTACAAATGACAAAGTCTTCTGGAGGGAAATGTTGAGGGCACAAATGTAGGTCCTTCAGAAGTTGTGTATGGCTCCAGCTCTCTTCCACTGCACTTTCTTTCTTTTTTTTCATTTGGGAAGCAATCCAGATTCACCTCACTGTTTTCTTTTTTTTTAGTTACAGCTAACAGTGACACAGAGTGGCATTAACTAAAATTACACCAGTCAAATGTCATTTGATACACAACTCAGGTGAAGTTAGTCAACTCTAAAGATTCCAGTACAGAATGGACCCACCAGGTGAAAAAATAGCGACCTCCATGGGTGAAAAGATATACATTAACCTCAAAGAGATTTTTTAGTTGGACTCAGTGTAGCTTGAAACTGAACCACAGCAACTGAAAAACTAACAAATGTTGCAATTTTGTTCCTCAGTCAAACCGTATCTACCAGACTACCAGCTGTGAATTGTTAATTCACAATTTTCCTTTTTTTCATTTAATGAATGAAAAAATCTTTTTTTTCCCTATTTCCTCAAGTTATCTTTGAGACGTCAGCTTAACCCTCACACAAAATCCACGATCACCAATCTGATCATTGATCATGGACAAGGAGGACATTATGGTAGACTTCTCAAGGTCTTGGCCATTGAGTAAGCCCAAATCATTCACATTCCACATGTCCTTTATTGGGTGTTTTGAAGTATTTGGAAAATGCTTGGTTGCCTTTAACAGCCTGCTGCTCAGTTTAGCCAGACATTTTCACTTTGATCTTATATATCTGAAAAACAATGCTCTAGAAGTCTTAGTCTATTTTGTTACTTGGCTCCTACAAATTTTGATTATTTTGTTTCTTCTCTTAAGTATTACATGGTCCGCTATTCAGGCAGAACAAGTCTAAGAATCAGAAACTCCTTATTGATGTTGAGAGGAACGGTTGTGGAGAAAAAAATCAAAGACTTTTAGTCTGCTAACTGATGCTTTAGCCAGCCCTTATCAAGGTTTAGGCTCTGTGTCATTTTTACTATCCTGTAAGTCCTTTTTTGGGACAGTCCAAGTTCATATTAGGGGAGAGTCCACCTTGACCTGGACACATTCCTCAGTAATTCTGGCTGTGTCGATTCTCCATCGTAGAAAGAAATCCCCCAGCAGAATCAGGGTATCTAATTCAGTGGGCTGCGGGGATATGCCTCTGATATCTGGTTTATTTGAAGTGTTGATAGGTGAACAGCCACAAAAAAACTAAGTTAATAAGCAATTTAGATCTTTAAATCCAGCCCATGATGAAAGCTTAATAATATCAACATGGATTTACTGTCACATAATCCCCCCTTTTAATCATTTTCTACTGTCAGCAGAGGACTAGAAGAAAAACAAGCCTAATCCATCTGATTGACATCCCTCACCAAATTGTCCAGGAAATAGACTGGAAAATATCTCAGCCAATTAATTAAGTACATTTTTCTTCCTTTCAAGTTTTTTTGTCTGGAATGCAGATGGCAAGAGTCAGAACACAGAGACAGCTGGGTGTAGAGCTGGGGTCAGTATGTGGTCAATTGTGTAATCTTATGTTATTATATGACTCACAACCAGAGTTATATTTCGATTGGAGAGAGCTGCTATAAATCTAGTTGATGGACAGAAAACCGGTTTCATCACATTGAAGGTATGCTATGATTAAAGAGTGTAATTAGATCAAATGTTAGCATAGACAAGTCAACATGACAATCCAGGCAAATATTTTTTTCTTTGATGTTTTCTGTATTTTAAATGCATTATAGTTTTGGACTTAAAAAACAAAAGTTAGTTGGTTTTGAATTTTAAATCAAATGGATAAAGCCAGTCAATTGATATCTTGGACACAGCCAATCAGCACCAAGGAAAATGATTGGCACCCCTAGACTGACTGTCAGTCTAGCCAGTCAGCCAACAGTGTGTCAAGTAGCATTTCACACAGGTATTTCAGCTCCCCCAGCTCCATTTTCTTTCCAATATTTTACATATTAAGGCCAGTGCAAAAAGCTGCAAAAATGAAGATTTTCCACAAATAACTTGGAGTTACCTCCTGTGAATGCTGATGTTTGTTTTCTCCTTTTAATCCCACTTCAAATCTGTTGTCTTTGTAAGGCTTGATTTTCCACCACCAAAAAAAGGAGA
Source organism: Phalloptychus januarius (assembly GCA_902982915.1). Taxonomy (NCBI): domain Eukaryota; kingdom Metazoa; phylum Chordata; class Actinopteri; order Cyprinodontiformes; family Poeciliidae; genus Phalloptychus; species Phalloptychus januarius. The sequence goes on from CADWAE010000481.1 coordinate 18,279,286, forward strand.
AACATACTGACAAATGAACAATGAAATCATTGTTCATTCCTAAAGGGGGGGAAAGGTCACAAAGTATTGTGCTTAGGTTACGCAAATAGCTAACTGCACTCCTAGTCCTACAAGAAATGTAAGAGAATCAAACTCATCAAAACCAACTATTATTCGTAAGCACCGCCATGGCTTTGATCTCACTGCTTATCCAGAAGTCATAGAGCTTTGACCATTTTTCTCTTGAATCAGTGATTACTGGAGACCAGCAGACAGGAAACACCATCCTGATTCTGAAAGATCTTTTTGTCATACAGTCATGATGGTCCTGATTGCTTAACTTGGACCCTTGACTGAGTTGGAGGGAGTTTATTTGGAGAATATTTTCTCTCCTACCAAGATTCAAAGGCTTGAAGATGGCTTTGATGTCGGCCCTTGTGATCGCTGATCGACAGGGTTGATTGACGGATGTATATCTGCCCCGTTTGCCTCTTAAATTCTTCTTATCTCCGTTTTTAAAGCTTTGTGTGGTGGGATAACTTAAATTTTACTTTGACATGATATTTTGTTGAGTTTCTCTTTGTCCTTTTTCAGACTTGTTGGCTGCAGTTAGATTTAGCACACATGTTGAGTTTTCACTGTTTATAGTCATTTTTTCCATGTCTGTTGTTACAGGGAGGGTTTTAGTTAAGTAGTAAGCTAGTATAACATCCACAACTCCCAATTCTAATATGAAATTAGTGAACAGGAACAGCAGACAGCATGTGTTGTTGTGTACCACAAAAAACATTTTTTCTGGTTTTACACTAAATATTGTAATACATATACACAGCTGTCTTTTTGCCTGCTAACATGCAGGTAGTGTATGTACACATTGTAAAGGTAATGCCTGTATCTAAGCCATTCTGAGAAAATAGAGGTTAAAAACAAAAAGAGAACATTACAGCGGGCCTCGATTATTGCTATTACACAAGAACAAACCGGGGAAGGCAGGCGTTAGAGGAAAGTTTAACTCTACCTAGTAAACCTGGTTACTTTTACAAAATGGTAAACATTACCTTCAGACTCCAAGGGAAGTTTCTCAGCAGCTGTTTTTCTGCAGCAGTTTGACTGTCAGTAATTAACACTTTACTGCCACCTGCTGCTCTATCAGTGACATTACATGTAAATATGCTAGAGCAAAAGCCAGCAGATTGAATCATTGACATGCATCACTCACTTCTACTGGACAAGCATGTAACAATCGACAGCATTGAATCGTTGAGTTTGCAGCAATCTTTCATACAGAGCATTCATGTAGCGATAGTGGAGAGGAAGAACTCCCCCTAAACACAAAGAAACCTCCAGCAGAACCAGAACCTGCCATTTATCACAACCAGCTCGGGGTCGGAAACGGTAGAGCAGAGTGCACAGGACCACAAAAGATGTTTAAAGTCACAAAAGGCTCTCAACCGTTAGCTTACTACAAAGTGATTTTCTATATTATTTTTAAAAAAAGAATTTTTTTCTTTTCTTTTTAAATTTTAAAATAAAGAAAATCAGCAAACTTTTCTGTAAAGTGAATGAATACAGTTGGTAAAAATTAACATGGGCTTTTGGTATAGAATGAATATATAAGATCAAATGAAAGGTGTCACTATGAGTGGAGTAGAGTGATGTCATCCAACTGTGAGCATTTTACCATCAATAGACCAGTAGTTGAAGATCACCAGGCACTGAACAGTCATATGCACTCAATTAGAATATTTATTCTGATGAGGCTCATTTGTCAGAATAAAAGTTCCTTTTGGAAATGATCTTTAAGGGGGGTTTAAACATTTTTTTCTTTAAACACACACTTCTGTAGTGAGAATGTTTCCATTGTAATATTCTAATATTCACTGTCATTTTTTACACCAACTTTAAGCAGGAAATCATAAAAAAAAAAGCTTGAAAACATCAATCTGTGTGAATTTTTTATTTTTATTTAACTAAACTAATTTTGGAAACATCAGCACGAGCAAACCCAAAACCCTCAATTGATTTATTTTTCAGCACTTGCTTGAGCTCAGCCAAAGCAGAGACACAAGCAAAGGACTTATGATGTATAAATGATGTAACATCGTGCTGTTATGTGATGCAACATAAAGTCCCACTTCTGTTATGATCCGGTGCTGATGATGTGGGTGATGGGGAAATAAAACTGTGAAACACTGTGAATCAGCCAAAAATCTTGCTCTGGAATCCTTTGGAATGTTGAAGATCATCCTTATCGGATCCCTCTGCCTCATCTTACTCCTTCTGACTTTTCAGCTGCAGTGAATATTGCTATACAATGAATAGTGACTTTATAAAGCTTCTCTCACCCAGAATATACCAGCAGTTATGGATATAACTTAAATCTGAGCTCTTTTTTTAATTACTGACCGATAAATAAGATTTGTTATTGTAAGACCCGTTAAGCTACCCACTGCTGCATGTTGCTCTTTTCACATGAGGTTGAAAGAGAAATAAGAAATGTAATTTACAACAATACAGTTGTGTATATTTTTTTTCTGTGGTGTTCTTATGGTTTGCGATGTGATGTGACTGCGGAAGGTGTGGATCTTCCCATCTGTGGCTTTTGCTCACAAGTCTTCAAACCAGTATGCAGCCGAGTTAAAATGCAAAATCCAGATTTTTACAATGCAAAAAATCAAGACCATGACAAAAACTTTAAAAGGGCAGTATTAGATATTTTCAAGGCACATAATGTCATTTTATAGCGCATTCAGATAACTATAGTTATAAAAATGCTATATAACAACTATATTGTTAACAACTAATGCCTTGAAGTATGTTTATAATGGGTTTCTTTATTATTATTTCACATAATTTCTTTTAAACATAGAAATTATTTTTGGTTTTTTTATGTAAATTTTATTTTGTATGCCTGCTATTTTGAACATCATTTTGAAGATGCAGCTCGAACAAGAACGAGCTGCACTTATATATATATATATATGACTTGATATAAGTCATATATATCAAATATATATGACTTAAAAGAAATTTAACTTTGCAGTTTGACGCCTTAAAATAGGGACTCTGTCCCTTTAAAAACTCTTGCTTTTTCTGAAACTCTTTAGGGAGGCATCACGGCTCCAGTAAGCATTTAACAATGTTTTTATGAGTGTCGCTCTTAGAAGTAGCTTGTACAATGAGCTCCACAGTGTTTGTTAATTACTGCTGGCTAGTCTGAAGGAGCTAAGTGGAGGACTGAGGGGGAGGGCGGCTCTTTGAGGTGGAAGCTTGAAAGCTTGGAAACACTCCAGGTATGTTTATAATGAGGGAATAAAAATATAACATGATATAAAGGTTAAAAAAATCATAATACTGCCCCTTTATAAACTTGTCTCAACAATTTAACCTGCATTCTGTACAACTGAAGTGAAAAATCTCATAGAGGGAAAAATGTTTTAAGAGCTTCTGTTGCTTAAATAAACAGAATCAAACTAAAATGACAAACTAAAACATTATTGAAGCACTTTTTGACTTATTTTTAACATTCAGATTTTGTTTAGAGTTCCCACATCCTGATTTGGTCATATCTGCAGTGTGATGGTCTGGGCCTGCAGGATTTAAACAGTTTATGGTGATTGATGGAACTATGACTGCTGCTCAAACAAATGAAGGTTTTGGAGTGGCCTAGTCGAAGTCCAGGCTTAATTCCAATTCAGATTGTGTGATTTGTTCTTCAAGAAGCTCATGCTGGAAAAGAGGGGCCAAATATCCAATCACAAGAGAAAAATTCAAGAAATTTAAAGTTTAGAACTTAATTCTTAAAAAAGAAAACTGTATTGCTCCATTATGGAGGAAAAAAGAAAGGAATAAACATTAAAAACAAAATTTAAAAATCAGATGACCAAGTTTTAAGAGGGTTCATGTAAATACTGTAACTTCTCATTTAGGTCTTTTTAAGTTTCTAGCTGAGAAGCAACCTGAGTGCGCAGACAGTCAGTGTGTTCAGACTAACATGCTGGTTCAGAATGAACTGGGGTGTTCAAACTTCCTGACTGGATCGCTGTGTTGGCAAACACAATGAGCTTCTGTGTGTCTGATTAGATTTTCAAGTAAAATGAAGTGAAACCAAAAAGCAGGCAGTGTGAGCTGCCAGGTTACACACCTCAGGATGCTACACATGCAAACCTCATTCATGTCTGTCTCAGCTGTTGCTCGGCCAACGAAATGAGCTGAAACTCACAGCAGATAAGACTTCACATGACATTTGGATGTCTGATGTCTGTGATTGGATTCATTAGATAATATGACTGACTCAGTTTCTAGCCCATATTGTTTATGTTGTTTATTTTGGGATTCCTTCATGTTTGTGTCTGAATAAATAGAAGATATAAATGAGCAATTTAATGGGTTCAGATCAGGGTATGTGTTGGACTCAGTGGTACTACAGTGAACTTTGCTAGATCAAAGTGAGAAAACAACAGTTTCCCCAGCGTTCTGGGTTTCCCTGGGGTCTGGAGAGGGTTCTTTACTCTCTGTGACAGTTCAGATTTAGATTTGTGATTCTATGCATCAGAATTTCAGGGACGACCTGATCAGTCTAATGGTCCAGTCATTTTCAATAAATTAGAATATTTATGAAAAATTCAATAATTTGGCTCACAAGTTAAACAAACCATACAGATTAATTCCCCACAAACTGTTTCAAAGCTTTTATTTGTTAATGATGATAATTTACAGCTAATGAAAACAACTTAATGCAGAATATAGCGACAGTGGACAATCGCTTGCATTGTGTTGCTGACTTTACAGTAATCCCTGTATGGATCTGACACTCCATGGAGTGACAGCATAAAGTAAAACTTCCCTTCAACAGGAAGTAACCTCCAGCAGAGCCAGAACATGACCACCCACACCACAAATGGTAAATACCTTGTAGTTGTGTAGCTTTATGAAGACCAGAGGTCAAAGTAACACTGATGGTGTCACCCATGGTGGTGAGATACAGTTGCCCTGAGGCAGGTGAGACTGCCATACAGCGGCACCACCATGGTCAGTGGATACCACAAGCCCTCTGACCACCACCAGCAGCCAAGGTGGATTGAAGGGTCTTGACACAACAACTGAGGCGGACGAAGCAGAGATCGAATCAGCAGCCCAGGGACTACAGGGTGAGCTCCTACCCTATGACCCTACTGGAGTGTAGTGTGGTTTATGATAGGATGATGGAATGAGTGTCAAGGTGGCAGCACAGAAAAGCTGCAGTTCACTGCCATCCTACAGGAACAAGTTTTATTTATGCATGCTTCTTAAGCATGCATAAATAAAAATAAAAGCAAGCATTTCATTTATGCATGCTTAAAAAGTATGCATAAATAAAAAGGTTGAGTTTGTACATTTGTAAATCATAAGAACATTGTTTAAGAGGAAGTTACTACCGAGTGTTTCCTCCGTTTCCTCAGTGCAGCCTGACAGCAGAACCGTGAGCTGCAGGTGGATACTAACACACAACTGAAAGCAGTTCTTACACAGACTGCCTGTTGTTGACGTTGCTGTGCTTACGTCATCAGACGTGTTTGTCTTTAACTATCAAGCAACCAGAAATATACACTATTCTACATAACATATGTCGTCTGTTTTTCAAAATAAAGGCATGGCTTTTACTATTTAATCGGAAAAAGTCCTGCTTATGCTTTTGTTTGGACAGATGAAAAGATTTTCATAAGGTGGTGTTTGTTTAGCAGTTATGAGCAGTCAATACCTTACCCAAAGAGGTTATTTTAGCATCTTCATTTTGATGAAACACATTTGTTCCCCAGCCAATCACAAGTCAGAGCTGGAACAAGACCAAACTTTACTTGTGGATGGATGGATGGATGGATGGATGGATGGATGGATGGATGGATGGATGGATGGATGGATGGATGGATGGATGGATGGATGGATGGATGGATGGATGGGTTTCATAACAGGCTGAACTCTTTAAAAGAAAACTTAGCCTCTTTATCATTTAATCTTAAAAATTTGACATCCTGTCAAATTTAAGCAACAGCAAAACAATGTGAGAACTAATTTCCTGCACACATACCCTGCAGGTATGTGGCTTATTGAACAACCTTTTGATGAACTGGGTCTTTCTTCTTTTAAATGCCTTGTTTTCATTAGCTGCTAGCAGAAAAATCCTCATAAGAAAAATAAAGGTATTAAAGTTCCTAATTCTTTGTGTAATCGATCAACATAATGTGTTTCACCTGGTGATGGAGTTACAGAAATACATGTTTTATTATTATCATTATTATTATTATTATTATTATTATTATTAATATTCTAATTTATTGGATGTAAGCCGTGGTTCCCCATCCTTGCATGTTTTAGTTCTCTCCCTGGTTGTAGTAACAACTTTTTGTTAATGTTCTTCTAACATTAACATTGACATTTGATCCAGGTGTGTTAAACCAGGGAGAGAACTAAAACATGCAGGATGCCGGCGCACTAGGACCGACTTTGGGAGCCACTGATCTAAAGGATGTTAATGTAGAAGATCTTACTGGTGCAGCTGAACTTGATCACATTCTCTACCTGAGGGAAAGTGAACCAACAGGACTGAAAAGTGAAACTCAACCAAAAGGTGGTTAAGCAAAATTTCAGTGGTTTTCATATGAAATATAACAAATGTCACATTGCCTTGGTTTTACACCCAAAACCCTGGCACTTTAGCAGTTATTTTCATTTACGTCCCTAACCTGTTTACGTGACATTGCATTTATTTTGAAGAGTCTCGACGGACGTTGACGTGAGAACCTCGAGCTTTGTTAGCACGAGTCTCCTTGGTGCCGCTGAGAAACGGTTCGCTTCAGACTTTCTCCTCCATCACTTCCTCCTGGGCAGCAATGTGCTGCCAGGGGGCGAGCCGCGAGGAGCCGGCCGCTCAGGTGCGATGCTGCAGCGGGCAGTGAGGAGCGCTTGGCCGGCTCAGACCAGGAGGGGACCCACGGTACCTGCAGCACGAGAGCAACAATGGTCACGGCGTCTAAACTTTCCCACGCATCTCCAGCTGGAGTAACGGATGGCTGATCGAACTTCTCCCTGGCTGATGGGATCTTAGCAACGGACAGTTTGTTTCTTTTGTTTTCTTCCAGCACCTTTGTCCCGGTACAGATATCTGTCCCGGGCGGAAATCTGGCGCACCGTCCCGCTGCGGCTCGTAGACTGCCTCTTTAAATATCACAGCCGAACAGCGGAGGTTAACATGGGGGCAAAGCAGAGCAGCCCCTCGCCCAACTCTGCCGCTAACGGACGAACCAGAGCCTACTCCGGCTCGGACCTTCCGTCCTCTACTTCCAGCAGCGGCAGCGGCGGCAGGACCGCCGCAGCGGGGGTTGCGGGGGGACGGCACCGCACACACGGCGTGTCCAGAGCCACAGGAGCCTCGTCCAGCTCCGGTCACCCACACGGAGCCAGGCCCAGGTCCGCGGGGGTCTCCGGAGGTCGTGTCGCCAGAGCCCAGTCCGGCATCAGCATACCGAGCAGCGGCGGCGTCTACAGCTCACCGGAATCCGGTGGCAGCAGCCCGGAGGAGGCGGCGGACCGGGACCGAAGAGGGAACGATGGTCATCGGCTGGTGATAGGATCATTACCCGCTCACCTGTCGCCTCACCTGTTCGGAGGTAAGCGGTGAGCCCTGTTGACGGCTCAGTGACCCGCTCAGTGACCCGCTCAGTGTCTGCAGGCCGAGCGGTTCGGTCCGGTGGAGTTTCATCTGCATGTGAAACCCAACTAGTGTCCCGCAGCTCATTTTACACAGCGAGGCTCGTCCAGGTTCCGTTCGGTTGTGTTTGAAAAATGAAGACTAAAGTTCTGCCCAAACAATCAAAAGCGTTTCTTTTCCAGACCTGCAAACTGAAGCCACCTTATTCAAGCTTTTAACCAGATTCTGCTGCCTTTTAGAAACGTGCTTAAAGTTTTTCTTCTTTGTTTTAATCTGCAGAATCAAAAGAAGTTAATTTTAAAGCGTTTTCTAGAGCATTACAGTTTAAAGGCTTCATATGAATTCAGTTTATATTCCAAAATGATGACCTTAATGACAAATAATGATCTAGAAGGACTTCAGAAAATAGCCTAGTCTGTAATTGTTGCAGAAACTCAACAACTTTACAAGTAAACAAGTAAACGTCTGTACAGCTGGGAATCATGCAGTATCATATTCTACATATTTTTTGTCTATGAGTGAACCTCTGAGCAGTGGAGGGTTTTCCAACAGGCAGGAAGAGTTGGAGGATTACAACAGTGATATCAGTGAAACTTCATAAATGTTCTCCAAAAGAACCAAACATCCCAGAACGTTTACTCAAAACTAGAGGCATAAAAAAAGAGAGTTGAGAAACTTTCATAACGTGTCTGTGTGACCAGGATGGGGCACCCAGTGTTTGGCTGTGAGCAGAAGGAGGTCACGGCACTGTGCTGCTCCCCAGACTGTTAAACTGTTTAGTCCAGATCTTATCTGCCTCCTAAAAGATCTGAATATCAGCCTCTGTCTCCTCTTTCTCTGCTGACTGACAGACACATCCACCAGGACACATCTGCATGTGTGTGCTATTAAAGGTTTCCTCCACTGTCACAGTTTTGTGATTTATCAGTTTTCTTTATATGCTAAACACTGCATGTTTCTTTGGTTAGACTGCCGTGTTTCCATTGGTATCTTTGTTGATGTGTTTGAGGTTGGATGGATTCCTTGCCATCAATCTATTCTTTACTTAATAACTTAGTACTACTTAATAACTTTGTTACTAAGTTATATTTAGTAACTTTTCAGACCAAGCAAAATCAGAATTGGCCGATTGGCCTTTTGAAAGTTTTCTTGATCAGCCAGAAAACTGCAGTCGGTGCACCAGAGAACAACAGTAACTCTAACTGTTGTCCTGTCTGTGCTTGGAGTTGTCCCGTTCCCCCACCTGACCACAGATTCTCGGTGTGGTCCAGATCTGGGGAGTTTACGGCCACAGGTCCATAACGTTCTGATTCTTGAGCCCCAGCATGGATCATGCTGAACAACTTGCAGATAACCACCAACCTGGATTATGAAGAGGGCCACACATGGATTTTATGTGGATGCTTCACAGTTGGGGCCACACAGGACTCATGGCAGCTGTCTGTGCTTCTGGTGTGTGTGTGAAAGTTTCTGGTTCACTGCTTCTGGTGTGTACATGGTCTCCTTAGATTCAAGTCTGTCCTTTGTCTGTCAGGAAAAAGTTTTCCCAGATATTCAGACCATAGGAAAGACGATCCTACTGCCAAGCTTGGGCAAAGTGCTAAGGATAAATCTTGTTGATGATCAAAGAAAAAAAGTTTATTTGTGCTGAAATATTTTGAGTATGTGTTCCCTGCATGTGGGAGAAGATCTGGAGATGGTTTGTAATGATGTCTGTTAATAATCAAAGTCGACTCTAAACATTGTTTTTTAGCTTCGATTTAGAGGAACTCAGTGTTTCAGCAGTTTTGCAGTTTTCTGGAAATTTGTTCCAGATTAGTTGAGCATAAAAACTGAATGCCAACTTCTCCATGTTTGGGATGCAGAGGAAGGTTGAAACAACAGTAGATCTTTAATGTATTGTGGCGCTAAACCGTTCAGTGATTTATAATCTAACAGAAGTATTTTAAAGTCTTTTCTATGTGGACAGACTTCGGAACTTGGGTGAGAAAAAAAATTCTCAATTAAAAAAAAAATTCTGTTCATAACATGTAAGCTGAACATACCTTTATGCACTTTTCTGCACTTTTCTTTTTTTTTCAAATTTTTTTCAGATTTAACTTATTTTTTCTTTTTAATCTGAAAGAATGCACTTTTTTTATTTATTTTTTTTATTTATAAATTTAATTCTATTCACCTTCTTCTGTCCCACACTCCTGGGCATGGGGTTTCCTCCCAAGGATGAGGTGAAGGTCCATTTCTATTTGAGTAAATAAAAATATATTTTTTATTTTTGCAGCAGCATTTTTATTGGTTGGTGTGGAGCAAGAGCGAGCATTTATAAAGTTACAAATCCTGGCCTGCCGTCATCAGCATAGACGGTGTGGCAAGACGCTGAAGGGAAGAGGAGAATCAGTTCAGCCGCGGTAAAAATATGCTCACATATTGCCACACCAAAATGAAAATGAATCCCTGCTGTTCTGACACCTCGTTTAGTTTGAGTTTGTAAATGTGGAGAATCTTTTGTGTTTGCTTTTTTCAAACCAAAAAAAGGTGAAGAGCTCAAGGCACCCCTGCAGCTCTATTTTAACAAGATCCTTCTTTCTTTCATGTCAAAATGTAAAACAGGTCAAATGGAGATCACATTGCATCTGAGCGCAGAAACCAAAAGAAAAAATTGCCCCTTTTTTTTTTTTTTAAAGAAAAGACTCCACTGAGTTCACCAACTCAAACTGAACTCGGTGTTGGAACAGCAGGGATTCATTATATGAACATACTCATGACTTAAACACTTGCTAGCTTGCTAATAATGAGCTAAGAACATCATGTAAAAACCTTGCTTGTGTTTAGAACACTGATAGTGTTTGGATCACCTGTGAGGACCAACCCAGAGCAAAAACAAGTAAAGGGATGGAGGCTCCTCCCTCTTTGTTCTGCAATCCCAGCTGCATGCTCTGAAAGGATCTCAGCACATTGACTGGTATGATGTGAAGTATACATGGCAGGAGGTTGTATGTTTATTGCACAGTGATGATCTGACAGCTTTATTATCTATTTGAAAACCAACTTGCTCCAGTGTTTTTTCAAGGTCTGTAGTTTTATCCTTTCCATGTTCAAATGATGGATTGGTCAGAGCTCTGGGAGATGTTCAGAGTTTTAGAGCTTAATGCTGCTTTTAACCTCTCCACAACGTTCTCCCAGCGGTGTTCCTTGACCTCCATGATGTTGGTTCTTCTCTGAAGGCTAGAGACAGAACCGCTTCTGAAATGCACTGCTAATTCTGTTAGGACATCAGGATACAAGGGGCCTGAAAGTTAAAGTGTTTTTTGTTTGTCTACATAAGAAAACAAAAATGAAGGGCATGAACCATTTTCCTTCCACCTCACAGCTGTTGGCTTCATGTTTGTCTTTCAGTTCTTTTTCACCCAGTAAAGATTAAAGTTTGTGGTTGTAACAGGAGCAAATGTGAAAGGTTGCAGGTTTTGCTATCGGTGAGAATCAGAAGGATCCCAACTTCAGTTCTGTTTTAGTGTTTCAGCATTTTTTTCACATGTAAAAAAAAAAAAAAGATAAATTAAACCCAAATTCATTCTGTGGTGGTTTTATTGGTTCAGTGAGCCTTATTTTAAGTCATAATGCAGTAGGAGAAATGTTTAGTTTAGAGACAGAGCTGGTCAGGAAGGACCCGAGTTTAAGTGGACCTTAAACTCAGGCTTCCGGTGTGTGTGTGTGTGTGTGTGTGTGTGTGTGTGACCTTTGATATGGGCCCCTACAGACAGCATGTTAGAATTTCCTGGACATTCAGACGGGCAGCCATTCAATCAGAGGTTTCTCAGTCACACCAGGGCAAAGTTTGTTTTATTCTTTTTCGTATTTCTTTCCATCTTTTGGTTTTGCCGGATCGTGTCCCTCAAACCAAACAGGTTGGTCATATGGGCATGACTCAGCAGCTGGGAGCTCAATAATTAACATAACCTGCTAAGTTTCGATCTTCTGTAAAAAGATTTATGACTAAATCAGTGATGTACACTCATAAGCTATTATGAGTGTTAAACGCAGATGTCTCTTTCTATCCAGTAAGAATAAAGGATCTTAATTAAAAACCACTCAAGGAGCACCTGATGAACACTTTTCAAAATGTATTCTAATAAAAATGGTTATAAAGACATTTACCCCTGAGTATACAGTTATTATGATATAATCACCTTTTCCCCTTGCATAATGAATAATGTCACCATTTGTTTCAATAAACAGGCCAAAATAATAATAATAATAAAAAAACGTGCAAATAAGCTAGCTTTGGTGCGTTCAGAGGAATTCAGGTAAACAGTATTTGATCAGTGTAACTCAAAAGCAGAAGATTTGGCCGTTTGCTGATTGTTCAGCTGTGTGCGATGGCACAATCCCAAGAAGGAAAGAAATCAGCAATGACCTTACACAAGCATTTGTTGCTTCTCCTCGACCTCATCGGGGATATAAGGTCATTTCCAGACAGATGAGATTATCCACCAGCCAAAAGCTGCCAAGAGTCCAAGGAGTGAAGATTCCCTACAAATTCAGGCCAGGGATCAAACTGTTCAAGGTTCAGAGACATTTTAAAGAACCCAAGGAGTCCTTTTCATACCCCACAGCCAAAGGGTCTGTGTACACAACATGTCAGCAAGAGGACAGTCAAGTTTTGGCCAGACAAACTTGACGTGAATTGTGTTCGTACGCGAACCAAAAATGTCTGGAAACAGTCATGCTAGCTATATTGAACTTACCCAATTTTCACTTGCACATAGCATAACAAAAATAGCAGACCTCTATGTTCTGTTTGTAATGCTGCACCACTTCAGATTATTAAAGTTAATATTATTTTATTGTTAAAGCAAAATTTGCTCATTGTGGAATATTGAGTAAATGAATATTGCGCAGTATTAATTTGTAGCCCGTGTCTTTGTGACAAAGCAGGCGAATGCCACCCAAATCAGATTTTTTTGCTCAATTTTGACCCATATTCAACTTTTTCATGGCAGTCTGAATAGCCAAAGCCAATCTTTTCACCCGGAAAAAAAAAACAATCTGTGCCACTTCCATATGGTACTAAATTGGTTATATACCCGGTAGTTTTCGAAGCGTCCGCAGTCTGAACAATCGTGTCACATTTTATCCAACTTTTACATCATTGACGTGAGACCAGAAGATGTAAGCACATCACAGTCCCGTCACTCTTGGTTCTGACGATACAATTAACAGACTTCTGTATCAGTTCTCCTCAAAAGGCCGTTGCTAGTTGTTGTTCTTGCTTTCTATTATCTAAAAGCAATCTGCAGATGATGGCATCCATTATTACTTCCATAAATAGTTCGCTGATGAGTAATATCAATATTTTTGTTCCTCGCATGAGGGGTCATAAACTGTTCCCACAAGTCTGACAAAAATGCAAAAAATAAAAATTGATTTTAGTAATTTTTTGGCCAAAACCCTCAATCTGGATTGAGCATTAGCACCTCCTGTTTGAACATAGACATTGATTAGATGAGTAATTTCACGTGGAACCTCAGAAGGGTTACAAAAACAGCTCACAGAGTTTCACCACCCCCTACAGGCCTGGCATATGCAGTGCTATTTACGGTTCATCTGCCCGGAGAGAGGTTTCATTCCACAGTTGTGTGAATTTGATTTGATCACAAAAACAGTGTAGCAATTGGATTTTTCTTTTTTTTGTACTCTGTTGGCATATTCTGCTTGGAAAGAATACTTTTATTTTGTGATGTGGCCCAACTGAGCCCAGGTGCTTAGCATGGCCATGTTTTGGCCATGAGTAAGCAATAAGTGGAACATGACTAGCAGTTCAGCTATCAGCTAAGATCAGTCTGAAGGTATTTCTCAGTTTCCTCAGTAAATGTCGGAGTTTAGAAAGAGAACTGCAGATGCTGCTGTGTGTTTCTTACTGTCTGTAGAGTGAGAACATGATCTTGTTTTGAGTTGAAATAAAGAATACAGTGTGCCCAATTACTGTGGAAATAAACACCGTTGTAAGAATCTTGAGCTTTCACTCACTTCTATAAACACAGCTGTCTTTCTGAACTGTATCATTTCTCAGTGCACCTTGGTTTATATGCATCTGGTCAGTTTTCTTCACCTAACCTGACATTCAGCATGCGTTGGAGTCATGGCATCATTCCAAACTGCCTACATTACCAAGAACAATCAAACTTCAACAAGGTGGTAAACGTTTTATTTGCGAGTTAAACAAAGCAGCAAAGCTTTTTCATTTGTAAAACACCAGAGTTTCAGTCTTCATCATGAAAAGTTAAGACTTTGTTCCAACTCTAACTTGTGCAAACTGATGGAACATGGAGGCTCATGAAGGAGAAAGTGTTGGAGTAACTTGAACTTGGCATGATGCTTTGTGCTCTTGGATTTCTGGGCTGAAGCAGTCAGAAAGAATCATCCACACAATCTATATCTCTGTGTTTGTGCAGTGATAATTTGAAGTTATGCTGCAACTATTAATGTTATAGTCTCAATAAGCATGACCTTTGACACCTGAGAACCTGAGGAAACCATTGTCTAGGGCCTCTGTTGTCCAGGGTGACAAAGAAAAATGTCATCTATTTTATTTGTCACGGAGCGCGATTTGATAAGCTTAATGATGATGTAATACTTGGAAAACCCGGCTGATTCCAGACCAAGGCCTTGGCACTCATCACAAAGAGCTGATCACCAATTAGAAGGTTTGATTGTTATGATATTCATAAAGTTTTTTTCTTTTGATTATTGGGAAGGATATTTTTTTGTCATATATTTTATTAAAAATACTTTCTGTGATGTAATTTGTTTTTCATTGTTTTGTTAAAGCGATACCAGTCCTATTTCTTGTTTTGAATCATTTCCTGGCAGAAGGGACCGTCTCTTCCTTCTCCACACTGGACCAGTTGGTAAAAACCAGTGAGGAGGCAACACAGTGCCTGATTTATATGTGTATGTTTTTAAAGTTAAGATTTGGTGCCATGGGAAACAACCGAGTGGGAAATCAACAGCGTCCTGCTTGGAAAAAGCCCTCCAGGTCAGCGTGAGGCCTGTTGGGAATGAAGAGCTATGGTGGAGTCGGTATTAGTTAGCTGCAATCTGTCCTGACGAGATAAGCTTGTGGCTACTTAAACTGACTTCCTAGTATTTCCTGCAAAGGGCCTTTAGCTGGATACCAAAGGCTCCCTAAATTGAAAGTTGTATCTTTTCTCCTCCACCTGTGGCATCCAGCCCTCTGGAACGGTTCGGTAGAGACCTTTCCAGCTGAATTTGTCATGTTTCTGAATGAGATCCTCTTCTGCAATGCTGTCAGAAAGTTTGTCCAATCAGCTGTAGTCATCTGTCTTGAGAACAATCAATAACAGATTCTTAATGTTTGAGCAGAGCTATGGCTAGCTTCATTGGTTTGCAGTGTCCAAGTTGTGTGACGAAAATCACGTCATTCTGATCTCATGTCTGCCACCTCTTCTTACCGCAGCCTTTCTGCCTGACTTTTCACTCCCGTCTGCATGCAAAACTACTAATGGTTGGTCAGAATTTCGGGACTGTTTCTTCGGAAACCAGCTCCATCTATTCAACTTCCAGAAGCCAGTTTTTCAGAGGCCATGATGGATAGTTTTGAGGCACAATTGTCCAAAGCCTTAAGGAAATATAATTGTTGGACAACAGCACTGAACAGCCTTCTCGGTTCTGGTCCGATGCAGCGGAACTTGTGGACCATGAAGGGTGTGTTGAAAAACGAGCGTTCTGCAATTATGTGACGGTTGGACTTTGATCTGACCATGCTGGGCCCTCTGCAGCATTCACACAAATAAAGACGTCACATGAGTTTTTCCCCACGTTTTAATGTTCACTTTTAGGTGTTCCAGCAAGGACTCGCAGCCCAGCGGGATGATTAGAAGGCTTTCCTCTTTTTTGTAGCTTAAACGAGGTGCATAGTGCCAGGACTACTGATTTAAATCAGTTTGAGACATCAGCAAATATAAATAAGTGGTTATTATTATGAGGAATTTAAAGCACAGGAATGGTACAGTTGAAAATTTCAGTATTCCAGGTCACTTTTATACTGGAAAACTAGATTGTTAGTCGGGATCTTTTTTTAAGGTTGTATTGGATCTAGCAGCCTTTATGTGATATTGAATTGACAGGAAAGTGAGTAATGAGAGAAGGTGAAGACATGAGATAAAAGTCATCAGGCCGGGACTCGAACCCGTGATGTCCGCATTGAGGACTAAGGCCTCCAGGGTTGTGCTTTAACCCCGAGTCAGAATCTTTTAACACTGAGTTCAGTTAGTTTGATATATTCTGTTCTTACTGTATTCCAGGGGTTCAGAGTTTGTCTTGTAACCGATTTTATGCTGTCCCTCTCTTAATAATTCGCGTCACCAACTGAGAAGGCAAACTTGTCGTCATTGTTTTAAATCGGGGCTTAACGGTGATGAAGGTCATGTTTTGGGTCCGCTTTTCGGAATCAGTTTTTCCATTAACCAGGAGGTGTATTTTAGTCTCCCAGAGCTGTATTTGTGTATGATGCTAATATTTACTGAAGAGACAAAGAGCCTGACGCAGGTAGACGTCTGGGCCGCATTAGGTAGACACGCTCTTGATGCAGCTGAGCTGCAGCATATTTATTCAAACCCCTCCCCTTGACTCCTTTTTTACACTTCCTCTTTCACACCTCCCCCAGAAATACAGGTGCCAGTAATATCAATTATATGTAACCCTCAGCTGTACTAAGTCACAGTCCTGTACTGTTTCCTTCTCTATAGGAGACAGATCTCCTCTCACTGTCAGATTGTTGGAAAGGTAAATAAATTCACAGCTTGTCAGACATTCAGTTTCTGTTTCAGCTTATTAAAGCAGTTTCAACCAATCAAAGTTAAAATGTTCACATCGGACTGATCGGACTGTGGATGTTAACAATAACAGGGTGCAATTTTAAAGTACAGAGGAGTTTATCAGGCAGAGCAAAGAAATAAATTCAGGGGCAGTATGTTGTTAAAACGGGAAACCTTCTCATTTTAAAGAGATAAGACTCTGCATAAATGGATTTCGATTTCATTTAAATCAAAATGCGTTCTCGTTTAAACAAGAAGTATCATTGAAACGACACGTCTTGGGATGCTTGAGTGTCATTCAGAATTAACAGAGTTGAAATACATATTCACAATGCTGCTTCACATGCTATTGGTTGGCGTTTTGTAAAGGAGCCAATCCTGGAACGAAATTTATTTTCCTTGGCACCGATTGGCTGTACTTGGTTTAGAAATAATCAGCAGTGTCATGACAGTCATGACAGTTTCCGCTGAATATATATATGCATATAAAGGAATATTTGATATTTGAACAGGCAGTTTTAAGCAGTTCTAGAGGTGGACTCAAGAATTCTCAGGCTATAGCTATTCACATGTGGCTGTGATTTATTGCTGTATTTACCTTCCCAAAAAATTCAGTAATGGGTAACCTTTTTACTGCAGGGAAGGAAATTATGACTATAAATGCGTAGAACCATACTCAGAGCTATGAGTACACATAACCAATTTAGTTATGTGTTTTGTGTAAAATTTTAAAAAGTATCAATTGAAAGGTGTGACTTCTGTTTCTATTGAAATATATATATATATATATATTAAAGTAATGAGATTTTAAAGCTGTGTAATGCAGCTGTTAGTTTCTTCCATCCTTTTGTGAGTGGAGCTCTTCCAAACTGCAGGCCGACTGCAGAGAAACGAGGTGATTTAATTGGCCCGGGACAATGACCTGCTCCATGCTCCAGCTACTTTTCACTCAGAGATTCTGCCTAGCCTTGTGAAAAACTAAAGTTCACACAGAACGGATTGGGAGCCGTTCAGCTCCTCCTGATGTCTATGTGTTATAGAATGAAGGGCTGCCATGCAGTGTGGATGGTCAGTGAACTGATCAATACAATAGTAATTCATAAATCCCATTTAAAAGCATGAAGTGGAAGATGTGCTGATTCAGGAGCTGCAGCAGAGCTGAGTAAAGGACTGTGGGTAATAAACATGGAGCCCTGGGATGCTCTCCAAGCTGCAGATTAAATGCTGAGCGCTCATAAACAGGTGGAAGTCTGGGTAATCGTGTGAAGTTGGGAAGCACTGAAGGAGGAAAATGGTCATTTTTGTCAGATAGGCGTTTTTGATGTTCAGTTGTCGTGTCAAAAATGCTCCAGCCCCATGATCCCGCTTACTCACTTCATTCACGTATCCCACAAATAACTGCTTCACAGTCATATTTGACCGATTAGCCTCTCCATGCCAAGATCTTCAGTCTGCATTGTAGGCGTTTGCATCTGAGTCGTGAGGTGGCCCAGTTTGTTGTCCTAGTGACCACACTCTCCAGTTCTGACTGGAGATCCCGTAATGCTATTGGTCAGTTCTCAGGTTTGAAACAGAACAACTTCCCCTCCAGATTGAGATCGGTCTGTTCCTCAGGATGACGAGTACCGATATCTTGCCGTCACGTCTACAACCTGTCGGCTGCCCTAATGAAACTAAGCCAAAAGTTGTTTATTTTAGAGTCTCTCAGTCTTGGAGCACCTTTCGATTCCCAGGATTATGTAAAGAAAGTTGATAGGTAGATGGAGGTCTGGCTTCAGGCCTTCGATCCTATGTGGGCCCTCCAGTATTTCCTGGGTCTCTTCTCAGTGGGATGTGCCTGGAACACCTCCCCAGGGAGGCATCTGAGCCACCTGAACTGGCTCCTCTGGACGTGGAGAAGTAGTGGCTCTATGCTGAGTCACTCCCAGATGACTGATCTTCTCACCCTATCACTGAGGGTGAGAAGTCACTTCAACTGTTTGCTTTTGGTCACTACCCAAAACCCATGACCTTAGAGGAGGGTAGGAATATGAGAGCTTTGTCTCTTGACTCGGCTCTCTCCTTATTACGACAGACAATCCACCTATCAATCTCCCACTTGATTTTCCCCTCATTCGTAAACAAGGCCCCAAGATACTTAAACTCCTCCACCAGAGGTGGGACTTTTCTCCTTTCTTTGAGTCTGTTTTGGACCAAAAGAGTACCAAACCTAAATTAAATCTTCATTTTTGACTGACAATCAGGAGAATTAAGACTTGCATCAGAAGTTCTGGTTGTTAACACATCAACTGGGTGAAGAATCCAAGGCCTGTTGGAGTCCCAGTCACTGAGTTCTTGGATAACTAGACTTATTCTCGTTACTTGATGTTGTCTCTGGTCTCATCTGAATGACGTCTTCAGTTTTGGAACGTGGGTTGGAACCACCATGCTTAGAAAGTGTAGCTGCTCTCCTTGAAAGTACACTCCGAGTTTCAGGAAGAGTCTGACTTGGGTTATGAGAAAAGAAACAATGCATGCCACTGGTCTATAAAAATTCCTCCCGACAGTTTCACATTTTGCAGCCTTTTCATCAACAGACTGTCTGCTCTCTTGAGAGAACAAAGAGCTGTTAGATCAGGAATAAAGTCACACATTATTAAATTCTCCCAGACTTTCATGCAGAAACACTCTGTTCGGTTCTTCGATTGCTGCTTTGTGACATTTTGGATTACGCCTCCACACAGTAAGTAGCTCTGTTTATGCAGAGCTAGTCTGGAGCCCTCAGTTTGTTCACTTTAAGCCCAATGCTTGCAGAAAGCACAACCTTTTCATTCTCACTTGTATTTTTTTTTTGTCCTCTCTTGTGTTGTGAAGTTGCATGCTTTACCAGCCAAATGAATTTACTACAATGAATGTAGTTATGAGTTTAGTTGAATATGGTTCTGAATATAAACAAGCACACAGTTATTGCATTAGTCTTCTGTTTGGTGTGGTGGTCAGTCATCATGATTAGCTTTATTCTGACTGAACGTTAAACTGATTGCTGATGGACTGGGATTGTTGCTTAGTGTCCGTGCAGCACTTAGACCTTCCCAACTCTGGCTCTGGTCGATCATCTAACCCTCTCCATATCTGTTTATGTTTATGGTTTGTTTTCCATAAAAATAAACAAGCAACCAAAACAACATTAAAAATTCATAATTTTTCATTAAAATGTATGAATTTTTTGTGGCCAAAATTGTGTTTCAAAAAATATTAATCATTCAGCTTAGACGGGGAAAAAGGCAAAATGCCAGTTAGGACTTTTGTAAAAAGAAAAAATAAATAAATAAAAAGTGCAAACTAACGAATACTTTGTCTAGCAACATTTTTCAAAATCCTGACTTTTTAACAATATTAGGCAACTTTTTAGCTATAGGTGTCCAAAAGAAAGTTGTCAGATCATTTTAATGAATGTAATTAATTGATTTATAGCTTTTCATGATAATCATGATGTTGCAGAGCAGCAATTGGGTAAAAACCAAAATCATCCCAGGTTAAAGAATTACAGGAACGCCATCAATGACAATATTCCAGCCTGGATATGAGTTTCTCAAGGACAAATCCACTAGATCCAGCTGCAGGAATGACCTGCGATAGACATGCATGGAGACGTGTGGCACATCTTTTTTCCTCCAGAGACTGTCCCATTCAGTCGACTGGATGAGTCATCCCAGCCTGGCAGGGGGGGCACCGCTCCGTGATCAGGAAGCCTGGAGGAGAAGTGGTGCAGGGCTGCAGTTCAACCTCAGCAAGCTTTCAAATAAACACACACCTGCCATGCTCAGAACATTCCTGATTGTTAGCAGATGGCTGGGAAATCTTGTTAGACACTGCTGTGCATGTCTGTGCTTGTTGTGATTTACTTAAATAGGTTGGACAATCAGCAGAGAGCCCGCTGCTGGTATCCCTAATCTATTCAGTCCATCAGTAACTCAGCAGGACGGCTGATTATTATTTTTTCTTCTTTTTCTTGTAAGCCCTGCACACAATGCACACAAATTTATGTCTGATTTGCGACACTCTGAAGGTAAAGAGCATATTTAAGATGCTGAGTGAAATCCAGGGTTGGTTGCATCCAGAATGCATCCCTGGAACAGGCATTTCTTGCCTGTGAATCTCCCTGAACCTTTTATTTCTTTTTTACAGTTCGTACGTTCCTCTGCAAGCACACACTCCCTCGAAAATTTCATGTACAACACGTGAGCAGTGCAGTGGCTTTGACGCCAGCATCTTACCTGGGTGCCATTGTTTTAAGCTTATTTAAAATGAATAATTTTAAACTGCTGTCAGTATTTCCTACCCCGCCCTGTGTGCTTGCATGTTCCAAAACGCATTACTAGGATGTAAATGTGAGGAGATCCAGTGGATATTGAGTAATGTTTAAAGTAATGTGTTGCTTTTGATGCATTCCCATTCTAGACAGTGCATGTATATCGGAATCAGGGGTGAGAAAATTACTCTACAACTTTGTCATGACAGGCTTTTTTCTTTTTAGAACAAAAATTCATAATTAATGATCAAATTTGTGTCTGGGAAAGAAATTCAATACTCTAAAACAACTCTCAAGTGGTCAGATTATTAGCTAAGTTAACAAAGAAGTAAGCAGTGCTGTCAGTTCAAGCCTTTAGTATGCCGAGCAATCAGAGTTGCCGTTGCGTAAATGCTCTTCAGTGGTGCATAGCAGTACGTGTTCCAACTGCGGTGCTAATGCTGCAGAATTTTTCAAAATGACCAAAAAAAATCTGTGGCTGCCCAGCTTAGCTGCTGATCAAAAGATTAAACACCTCAGGGTCAAATGTGTGATTTCTGTTTTTTCCCCTGTCAGATGAGCAACAGAAATGCCTAGAACATGTTAGGCTTTGTTTGAATTTTCCATGTTTCCTTTTGACGTAGCTGATGCAGGTAATAGCTTCATAAATGATAGATGAGTCTCTCTTCCCTTCTATTAATAATAGAAATTCATAGTTTCCTGAGATCTGCTGTGCTTGATGACTGAAGAGCTGTTGCTGTACAAACACTGACTGGCGGTTCTTATTATGTTGATGTTGGTTATATTTGCAGGGTATTTATGTCATATTCTATGCAATGATTTGGAAAGCTTTTCCCTTTCCAGTTCGCAAGGATTGTTTACATTTCTGAGCAATATGTGGAATAACAACTTTAGACCTATTTTGATTAGTTTTCTATAAAAAATCTTTGCTGTTGACGATCTCATTTTGTCTTTTCAACCTATAGGTTGTGCATGTGCATTTAGAATTAAGACTCAGTTTTTTCTTCTTTACCATAACATGAGGTCATGAGAAAAACTGAGGTGTGAAAACCTTTGTGGTTTTCACACCTTATACCAATTTATTTCTAATTCTGTTTTTTCACAGTTTCTTCTCATTCCACCTCCCACCTGTCATTCACTGTCGCTCTGTTTACCTCTCTGTTATTGTCAGGGTTCAAGTGCCCAGTGTGCTCCAAGTACGTGTCCTCGGATGACATGGATCTTCACCTGGTTTTATGTTTAACCAAACCACGCATCACATATAACGGTAAGAATGAGGCCTCCTTTTTAACTACAGTTAAACTACTAACTGCTGAAGCATACTTCCATGGTATGCTCTACAAACATCCCCCAGAATGCTGTGCGGTTCTCGACCTGCGCTAAGTGAATATTCTTTATATAGTATATTGAACATTCTATCAGGTGTGGCATCCATCGATATTTATCATGTGTCTATTGCGATGTACATAGTTATCCATTTATTGCCCAGCTCTACATTAGCGTTATCAGAGCAGTATCTAAACTCATCTAAGCATTAATGAGCTGCACAACACCAGCTTCCTGAGCCAAGGTCTGCAGATCATCGACCCGTCTCGCCTCGCCTGCTGCTTCGGCTCACCATCATCAGGCAAAAGGTCATAGAGTTCATCTGTTCATATACACATACAAGTTAGTGGGATAGTTACCTTAAAACGGTAAAGGAGTTAACCTCTGGAAAGAGTAAGTTTGTAGCTTTACTGATTACTTGATTTTAAAGTAACTAGGTTAGATTACAAGTTGCAGTTGTTGCCTACTGGAGCTACCATCACCTCAATATAAACAATATAAAATATACGCCCAGCTGAGGCAATTCCTCAACTGTCCAATCGACTTCAACTCACTAACTCATAATATTGCCCGTATTTTCAGCTACAAAATGTGCATCTTTCTTCTCCGTCCATTATTTTCATGTTTCTGCGTGGTATGACCGATTGCCCTCATGCTAATGTGACTGATAGACCAGGACTTACTGCCCAGGATGCAGGAGGAAAGCCACACTGTATCTCTTTACTAGTGACCAAACAGATTACTGGTTTGGAAATGGTAAGATGTTTGAATCTTTAAGTATAAAATGTGGGATGTTTCCAGTAAAGAAGCAGCTCATTGTGGAGGAAAGACGCTGTGGTCAAAGTTGGATCTCTAGTAAATGTTCCGGGGTCAGCAGATTACTCCATGACTTTAAATAGCAAACACTGATAAGTTGATGGCAATAAGTTTATTGCCATTTAATAACTTTATTGTTAACATGTGACTGTTTGTAATTTTGACATGTGCGTCTCCCAGGCACCCATTTTTTTTTCTTCTTTCTCTTCTTTCACTTCCTCACAGACACACACACCGTCTCTCAGTTCTCTGTCATGCCCACGTCTGTCACGTGTTTCTGTCTTCACAAGAACTTTACATTGACCCTCATTTCTATAGCCTAACCCTGATCTTTACGCTGCAGCTAACCATTACAAGGATATGCCTAAGTCCCAAACCCAACCGTTAACTAGAAAGCATCACTTCTTCTGACAGTGCCCGGGTTTTGGGCTTTAGCATCCGTACATCTCTGACAGTCTGATGGGAATATTTCAGAAGAAACTGGTCTTTAATTCTCAATATTTTCTTAGAAAAAGATTTGAAGTATTTATTTGCAGATTTAGATACATTTCTAATATTATATAAAAAGGCTTCAGTGTTTAAATGAAAAATCTGCAGAACCTGCCCATTTTTTTTTAGAATTAATCGTTGGAATAATTTATAGGATAATCATCTACAAAATAGTCATTAGGTGCAGCTCTGTTTCTGAAAATCTTTAATAAACTGTTAGATTTCCTAATAACAATTTCCTTATTTTTCTCCGTTAAGGTTAAGACTGACTCAACTGTATGAAATAAACCTGAATGACTCTCAGTGAGACTGATCAGATGTTATTTTATTCTTTATTCTGGCTGATTTTACATCCTCTTTTGTGGCTGATAATTCACTATGTTCTCCAAACCAGAAGAGTTGTGTTACTGAAACAAGAGGAAAAAACCGTTTACTCAAGGCAGACGAGCATAATGTATGAGCTAATAACACCCCGCTCCCACCAACAGGTTCTAATGTTCAAAAAGCGACTGAGTCTATGTGAAAATGAAGCGCTCCCAGCTCTTTGCTTATGTAACAGCAGGCTCCTTTTCTAGCCCGCTTCCCTGTGAAATCTTGTGTAATCTGCCTGTAATGTTTCCAAAAGCAGAGACTAATGCTGCGGTGGCCTGAGGGCAGCTTCTCCTTGTCTCTCACTGTTATGTACTTAAGAACGGCAGAGTCACCGTTAATGTGCCCTGCAGGGCTTTTCTCATTACTCTGCTTTCTTCCTGGGGTTTTGTCACTTCGTCGCCTTTTGTTCAACATGAACATGAGCTGATCAACTTGTGGAACTGTTCCTTTCTGAAACTGTAATCATTCCACATTTCCACTGTACTTCTCTTTGAGTTGAACACTTTCGGGGCCAAGTCGAGTTCCTGTTTGAAAAAAACGTGTTTCCTGTTTAGCTGACACAGATTCCTCTGCGTCTTCCTGTGTCAGTCAAATGATAATTGTGGTGTTATTGGCTTGCTTCCGTATGGAGGAGAAAGTGACAAAATGTCATACTTAGAGCCTCGGCAGCCATTAATGTTGTAGGCGATGGAGCACGTTGAGGGGGCGGACTGCTGGTCTGGTTTTTCTACCAGTTCCAGTTCTTAAGAGGTTCTGGTCTTAACTGGTTCCACTTTTTCAAACCCAGAGATCCACATCAGAGCCACATTATTGACGTCTCAATAATGGTATACACCACTGGCCGTGCCTGTTGTGTATAACGCTTCGCAGTCCTGATGAGATGATCGCTGATCTGGGCGTTAAACCCAGTTTTTATAGCAAGGGTTATTGAAAAATGAACAGTGCTAAACTGAGTTGGAAATTACATTTATATAAATGATATTTTTTATGGATTCAGCGGGAAATAATCAGTTGTAACCTGCATATTGACCGACCTTCCCTCTGTTACTGTGTTTTAAATTTGATCCATCAAAAACCAAACTAATTCCTGCATGACACGGCAAGACTTTTGGAATTGTCAGCCAATTTTCAAAACCTGAGAGATCCTACAAATGTGACAATAAAAATAAAATAAAAAAATCATAGATATAACAGGGTTGGTCACAGCAACACACTCCACACAAACTGATTTTTGTTTCCAACATTCAGACATCAGACGGGAAATCTTTCAAAATGTCTCGAGACCAAACATGAGCTCAGCTTAAACAAGCGTGGAAGGAAGCAATGCCGATAGTTTGTGGACAATGTTTATCAGAGAAAAGAAGATACAAAAAAGTATCTGACGTCCACTGGACCCTCTGGTGCGCCATGGCTGTCGTTTTGTCTTCTTTATTCAGAATTTCCCTCCATGCCTCTGTCACCTCGCTCTCTGATGCATCACATTTAACGAGCTGAGTTTCTGTTTGTCCTCGGGGAACACACCATATGCTACCATATGGAGCTAAGACAGGCCAACATGTCTTGGAGTTGCTTCAGTTTTGCTACTTTTTGAGCAGCAAAGTTGTGCCGTGTGAACTAGTGTCATAGGTGCAGAGTTTTAAACGTGGGACTTGGAACATTTTGATTGGCTGCTGATCACCATGAGCCCGCCCCTAACTCCTGATGAAAATGGTTCTATCTATTGGAACAGCAGCAGTGTTGACAAAGCACCAGTTTCAGGGGTCAGACTTTGACAAAAACTCCCCATCTGTTGGCATAGCGTTGACCTTTGAATCAACGCTAATACTCATGTCACACTTTTATATATTTGCCTTTATGTCCCGTTGCTGACTTGACGCCAAAGGATACTAAGTTCTGCCATTGCCTTGCTGCACGTCTAACTCTGGAGCATAAACGCTTTAATCAGGCTGCCATCAATTCTCTGGACATGTTGAAAATTTGTATCATGCTTGCTGCAGCGTTCACATATCATGCATAATGTAGAAGTCCACCACTGCTACTGAATCAATACAACTTTGACTCAAACTTTGCACAATACCCTGAATACATAACCTAATCTTGTAGGCTAAAACATCTGAAATAGCAACACATCATGCCCGGATTGAAAGAAATCTAAGAACAGATAAGAAACAAAGTCAGTCTGGAAATGGTTACTAAATCATTTCTATGGCTTTGGGACCAAGCTAGTGTGGTGGCCAGTGACTGCTGCTGCACTGCACTGCAAGACCTGTAATCATGACATCAGCTCTGCACCAGAAAATCCTGAATGGCATAATCTGAAAATGTTAAGGTGGACTGGTAAAAACCCAGGCTGCTGCCAGGCCAATTAAGGTGCTATGGTATGACCTTAAACAGGCTGAAAATGATGGAAGTCTCTGCAATGTGCTTGAATTAAAATAATTCTACAAAGCTGAGTGCGCCAAAATTCCTCCACAGGTGATGAAAAAGATTCATTACCAGTTATCACAGAGCTGTTCCTCCCAAGGATGGAGCCACCTGTTCCTGGGTTTAGTGGGTAATGACTTCTTCACATATGGCCAGGTTGTTTAGCATAGATGGTTTTCCTCTTCATGAATAGGAAACATTTAAGTGGGACGCAAAACAAAAACAGAAGAAATCTGCAAAGTGATCATTTGTTTTTCACAGTGTTGTCTAATCTGAGCAGTTGCTGCCTTCAGCAGTCAATGTGGGTCTCTAGCAGATTCATACAGAAACAGGAACTGAAGGAACTGCAAAAATTCATCAGATCTCATGTCAACAAAACCTGCAGCATTGGACTCTCAAATAATGTTTTGTTTTCACACACATGCACACACAGAGAGAGCACCTTCTGGTACCTAAATATATCCACTGGTGGTTCATAGCAAGCACACACAACAGCTGCCATGTGAACGTAACACCAGCGATGTTTCTCAGTGTTATTTCTAGCCTGCTCAGAAACACACTCATCTATTTCTCTTAAAACAGCCATGATACAGAATGGATGATGTGGAGGTCAGCGTGTTGATCAGCAGATTGGTGACTTATAACTGATGTTATCCATGTTAATGAGGAAGCTCTAAAATAACAGACCAACAGTTTTGCTTTCATTATACAGACAATATTTAAGGTTGCATTTAACTTTGGTCCATATTTATTCCTAGCGAGACATTTACAGTTCATTGACATCAACAGAAAAATATACACAAAGGTGTTTTTTTTTTTAATAATGAACTGAAATGTTGTCTTATGCAATTAAATATTATAATTTAATTGCATAAGCAGTATAGATGTCTGGACTGGCTCGGTCACTTCAAGGACTTTCTGTCATTCTTCTATAAAAACTTCATTGTTGCCTTTGTGATAGATTTGGGGTCATTTTCCTAACACAGCCGGCAGTGTTGTTCTCAACCAGAGAGCTCAAGTTTGGCCTTACTGCATCCTGTGCTTTAATGAGCTGCACCATAAAGAGGTCTGCCTCATGTGACACAAAGAGTTTTCCTCTGGATGATGCTTAAATGCTCACTGGTGAAGCTGACACAGGCAACAGGAGGCCAGATTTCAGACCATGAGGAAGGTGCTCATCTCCAGTGTTCTTCGTGATTCTAGTTCTTCATCTTCAGAACATGAACAAGATCATCCTGCTCTGTTTTAGACTGATCCCTCATCATACTGGATCAGACAAGATCTTCTCTGGAAGTTAAAGGTGTGTTTACATCTACCACTTTTGGTCTGCTTTAAACCGACCATGGGTAGTTTCCCTGTTGGTCTGGACTTTTTGTGCAATTGTGGACATGCGGAGCAAACAAGGAAGGAACTCTGGTGCAGTTTGCCTCTGGTGTGAATACAGACCTGCCTCGATCTAAACCAATTCCAGAAAACATGCGCATTTTTGGACTTCAGGAGCCACCGTTGCTAATGCTACCACTGCATGGAGCTGTGGACAATGCTTGTACAAAAGAGGAACAATAATGTCCCTGTGTTCAGCATGTTGAGCAAGAACATGCAATACACTGGACTTCCATGTTTGTTTTTCTCTCTTGCTCTGTCCAATGGAAGCAATGTTTGTCAAATAGTTGTATTTACAAGGTGTAGTTCACTTGTAAAAAGTACAGAGAAACTAATGTCCTCCTTTGGGGGCCAAATAACTTTCCTGGTGTGAATAAACTAAGGGTGATTTGATAAGTCTTCAGCTTCACAATATGTTTGGATTCATTGTCTTATTAAGACAATGAATAAGACAATGATTCAGGTTGCTTCACATTTGGCTAGAGAATATGTAGAGGAGATGATGGTTGACTCAGAGCCTGCAGGGTGTCCAGGTCCTTGTCCAGGTCCATTGGCCGCAGAGCAAATAGATAATTGGTGTTTTTTAACTATGATTGAGGCAAACCAATGTTTTGTTGCCATGTTCCTTTTAAAAAGAAGAGACGTTCTCCTGGACGGTCTTCCAAAGCAGCCGTATTCTTTTGGTCATGAGTTTGACCCTTGAGCATGCTAACTGAGACATGCAGAGTCTGACATGGAACTCTTTGGTTACTCTGAACAATGCATGATTGAATATTTGCTCGGGCATCCTCTCTTATTCCGAGGTGCATTTTTTTCCCTGTTATAAATCACTTTTGTCATAGATTGATGGACTGTGAACCGGCCTGAATGACCCATCTCAGATTGATGTGTGGTAAAAATTGATTCTCTAAGGTAATGTTTCTGTTCTGGCATTAAGTCAACACACACCTCTATATAGTAAGCATAAAGATTTGGTTTCAGTCTGTGTTTACCCACCGTCTCGTCCACTTGCAGCAGACTGACTGTGCATTATAGATGCTTTTGGCCTTAGTGAGCTGGATGCCATGTGCTCCAGCCCATAATAACAAGCTTTTGCCGGCCTATGTGGGTTAATCCACGGTTACATAAGATCAGCCCTAATGACTCTGTGTGTTTTGCTGCAGGTGATGGGTTTAATGGTGCACATGCTGACTTCCACTTAAGAGCCAGACCAGTGCTATTCATAGTGGGAGGGGTTCACTCATAGGAACACACACACACACACACACGGTTACCACTCTGACTGGAAACAGGGCTCGGTGGGTGGGGGGAATCTGTGGCCTTCAAAGCCACAATATTAAACTGAGGGTATGAACACATTTGTGAGAACATTTAAATCCATCCTGGTAAATCAGTGAGACCTTCACTGACCTTTGGGAAATGCCAGCATATGTGGGCAGTTAAAGCATGCATAAAGAGCAGCAGCGAGGAGCATGGGGGTTACTCCAAATGTTGGTGTGATGGCTGAAGTTAAAGTGAATGAACCAGTTCCAAATCATTGTTTGTTTTACCCATGTGGGTGCAGTCTATGCTCTATAGATCTATCATCCAGCAGCAACAGACAATCCATCATTATGATTCAATAAAACATGTTATTCCTAACAACATGTCCTGTTAAATATGAAGGAATGATTCAGTTTGCTGTCAGCCACCTCACAATGACAATGGGGCTCAAGCTGGCTGTAGTTTTCACTACTATAAATGATACTACATTTATTTGGTAAAGAAAAATGTTTAAAATGTGTTGCCTTGAAACTTGCTGAAAACAAACCAGATTTGTCTTGACGATGGTGCTGGTGGTCCTCTGGTAGAGCAGGAACACCAGTTAGATTCCTGGACCTGAATCGTTTCTCTACTCTCTGTCCCCGAATTCCTGTCCAACTTCTAATGCACAAAGGGCCACTGGGCTGGGTTTAATGAAGCCATGGTGTCGTATGTATCCCACTTAGGACTGCAGCCAACAATTACTTTAGTTATTGATTATTTTATCAATTACTCAGGTGATCAATAGAGTAATGAGGGGTTCGGGGGGAATGGCAACTCTGCATGCTTTTCATATATGTATATATTTGTATATATCTTAGCAGAGTGCATGTGTTAGTCTGTACACTCTAGTTAGCCATTATTCAATTGCTAAATTAGTTGATGATTATTTCTATAATCGATTCATCACAATTAATGGTTAACCCCACGACTGCCGCAGTCTGCAGTGAATATTCTGCACATGCCAGGGATCAGGTTGGAGGAACTTTACTGACATTAATCAGACACATTCCTAATATAACACTAATTCATCAGTTTTCTTAAATTATGAATACCTCCATTTAATCATGGGGGGACATGCTGTGCAGTAACCTGCTCCCTCTGCCTGCAGCAGGCAGGATGTGGTCACTTCACTGACTGCACATGCAAAAACTACAGCTTTCATTCAAGGCGCCTGCAGCCCAGCTCATATTGCCTGGTTTATGACGGTCTACCTTTCATAATAATATGGAATGAACTGCTGCACTGTCCCTTTAATTCATTCAGCAGTGTTCATCTTAGTTCTTCACTATGGACGGCATTAGAAACGGTGCCATCGGTCTTCCTCATGCCTGTGCTGTTTGTGTTTTGGCCACTAGAGGACGTCCTGTCTAAGGATGCAGGAGAATGTGCAATCTGCCTGGAGGAGCTGCAGCAGGGAAACACCATTGCTCGCCTGCCCTGCCTCTGCATCTATCACAAAGGGTAGGAAGCTCCTTTTCAGTCCATGTTCTTCACATGAAGCTGCCAGACTCCAGAAATGACACTTTATGCTTCATCATGCATCTTAAAATGTAAAAGTTGACATGTGTGAATCCTCTACCAGCTCACGCCATGTGTCTCTGCTAGGTTTAACGCCATAACATGAATGCTCTGCTCTGATTGTGTTGCAGCTGCATCGACGAGTGGTTTGAGGTGAACAGATCTTGTCCGGAGCACCCGGCAGATTA
The DNA here is from genome assembly GCA_902982915.1 of Phalloptychus januarius. Lineage (NCBI taxonomy): Eukaryota > Metazoa > Chordata > Actinopteri > Cyprinodontiformes > Poeciliidae > Phalloptychus > Phalloptychus januarius. The sequence continues at coordinate 18,309,898 of CADWAE010000481.1, forward strand.
AAGCTCCCTTTGCACAGGTAACCCTCTTCCCAGAGCAGAAGCGCTCACCCACCTGGGTGAGCAGTCCGTTCTGCTCCCAGAACGTTCTCTAACCTCGGGCCGTTTCTGTGAGCGTTTCCACTGTGGAGTCCAGAACAGACGCTGGGCTGTAGCTCCGCCCACTGCAGCAGGGTTGGCTACTGTCATGTTCAACTGCAGAGTGTGGGATTCAGGCTGCTGTCAGCAAAATAAAAGTTAATTGATTTCCACCTTATGTTATGTTACACCCTTACTCTAAATTTCCCAAAGCTCTGCAGCCTTTACTTTGTTGATGAAGCTCTGAACAGATCATGTTTATGCATGTTTCTGTATTAGGGCTGTAAATGTTACCACATGCTAGTAATAAGAAACATTTAACATGTAATTAATGCAGATGAATCTAATGACTTATTTTGACCTTGGAGCGTCTCCAGCGTCGGTTCGGTTGAAGTCAACTCTGCTGCAGTTCAGTGCATTATGTGAACACAAACGAACTAGTGCAGGGCATTATGGGAAAATAAAAACAAAACAATTGTGTGTCTCACATTAGCGAGAGAAAAGACGTGACCTGAAAAGAGGAATCCTCCAACCTCTAAAATCTGATGCTGCTCCACTTGTTCCTAGAAGAAGGAAGTTGAATTCAGTCTCTTCTTCAGTGGTTTTTGTGCCGTTTCCTTCCGTTTCTGGTGCAGTGCCACCACAGGTGAGGAAGGGATCAGGTTTTCAGGTCAGTGTGAAGGCCAGAGAGTTCTGGCAGGGGAATGTTCCCATAGTCCAAACTCTCCTCTGCTCTGTGGAACAGCATCCTGCAGCAGAAGCAAACCCTCCAGTGTTTGAACTGACGTGTATCTGCAGACGTCAGCGGGTCGTTTCTGACTCTGTGTCTTTGTTCTGCGTCATGTGATCCCAGGTAACCCACTCTGACAGGATGAAGCTCGGATCCAGCCAGACTGTCGGACCCCGCCAACACTGTGATTGGCTGATCCATCCCGGTCCTCCCAAACAGCCAACCGAACGGTGTCCAACCACAGTATGCCAAATCTCTTTGGAGGAATCTTCAGGGATATAAACTTTGTGTGTGTGTTTTTGTCTTTATGGTTTTTTTATGTTTGAGTTGTACTTTTTTTTTCTCCAAGTGAATGGACACATCCGCTCAGTCAGGCCTGACGTTGCATCAGGACAGGAGGAGGGTGGTGCTGCTGTAGCTGCTGCTGTAGCTGCGCTGCTGCTGAGCTGCTGCTGCTGCTGCTGCTGTGCTGTAGCTGCTGCTGTAGCTGCTGCTGTAGCTGCTGCTGTAGCTGCTGCTGCTGTAGCTGCTGCTGTAGCTGCTGCTGCTGTACCGCTGCTGCTGGAGCTGTAGCTGCTGCTGCTGTTGCTGTAGCTGCTGCTGCTGCTCCGTCAACGTCGGGGTTTTTTCTCCCAGTGCCTTGTTTGCAGCGATGCTGAGCACCGAGCAGGGTGGGACAGGAGCTCTCTGCTGCAGGATCATCTCACCATAACTGCCATTAAAGCAGCCGGCAGCTGTCACCAAACGGTGCCAATCAACTGTGAAAACCGTCGGTCACACATCTCATGAGTGCTTTTTAACCCCTAACCGTGCAGCAGGCCCCTGCAGGTGCAGCGCCGACTGCTTCGGTTACCAGCCTGGGGCCTCTGCAGGCTGCCGGTGCCAGCAGGAGAAAATCAAAAAGCTCATTTTATTCTTCCATCTCAAGATGTTTTACAACAGCACTTTCTCTACCTTTTCAACAGGCTTCTCTATTGAATTGATATACAGAGACTTTAATATATAGCTGTGTTAAGGATATGTTTTAGGAGTGTTTTAAAAGTGTGAGGAAAACAAAGACGAAACAAAAACAAATTTTGGGGAAGTGCGCCGCTCCAGAGCGAAACGGGGAAAACATGGAGCTGAATTGTTCTGCCTGGACAGAAATGATCAGCTCTTTTATTTACCAACTCCAAAGTTTACTGTAGAAACTGCAAAAACATTTCTCTCTGCTTTCACAACAAAAACACTAAATCTGACAAAGTATTGTTGTCTACTCCCTCGTTATAATATTTTAAGGCACTTGAAGTGACATAGCTGCTTGTTTTAGGTCAGTAACTCCTTAAAAATATTTTTTTTCCATGTTGTGAGTTAAATAATCTGCTAGCAGAACTTTTTTATTTTAATGAATTATTAACTGAAAACGGATCGTTTTTAAGTTTTGGGTGTTTTTTTGTATTTGCATAGAAACGGGACCAGAAATACTCTGTAAGGTTTAGTGTTTCTGCAGAGCTGAATCACTGAGCAAATGTTTGACAGAGCTGCTTCACACCTGTGCTACGTGGAACCAGACCTGCTGCTCACTTGGGAACCGGACCGCTGCTTCCCAAACAGAACCGCCAACCAGATCAGTCACTGTTTCAGCAGGAGTCCTGCTAACAGAAGCCTCAGTTTGATGCGTCCATATTAAACAACTGTACATCAGGGACAAATAAAACAATTATAATAAAACATGAAAAGCAGAATAAGCATACTTAAAAATGTTGACAGAATTATAAAATTGAAAACAACAAACTGACTTGCATTGTGTCAAAATCTCTCAAAAATTGTTTTTGAGAGACTTGAAAACAACCTGGCCTCTAATTATTTTTAAACCGATCCACCTGGCAGTATGAGAAACCTGCCCACAGCATGATGCTGGCACTGCCGTGCTTCAAACTGTCTGCGAGCCTCAACAGGAACAAATGAGCTTCTAAATGCTGCTGCTTCTGTTGGTTTTCTGTTTCTCTGCTGCTGCTGCCATGCAGAAATGGAGATGATGTGGTTAGAGCTACTTTGTTTCCTGATCTGGGTTTCTGTCATCACTCGGCTCCCAACGCTCTGGAGGGAATAACGCACCTGGAGAACAAATAAATGAACTTTTATTTAGACTTGTTTTTCAAAAAGTGAAACGGATCACTTGGGAAAACATTGAGGCATTTCAAAAAGAGACGCTTGAAAAAGAAAAGATCCAAATTTACAAGATAAACTGTCGTCACTTTCTGTCACATTAGAGAATAATGTGATGGATGCTTTTTTTGGGGGCGGGGTTCAACTGGAAATGAACAGAGTTCCTGTTGCCACGGCGATAACGTGTCGCTGCAATGTAACAAGAGGACGACACAACAGGAGCCGTTTCTAAAGGTTTTCGAGGACCATGTGTTTTTGTTTCAGTTTTTTATACTTTGTTGTTTGTGGTCTACGTCTTAAAGAAACAGTGTGCAACAATTACTGACAGCTGGTGGTGGCCGACCAGACTGGAGGAGTGAAACGTTTCCCTCCATCAGGCCTTCTGTGTTCCTGACTGAAGAACATCTAGACACATTGACACAAGACTGTTCTGAAATCGATCATAACTAAGGCTAATCTTTGCATTTACTTCATATTTTGGTTTAAAACCGAACGCCCCCATGCTCAGCTGAAACCACCAGGAATCCTTGGTTTTCCTCCGGTCCGGTCCGGTCTGGTCCAGTCCGGTGGATCAGTACGGCCGGGTTCTGCTGTAGTTGGGGTTTCTCAGGTAGTTCAGTCTCGCAGGTCGCTGGGTGTTTGGTTCCAACCAGAGGAATCTTCTTCACCCGCTTCGACTACCAGAGATCCAAAGTCATTTTCCATATTCTGCTCATAGTCTCTGTCAGAAGATATGAATAGATGACTCCAATAAATAATATTTACCAGCAGGAGCTCAGAGTTATTTTTGTTGTATTTATGGTTGATAATGTGTCATATTTTAAGTTGATGAACCCGACAGAGAACCAGAAGAACCTAAACAAAAGAACAATAAATAGAGTTAGACAGAAAACACAGTGAATTAAGATTTCAGGCTTTTTAGGAAGATTTATCTGATTAAGTTGTGATTATTTAACTAAAATGAGAAATAAATGTAGAATACTGAGGTGTGACAAAAAGGTTCAAAGTGGAGGAAGGAGGGAACAGAGTGTGAAGGCGTCAGAACTTTTTCCAGCTTCATAAGGTCCAGTCCACAGATCATCTCTGACCAACCAGTCAGCTGGCTGCCTCTCATGTTCTGGAGTTTGGTTCAAGTCCTGGTAGAAGTAACACTGCACCCAGCTGCCGTCCTGTCATATTGTCCTGTTATGATGTATAAACCCCTCTGCCACCAGAAAGAGCTGCACCATCATCCTTAAACCAACATGAGCCATAATAAAAAGCCCAGAACGACAAATCCATATATTCACATATTTAAGAAAATATTACAATAAATGTAAACATAAGGATGCAAAAAATATTCACATGCTTTTTAAATCTAATTGGTAATCCTTGAGATGTTTCTGCCAGCATCATCATGTGGGTCACATGTCTAGAAAAGCTGACAGAGCAGAAACCAAGAGATGAAGTCAAACACATCTACAGACGGATACATAAAACATTTCAGCAGTCTGGAAGGTCCCAGTGGTTTCCATTACTAAGCAAAAGAACATCTGGCTGAAATATATCCGTCTAAACCAAACAAAGAATCACCGTTTGGCTGTGAGTACATATGCATCAGTTATGTTTAATGGCACTGTATATATATTTTTTTAAATACAAATTTGTTTACATTGTCACCATGTTGTGACAGTTTGTTTTGAGAGAGAATCTATCCATCATTTCTACAAATTACCATTTGTAGAAATGCACCGCGCCTGACCCCAAACAACCAATCAGAGCCAGGAGGAGGGTCTTATCGCTGTCCATCAATTTTTAGTACTCATTGCTGAATGTCCTAATGGCAAGAATAGCCATTTATCTGCTATTATCATTGGCTGAGCTAAGTAGCCTTAGCACTCATGACAGGCTATGCTAGCCGCAGCGCAGCAGAGAGCAAGGGGAAGGAGGATACAGGTGGGCGAGCCTGGTACCTTTTGGCAAAAAGTGACGAATGCCACAATTTTAGGAAGGTGCCATAATTGCTTTATACAGATTTTTGGTTTTAGTCAGTAAGAAGATGTGGAAAACCAAACGGTTGTAAATACTCCTAATAAAACCGAACCCATTAAGCAACTTAAGACACCAACTGGAGCCCAGTTTTACCAGCCCATAAACACATTCCTCCACATGCTTGGGTTCAGGTTGGTTTGGGTCTGTGGTAATTGTTACACACTAGACCTGCCTGTTCTTCTGCTTTCTCCAAACACTTCCTGTATCTGGTGGAGAAGCTGCTGTCTTCTAGAGCTGGACAGTGATGAGCACCGATAAGTGAGCTAAAACATTGAGCTCTTTTCTACCTGGACCAGACTGTTGGACTGAACAGTGCCTGCTGGACTTGGGTCAAAGTCCTTCATCTGAGTAAACCTGCTGGAAGAACTGGAGAGTCCAGCCTGCAAGAGTGCAGGTTGTCTGCAGTGATGAACAAACTCCTCCTGAATCTGGGAGTCTGAGCTCCTCGCTGGAGACAAAGGGAACCACCTGATCCCAATGATCCCAAAGCTCCACAGCTTCATGGAAACCTGTTCTCCATTCCCTCCCCAACCTTTTTCTTTTCTTTTCTGTGACTCCAGTGCATAACCTGCCTCTCCCTGTTCTGCACCCATAGAAGAAACTTAGAAAATGAATGTATTTCTGTTTCTAAACTTCTTCAACAGGAACTTTAAAAGTGTTTCTCTCATGGTGAATGTTGCCACATGTTGCTGCTGAGAAACATGAGGAACTTCCCCCACACATTTTGTTCCTCTTTCTTTTCCTCTAAAGCATGCCAGTTAATGTAAGTATTGATTTTTTTTAAACTCAGAACTGCACATGCAGCAGTAGAACCCTCAACATGAAACAGCACATGCACTTTTGGCTGAACAGAGTTGATTTAAGAAATGATTGGTTTTTTTGACATATTTGTTAAAACTGTCACCATGTCGTGACAGTTTGATAATCTTTGAAAGGTTCAATCTCCTCCACCTCCTGCCTGTGCTGTCTGAAAACATGCAACAATTCCCATCAAAAACAACCAATCAGAGGCAAGAGGAGTGTCTTAGTGCTGTCAATCAGAGTCGTGAACATGCTGCTAAATGTGCTAATGGTGGAGAAACTTTCTGTTTCTGTTTTCTAGTATTTTGAGGACACTGCATTATAAAATCTCAGCAATCAGTGATGACTTTTCCAAATCCATGTTCATCTCCATGTCAGCCAAGTGGCTAACTTAGCTGCTTCGTTAGCCACCATTAGCTTTAGCCAACACACAGGCAAAGTTTTGCTCTCCTGGTTTTGATCCCCTCTAATTTGTTTAGAAAAAGTTATTTAAAAACAATAATTTAGATAGTATAATAAAGGTAAACAAGTGCATGATTAAAAGGACATGAATAGTTTATATTTTCGCTTTGAACGTCTGTTGTTGACTCGTTTGGTTGGTTAAATGCAGGAATGTTTCATGTTGCTTTGGCTAGAGCAACATGCATAATTTGATAGTTTAATAGTTTTTCACTTGATTCTAGGCAGTAAATAACTTAAACCAGGGGCAGCCCTAGTTTATATAAAACCTCCCTCCTACAGTCACTGGAACATTTTTTAAATTTTCTTCTGTTTTCTAATATTTTGAGGGAAGTCGATTTAAAAATCTTAACAATTTGAATTGATTTTCACTGCTCATCTTGAAATGTGCAAAAAAACTGAGTTAGGCCACAGGAAACATTGTAACTGAAACACGACTGGTCCCACTTCAATCTCACAACAGGAAATGGAAAAGGGACTGTTTGAACCCAAATGAACTATTTCAGGAATTTCCCCTGATCGCTGTCCTTTCCTCAGTCTGTTCATACATATCTGTTGTGGTTCCAGGATTTTGGAGCCACATGTGAGGTGCTGGGGTCACTTGAAGGCACTTTGACTGTCACAGGACCTTTTATTCTTTTGAATGTGTCAAGCTGTTTTGGTTCCGGAAGGAGAAATGGAGAGAACTTTGGAGTTTTGGGATCCATTTGGGAGTTTTGGCTGCTGTTTTTCATGCTCGCCGTGTAAAGCCTGGATACCACACAGAGCCCTGCAATACACCATCCAACCACACAGTGGCGCTCCAGCTCCTCCCTGCAGTGGCGTCTCCTCTTCCACTGTCTGTTGAGTTCCTGGACATCTCAGAGATCCACATGAACCTTCATGTCTCTGTAATCTGACAGCTACACTACTGATTCCTAATGATCCTTTTTGTCCACATCCGACCAGATGTGGACAAACTCAAACGGTTGAGTTTGGTTGATAGTTTTTACTCTGTCTTTTTCATTTGTTTGTGAATCGAAGCAGAACTGTTCATCAGGCCTGCTGGTGGCATTTCATGTGTCTCTCTGTGTGTTTTGTAATTGCTTGCTATGTTTCCATCCATGCATTGGTTTATGAAACTGGCTTTGGAGCGAGGACTCCTACTTTACTGATAACTGTCAAGCTTGATTGTTTGTGAGGTGTTTCCAAGCTTAGAGAAAGACTAAATCAGCAGTCACTTTTTAAAATTTAATTTGAATTGATATACATATTGTACATGTATAATTTCATTCATTGTAGTTATTAGACAATGCAGTCAAATTCAGGTTCTTATTCCAGTTGCTAAAATGCTTTCTAGCTATAGGTACATCTACCTCCTGTTGGGTTTTTGCCATCAGAACTGGCTTAATGCTTCATGGCACAAATTCAATAAAGGTGTCAGGAACATTTCTCAGAGATTCTGGTCCACATCGACAGGTTTGATTGCTGCACATCAGTTATGTAAATCTTCTATTTCACCACCTCCTAATGATGTTCTTTTGGACTGTGGATGCCGCTAGAGGACAGCGAATCATTCTCATGTTCAAGAAACCAGTTTGAGACGCTCTGAGCTCCATGCCATGGACTCTTTCCTTGTTGGAAGAAGTCTTCAGAGGATGGGTATACTGTTATAAAAGGAAGGACATTGTCAGCATTCAGGTTGGCTAAATGTGTTGGTGTTCAGCGATGGAACGTATGCCTTGGTGAGTCTTGATTGTTAGAGCGACTGTTGCCTTTACATGATCTGGAGTCAGTCTACCGATTGTCAAAACTACAGTTGTAAATATTTAAACATGAGGTCTCTCTAATTTATGGGAGTGAATTTCATTTTATTGGAACATAAACACAAAAGGCATGAATCAACCAGACAACTCCAGTAACATTCATTTCATTAGATTTTTATTGTGTACAAAATGACAAATAAATACTTGAATGGTGCAGAGTGGCACCTCTGTACCATTCATACTGTTTGACGTTCAGTATGACAAAAATGATCCTATGATACCGATCCTCCGAAAGTATCAACCAAACTGACAAGGAATGGAAGTAAACAATCAGTTGGTAAATGTTTCTTTGTAAAATTGCTTACATTATTAATATCATTTTGATATGCTTTAGGGAAGCTACCCTCTGCTGCTCTGGTTCTGCCATTACTACAGACAAACTTTGCTTTAACATGAGGATGGATTCTCTGGACCAGAGACGTCCTCACTCTCCTGACTGTGAGAACCTTTGAGGTAGACGTGGGTGAAGATGTGGGATGTTCCAGGCAAAGACAGAAAGCTTGGAACTGAACCAAATATGATTTAGCCAGGCAAAGGACAGCACAACTGAGAACCAACCAACATTTTTACGTAAAACTATCAGCAATACCAATAATTAGGAAGGAAATTATTTCCTGTCAGAAGTAAGTGTATTCAAACAAAATCAAAATGTATGTTATACAGGGAAGTTGGCATGTTTTGTTTCGTTTTTTAGTTTTTTTCACTGTGAGCGGTTCCTATTTCATGTAAAAGTCAGACATGGAATGAAACTCGCGGGTAATTTCTCTCACATGAAACATGTTTCATTAACGCAGGAAGGTGTAGGTAATCCTTTCAAAGTTCCAAGGTGGATTTGCAGTTCAACCATGAATTGAACTGTATTGGGGTTTTTCATAATGTAGCATTTACCCTGAAAAATTGAATAAATATGTCCAATTCAACAGGACATATTGAATTAATTATTTTTGAAGTAAACCTTCTTCAAAAACCTAACGTAATCCAGCCAGCATACCTAGGTGGGCCCCATATGGGGAAAAGTAGGGCAGACAATATGGATCCCACATGGGTTTGTCCACAGTTTCCACGGTGGCCCCACGTGGGTTTTCCCCATATGGGGCCCACCTAGCTATGCTGGCTGGGTAACCTTCTTCAAAACAAGTGACTACATACTTGTCATTGTCCATGTCAAGGAGCCTGTATCAGTAACTAATATTTATAAAATAGTTATTCTAATTTATATTAAAGGTTCTGAAGTTTGTATGAACAGTTTTCTCTAGTTTGTGTTCAAGGTTTTCAGCAGGCTATGAGAAAGAGTTCAACTTTACCTCCATCAATCCAGACTGACTGAATAATGTCCCTCCTGGCCCCCCAAATGTTGGGCCCTGAAAGGGATCCACGGTTCGTTGCAGCAATAGACTTTGAGAGGCGTTTTTCACGTATTTAAATAAAATATTGTCACATGGTAGAAGAGTATGGCTCATTCGGCTCGACTCCACTATAACCTGCCCACATCATGGACCCAGCATGCATAGCACAGATGAAAAACATGACGAGCTATGAAGGTGAAAAATATAACTATACAGTTTTTTTGAAGTAATTATGAGATTTTACATACCGCAATGCTTTTAGGACAATTGCAACACATTTTGACCAACAAGTTCAACTAGTCGTGGATCCATTTATCAGAGTAGGTGACGACTGACATGCAGACATTTGGCTTCCAGAGCATCATGTTCAGAGTGAACTGATGTTTCTGATGTGTCCTGGTTTACATCAGAAACTACGTCCCAACTGAATCCCAGTGCTTGTTTCTGTGAACACAGAGTCTGTCCTGCTCAACCCGCGGACAACAGGAAGTGATGTTGCTGAGTTGGTTGAAGCGCAGCAGCAGGAAACGTGTTTGTGTTTCTGATCCATGAAGAGCACAGCCGTCCTGTCAGTGGAACAGGAGCCGTTTCTCTGCCTCAAACCGCTTCTGCTCCTCCTCAGAGAGCTGGTTTCCTTTCACACTGTGGGAACACGAGCCATCAGACAACCAGTTCATACACGCACGCACGCACACACCCCTACACGTGCACCCCCACACCTGATCCAAACACTGCTCAAAGCTCAAAGCTGACTGGAATGATATCGCTTTAGTTTGAATTTATCTTAATGCAAAATTATCAGTGTTCTGAAATGACATGTTTACATTCATTATGAAAATGTTAATATGTATTTTAACCAAATTTTCAAAGTTTCAAAAGCAAAATGCTGCTTGGCCTCCTGGTCAGCAGGAGGCGTCTGCATAACATTTAGTCCAGTCCAGTTTATTTACAAGGGGCCAATTAAAAAGAGATATCTCATACAATAAAAAAACAATCAAAATAAAATCATTTAGAAGTTTAGAAATGCCTACTTAACCTGTACTATCATTATGTTTTGAAACATAATAATATGCTTCAAGTACGGTAATTGTACCGTACTTGGTTATGACACAACTTCTAATAGATCAGTTAATAGATTATGGAGTGAAAATAGTCTCAAAAGATTCGTAACTCGTAAAAAGGGTACCGATCCAGTTACGACTGCAAAACTACTTTTGAGACTCATTTCACGCTTCCCTTATTTGTGTAGATGGTGCGTTTACATGCTAGTAAAAGCTCGGTCATATGAGTTTACTTCGGAAATAGTTTTTTCCATAGTTCAACACGTATTTCCCTCTCTGCTTGTCTCGTCTCGTGGCTAAGACATATTTTTGTGAAAAATATATATGTCATTAGACCCACATCTAATTTTTATATATATGTTTATAAACGATTCCTCGTTTGTGACGTGTACAACTGTAATTACATGGGTAAAAGATTCCACCACTAGGTGGCGGAAGTTTATTCTGCTCTGGCTGGGAGAAGTGTTCAGTGAAACATTCCAGAATGGCGGGTCGGGTCGGGTCGGCTCAGTAATCGTGGTTTACCCTCAGAAGGGTAGTCCGCTTACTTCTGAGGGTAAACCTTGCAAGTTTTAACATCCACTTACTTCTGCCTTCTGCAGCGGCAGAACGGACCTGTCAGCGCCGAACCGCACTAACAGAACCTCTCATTTTACAAGTAAACGGGATAATAATGGGTTCTGGAGAGTCCGGGTCACAGATCTGAGTGATCCGAACTAAATCAGAACTAAGGCGATATTTCGGCTGCAGGTAAAACCCTGAGGGATGGGTCCATCGGGTCTTGGAAAGGAGACAAGGTGACCGAACTGACGGGTTTAACACTGGAACAGGGCCGTCCTGCAGCTACGCCTCCAGAACCGCATGTCCCGAACCTCAGGAGAACTCGGCTGCAGGTAGAGTCATCCGGAACATCCACTAACTTTTGAGGGCCAGAAGATCACCACCACGATTACTGGGCCGACCCGACCCGACCCGCCATTATGGAGTGTTTGACTGAACGCTTCTCCCAGCCAGAGCAGAATAAACTTCCGCCACCTAGTGGTGGAATATTTTACCCATGTAATTACAGTTGTACACGTCACAAACGAGGAATCGTTTATAAACATATGTATAAAAATTAGATGTGGATCTAATGACATATATATTTTTCACAAAAATATTTCTTAGCCACGAGACGAGACAAGCAGAGAGGGAAATACTGTTGAACTCTGGAAAAAACTATTTCCGAAGTAAACTCAGATGACCGAGCTTTTACTAGCATGTGAACGCACCATCTACACACAAATCAGGGAGGCTGAAATGAGTCTCAAAAGTAGTTTTGCAGTCGTAACTGGATCGGTACGAGTTACGAATAATGTTTTACGAGTTACGAATCTTTTGAGACTATTTTCACTCCATAACAGATCAGTTCATGTCAAACCTGATAATATTGACTTTCACATAGAAACATTTTCAAACCGGTTTCAAGTGGTTTTTCTTTGTGCCTGTTTTACATCACTACACGTTTTTAAACATGATGTCATTTATGGAGGCATTTGCTTTGATTTCTATGTTATGAGTCAATAACTCAGGTAATTACTGGCATCTTGTGTAAACACTTAAACCATAAGCTTCATGTTGATAGAAATATTAGTAATACATTTACCAAGGAAGTCAATGGTAGCAGCTTCATCACCTGTGATCGCGCTCAGGTCAAACAGAACCTTTTCATGCTCAGGCACAGATTCAGCAGTGTGACGTGTAAAACATCCAGACTGATAAAGTCTTTCTATCCTGGAGAAATCTCAGCGATTCAAACATCCAGGTCAAACATTCTTGGAACACCAAGTAAATCCGTTCTGTTTGACTGCTCTTATTGCTCTGCCACTGTTGGTGTGTGAAGAAAAGCATGACTGCATCTTAAATATTCAACCATCAGTTTCCTCCTTGCTGTGGAGGGAACCATCATCAGGATCCAGCCTTGCTGCCCTTATGCAACAGATACTATCCACACCAAACCCAAAATGGTTTTTTCATGAACTACAGTGAGCTAAACACAGAGAGCGTGAAGCCAGAGGTTGTTTTAATAAGTGAACAAACAAAGACGTAAACCCTTAGATGGTGGTTTAATCTCACCAGATCTCCTTGAGCTTGGAGTTGGAGGCCAGCGCTGCAGCAAAGTGTTGGATCCCAGCAGCTGTGAACTTGTTGTTGATGAACCTGCAGACAGAAAAAACGCAGTCGGTCGGTGACTTCCTCACAATGGATGACTGAGCGGCAGAACGAATCCAGTCCGAGTCGTTACAGTGACACTGCCCTCATGCATGGCTGGTTTCCTCACCAGAGGTGGCTCAGTCCAGTGTCGGCCTGGATTAACTCGGCCCAGTGCGGAGCTGAATCATCCATCATCTCATTCTGCACCAACCTGCAGAAGATAAGAAACAAGAAGCGCTGAGGCAAACACAGTTTGGAGTTTAAAGCACACACTTACATAAACTGCATCAGGAACAGAGAACCTTCTGTTCCTCACCGTCCGACGTCTGGTCAGTTTGGATTTAAAAAGATACTTAGAAAGATATTTTTATTCATTTCTTCAAAATCTGAACTTTTAATCAATTTCTTCTGAATTTGATGGAATTGTCTTTTCGACCGTGTGACTTGCGTTAAATGTTTTGGGTTTGCTGGGTTTCCATAATTCCAAACTGTAATCTGGATTTTCTACTGCTTCTTCCTGAACGGCCTTCCAGCCCATTTCACAGAGGATAAAGACACTCTGTTACAGGCGTCACTTACTGCAGCATCCTTACTGCTGCTGTGCTAATAGGAGTTAGCCTATCACGGAAGCTATTCAAGCCTGAAATAGCATCTCGTTACTGCAGCACAGACGTCCCCAGTGCTGCGAGAAGTTCCATGAATGATCAGGAGTTCCTGAAACTCTGGAAAGAGCACTTTGCTCTAATAGGTTAAAAACAATCTTGTGGATTGCTGTAGAGCTTATATGTCTATTTATTCCATAATTTAGAAGCAAAAAGAGGTTTTGAATTTGAAAACATTTATTTCATTGATTTACGGTGTATAATTAAAATGCAAATTATTTTGATTAATTAATCACAGATGTTACAATTAACACAATTAGCGATTTTAAAGGAGCAGTACCTCTACTATAGATAGATCCCGAGTCGGCCTCCATCACATCATCATCTGGGCTTTCCCAGGTTCTTTAACCTCACAGTAATCTGACTGGAGGTAAACGTCTAAATTTAAAAAAAGCTCTGACTCTTAGCAAACACATTTTTTCCTTGTTCTAACCAACGCAAAACATGGAAAGTTTCATTTGTCAAACCCTCTGATGTTTCAGTTTAAACTCATAAACCTCCATACCAGAATATCCTCAGGACTGTGTTCTCCTTCAGTGCTTCTGCCAGACACTTTCCTCCGTTGGATGTGATGCCATTGGCTGCCAGGCTGGAGCACAGAGAAAAGCAAACTGTACTCATCAGTGTGTGTGGATCACCCTGTGAGCAGCTGCTCTGTTTTTCCTGCTACCTGAGGTTGGTGAGACGTGGGTGATTCCTCAAGGCTTCTGCAAAAGCTTCAGCTCCCTCATCACCGATGCTGTTACCCCACATGCTAGAGGACAACATCAGTGTCATCTAGTGAACATCTAACCTGTATTGGGTTCTACTTTGATGCACTTACCCCAAGTCGAACATGGAAGTGCTCTTCTTAAGCGCCCTGGCCAGATACCTCCCACCCACAGGTGTGATCCTGTTTTTACCGATCCTAAACATTAATCATAGCATTAAACATAAAAGAATGAAATTAAATAAATCGCTCTTATTAAAGTCATGTGAGGTGCTGGACTCTTCAGGTGTTCAACATACTTCAACACTGCTAGCTGAGGGCATTCTTCAATGATCTGAGCCACCAGTTTGGCTCCAGCATCTGTGATGTTGTTGTTGTAAAGCCTGAGGGAAGAAAGACGATCAGATTTAAATCACGGCTCAGATGTTACCACCTACACAGAGTAACACATGATACAGTAGGATAACACAGGGTGGCCCATCCTCCACACGTTGACCAGCTAGTTGACAGATGATTTCTCCTCTTCTTACCTCCTGAATAAAAGAAAAGATAACTGAACCTGTCAGGAAATATTTCCAACGGTGGAGGATCTAGAAACTACACTGAAAAATAGAAAATGGAGCTCCAACTGCAAAAAAATGAGTTAATTTGTTAAATGTAATCAAATTAAGTTGGTCAAACTTAGTTTATTTGCATTTGCTTAACATGCCAACTTAATACACTTGGATGAACTCAATTTGATTACTTGTAATAAACAATTTTTTAAAGTTGGATCACCATTTTATTTTATTTTTTTTCAGTGTAGAGCAGCTCCACCGGTCGGTTCTGTTTTAAACTTTCTGTTATGAAGCTACAAAAAGCAGCAGAGTGACGAGAGCTTCTAAACTAGAATCGGTGGAAAAAATTATCTGCGAAATACATTTCATTAAAAATTACTACTAGTGGAGGGTTGCTGTACAGCCGTTTTGTTTCTCTGCTCTGTCTTCTCAAATCTCCAGTCGGTCACGACTGAAGGCACTGATCAAGGTTTCCTGTCCTGCTAGAGGTTTTCCTCTCCACTGTCACTATGTGCATGCTCTGTATAATCCACTGCTGTAAAGTCAGTGACACAATGCAGGAGACTGTTGCTGTGTTCTTGACCAGGAAGAGTGAATGCTGCAAACTAATGACTTGGATTTTCTTGCATAGGAAACTTAAGGACTAATTAACACCAGTACATGTCAGTACACGTTGGAGGCTGCAGCTCCTTCCTCCCAGCAGATGTTAGACTTTGCAGCCATTGCTGCTCGATTTATTCTATTCCATTCCAAAAATCACAATAAAACACATTATAATTTCCGGTTGGACTGGGTGGAGATAGCAAACAGTTCCATGGGTGTAGATGTTCTGTGTTTAAATACTGGTTCATATTAGAGAAGTGGATGTGGAATCATAGTTACTCACCCCAAAACCTTCACCACCTTGTGTTTGCACAACTCTTCTGCCAGAACCTCAATGCTGCTGTCAGTAAGGTTGTTGACACACAACCTGAAGGGAGGAAAGAAATACAAGAGCATTAAATGAGAAAGACAGAATATCAGTCAATACACTCAGAATCTAAAACATCAGTAAATTTACATTCACATAGTTTGAATCACTACAGTAGAGTAGATGCTAAATCACCAGAATGCTGCACTTTCTTTTTGTCACAGTTACTTGTTCTTTCGGTTATAGATTTTCATTTTTCTCCCACAGCATCCATTTCTTGGGATGTTTAGGTCATTTCATTGCTGCATTTGGTTTTCAAATAAAAGGTCAAAAATCATTGCAACATTTTGGGCAAAGTTGACAGTAAAACACAGGGTATTTCCACAGTGGTGCTAAGCAGAGAGAACCACCTGCTTCTAAACGTGGTGTTCTTGTGGTTGCTCTGGCATACGTTGTGCAAAGTTTCAGAGGAAACAGAACCTACCAAAATATTCTAATGTGTGAGTAAAATCAAAACAACTGAACAGTTTAGAACCTGCAGTGGAAATAATGACAGCAGACAGAAGTGGCAGCTCGACCTGTATAAGTTAGAGATGAACAGAAAATTTCAGTTTTTTGAGCCCAGTTTTTTAAAAAAGAATAAATAAAAAATCACAATCCACACACAGAATAATTTTGTTGAGCTAAGGAAACTGGGTTTTCCCCTCTTTACCTTATTTTACAATAACATTCACAAAATAAGTGTGATTGTTTTGTTTCTGCTCTCAGCCTCCGTTCAAACCATGTGAAACATGCAAGCAGCTGAATCAGAAGCTGAATCATGTCAAAGTAGGATCTTCATGGTTTCATGGCACATTTATACAACTGGAAAACTGCTATTTCTGTATGTTTTTATCAGCACACAGTTACCTGGAATTGCACTAGAATGTCTTAGAAGATGAATTACTATGGAGTAATATCAAAACAGAAAAAATGCAAAAGGCCTGTCATGAAGCTGGACAATAATATTGTCATTTTGAGACAATTTTCAAGTAAAGTATTGTTAATGGCATAATAATGTAAGTTTACACTATCAAACATTATTGAAGTTTAATTTTGTACAAAACTGGAAGAGATTTTAAATAACCAAATTAAAGCACAACATCCATCCATCCATCCATCCATTTGTCCCTTGTAGGGTCAGGAGGGTTGCTGGTGTCATTTCGGGGTCACCCTGGACAGGTCACCAGTTAGTTGCAGGGACACAAAGACAAACAACCATGCACACACACACTCACACCTAGGGAGAATTTAGAGAAACCAATTAACCTGACAGCCATGTTTTTGGACTGTGGGAGGAAGCCGGAGTACCTGGAGTACCTCCATGCAGAAAGACCCCAGGCCGGGAATCGAACCCAGAACCTTCTTGCTGCAAGGCAATAGCTCTACCAGCTGTTCCACTGTGCAGCCGCAAACACAACACAACAACCAAAAACAATAAATAAAAAAACAAACACAGCTGAAACCATAAATACATTGGATTATGATGTCTCCGTAAAAAAAATTTTAATCATGCAAAAATATGACTCATCATTTAAATTTTTCATGCAATTAAACTGATTAACTGATTAACTGCTTATTGTGACAGGCTTAAGACACCTCTTGCCTGGGTTCAAAGTCTTCCAGAAGAAAACATCATCAACAGGAGCAAAAGTTTGTTTAAGATTGAACTTATATGAGGAACTAAAATCCATTTAAATCTGTGTTTGAACAAAGAAAGAGTTAATACAAGGAACTACATGGGCAAAAAACTCTAAGCTTCCTGGATGTTACTGGTATACAAGTTAAATACAATATAGCACTTTGAACTCAAGTTCATGAAAAGTCAACCAGCTGTGGAGAGGGCCTGAGGGTTTGGGTCCTGCAAATGATGTTTAGCACTCAATGGGCAATGGGTGAGGTACACATGCTGGACAGGTTGCCAGCCCATTATAGGACAAACAGAAAGTTGTAGTGAAAAAGGCATCTTTCATACCTCACAACTGTCATCTTGCAAAACGAAGGCTGGAGCTGCTTCACCCCATAGTCACTGATATTGTTGTTGTCCATGTCGAGCCCCAGGAGCTTCTGACGGTGCTGCAGCACAAAGTTTATGGCTGTGCAGTCACCTGAGTACACGTTGCAGTAGCCCAGCTTGATAAAACTTGCTGTGATGCCTTTTGCTGTCATCTTAGCAATGTCTTTGCTCCCCGTCTCAAAGATGCATCGAAGTATCCAAAGAAAGTGGGGCAAAACGTGAACTTTCTGCAAACCGTCAGCAGTATGACAGGGTAAGCCCTGCAGGTGGACCTTGACGCTATTCGACAAGTAAGCCTTCAACAAGGCTCGTTTTTTCTTCAATAAAGCAGGAGATACCAGTAGTCCCATCAGACTTGCTTGAGTCTTTGACAGCAGTCCACTCAGGAACAGATTTGTGAACTGCAGGTGCTCGTTTGTTGAGACGGGCTTCTTTTCACTAGGATTCACAAGGCCCCTGGTGCACAAAGCTATAGGCAGACAGCAGGGTTCTCTTCTCCTGCTGCATTCTGTGAAGAACTTGAGGATGGAGTTGCCAGAAGTCTGCTCGTCCAACACAAGAGCAAGTGCAGCCAAGAACGACTGGAGGGTGATGTGGATGAACTCGAAGGTAGCGGGGGCATCACTGGCATCAAACTCACTCATGGGTCTGAGGAAACCGAGGGCCATGTCCTCCTCTGTGAGACCACACTCACTGATCTCCTCTTGGCTGCACAGAAAACGTCCTCTCTCCAAACCCTGCAAAGCCAGCTTAGCAAACCCAGCAAGGGGCCTGAGTCCTACCCTGAATGTCTCTGAGGTGCAGCGGGTGCTTTTCTTCAGCAGGGGAGAAGTGGGGGTGACCAAGCGGCTGAGGAACACCTCGGACAGCAGAAGGAATATGTCTGTTAGCGTGATACTGGTTTCAGGAAGATGAAAGGTATCATGCATCGTATGCAGGTGCCGAAAACTTCTGAATACAATCCAGCTGAAGAGCGGAGTGGAACACAGACCACAGAGGTGAGGGCTGGCATCCAGCTGGACCGACACCAGGTCCTGGTGCTCCTGCTCCTTGAACTGCAGTTTGATGTATGTCTTTAAGTGGTCTGGAGAAAATCCGCGCAAAACTACTTTCTTCTTAATGACTCGACTTTGCAGCTCAATCCCAGTTCGGGTGGTCAGTATTTTTTTGGAGCCCTTAAGTAGTTTTCCACAGAGCAAGCTGAGGAGCAACTGCAAGGAGTTTGCCTTGTCTTCTGGAGACACGACTTCAGGAACATTCATCAGGTCTATGTCCTCCTGAATTTCATCATAGCCATCAAAAGTAAACACAACCTTATCGGGGAAGCGCAGGATGTAATCAAACACTTCATTATCGGGATCATGGTCTGGGTAACAATTATATTTGAATAAAAGGTCTCTGAGGGACATCTGCTCTGCTTCCTTGAAGATGCTGAACATCCTGCAGCGAAACTTGAAAAAGAAGATGGCGTCTGTCTGCAGTTCCCTTTTGGACCAGAGGTTCTGGAGCTTTTGCAGAAGGATGGACTTTCCAACACCAGCATCCCCCATCACATAGATGATTTCACCTTGGGGATTAAAGACCCCGTCTTCTCCAAGAAGCTGGTTCAGACTCTGTATGAAGCCAAGACTTTCATTGCTGTCATTAAACAGCTCCATCACTGTGTCTGTGTAGAGATCCTCCAATCGGGTCTCATCTTGCTGCCCATAAGACATGATGAAGCTGGTGTCTCGGCTCATCTCATGTCGCTGCTTCTCACAGTACCTGCTGACTTAAAGGACAAGCACATTCTCTAAGTCTCTGTTGGCTGATAAAAAAATTCTTTTTTTCCAGGATTAAAGGACTAATGTCTCAGCAAGATCTAGAGAAACTGATCCATGCGTTTATCTTTATAGTCACATTGATTACTGAAACGGTGTCTTTACAGGTCAAACCTCCAGCTGCAGCTGATCCAGAAGCTGCTGCTGGCGTTCTGACTAAAACCAAGAATATAGAGCAGCTCATCCAGTTCTAAAGTCCTTCCACTGACAGAATAGACTTTAAAATACTGTTGTTAGTTTAGAAATCACTAAACAGCTTAGTACCACAATACATTAAAGATCTGTTGTTATTGTATCAATCTTGCAGATTGGTTCTGGTTCTGCTCTGCATCCACAGAACCAAACATGGAGAAGCTGCATTCAGCTTCTACTCACCATAACTCTAGAACAGACTTCCAGAAAACTGCAAAACTGCTAAAACACTGTAAAATGACCAGTAAATAACTAAGGTCTTAAACCAGGAAATCTTGGAAAATGTACACAATAAGGACCGATATTAGCATCCTTTTACCAACTGTGCTAATATTGGTCATAGTGCCCCAGGTTGTATCAGTTAGAACACAAACAGGCATCTCAGGTATACGGCTTGGAATTCAGAATTTCATTCTATGCTGATAACTTTATGAACCTGATAGCCGTTATAGTATTAATACATCAGATTTAATTATTTAGAAGTATATCATTATGCTTCATAAGCAACAGGACTGAACTGTTCTGAAACAGTGTGACCTTAATGTGGGTGGACAGAACAGCAGGACATACTTCGCATTGATTCATTTGCGTTTGTAGCACTTACTCGGGTCAGTGTTCACCACTTCCATCTCTTCCATGTCTCCGCTTGGCGTGTAGTTGATCTCTTTTAGCCATGGCTGCAGGTCTATATATGCGTCACTTATTTTATATATGATAAAAACAAAGTATTCACAGGCATCCTCTCCCTTGCACTGAACCAGCTCCAGGATTTTGCGCACCTGGAAAATGAAAATGTTAACACGGAAACTTTAAGATGTCATTGGGTGTATTTATAGATGAGTGGAACGGAAGGTGTCCCGGCCAGGACGCCAACCTGGTTTGGTTTGGTGACGGTTCGTTGAACGATCTCCACGTCTTCCTCGCAGAAGAAGCGGTTGGACAGCAGGTTGTCCAGGAGGCACGGAATGCTCCTGAGCGTGGACACCAGCAGCTCTCTGTGGCACGTGAGGAGGTCAAGGCACGACACTCTGGCTTCCTCTATCTGGCCCATTATTCACAGTCAGTCACCCTCTGTGGAACAGCGACAGCCAGTAGCATAGCAAAACTGAGTTTGGATAACAAAGAAACTGATCAAAAGCTGAATGCTACAATGTGTCAAAAGAGTACTGGACTACTTTTTATCCTTTAGTAATACTTTAATTAGGCCACACCAAACCCTTCATGTAGGTTTTGTCGTCATGGGTTTCCAGTTGGTGAGCTTTGGATCATTGATCTGCTGCACAATCTGGGTGAGTTTGATTTTAAAGTTATAAACTAGTAATCACATATTTTCCATCAGGATTTCATGACATGGCTGTCACTCTGCCACCACCATATTCCACTGTAGGGTGAGGGATTTTTTTTCACATACAGCCAATTTGGTTTCTTTTTTCTTCTCTTACAAAACCATTTTTGAAACCTACGCTTTGGGTTTATTCAAGTTATATTTATCTGATTTAAAAATTGATAGGAAAATCTTAAGTGTGAGAGGAACGCAAAAGCTGAATTAAATCTGTAAAAGAATGATGAAAGCACATCATGAATGATTACATACGACTACACCATTTAAAAACCTGTAAGAATTGATAGGTTTTGAAATGTTTGGATAAGCACCAATGAAGCAAAACCTTTTGCTATTTGTAAAATTAGCAACATAATTCTGATTTAAACAAAACAACAACACGGAACTTCAGATGCAATAACATGGCAAAGAGAGGGAAGTGAAGATTGAACATAAAGCTTTTCCATCTACAGATGCCTGACTGGCTCAAAAATGACCTCCGACCACTTTAAGATGATTTCCCTTCAACTCTGACAGACAAAAATAAAACTTTCCTCACCAACACACTGTGTTATAATCATAATCTCTTCATAAGATCATTTTACAGAGAAGACTATGATAAATATATTGTATTAATTTTCTATGTATTTATGCAATCAAATTTCATAAGATTTTATTGTTTTATTTTATAGTATTTTCACAACAAAATACTTTCACATTTATGATTAAGTGAAAGATCATCTATCAAGTAAATTAATTAAACTATATTATTGGCTAATACAGCTATAATATATTAGCCCTCTAGTGTCTCTATAGACACTAGAGGGCGTTGTAACACCTCCTGTCCACAGAACTGCAGGTTCTGAGAAGTTCTAACCCAGTCGTCATCAAAAGTATTTCACTTGCTCAGGTTCTTATCTTTGCCATTTTTTCCTGCCTTAATACATCAACTCTGGCAAATAGCAATACAATGTTGACCTACACTGCTGTTGTGTGATTATCAAAGTAAAATAATTATTAAAAAAAAGAATAAAAAGTAAAAACAAAACATGTCAAGCCTGAAATCATCTCATATGGACTAACATCAGTGCTAAAACAATGATTCTTATCCCAAAATGCCAAAAGTAGAATAAAAACATACTGATGTTGATCCAGTCACTCTGGTTGGAAACAGAGATACAGACCCTGAAGCGAACACCGCTGCTTGACTTCTTAGTCCGGACCGGTTTTAGCTCCGGAAACAGCCGAACTTACTGCCGTCCAGTCTCATTTCACCGTGCAGTGTTTCCGAACACTACGTTATTTCAGAGAAATTGCCATGTTGAAATGAAAGTAAGAGGGGCGGTTTCTCCAACAGCACCGTGTGAGGAAGTGAAACGGTCCAGGAAAACTGCGTCATTTCCCTCCGGGATCTCGCAACAGCCATGACGTGTTCAGGGACACTCTGACATGTGACATAGGTAACACAGGTGCAGCATCAAACTGCTCAAAACCAAACTGGAAAGACGTTTTAGTTAGCTCTGTCTTGTTGTTAGTGCCACACCCCTTTTATGCGACAAGCGTCGTATAAAACTGACGTCTGGAACACTGTAGAAACAGTAATGTCATAACTTGAACCTTTTCAGATGTAATAAAATCTGAAAAGTCCATTTTAGGAGTCAATAACTGTGTGCAACATGTAGAGCAGTTAAGGACTGTTCTTTAGCGACCAAATAAATGTCACAATGAAAACTCAATGAAATGATATTTGTGAAATGATCAATATCCAAATCTAAGCGAACAGGCAGCAGTAAATATATAGCAGTACAGTCCTATTTATGTATTATTATACAATTTTGGCTGCACTTATTACATTTCCGTAACGTTACAGTTACTTTCTAATTGCCTATTATTTACTTATTACCTCTAAAATGTTCCTGCATAATTAGGAAATGGTCCTATTTAAATTTAAAGAGGCTACCATTTGGATGTCAACAGCAGAAGTGCATTATTGGTTGTTACAGTCTTCTGTAACTCTAATGAAAAACAAACATCTTATAGAGAGAAACATCAGAAATCTGGTTGTATAAATATGCTTATCGGCATACAGAGTTTTACTATAAATAAAAAAACGGGAATGCAATGCAAAATTTTATTTCTTGAAAGTCTTATGACTGTTGAATTTTGGGCCCTAAAGTCCCATGACTGTCTGAACTTATGCTTTATATTATACCTTTATTTTTATGATACTTGTGGACTTTGTGCGGGGAAGGATTCTCTGCTTGCCACCCCACAGGTAAACCGCCAGTGCTGGTTTGTGCAGCTGCAAGAGATGCAGATAAAGAAGTGAACTTCTCTCAAAGTGACTGAGTGAGAAAGAAGCTCGTTCTCAGAATTTGTCTCCTAAATACTTTTGCACTTCTTCTCAAACAGAGTCTTGTAAACCTTAGCAGAACTCATTCTGTGTTTGTTCTCATTGCGTACAAGAAGGTATTTTGAACATAATGGCTCTTGGATAATTTTGTTTTTCCACCACCCAGGTGCCCCCACACCTCCAATAAATGAATCATGATCACAATCATCCAGGTCCGCTTCATGGAAATGAAGTGTAAACCATGAGAAAAGAAGACCTTTCTTGTCTTTGGGTTTGAGAGACAGTTGTGCTGATCTGCAGCCCAGTAGATCCACAGGTTCTGAAAGACTCAGACCAGACCATACGGTACTAAAACCCATAACACATTCAGAGTCACCAAAAGCCCCTTTATTCTGAAGTTCAGGTTGGGCTTCAGCATGTTTAGATATCTGAATGCACCAGCCGGGAAAACATTTACACATAAAAAGATTGAACTCAAAGATGGTGTTCTTGATAAAACTTTTATTATAATCAACAAATTTAATTGTGCACAAACCAAAGTCACAACACACACCCACACACAAGCCACATTTACAGACTGATATGTTATATTTATCACACACACACAACCTCACAAGCACAAATACACCATTACCATTATATTGCATTAAAAAGCAAAAGCTTCCTTATGAAGGGTGGCAAACAGATCAAGTTTATTCAATAATCTCCAGCCAGAGTGATTCCATATCGGCCTGCTGATTATTTTATAAACCTGATGAAGTGGTAGAACTGTCTGCAGCTGCAACTGATCTTACACCTTCTAAAGGAACTTTATTTTCCTAAAGTTGGAGTGTGTGGGTATGTGTCTACTTGGTGACCTGCAGGGGGAGCACTCTGACCCTGGAGATAGGCGCCCCCTGCAGGAACTACGGAGGTATTGAGGATGGATGATTAACACAAATTCCACATGACTTTCGCTAAGCTAAATAGAATATTCATGTACTGTGCAACAACATTTCTGAAAGAAACAAATGTGTGACAGTATAGCAGATTCTGAAGTATTAGTGCCAGATGATGAAAATCAAAATCTCTGGCATGGTGAGTAACATAAAGAGCCACAGGTTTACAAAGTACTGTAGGTGTTGAGAATGTAGAAGTTTAAATGCTATTGTACCATGTTTATGTATTATGTATGGTCTTAAATACATACAATACATAATGCAATATTAAACACATAACACTGATCTGATCTTAGGTTCAGAAAGATTGTTTTTTAAGAGCTTTTTTTCTATTCTCAGAATATATTTGTTTGATATTAACATTTGTTAATATTTGATATTAATATTTGTTAATATCAAACAAGTTCGGAGCTGCTGCACAGAAAATTCTTTGGACTCCAGCCTTTAAACCATCTTTGGAATGTTGAGGTGTAACATAACGCCTGCTCAGAATCACATAAGTGCAAAAATATGATTATTATACCTTTCAATCTCAGATGCTTTTAATGTTATTTGTAGCTTAAAAGAAAAAATGCTAACAAACTGAGTTTTTAGAGCAGGGTGTTTGTACTAAGGTGCCAAGAGGATGTAAAATTGTATCTCTGCAACTTTAGAAAGTCCTTCAGGGAGCCGAAAGGCTACATGACCTTCTGGATCCTCAAAAACAAGGTGAGATGAGGGATGATTGAAGACTTTTGCACAGTTTTGGAACAGTTCAGTGGTGTTCTAGCCTTACGTAGACAGACTGAGATGGAAGCGTTTGCCACATTCCTCCACCACAGCTGCAGAAAAGGTCAGCAGAGGTCAGATCTCGCTCTCATACGTGTGCATGTATGTTTTTAAGGAGAGGATCTCAGCGTAGCTCCGGCTGGTTCTCCGGTACAGGTCCAGGCCTGTGAGCAGTTCCACGTCTCTGACCCGGGCCGTGTGCATCTTCATCAGGTCTTCCACCCAGCGGGACTCATCCTCAGAGCTCTGTGGTTTGGGGGGGTCACACACAGAACACAGAAAGTCATGTCCGCTGCTCTCGGAACCAGCCATGTGGACAGGTAGGACCAGAACGTGAAAGGTGCATGTGATGTGATTGGTTCTTACGTTGCAGGTCTCATCATTGTTGGGTCGGTGTGGCAGGATGAAAGCGGCGCTGCTCAGTGGACCATTGCATGAGTCAGCAGGCTGTGTGAAGTCCAGGCAGCTGGTCAGGACTACGAAGTAATGAGACGGGACGGGGACGGCTCCGTTCACATGGCTGGAACAGATTTCACCTTTTAGTCGGGAAAGAGTCTGTTGACTCTGACTCAGCAATTCTGTCACCAATTATTAGAGTCTGACATGAACAGTTTGCTGTATGTTTAACAAACTCTTTTTTTCAATGGCTAATCTACAAATTGGAAATCAGCAGATAATATTTAAACTGACATCAAGAAATATAGTAAATTTGTTTTTGATTCTACAAGGAACAAGCATATTTAGAGTCCTGTGCGAAACATTTCAACTATGACAAAATGGATCTTCTCCAGTCCTCCCTGAGCTACTACTGCCGTCTGAAGAAACGCACCGATCCCAACCAAAAACAACCAGTCAGAGCAAGAAGGAGGATCTTAGCGCTGTCAATTATGCTCATTTAGTACATGCTGCTAAATGTGCTGATGGTGGAGAAACAGCTTACCGTTACAGAAAACCGTTTATCTGCCGTCATGCTACCTATCCTGAGCATCTATAACATGCTATGCTAGCTGTAACATAGCAGAGAGGAATATGGTGGGGAATTGAGAGGGGGGTTGAGCAGCACCATACGCAGGGTGACGGACCGTGCTAAGACCCCCCTCCTTCCTCTGACTGGTTGTTTCTATTTAGCACTGGGAACACTGGGAGAAGGCAGAGGAGCTACATTTTTTCACATATTTTCTGTCTCATACTTTAAACAAATATGTAGAAGAAATATTTTTTTTTATTTTTTTTAATGGTTCATGTACATTTTGCTTCCAAGAAGCCACACTTCTAATAATCTTATAAAGAACTCTGGATTAGCAGTACGTAGGCTTAAAACCTCACAACCAGAAAGGATTACAGAAACTCATTAGAAGCAAAGGTTAGGGAAATAAGAGATGACTGAAGACTTTTGCACAGATCAGAACTATTCAGACAATTCACATGAATGAATGAATGAATGAATGAATGAATTCTCTTACTCTCTGATCGTCTCAGCCAAGTCTCTGACGCCATCATAATTGTAGTCAAAGATAGGTCCAACAAGAAGGTTCACTCCGTTCCTCTCAGTGGCGTATTTCTTCACCAGCGCTCTCTGAAAGTAAGTCCAGATTCCTGAGTGGGAGTGGGAGAGTGGGCAGAGAGAAGGACATGGCAGAAGAGGAGTTAGTAAAACTTCTGAGCCTAAAATGAGGAACACATCAAGATTTCATTAAGTGAGAACTTACTCTTGAATGCAGGATACATGGGCACGGTGTTGGTGATGAGGACAGCGTCATACTTTTTCTCCAGGTTTGAGGAAAGCTCTGTGAACACACACAAGACATTCCAAATGATCCCACTCATGCTTTTCTGTCCAAATCACAGATATCAATGACTTCAAATCCTAATAAGACCATGTCAAGTGAGTGACTGCAATGTGACTAACTATGGAGTTGTGATTACTTTAGCGAGGCAGTGTGTGATGGTGCCCACTGAGGCTCAGTGGGTTTTTGGAGGCCTGCGGTGGGGGTTCACTTACGCGGCGGGTACAGGAAGGCATATGTGACGTGTTTCTCTGCTCTGTAGTTAGAACACGACTGGCTGAAGGCCGGTGGGACTCTGGCGTCCGGTCTCACACAGTTGGACAGAGACTCGGGCAGATGAGACAACTCTACCTGGATGGACAAAGAAAATGTTCCCCCACATTTACCACTAGGGGGTGCAAGAAGCAAGAAGTTTGCTTGGACCTCTTTAGTGTTCCACAGCAAGACTTTTGAGTATAGCACATGCAAATAGTGTCTTTGACAGTCCAAAAGGAGGGCTCAGGCTGGGCGGTACCTGTCTGCTGACAGTGTAGGATGTCCAGAGGGGCATGAACAAGGTCTCACTGTAGCTGCTGATGTAGTCGCTGTGATGTAGGATGGTGTATTTGGCACGGAAGAGGACAGCAGGTCGGCCGTACGGCAGGTTCCTGCTGTCTGAGGGACGGAGCACACAGAGGGACACAGCACAAAGAGGCACCAATGTAACAAGGACCATTTATACCAGACTGCAGCATGGAGGCTGAACCCTGCTGACAGCAGTCTGACAGGCAAACATCTAGCACTCTGAGCAAATGCTTCATTTCACATATAAGATAGAAGTGAGAGTTTATACATAAAAATTAAAAAAAATCCATCCTGAACTTTGCTACATCACGACCATAAATGCTGATGTGCCTTACTGAAGTTTCAATTGTATGGAAGTCCCTTTTCGCCATGGAAGAAAAAAAAAGTTATACAGGAAGTCATAATTTCAAGTTTTAAAATCATGATTATGAGATTCTGGGTGAATTCACACAAGCTCTGTTCAGCCTGCTTGTAGTCAAACTCTGGTTGAGTTGTTTAGAAAGTCTGGTTCGTTTTTAGAGGTGAGAATGCTTAATCAAACTAAAAAGCCAACTCTGGTCCACCCACAATCCTCGTTTTTGGTTCAGTTGATGGAAACTCTATTGCGGTCAGAATACATATGTGAATGCCAAGTGGACCAAAGAATACTCTAAAGGCAGGAAGTGGACTATAGCATGGGGCATTCTGGGTAAATGCAACCAAAACAAACATGCAAGTCTAGCAGGAGAAATGGCTCATGGTCTATTATCAACCACTAAAATCTGATGCCACTCCACTGTGAAAAAGAACCACATCAGCTGTAAATGGGACAAATATTGCACCTGTCTTCCCCAATAGAACTGAGTCTACTGGACTATCTGGTGTGAACATGCTTTCAAAGTCATGACTATGAAATGCTACAGCCGGCATCCTTAGAGAAACAGCATTACGTTTCTCATAATTACTGCTTTTGTTATTGTAAATATAACTTTCAACTTTTGAGCTTTTATTTTTTTTCTCATGGCAGCTTGGCTTCCATACATTCAACACACCAACAGAAATAAATGAATTATTATGAAGAGGAAGGAAAACGATACATTATTCTCAAAATGTTTATAATTATCTTCTTTTTTTTAAATCTTAGAAATACCTGATAATTATTTTGGGGCTGTACAGTTGTAATAAAATACTGGGTAGAAACACACAAAAATATTGAAAATGTCTATTGTAAGAATACCTTCTAAATTCACCACCTTTATTCTGGCTAACAGAATTTCTACCTGAAAATGCAAAATATCTGGATCAGATATTAATTACAGGATGTAAAAAAATCTGTCACCAAGCGTTGGCTCCTCCCTGAATGGAAAACGGAAAGTTTTGGTCAATAACTCGCCTATTCACAGATTCACATGAGTGAATTTGTCTGTGAAATATTGCTAAATTATTCATGGAAAATCCACCAATTCAATGACTTTTATATATATATATATATATATATATATTTTTTTTTTTTTTTGTAAAGCATATCTAAAATATTTGAAAGTAAGTGCAGTAAGAAGCTGAACTACCCAATCCTGGAGCCCCATTCATTTCTCTGGGTGATGATTGGCTGCTCCCCAAGCAACAACACAGTCCCAAGATGTCTTCCGCTGCAGGTATTAATGCACTTAAGGAATATTTGGTGTTTGAACTTTTTAAAAAAACATTTCTAAATTCAACTGAGAATCTATGAAAAAACTTGAACATTTTTGCACAGGTGCTTTCCATCCAACTAAAGAACAGGCTATATAGCGTGAAAGCTGGTAGAGCCAGAAAATAACCGACATGCAGCCAAGGGAGCGTCACAAAGCTTTGAGGCGCTCAAGTCAGAGGCAGGCCTCCCTTTTAGATTTTTATTTGTTAAAGAAAACCCTGGAGCTGTGAAACATTCTCCTTTCCTTTCACTTCACTGATATATTCTACTCAGCGATGGTGTGTCATATGAACTCCTATTAAAAGGCATCATAGCTTTTAATAGCTTTTAGTGTGACGAAATGTAAAAAAGTTCAAGGAGTGCATTCACTGTTTCAACATACTGTATCTGTAAATCTCATGACAAACTGACCATCAATAGCTTGCCTCAATCGCCGGTTTAGCTCCTCCACTTTGTTCTGTAAGAGACAGAGCCAGAGTGACTCCAGGTTATAGCCGCGTACAAGGGTCACTTTCAAACCTCTCTGGCCCCTACTTTTTACACGCAACTGCAAAAAGATCGGAGATTGAAACAATCTCTTGGGAATCTACATGGGAATAAGAAACACAGTGAAACAGTGCAGAACCGAGTCTCATTCACCACAGCCCAAACCAGTGGACTGGAAAAACACATTTCATATGCAAAAGAGAATTCGAAATGGTAGCTTGTGCATTTGTTTGCAACTAAACAGGGTGAACTGAAGGTGAACTGACTCCAGCTCTGCTGCAGAAGGCAAGAAGGTAACAAGGTTATTTCAGTTTCACAGGAAGACGCAGAGCAACCTAGTGCAGAATGTTGTGAACATGCCGGACAGGTACAGGTGACTGTGGAGGACACAGGCTCATGCAGATGATTATTTTACAAGTCAGTAAATAGTAAATTATGTTAAAAAAATCATATTTAGGACATTTAACTGAAAAAAATTATCTTATTATCACTTTATTTTGTTACCAGGGTTATTTGTTATGCTAGGTAGCCTTGGATAGTTGTTAGCCAGCTAAAATTAGTTTGTCATAAACTCAGTTTTAGTGTTGCTTCATGACAAAATAAGTATGTCACATGTGAATGTACAGTCTGTGCTGTCATGGGAATAACTGACTGACTCCAGACCTGTTCATTCAGATTCTATTGATAAACTATTGGCCGCCACACAGCGTCTCAGTTAGGGCCTCCACAAAGCTAGAAACGGCCCAGGCTAAGACCTTCCTAAGACTTCTGCTGAAGCAGAAACTGAAGTTTTCCAAGTCTGACTGTGAGTTCATGTCAGGTGACCCCAAAGCTTTTCTGTTAGCTGTAGCTACTCATTCTGACTCAGTCATTCCAAACCTTATGCTGAAGCCATTCTTTTGTGGATCTGGATGGATGTTTGGGCTCACCGTTAATGAAAAAAGAAAATCTCTCTTCACCTTCAGCCTGTCAGCAGACACCTAAAAGCAGGGGTGGAAAGTAACTGGTTACAATTACCCACTTTACTGTAATTAAGTACAATTTGTCTGCACTTTTTACTTTTTTATCAGACTTACTGTAATCTCTCGACATGACTAAATGCCAAAAGTTAATCAAAATGAAACAAATTCTTAATCTAAGTGTGTGCACACTTATCAAAATAGGTCATGACAGCTTTCCTCTATTGTTGCTTCCAAAACAAGCTGGTTTGTTTTTCAGCTGAACTTTATAAAAAGATTGGACATTATTTGCCATGTTCTCCTTTTTTACAGGCCAAATCGCAGGCATCCTAACAGGGTGTGAAGAGCTTTCCATTGTTTTTGTATTATCAAACAGCCTTCAAATCCATCATGCTCAGAGGTTTTTCAGTCTGCTTGCACTGGTCCTCCACTGTACCTGTGGAACTCAGTAAAGCTAAAACCAGGCATTCCTCTCAGCAGTCTGCCATGGCTGACCTTTTCATCGCAGTTGCAGCCCAAGTCATCTGTTGCCATAGGAACGAGGTTGGAGGCCGTCGGCCTGGACACCTCCTCTGGCATGGTGGGTCTAAAAGTTGGACTTCTCAGCAGGTGGTTCAGACTGCCATGAGTTCCATTGTTTGGGGCTGGTTTTAGACCCAGGAGATCTGAGGGTGGGATAAACCACAGTGATTGATTGATTGATTGATTGATTGATTGATTGATTGATTGATTGATTGATTGATTGATTGATTGATTGAGGTAAAAGCGGAAGGTGCCTATTAATAATCATACAATGTTGTCAGACAGATTTAGCAAAATGCGAGTTTCCAGCCGTAGTCCCACAACACTAACAGCACAAGGTGTAAACATTCGCATTTACACATAAAAGTAAAAAACACAAATAAAAACTATATATAAAATCAGAAAAACATATGTAAGAGGCTACCACCAAAAAGCTCACTTTAAAAAAATATTTACAAAACTATGTCACAAAAATAACTAAAATTAAATGAGCTAAATAGAGACGGTTGAATACCAAGCTATACACATAACGATTTCATCTGGACATAATTCTGAGCACTGTGACCTCTGTATATCACATTACTGCATTATTAGACCACCATGTTGTCCAATGTGTTCACACCGGATCTTCCACTCACTGTCAGATGATCTGGGCACTGGCTGCTACTTATAGCCCTAACAAATAGCCCGTAATACCTCCGTTAGATGTGACTACTCCTCACTGAAGCATTCATGATGAAAGCTCTGCTATATTTTTCAGTGTATGTGACTGTTTGTCTGAATTAAGGCTCCAGTTGCAGGAATAGTTTCAAATCAAACACATGAGCTCAGTTTTGAACTTAAACAAATTCAGAAACAGGCCTTACCACACATGACGTTATACAGCTCAATGTTTTCAAAGGCTGGAACTTTGGTCTTGAATTTAAATGTAGGTCCATAGCCCAAGAAAATAGTCTGAAATAGAAGAGTGAGACTGATCACATGAACAAAAAGAATAAATACCGAAAATACGCCCTGCTTTTTTCATACGTTGTGCACCAGTTGGTTTTATTTTAATACAATTGTTGCTGTAGAAAATGTTTTCTACTTAACCGAAACTTTAGAATAATTTGTAATAAATATGCTAACATTGTCCTGTCATAGCGTCTGTCTGCTGCTTATTTAGTGGATGTAAGACGTGAAATACCTGCATGCTGTTGATCTTATTGTCGTATCCATGGTCGCCTGAGAATCCACAGTGTCTCCTCCCCTCTGGAACTTTCCTGAAAACAAGTTTGGATTAGATCAGTATCAATGTTACTGTGGCTTTAAATTCCTCACACAATCTGTGACTAAAGTTCTGGTGAACAGTAACTCAGAACAAACATGCAAAGTTTTCCCAACTTTGACAGAAAACAACTTACTCTAAAGAAAGAAATACTTCATTTATTAGTAACTTCCAGTTAAACACCCTAACGCACGTCAGCTTAAAAGCATAGGTTTGCATTTCAAATTAGTAAAGCCACAAGCATGTAAAAAATGTAACAGAGTAACTGAAAGCATTTTATGACGTGAGAACATTTGGAGTTATATAGTCAGTAATGTCTGTGTGTGTATGGGTGCAGGCGTGTGCATGGGGGTGAGGGTGGGTGTGTGTGTGTGTGCCGGGGGTGTAAATGGTCTAACACTCTGCTTGCAGCCCTGGTGCCAACGATTAGCCCATCTGTGGAAGGGAGCTGCACAGAAGCCATAAAGATTTCTTTCATCTGGCTGCTGTGCACTTCAGTGGGGGAAACCAGCAGACAGAATGTCAACAACCCAGACCAGTAAAGGTAGCTGTGGTGCTGGCTTTACACCGCCTGCTGGGGTGGATGGGTGCTGTGCACTGAGTTGCTATGGAAACCTCCTAGAGGTCAACATCATGAGGCTCAGTTCAGCTCAGCTCCACTCAGTTCACTTTACATAAGTTCACTTTATTTAGTTTACTTAGGGTAGTGCAGTTTAGTTAACTTAATTCAGTTCAGTTTAGATTAGCTTAGCTTAGTTCAGTTTGGTTTAGCTTAGAGCAGGTTTGCTTTAGTTTATCATAGCTGGTGAACATCATTCAGTTCAGTTTAGCTTTGCATAGTTTAATTTAGTTTAATCTACATTAGTTTACCTTAAACTAGATGAAGGCTCCTTTAACATCTCAGCTTCTCCATTATTTCATACATTTGGAACTTTCATTACTCCTACTGTTAATATGTGGAAGGCAGTTACAGCAGGGTTTTAATTTATTTAAGCAGCAGGTTGTATAATAAAAAAAAAGCTTGACTAACATTTTATATATATTTTCTATAACCGATTTTAATACTTGCCCTGCGACAGACTGGCGACCTGTCCAGGGTGACTCCGCCTCTCGCCCAAAATGATAGCTGGAAAGGCACCAGCAACTCTCCCGACCCCAGTAACGGACAAGGGTGTAGGAAAATGGATGATTATAATATGGTGCAGCAACCACTTAAAGACTCTACGGTCAGCTGGTGTTTTGTTAAAAAAACTAAACTCATCATTTTTGGAACCACGATCTCTTTTGATTTGATGATTCCAACTTAGTTGACCAAAGGTTTGCACCCTCCAGTACATCATATAAAACAATCTTCAGGACCATTGTTTTTGTGCATTCAGACTTTACTAATAGTGAAATTAAGACTGAATATTAAGTGCAGCCGCTGCAGTAGTTCTGCCACCGTACCTAGCAACATGCCACTTCCTCTCCACCAGCAGGTGGATGTCCTCAATACGCCGATTGTTGGCGTAGTGCAGTCTCTTAGGCAGGTGCTGCTTAAGGTACGGCTTAAAGTGCTGCTCGGCCTTCTTACACTGTTGAAGGAATCATTTAGATGATGCATCACCACATGTCGAAGAACAAATCAGATTACGTGCATTTCCACTTCCTCATTTCAGACCTGAACAATCATTTTACTCACTGTTAGATTTGCAACAACAGCCTTGGGGTCATCTGAAAAAAGAAAACATATGATCACACAAATTGTTGGAGTTTCTGAGAAATGGAGATGAGAAGAGTAAGACTGAAATGTTGGCTTCCTGTTTGCATCCTTTCATTCTAAACTGCTTGGTTGGTTGAGAAGTCTCCAACTGTGAGGTATTATTTGGAAAAATACTGGCACTTTTCCTTTAAATGCAGTTTCAGAAATTATTTCTTGTGTTTTTATGATTTAGGCTGAGTGATGACCTGATGGGGGTAGGCTGACCCGAACCTCCTGAGATAAATGGAACCAGACAAACCCGGTGAAAAATGGACCAATGTTTCTGCTGATGCCTGAATGTACAGTCAGAGATCAGGGCAGGACTATTTCCTTCAGTCCTTGCCCAGTCAGTGAGCCCTTTAGTTCCTCGGCTCCTTGTATCATTGCATCTGACACACATTGCAGGGAGAATTCAGAGTTGTTTTTCTTCATCACAGGTTCTATAAGCATCATCATCAGCATTTCAGATAAATCAAGACAGGAAACGATTCCTAATTTCTCAGTTATTTACAGCAGTTCTTGTGTGGTGCGTTTTATTAGTTTAAAGCAGAGAGAACAGAACTTTTCACTCACATTTGGGGTTGCTGGGATATCTGGAGCGTATTCTGCCAAGAGACCCAGGGATGAGGATGATGTCATCAACAGTGGTCAAGTAGTTGCTGAGGAACTCTGTGCGATCACAGTGAGCCTCTTCCATACCTGAAACATGGCAGGAGGAGAAACTCTGAAGGATAATAACTTTTCAATGATAAAAATCATCTCTTTGGATTCTTGCTTTCCATTTCTGGAAAAGTCTGTAGGCTGGCGTTCATCTTGCTCAGCCGATTCACTAATAGACTGATTCTCCTATTGACTGACCACTTTCTTCTACCAATCAATCAGCAACATCCCCATCAAAGTCATTGTTTCCAATGTTGATCTTAGTCCTTAGTGTCTTCTGTTCATTGTCTCTGAAGTGTTGGATATCATCATCTGCATCAAACTCCTGACTGATGGCGACCCGTTCTGGTCTTCTGAGTTCTTGGACTTGGGCTCCAGTTTGTTGTCTTGTGTTTCTCCTACACAGGATTTAAGGAGTTTCCACTGATTTATGGATTTATGGAGTTTCCACACCACAGATCCAAATTTTGAGCCACTCTTTCATAACATTAGCCATGTGACACTGAGCTCCATCATGCTGGAAAATCCACCGATCATGACTAAGTTGTTCCTTGGAAAACATTTTGTTCCCATTCTTTATATTCATGGGCAGAAGTAGGAGGAAGTCTGCTGCTTTCTTGGAGACACAAACCCAACCCATGGCAGTTTATTTCTTCTTTGGAGAAAGGATTTTTCACTTCTCCAGAAATTAAATATCATTTCTGGAGAAATGATCTTCCAATCAGATGGAAG
Organism: Phalloptychus januarius; assembly: GCA_902982915.1. Classification (NCBI taxonomy): domain Eukaryota; kingdom Metazoa; phylum Chordata; class Actinopteri; order Cyprinodontiformes; family Poeciliidae; genus Phalloptychus; species Phalloptychus januarius. The sequence goes on from CADWAE010000481.1 coordinate 18,345,223, forward strand.
ATTGATGAGAGATGACAAGTTATCAGGAATTTAGTCAATGCCTTTCAACATCCTAAAGATTAATCTTCACAATGTGAATCTCAACTTGGTGCAAAACACTCGTACCATTACAAGCAACATTTGAGTTGCTTGTAATTCAAATAGTCTCTGCTAAGCAGAGTCTCAAATATTGAGCAACTCAAATATTGCTCAATAGAAGTTTTTCAGCTGATCAAATTAGAAGCTCTTCAGCTAAAGTCATAAATTAAAAGATGAACAATCAGGATTTGAGATGAGGGTTTGGACTGTCTGTACCGTGGTCTCCCACCAGGATGATGTTGACACATCGGTGCAGTTTCATCTGCTTGAGTCCGTCCATCAGCTGGCCCACAATCCGATCGATCACCCTCAGAGGATTGTTAAGCTGGAAGAGAACAAAGGAATGAGCGACCAAACCCGCTCAGGAACAAAATCTCCTGGAACATTCGTACTCACATCTGCACTCATTGGGCCCACTTTGTGCCCATACGTGTCTGGTTGCTCAGAATGCATGGCATAAACATAGGGCCTGAAACAGAAAACAGGTGAAATGGGTGTTAGCTGAATCTGTGGTGTCATATACAAATACTATTGGCTAAGAAGTGGCACATGACACATTTCTAAGATTGGCTTTGTGTCAGATATGCTTAAGAACTGATTACAAATGATGATTTCATTCATCAAAGGGAAGAAAAGTTCTCCAAATCAACCTGGCTCTATGTGAAGAAGTAATTTAGCAAATTATTAAATCATGAAGTAACTACAAATATGATTTTTTTTTGTTTCATTACTCCAACCCTTAACCTAGGCCTGATTTCTGGAGAATGGAGTAAAGATGCACAGACAAGCAGCAGCCACAAACATACTCTGAATGGATGCTTTTCCTTCCTGTTGATTAAATTATTAAAGTCTGTAAAAGAGAATAGCTGTTTTGGCTATTCAGTCATAAAATACAGTTCATGTGATCAAAGACAACAGAAGAGAATAAAGCAGATTCTAGGATAACAGAATAACACAAAGGACGTCATGACCATGACACATTTCTAAACTTTATTCCAGATAGATAAATGACCAAGAACTAGTTCAGAATGGTGTTTTGGACTTGCAATGTGTAAGTGGGGAACTTTGAACATTGACAAATTCAGTTTGACCTGACTGAACTGAATTAAAACTAGTTCTTGTTAAGGACAATTTGGAGTAACACTGTCAGGCTGAGAGAGTGAGAATTTTTTTTTACATAGGCCTACTGATGATCAGCAACACCCGAGAGAGACTGAAAAGCAAAGACAGAACAAAAATGCAAACTAGGATTGCTTCAGTGAGAGGAAAGTACGAGCAGAGACAGCATGTGTGTGAATGTGTGATCACCTCTCTCCTTCAGGGAGATGCAGCCACTGCAGCAAAGTCAGGATCCTCCTCTCCAAAGGAATGGCCCTACAAACGGACAAGGACACATTCTGCTGCTAGGGTCTGCACATTCTGATACTAATTCTAAAGCTAAGTGGGCAACATTTATGACAAACTCAACACTTTTTAATAATTACATTTTATGTCATTTTCAACTTTGCAGGAAAAAAATCCTGATCCCAGTAAAAAACGCTGCTCATTTTGGTCAGCTCACACTTATTCTGATGTTTGTTCGAGAGAAGGGATGAATTCACTCAGCTGATCTTCTCAAACTAAAAATATTTTCCAAGTGGGATAATAAACATGACTACATTCTGTGGTCTACCACACATATCTGTTTTTTTCACTTTCTGATGTTAAATCAGACTTAACTTTTCTTGTTAGGCTCACCCAAATTATTTCTATGTGTTAAATGCAACAAAAAAAAATACAAAATATGTCAGAAGGAATGCATTTATTGATGTCATGGATGATACTGACATCAATATCATCCATGAAAACTGCTATCATGGATGATAGCAGTTTTTCTGTCATGTGATGTTTCTTCACTTTGCAGAACTTTAGATTTTGAAAACTGCTATCATCCATGATCATACTAACTAGTCCAAGCATTCATGACAGAATGCATGAATGCTCTCTGTCATGCATTCAGCTAGCTACCAACGCTAGCTACCATGCTAGTTGTAGCGCAGCAGAAAGCTAGCAGGAGGGTGTATGCAGCACACACAGAGGAAAAACGGCTTTAAAGGTTTAACAGAGGAGCCATGATGGGACGACTTCCTGAAGGTGGAGTTTCAGAAAGAGCAGGAGTTCTTTACTTCTAATTTTAAACCAATTTTAAGGTGTGAAATTACAAAAGTTATTTTAAATCATATTTGGTATTATTAGCATTTTATAACAAAAAGAAAACATATTTACTTGATTGTGGCATAAAATGCCACAATCTGGAAAACACAAACTGCTCCTTTAAAAGGTTTGAACGACTCTAACTTGAAACGTTCCGGCTTTCAGGCCAAAGCTGCCTCTGTAACGTGACGAGGGCCCCGACCAAGTTCCTGGTTCTCATACAGTCTCCAGCTATCAACCATCAGTCCTCAACATTTTGCTTTTTGAACAACAAGGTATAAGTCTGGCAGTACATTTGAAAAGATAAATATCTGCTTGAGTTTGTGGATATGTGAACACTATTCCTGGTAGAATTGTTGGAGTTCTTGTTAACTGATTGGCTTCCTGTTATGGATCGGGTTTTGAATCGCAATCCAAAAAGATTTTAGGTTTGAGGTCAGGGCCATTCCAGAAGGTTTTTATGCTTTTTATGAGCGTTTTGGATCACTGCACTGCTGGAACACTGTGACATATTAGTAATTATGTGGTGACCTTTAGCATTGTGGGTAATATCATTAGTGTTCCATGTGGACATCTGCAGCCATACGTCTGTCCAACAGGCTAAGATCACATTCACGTGTAAAATGCAAGTGAATATATTAGCCAACAATTATTGCACTCCTAACAGTCTTTATATTGAACAAACTAATGTTCCACAGCTGGTGAAAATCTTCAAGTAAAACCTGGCTGACAGAATGTGGTTGAGGCTTGGAAGCTTCTCTTATTTCACTGATTAGCAGACAAATCACAGATTTGCTAAGTAATGAAACTGGATGTGCAGTGTTCTGTGTGAACTTACACAGGCCAGAAGAAGGTGGCAGCTTTCAGTCCCTGTCTGAGGGCAGTGATCCAGATCTGAACAAAGAAACTCTCGGTTAATTATTATAATGTTTTAGTGTTGAGAGGAACCTAATGACTGTCCTATTAGAATAACTCATTCTTTCATATCTATATTTCTCCCAAATTTGTGTCCATTATTTTTTTCGTTTTTTACACGTCGTTACAGAGACATTTATTAGCTCCCCAGATAAATCTGTGCAAAAAGCTGAAAAATGAATTCATTTTAATGAACAGAATTACAATCTCAAGATGGAAAACTGAGAAACATCCACGTTTTAAGTTGAAGACATTTATTGAGTGGAGGAAACAAACAAATCCCATAAAACTCTTTATGGTTTTTAACAAAGTGAGCAGCGGCACAACTATTATTACCCTTGACAAGAACATTGAAATCAAAGCAGCTTCTAATTACTAATTCACAACTTTCTGTTTCCCTGGGGAATAAATATGATGTGACACGGAGCAGAGGCCTATTTGTTTTGGCTGCTGAGGGGGAACCATATGTCCAGCACACAGGATGATCACTGCTACAGAACAGTAGCAAAGTGCCATCTGCTATGTTTATGCGTCTTTACAAATGTGCTACCCCTCCTGACTCAGTTGACCCTAAAGACAAATGCTGGGCCTCTGCAGGGACTTACTGGTTGTCCTCCCCACCAGCGGTGGCTCAGCTTTTCTCTGCTCCTCAGGTTGAATGTTGCATCAAACGTTGGGTCATACATGGAGTTTCCAACAATGCCATGAGACTCTGGATAGAGACCCTTAAATGAAACATATATGAGTCATACCAGCTGTTTTATTTACTTATTAAAAACCAACTAAGTATTACTATAGGTATGCTGACACACTGTGCAGATATTAATATTTGTAAGGATTACCTGAAATCATACTCACTGTTGCTATGGAGTAGAGATTAGGGAAGGTTTTGGAAGGATAAACAGGCCTCATGTATGGAGCATGCGTTCCACATGTTCCTAAAGAATAACAGCTTTTCAATTTTCTGATGTAATAAGCAGTCAGCCACGGATTTAACATAATGTACAAAACACAAAATTCTGTTTAAAGGTTATTGTTTTTATGCATTATAGAATAATTATTAGTAGGAATTGGTTACCAACCAACCAATTAAAAAACAAGAAAGATAAGTAAATAAATAAAATGCAGGGAACTGTCAGATATTTTTTAGCAGAAAGCAGACAGTCTAGTCTCCCAGTAAATTTCTCAGCATCAAGCAAGGGAAACTTCCTGCACTGCATATTCCTAACAAAAACCAGCTGATTCAGCGAAGAGGGATTTGGTTGTGCTGACAATATGGTCCCCACTTCATAATATAGAAAGACATCATTGTTTCTGTGTTGTATCCCAACCAGCATACTTAGATGGGCCCCATATGGGGAAAACAAGGGCAGACAATATGGGTCCCACATGGGTTTGTCCGCAGTTTCCATGTTGGCCCCACATGGGTTCATCCATGTGGGGCCAACCGCCTCCATGGGCCCTACATGGCAATATGTTAGTTGAAGCTAATAAAATAGATGCTAACTCACGGAGCTTTTCAATGTTGGGTATGATGGAGCTCCCCCTCTTCACGTAAGACGCTCTGAACCCGTCCACTGACAGTATGATGAGAGGTGGACGGGTGAACCTGCGCATGGGACAAAACGGAACATGAACGGTGCAACTTCATCAGGCTGTTGTAATCTCATTCCTCTCTTCAACACTGCGAAGGTTTCAAAGACTAAACATACCCAGCAGGACACTCTGGGCTCCTGATCTCCTCACATTCATCCTGCAGCCAGGAAGTGTCTCCTGAAGGGATCCGAAACGGAGGTGAAACGCAGCAGCAGCCACATTCCAGACAGCCGAAACATTCCTCAACTTTAACAAGTTAAGCAACTACTGCAGGGAACAGGTATTTGTCCCATTAAACACTTTCTAAGCTCTTTTTTCCCAAAAAATATTTCTTATTAGACAGAAATAACCTGAATAAATTTAAAATCAAACTCAAAGCCATTTCATTTGATTTGTTTTTCTTCAGTGAATGACACTGATAATTAACAAGCTTTCAACTTTCTTTAAGGAGAAAAAGGTCCAATTAAGTTGTTAAATCAAGAATGAACTGTAATAGATTACACTTTTGTAAAGCTGAGTAGCTTTTAGAAACCGCACTGGTCTGATCAGTCCAGTAGAACTAAGAATTCCCTTCAACAGACCATGCCTAACAAAATGAAGTAGACTATAAGATCTCTGACAACAACACAACAGGCCCTGATCAGAAAAGTTCAGAATGAGAAAAGAAACAAATTTTCTGACATCCATCAGTCTGGAACGAGCGATGAAGACGTTTCTGAGGTTTTGGGATTTTGCACATCGCACAATATCTTTTGACTGATTGTGCTATGAGCCTGGAAAACACATAATACTCCCCCTTTGAAAAATACCGATGTTGATGCTGATGTTGATGCTGTTCCTGATCACTTGACAGCAGATGCTGCCAAGAGTGGCTTAGGGTGTAATTACTTTTTCAGAAAGGCTCAGGTTGTTTGGTGTAGTTTTCTCTGACAAAGTTAAATCATTATCTTAAAACATTTTTTGTTGTTTTTTAGGTAAACTGAACGCTCCAAACCTTTGCACAGCTTCCTGTAGTTGGTGCAGCAATCTCCCCTGGCGAGGCAGTCATCAGAGCAGTGGCAGGCGTGCAGTTCGCTCCGGGTCTCGCCGCATCGATCTCTGCTGCATTCATAACCTCCCTCTGTACGCACGAGGAACAGGAAGCAAGAAGGGAAAACTGCTGACTCAACAACCTTTTTTGGAGTTGCAACTAATCTTAGAGATTAGTGTGGAGAGCACGACATCACAGTGGCGGTGGGTGAGGCTGGGCAGTGGGCAGGCAACCTGGACTCTATGGTGACTTTTGTGGTTTTCCTTTAGAACAGAGCTTTTATTTGGGATGTGACACTGTCAGGGAAAATTACATTATGGCTTTAAGGCACATGCAGGATTAAAGTGGCCAATCAGCAGTGAGCCAAAGACCACCAGGCTGAAGGAGGGAGCATAAAATCAGACCACCAGTGCTGGAAGTGGCAGGGGGGAAATGTTGACACAGCAGAGGGAGAGAGAGAAAAAACAGCAAACCTGTTTCAGCATCATTAAGTGCGGCTCGCTCTTCCAGCTCATGCAGCTGAACCATCAGCTTGATGGTTTTCTGTTATTTCTGTAATGAATAATTCTTTCATGTTAAAAACTATTTAGAGATTACATCTCTGCTGAACAAATGTTCCCCTTTCAAGCCTTGTTATTTGTTGCGATGATTTTATGCACTGCTTCAGGAAAATCATGCTCTTTCAATAATGGAAATGTTTCAATCAGAAATGCTGTAAATTCTGCTTCAAACGGACGACTGACGAAACAAAAGGGCTTCTGGTTTTCACTCACGTAAATAAAATGGTGCAGCATTGAAATACTTATACTTCTGTTTACTCTACTTTTTTACAAAGTACTCCAGCATCCAGGATAGCTTTCTGTTCGGAGACAACTCCTCTTCTCCTGTTTCCCTGACAGAACTCCTAACTAGAAAGTTTAAATACCAGGTGATGAGAACAGACTGATCTGATCTGGATCACTGAGGAGCTGCTGCAGCAGAGAGAGGAGAGGAGTGATGCAGGAGTGATGCGGTCCTGAGGTGCTCCAGGTTAGCATTTAGGCATGTTTGTGTTGCCGTACCTGTCCGGAGGCAGAGCTGGTTGAAGTCAGAGCAGCAGCTGTTGTAGGTCTTACACAGGTTGTCACAGCGACAGTTTGGGGGCTCGGCCTCCACCAGCTCGTAGCATCTGTTCCTGCAGGAGCCGGAGGTCGGTACGTAGTGCGACCCGGAGCGAGCTGCCGACAGGAGAAGCAGAACGTCAGGTCTTCCACGTCTTACACGGACATAAACGAGATGAAATGAAGCGCATCAACTCCTGTCACATTTGTGAAGTGTCATTTTTTTATGCTCCTGTTCCATACAGCAACTGTATGTTGGAATAAAAGCTGTAAACTTTACAGTGATCTGCTGCATCAGGGATCGGTTGGCATCATTTGCTTTGATGACACTGTTCCATCTTTTAACCGAACTTACTGAGCAGATCAGGGGGTTCAGTTCTTCAAACCTCAGTGTGACCTTTTGACCTCCCCAAGTAGTCAAATAATTATGTCAACAAGTTCAGCTGCAGAGATGCACAGTGCTGTTTTTGGCTGATGACATGATGACAGACGCCACACTGCTGCACAGTTTATACATGAAGAACTAATGATAAGTTTAAGGTCAGGTCTGATGGGAAACCTCCAGTTTTCAGGAGTTTTCTAGTTCTAGAACTTATCAGCTGGCGTTCTGAAAACTCAAGCAACATTTATTCAGTTTTTATAGTTTTATTCCAAATTGTACTAAATGAATCTCTTTCCTCAAAAGCCTGAAGGGAAAAACAGAAGGGAATTGTCTTGTCTTGATCTTAAACATGAAATCTGAAAGTGGGTAAATACTTTCTAAGTTGTGACAATTATTATGTTACATGTACAATGAACACATGCTGAGGTGAAGATTGATAAAAGAAACAGGATTTAGAGCAGAAGTGGGCAGGATGATGTGTTTGGTTGGGAATGGTGGGAATAAAATCACAGCGCCGACATTTGACAAAAGTCTGTCTTGTCTGTTTGAGAAAGGACAGACCTGGAGGAATAAGGGGTGGAGAATGAACTCCAATGCTCTCCTTATGCTGACTGCAGCCCCATCAGCATCACACACTCTGTCTCTGTGAGGGAACACGAGTCGACCAATCGCAGCGTCCCCTGGCTCACAGAGATCTGTTGTAAACTCCCCGCCGGGCTCCACTCCCTCGCTTCGTTTGCTCTGGCACACGCTTCTCTTCCTGAAGTCAGCCAACTGTGCAGGAGAAATTTGTGCGAAGCTGCAGGTCCCGTCTGACCGCATGTTGCTTGCGTTTTTAGGATCCATCTAATGAAAAGGGTTGTCGTGGTAACTGATGTTTGTGTGTCTCAACTGAAAATATATTGCTTTCTGAGAGTGAGAACTGCTCACATTCCCACTAAAACCAGGAAGTTAGAGCACACCACCCCAGTCCGAAAGTCTTTCCATTGAGAGAATAAATTTTAAAATTATAAACCAGTGAACGGCTTTGCACCACATTGCATGAAAGGTCTGCTGTTGATCAACCTTCCTCTGCATCTCCAGAACCAGAAGCAGCGTTTTTATTCTTCTGCTTCAGCTCAATAGCTTCATGCTGAAACACTAAGTTACTTTTTAAATCAAGGCTTTCTGCTGCTCACCTCTTCACATGCTGGTAGAACATCATTTCCCAGCAGGCCGGGCAGATGGTGCTCGGCTATTCTCAGTTTATGCTTTCAAGCCACCAACTTGATTTCTATCACTTCTGACATGATCAAGCCAAAGTAGGAATAATTCTCCGCCTCTGGTTTCATGAACATTTTTGCCTCACATGTGAAGGATTACAGACTGAGAGTTTTTATAGCTACATAGAAAACCATGTTAGTTTTAGCCTATTGCCACCAAGCTTAGACCCAGCAGGGAGCCTCTCCGCCTGGCTGGTGCCAGCTTTTCATCTCACGTCTTCAGTCCAAGCTGAAACCAGTAGAAATATGATTGTAAAGATATGTTTACAAGTTATTTTTAATTAATTTAGTTTTTACAGAAGAAATTTATGTCAACAGTGACAAAGTCCCGGTTGCTATTAGCCCACTTCTGATTTCCAGGGACTTGAAAACAAACCGCTGACATTCAACATACAAACTAATAATTCTTACATCTCAGAGCTTGTTATAAATACAGAAACATATTTATTTATTTATATTCAGTAATTTATTTAAATGCTTTCAGCAGTCAGTCAAGCTAAACTAAGGAAAACATTTTTTTATAACCTTTTAGTTTTGCACTGGTATTTAAAGGGCGTAGCAGCGCCCCCTGCTGCAAGTGGACGGAAACATGAGCGCAATGAAACGTCATCAGTGTTGATCATCAGTCAAGGAAAGTACAATGACGCATCATGCAGCAGGTTTTGATACGCAATCCTGATTTTTTGCTAAAATTAGATATTTTTTTCTGAGTACGTTGTTCTTATTATGTATAAATAAAAATAATAATAAAGCACCACTAACAGCAACGGCCTTTAGTGGAGCATTGACTGAAGCTTCTGTAGAGAAGTGTGGATGTGTAGTCAGAGCCAACCCCTCTGTGGCTGCATTGTTGGGATGTTGTGGGTTTGGGGAGAGCAGTGTAGGTCCCTAAGGTTTTGGCCCTTGGTGGCCCCAGAGTCAATGTTGTGTTTCTTGTTCACCTGCACCTTCTCATTGAGACTGAGGGTCTCTATGGCAACCCCTTCAACACCTTGAACTTCAGACAGACTCTACCATCACTTCTCATCATGTACACACACACTCCTACACATACACCTACAACCACATTATTATGTCCACTGTCTGTATCAGCTAATCCCCATGGCAACATCTTGCTGCCTGTCGTTACTGTAATTGTTTGAAGCCAGTTATGCAGCAGTGATATTTCTGTCTCCATCTGTAATGGAGCAAATCTGGACTGACGCTGCTCAGCAACCAGACCCACCATGCTGTTATTCTGGATTCTTCAGCGTTGTCAGTTGAGACTGTTAGTTCTAATCCAGTTTTCGAAAATGAGCAAATGTTCTAAAGGTAAATCATCTCAGTTAAAGGCTGGACTTTGACTAGGTCACTCCAAAACCTTCTTTTATTTGTGTTTTGATGAATTCAGACTTGATGTTGTGCTTTGGATAACTGTTCTGCAGCACAACCCTACTGTGCATAAGTCATGAAAGGAGAAATATCAAAATGTATGCTTTCATTCATCTGGAACCAGAAAGTAAATCTGCTCCACCATCTACCTCCATGTTTTACTCTTTTCCTTTAATAAAATCACCATTCAGAAATTGCATTTGTTCTGTCTGGTTAATGTTTGTCTGGTACTAACATCTCTATATGATTTGAACTGGGCCAAAGACTTTGAATGTGTGCTTTGCATTGTACTTTATATCAAAGAGATAGGCCCATAAAAGATGAATTGTTGAAAAATCTTGGGATTTTGATGAATATAAAAAATATTCAAGAATTGAAAATTAGAAAGTTATCTACATTTTTGGGGGAAACAACATGAATCTATTGCTATCATGCATCATTACATGTATTGACTACTTACTAATGTATCATAGAATTAGTAGAAGAATTTGACTGTCCTGGAAAGGTCATAAAACCTGGCTACCACCCCGGGGCCCACACCTTTATAAATGCAACTCTGGATCTGAAACATTAAAATCTTTAAGGGGGTGAATACTTTTTCACAGCTGTACATGAAAATATACAGAAGATCCATACAATTAGGGCTTTCTAGGAGCTAAGGCTCTGATTGAAAACTGTCCCTGTGTTGTCATCTCATGCTGATGTCCTCCTTCCTTCATCATAATGATAGGGGGCCACAGGGCCACAGCCTCATGCGGCTCATTAACAGGCAGCAGGAAGGAAACTTTTCAATGACCCACTCCCAGAAGAGGCTCCGATCTCCACACACACATGGAGCTCAGGGTCTAAATCACGGTGTACTCACACTCCATCCTGGCTGCGGTCCCGTCCTCTCCTGAGCGCTTGGGCCGGCCGAAGACAAAGCCCCAACACAGGTCCGAGCTGCACAGCACCGACAGCATCCACACACACTGAGGGGACAGCAACCAGCCTGGCATTACCACACACTCTCACACTTCAGCTGTTTAACGTCTAACTGCAAAGCAAAATGCAAGCTGACTGTTCCCGCTGCAGGAGGCTGCTCCTGCAGCCCTCACACCCCACGCACAACCCGTGTAGTAGGGACCACCCACATGCCAGAAGCTTGCAACTGACACACACACACACACATCCAGAATGGTTCTGCAGCTGGAAATGAGGAAGCAGAGGAAATATGCCAAACCCAGGCAGAAGCGTGCAGAGCGACGCAGCAGCATGTCTTACCGTACCAGTTTCTGCAGCAACATGCTTCCCCGCTGATAGCAGTCCTGAGCTGAGGGTCAGAGACACTTCAGGAGCCAAGGACCACTGAGGAGGAGGGCACTTAAACAGAACTGGAGGGAGGGGCCAGAGGAGCGGACCGGAATCCTATTGGTGTGGGTGTAGAGGAGGGATTCCTGGCTGAGCTGGGGGGCACCGAGGGGCAACAAATGGGCCCCATCCTTGATTATACGCTTCTATGCAAAACGGTTCATGTCCCACTGATTTCACAGTCAGAATTTTACATTTTATTGGGGTTTTATGAGACAGAACAACACAGGGAACAGCAAACCTGCAAAGTGGAAGAAATGTGTTGAAAATCTGAAAGTGTGAGTTTGTGTTGAGCCCCACTGAGTCCAGAACCAGTAAAACAGTGAAGCAGCTGTCTGCAGTCTGTGGGACATTCTCCACCAAACAGCTCAGCCTGTCAGATATGATGGACAGCTTCTGGAAACCAGGCTCTCTGTTAAATTTAGGTCGAGCCCACAGTGTCCAAAGTGAAGCCTGCGGGCCGTTTGCGCCGCCAGTGTCAAACAGATTTGTCCCACAAATTTGTTGGTTGGTGGTTGATGCAGATGGAGCCTGTAGCTTTCAATAAAATAAAACTCCCACAAATTAAAATCTTCTCTAGACAATCACAAAGCATTCATCATCAGACCACATCTATCCACTGACTGATGCACTAACCCAGATTTTGATGCACCTAAATCTGCTTTCAGTTACATTATTAAAACTTGGCTATAAACAGTAAGTGTTTTCTTACAAAGCGTGACTTAAAGCGTGTTATTATTGCTGGGAACAGATGCAAACTTTTTCAGTTCACATATATTATAAAATACTGGCATGAAGTTTTGGATCTACAATGATTGACACATTCCTTTCCTACAGAAAAAGTTCAGTTAAGATTTAAATCCTGATCTTGACTAACTGGTTGGTTTTCTATCGCCACTCAGCTGCAGAACCCAAATGAGTCTCACACGTTCTCCTTCTGGATCTTCATGGCTCCAATCAATTGCAGCAAGAATCTGCAGCAGCAAGAGGCGATGAGGAGCTCTTGGACTAGTTTCTTCTAGGAAATGTTTGAATTCTTCCATATGTTCTCCATGTGTGCATAACGGCTCCTGCTGTAGTTCCCTGGAATCCTAAAACCTTTGAAATGGATCCGTAACCCTTTCCAGACTGATAGCTGTTCGTTTCTCATCTGTTAATTTCTTTAGATGTGTTGCTGTCTGTTTTTTTTGCATACTTCCTGTTGTCAGGGATTTCTACTTTTGTGATTTATTGATTCTGTAGGATTGGCAGGAATCGGGTCTGGGTGTGTCTGATGAACTGAACAGAAAAAAAGTTAATTGATCATTTAAGAATCAATGGAGCTTTGGTCCATTGATGAATCCGATTATCATTTGAAAACTGTTTTTACTCAGTTTATTTGTTTCATGAAAATTTGCTTGATGATCTAAAATATTAAAGTGAAACAAAAAAAAGATATAAAAAACATATATATAAATTTCTAAGGGATGAAATTATGTTCATCCCCCCAACAATCTCACTGTTTTATTGGTTCACCTTGACCTTTCTGACCTCCATAAAGTTTTTCATAATGCATTGAACAGCTCATAATCCAGTAGATTCAGCAACCTCTGAAATGACTTCACACAGGAGGAATCTTCCATCATGGCTGTTTAAGGAACAAGAAGCTGCTCCTGCAGCAGAAACATGATCATCCATCCAGTGACTTTCCAGTGGAATCTGACCTGTTTGCCCTGTTAAGGAAAATCCAGACGGATGTTCAGATCTTTTATAATGAATCTGATAAAGACGCACTGCCTACTGTGGATTTTATTATTAGTGCATCAGAATGCTGCGCTGCACTGATGCGGTAATTCATGCAAACGGAGCCGCAACCGACTACAGAGTGCAGATATTGTACAGTACATTGTAAGTTCTGTTTTGCTGGAACTTGGACGAGCAAATGAATTTCATAGTTTGTTATTTAATCCAAAATGGAACCAAAACCTCTAAACTCCAACATGATTACTAACCACAACCTTTTGGCTAAAAACTGAAGAGATGTGCTGAGAAAGTTTTTTCTGCTCATTCAAACTTGGAACACATCCAAACTAATCTGCTTGTTTTAATGCAGCAGTTATATACTGGCTGTGACATGTTGCAGGTTCCATCACACAGGAAGTAGATTTAAAATGCAACAAGAAGCTAAACTGACACACCTTTATGTATCAAAGTGTCTATAATCTTGATCAGAGTGTTAGAGAGGATAGAGAGGATCAAAGGTGATGCTTGTTGTTGTGTTTGACTGAAAGAAGGAGGGATGCATGTATTTTGGTTCTGATACATTTATTAAAAGGGAAAACTGAGTCTTCAGTGCTTTTCAGTAACTTTCCAATCAGCCAGAGCCGATGGAGGGAAAATCAAGAGACAATTAGGAAAAGGACCATGTTTGCATTGGGCCGGCCTCAACAGAACAAACGGCTTCCCAAGAGTAAAAAAGATTTATTTTCCTTCCAACAATTTTGAACCAAAACTCCAAAGTCAGAACAATTAAAACCAAAGCTGCATATAGATTTGATCTGCTGTGGTTTGGCCTGTTTAAAACCAGAACCATGTTCCTCTGCAGAACCAAAGCCAGCCTCAGACTTTCAGCTACAAGGCTCTCTACCGGCTGCCAACAGAGAGTGGGCAGCAGGTCTGTGGGTGGCAGCAGAGCGACTGTTTGTGACCATCTCTGTGGTATCCTCCTCGCTCTTCTCTGAAAGCTTTTACTGCAGAGAACCTGAGGAAAAACGTCGATTATTCTGCTTATAGAAACCCGGCGGCAGAGAGCCGCTGCGGTTCTGGACCCGTCTGGTTAAAACACAACAGCATCTTAAATCAATGAGGGCAGCAGGGAACCGGAGGCATTAAACAAAGCCCATGGCGGCACAGAGCAGTCAGTGATATGGACCCCCAGGAGCCCGGTCCATGTTCTGTTTGACCTCAGGAGCCACTGGCTGAGGTTTGGGTTGAGGCTCACCAGAGTGGCGGCTCCGCTTGGGAGGAAGAGACTCTGAGGTCAGCTAAGACGGGGTGTGTGTGTGTGTGTGTGTGTGGGGGTGGGGGTGTGTGTGTGTGTGGGGGGGGGGGGGGGTGTGTTTGTGTGGGGGGGGGGGGTGGGGGTGTGTGTGTGTGTCTGGGATGTTGGAGGGTTCAACTGTTTGACACATCAGCCTCAGTTTAGCTCATTTCATCTGATTCCAGTGAAGCAGCTGCGCCACACGTGGACACAAACGTGGACACACACGTGTGCGTGTGGTGGTGCCAGTCACACACATGCCTGCAATCGACCCTGAGCAAACCGCCGGCACCTGGGAGCCAAATGGGGTCCAGATGTTCAGTCGGACAGCGAGGGCGAGCGCAGGGACCTGCCACTGGCCGGGCTGTTGCTGTAGGCGTACGAGTTGTCCCTGTCCCTGTCTCTGTCCCGGTCCTTCTCCTTGTCCTTGCTCTCGTGCTTGTGCTTATGCTTGTGTTTGTGCTTGTGCTTTTTCTTCTTCTTCTTGTGCTCATGGTGGTGATGGTGGTGGTGGTGGGCGTGGTCACCGCTGTGCTTGGAGGACAGTGAGGCCGTTTCCTTGGAGAACGGCGGTGCAAGCGTGGCAGGCGTGGACACCAGGGACTGCTCCACCAGCGGCGGCTCTTTACCTGAGCAGGTGAGGAAGACGAAGCTCAGCAGAGGAAGTGACATCATACACGCTCATGGATCGCGCTCCTACCGGGAGTGGAAGGTCTCTCCAACAGGTTGAGCTGGTGGTGGATGAAGGCCTGACTGTCATGGACCGTCTCCATGTCAATGTCTTCCTCCTCCATGGTGTTGAACTGCAACACAGAACAGCAGAACCGATCATTCGGTCTCCATCCATCAGGCTAACGAAGAGAGATGCTACAATGGAGCACATTCTATGCATTAGTCTTCTATGTTTCTGCTCGGATCAACAGTTTCATTTTCTTCTTCTACTTTCAGCTTCATATCTGACTAATTTTACTCTTAAAAGGAATAAAAAAAGTCCAAGTGAATGTTGTGCAGGGAGTGATTTGGATGATACTTTTCAGAAGTTTTGCCTCACTGAGCCATAAAGCAGCAGCTGGTTTAAGGACAGAGGATGGGCTAACCCTGATCTTGTAGCGTCCCGCTCTCCCATCATCCTCCTGGTGCTGCAGGATCTGCCCCGGCTCTGGGGGGGAACCCAAAGAGGTTTCAGCCTTCCTCTTCAGGCCCTGAGGGGGCTGGCCCACACCACACACCCCTAATGAGACAGGGTCCGGCTCTTCGTCCACCTTAAAGACACACACACAGCTCAGCATCAGCTACTTTAGCTTTTACATGGATTCCAGAAAAATGTGACCAGTTCATTATTCTGAAGAACACAACACAGAAACCTATACTGTGACATCATTCATGACATCATTAAAACGTCCTGTTTCCTTTTTAACTGAACATCAGTGTTCTGAATGTGCCGACAGCCCAGAAACAAACAGCAGCTACTCACAGCTGCATAGCTAATGCCCACGCCATGGATGCCTATGCTGGCTGGCGTATCCATGATGACGTTGACTCCCAGCTCGGGCTTGATGGTGGGGTTGAGGACGGCCTTCTTCTCCTTCAGGTTGAGCACCAGGCCCAGCTCCGGCAGCGGCAGGCAGGACGGCCGGGTGAGGCCGAACAGAGTGTAGTAGAGGTTGACGGCGTCGCAGCGCAGCCGCCAGTCATGAGCCGTACCTGGGAGGAGGCAGAGAGGTCCGGGTGAACCGCCAGCACCATCCTCTGGTTTATTTAAGTGTTTAGTAACGACTGAGAAAAGTAATGTAGAGGATTTGACCTGCTGATATTATCACAGGGTTTCTGCAAGTTTCACCATCTCAAATTTTATACTATTTGAGACTTTTTTTAGGACAATTATGAATGAAATTTAACACCTACATCTTCACAGAAATGTACAACTTTCATCCAGTCAACTGGTGATGAATTTGCCCTTGAGATGATAGACACAAAGAAGCAAGCTAGCTACTAAGGTAGGTAACTTTCAAGCTAGCTAGCTTTGAGGACCTAGGTAGCTATTTAGCAAGCTATCTCGCAAGCTAGCTAGCAAGGGTGAGTTCGCCGTAACCTGAATGGCCACGAGTCAAATCGCAATAAAGATGTCAAAGTGTAACTCAAACTTATGCCAGACAAAAAAAATAAATAAAATTAAATAATCCAGTGAAACAAAAATTTAAGACCAGTGATTAAAGTTTTAAAGGCCAACTTACTTTTTTTTTATGAAATCAAGACATTTTTCTCTGCCCGACTTTCTAACCATGCAGCCAGCCAGACTTGAAAAGGAGCAGCAAAAGCAGAGGATTAGCAGACCTTGCTGAAAGCTGATGGTATCATCCAAGTCACGTTACTGTGGGATATCATCTCTGCTGCCTGAACATTGAGCTGCCATAACAGCCATGAGACCATCAGACAGTAGCAGTCGTCAGTCAGAGGCCATTGCAGCATCGCTGTCTTCAACAACACTCTGACGATGCTTGCATGATGCAAGTTTGTGATCGCAAATTTTCCATTAGTATAAATGAAGTAGCCTTGAACTGAATTGAAAGCCTCAGTCTTTTGTAGACTAAATGACCAGCAGGAATGTGTTGACCCGTTGTAGAAAATGCATTTGGGTTCTTGAATAGCTCCATTCACCTCTGCACTTCCTGCGAGTCTCTTTCAGGAATCCTAAACTTTAGGACTTCACTCAATTGCAGGATCTACACTGAAAAGGGTTGTCCCATAGATTATGACACACGGTGCTTTTACGGATCAGAAAAGATTCTATTTTTGAGTTTCTGGCCCGCTCAGTGTGGCGTAGGCTGAAAGTCGGCTGGTTCTGATTACCAGCGACATTTTCCTATCGTGGTTACGTGAGCTACGTTGGTGGTGTGCATCCTTCGCCAATCAGTTCAGCTAGCTGTGCATCCATCTGGAAAATCTATCAGCACATTACTGTGCTTCTGTACATGAATGCATCCTGACCACACGTTTTATTAAACAGTCCCACAGAGACAACGGGAAGCAAGATAATGGACCCTCCATGGCAGCAGAACCAACTGGTCCAAGTTAGGAGTCATTCGAGTATTTGAGTTGGGGGTAAATAAGCCATGCTGAAGCTGACCCAAAAGGCCCGGCGCCGAACAATGGGGCTGGGGGCAGACTGTGGCTGCAGAGCATGGGGGCAATAAATCAGCAGCGGCCACTGAAAACGCTCGCAGGACTGACCTTCAGCTGGTGAAACATCATCCTGTCAGATTGTTTAATACAGCGGGGGGAGCAGAACAACCAGCACGCTCTCATTACACGCTGACCACAATGGTCACTACGTATTTAAACTGGCAGCAGAGGCGCGCGGCTCCCCACGCCGAGCTGGCCAACAAACAGCCGTCCACTGGAGGTAATCATCATAAATAACTCGGCCCGTCCTCCTCCACTTGTAAATCAGACGCAGCAACAAGAACCCAGGGGCTGCAGGGAAACTGAAACTGTGAACATATACTGGTATTTGGCTTTTGAGGTGGTAGGTATTTGGATTGGCACTCTACCACTGGATGACCTGCTTAGCTTAGCTGAAAGGTACACAGGACCCCCTGGAAGGAAAAGAAATAATGAAACCGGAGGACACAATGGAAGGGAGGAGAAGTAAACCAGAGAGCCGACCGTAGGCCTGACTGACAGAACGCAGCGTATAATAACAGCAGACAGAGACAGGAAGCTTATTTAATGTGAGCCCTGTTATTTGGATGCTGCTGTTCCCACACAGAACAAGAGTGATGTGAGAAAAAACCCAAACACCGAACAGGAGGATGTACATAAATAATGAAGGCTTCAACAGTCTGACAGAAGTACACAGCTTGCTAAGTGGGTGGCTGTGTTGGTGTTGGTCTGAGAACACATAAGCAGGCTTAGCTCAGTTTTTGTTGTAAAAAAAGAGATTAGGCTGCACCGCCTGCACATCATCCATGAAGCCTTAGCCAACGCTGCAGATAACGGTGGGTCAGCCTTCCCACCAGATATCACCAGGGATTTTAAAAAATATATTTAGATTAACTCACAGTTAACCGTTTGCTCATCCAAGGTATTCCAGAAGCATAACTGTAAAAGTTCAGGCTACCAAAAAACATCTCACAAGCATTTTATTTAGTTTAAAAATTATTAGAAATTGTGAATCCACTTACTAAAATATGTGTTTTAACTCCAGGGTGCTTAAGGTGATGAAACATTTTGTTTTCAAAGACTAAACAGATTGTCTTTAACACTCATATTGTTAAAGGACAGCAAAACAGAACTACAGCTTCAGTCATTACAGCTAGAAACTAAATCAGTAGCGATCTGGGCGATCTGGGCGTAGTGATGAACTCTGACCTGAACCTTCACAGCCACATAAAGACGGTTACAAAGTCAGCCTTCTATCACCTGAAGAACATTTCCAGGATAAGACAATTAATGTCTGAGCAAGATCTGGAGAAACTCATCCATCTGTTTATCTTTAGTCGCAACAGCATCTACATTGGTCTAACTAAAAAAACTTAAAATCAATCCTCCAGCTGCAGCTGGTCCAGAACGCTGCTGCTGGTGTCCTGACTAAAACCAGAAATATAGAGCCCAGTTCAACCCAGTTCTAAAGTCTTTCCACTGAGAGAATAGACTTTAAAATACTGTTGTTCGTTTGTAAATCATTGAACGGCTTAGCATCAGATCTGCTGCTGTTGTATCAACCTTCCAGACCTCTCAGGTCTTCTGGTGCTGGTTCTGCATTGCATCAGAACCAGCACCAAACACGAAGAAGCAGCACTCAGCTTCTATGCACCATATATCTGGAACAAACTTTCAGAAAACTGCAAAAAAGCCAAAACACTGAGTTCATTTAAACCAAGGCTAAAAACCCACCTGGTTAGAGTTATTGTGATAAATAACAAGTGGAACATTGATCAACATATTTGATGATGATTATTCTTGATTTTAATGATAGCAATTGACAAATTATTTGCTGCTTGTGTTGTGGTTTTATGACGTGAAACACTTTGAACTGCCTTGTTGCTGCAATGTGTGATACAAACAAGCTTGACAATCACATCACTAATTCCAAATGGTCCCAAATGAAACTTTTCTCAAATGTGTTGGAAGCCCTGAAATGAAGAAATGGACATAAAATCATAACAAAAGTTCTGGCTATGGCATAAATGTTAGGTAGTAGAAACCTCAGTGCTAACTGGCTGCATTGCTCTTCGATTGTTGAGCCACTACTTCACATGTTGGCTGTGAAACATGTAAAGCTAACTCTGTAGCAGAGTTAGCAGTCACCACAGCTAACTCTGTGCTCTGTGCTGACTGCTGAGTCCAGCATGTTTCAGATGTTGCATGGTAGTTGTAGTTTAGGTGTTATTTGCGCTTTTAAGATGTCAGTCAGTTTTTTGCATCTAGTTGCTATGTTTATGTATCATAACAACCATTTTCACCTATTCATCAACCTGAGCCAGAAAGAATCCAACAGAGATACTCCAACATGCTGCCGTGGCGCAATACTTGACATTTGATTTAGCATTGGAAAATGTATCAATTTGCAAAAATTGTAAAAATAATTGTAAAAGCTGGATGTGTACCTTGAAAGGTGGTTTAGCAAAGCAGTAATTCAAAGTGTAGCACTTAAACAAATGTGTTTTCCTTTTTTTTTTTTACTTTTGACATTTCCCTCCCAAAAGAAGTGTTTATTTTTCTGGGAAAATGTTTTCTTTTTTTATTACTTTCTCATGCCAGAAAGCTCTTTAAGAAAGATGTGCAAACTTGTGAAATCCACTTTACAACCACAAACCCTAATTGGGGTCCTGGTAATTTCTAAAGCCACTGTGCACCATGCAACTTCAAGAACTGAAAGACCCACACCATTCAGAGACCGTGAGAAGGAGTTTTAATGACTCAAAGAGCCTGTTAAAATTAGACTAGCTTCTTCTAACTATTTAATTTCAGGAACGATGCTCTGAAATTAAAGACAACATCGCCGTAAATTTGCTAACCCTACCCTGTTCTTTGTAAAGAGAACAAGACAATCATTTGTTTGCAGTTCCTCTCGTCTGATGACAAGCTGCTGTGTACACACTCTGACCCAGGCACTATGTTCTTGGTTCTGCTACATGCACAGTTCAAGCAGTTTTTGAGTGAAGAAACTGAGTATGCAGTAGCTGAACCTCTATAAGTGCTATTTACTCTAAGTGTGGTAGAATCCGCCTTCTGTGCTGCGGTCAGATTCTACACCAAATGAGTGGAGGGAAAAGCTCAGTCCTAATTTGTTGTATTAGAGGAAAAGAAGCCAAAGAGCGCTGCTCCAAACCCAACTGACCATTAGCATTACTATTATGTTACAGAGAGGCTAAAAACACGGCGAGGTAGCAGTTTCAAGTTTTTAAAGTCGGGTTCTTTAAACCCAGCATGCATCAGCGCAGTGACATCCTGCTGAACAATTATAGTGGTGGGTTAATTATACATGGACTCTAAAGACTGATTCTATTTGAGTTTGTCTTTTCATCAAACAGTGTGTGACACGCCCTCTCTTTAATCTGCCTCGGTTTTTTCACAAAGCAGCGAGTCTTCCACATCCAAACCGTGGCCAGTTTAAGTTCTGATAGCACCATGTCACACCAATTCACCCACT
The DNA here is from genome assembly GCA_902982915.1 of Phalloptychus januarius. Lineage (NCBI taxonomy): Eukaryota > Metazoa > Chordata > Actinopteri > Cyprinodontiformes > Poeciliidae > Phalloptychus > Phalloptychus januarius. The sequence continues at coordinate 18,366,174 of CADWAE010000481.1, forward strand.
GGGCTCTGTGGCTGCCTCGCTCGCCGCCTCAGGTGTGCTAACTCAACCCGTACACAGGTCATGAGGTCAAGCCATGAGGTCAGACAAGAAAGTGTCTGATCCAGTTTAAAAAGTGTCAAATATTCCCATGAATATTTTACATTTATGCTAGCTGCTGTTAAAGTTGCGCCTCACCACCCAAAGGCAGAACTGGCCTTTTTTACTCACTCAGTCTTTATTATAACTTGAATCTGTCACCAACAGGGACATCATGGGATCACTGATTAATCCTGTAACAAGCATTCAGTAAACAGAATGTTCAGGATCTGTTCACTACAAAGAGCCATTCAAATGTTGAAAATGGACATATTTCTAACAACAGACTATTTTATTATTATTTTTATTTTTTATTATTATTATTTATTTTATTAACATAGTTTTATATACATGAAACTTAAATTTGATTATGTTGTGATTTTGAAACTGTATGAAAGCACAAAATAATAACCCATAATGACCAGGATAACTTTAATATCATGACTGGTTAGGAAACAGTAAATCATAAGATGACTCACAACTGCAAAAAAGTGATCATATTGGAGTAAAGCATTACTGGCATCACTGGTCACCAAAAGAGGACTTTAAACTGAGCTGCAATAAGATCCCAGTTATCCCATTTGTCTCTAATCCTGGAGGTGTGTGTGTGTGTGTGTGTCTCACCTGAGTTCATAAGTTTCCAGAGTTGATCCACCAGCGCTTCATTACACAGACCAGAGTCTGCTGACTTGGTGAACGGTGGGTTCTTACAGAGCATGCCCAGAATCTCATGTCTGGTTGGAGAGGAAAACAAGAGTGTGTGTGTTTTAGTCTGTCAGCCGATTACTTCTGATATAAATGCCAAGGTGACAGAAAATCAAAGTTCAGATTTGTTAATAGTGGTCGTTGTTCTAAAAAAAAAATATATATATATATTTTTATCTTAACTAAAGAAAACCTAAGTATTTAAAGTAATTAGATAACATATCACTTTTATATTGCTATTATCACTAGTATTTTACGTATTCATTCTACTAGTGACTAGATCATATAATTTCCAAATAAAATATTAATATTCTGATTTTTAGAATAAAAACATTTCATATATTCACCCTCTCTACAAAAAATAATTAACCTTTCATGTCCTCAGGCTTCACTACACAGATATTCATTACATTGACATTAAATCATACAACTATTGATCTATTAAGATGCTTTTGTTCTAAGTAACGAGAGTCACATTGTGCTGACCTGACGTAGTGGATGGGGTCATTCTGGACCATGTCAAGCAGCCACTGCAGGTCTGCTGAGCTCCGTTCAACTGCAGCAAGAAAACAAACAGTAATCATGTAGACACAGCAGTGAGACAACGGAGCAGGAGGGATGGAGGGACTCGCTCGCTCGGACTGACTTTGCTCCAAAAGCACCAACCTGCGCTCACTTAAAAGGTCAGCGGTCTCGTTTCTAAAGGTGGCGCACGCACAAAAGCAGGCCTGAAGCTGCCGCACGTCACATTCAACATAAAGGCTGTGATCTGTAGAAACTAACTTGATGGGAGACGGTGAAGAATTGAAGCCGTACCGCATCATGGTTCCTCTTTAATTTTTAATCATAAGGACCTTTCAAATTAAAAAAAAAGTCTAGAAGGCACATTAAATCTTAAATCAAAGTCAGTTTTCCACCCAGCATGATCACCAGAGTGAAGTGGACCCCAGGTTAACACTCTAAATGTGACGAGGCGTGGCACGGTTACAAAGATCCAGAGGTGCACAAGACACTGCGACTCGCAGCGCATGCGGCGGGGTCGGCGCGTGCCACTGCGTATCTGCTTCAACGCAGCAGCAGCTGCTAGCTGCTCCAGGCTCTGAGTTGAAATAGATAAAGTGTCAAAATGATCCGATTGCTCTCCATGGTGCTGAACTGCTTTGAATTTGTGTTGTTTCATCACTAGTGACCAGTAGCCTGACGTTTCTGTTGTTCTCTTGGTTTGTTGGAATTCATGTCTGTTTTCTTGGGCTTCAGGATGACACAGTTGCTCTCTGTGGCCGTGAGGCTGGAATCCAGGCATGTCTATGTTGTAAAGTTATATTATCATGCGCTTTAGTATTTGGCTATAAAGGGCCCGGTCATTAGCCCCGCCCCTGGCCCAGTGCTGACTTGTTCCGCTAGTTCGATGGTCACGCCTCTAGTATGGCTGGAGAACCTCTTTTTTTTCTACTCTTCACCTCCTTCACCAACACACTGACTTCTGGCTTGTGAAATTGTGTTTCTTATAACATTGATCAACAGGCTCATTTAAATACACCCCAACATTCATTCAATAGGTACTTTGAACTGTTTTAGAGGGGAAAACCTCATATGGGACTTTGTACACAGAGGTGCAGCTGTGATTCTTAAACAGGAAACTGCTTTCTGGTTTTAGAAATCAGTTTACATTTGTTTGTTTTTTTGCCATTTCAGCTTTTGGACATTGGTACACCTTTAGAAATGATCCTATGCAATGTTTTATAAATGAGACCGCAATGCATTATAGTTTATGAGTGACTGGTGCTGGGTTTATTCTCAAACATGCCCTCGCTACACATTTCGTTTTATTTTATTTATACCCATCTAACCTGGCAGAAGTGAGGTTTATCTGATAAAGTTGCTGATGAGACACAGAGGAAACACCTCAGCTTTTCAAGATCTGCATCAAAACCTTTCAGAACAATGCCAGGACTCAGCCAGGCGTCAGAGACTTCCTACCTCTCGTGTAGTCGACCAGAGCTTCCAGAGCGGAAACACGGACGTCCACGAAGTGTCCGTACTCGGCGTAGGCCTTGAAGAGAGACGGGTCGCTGGGAATGTGGCCGTTCTTCTGAAGCTGGCGGATTGCTCTCAGGCAGCTGCAGAGACATCACATCCACGACTGTCACAGAGTTCAAGCTCCAACGTTTTATTCACAACAAATGAGAAGGGCAGGGCGATACACCGGCTTTATCAAATGAGCAAAGACTTGGCTTCTGAAAATCCAAAGGATGATTTTCATCAATGAACTACAGAAACCCTGAGTTTATAGCTTCTGTTTATTTGGATTCTGAATTTAGTTCAACTCTATGATGAATATGAGTGAAATATATATATTTTTATTTTATTTACTTAAATCTTTAATTAATTTAAGAATAAGAATAACTTAATTCTCATAAAATTAAGTAGTAATTTTATGAGAATACCAACATAAAAAATAACTAAACATTTTAATGGGGAATGTTGACCTTGTGAAGTTTTTAGAGATAATACTTAATAATTCATCTTTTTAACACATCAGCATCAAACTATTATCTTATCAGTAGCAGAAATTTGTGCAAACTGCTGAGTCCACTTCAAAGAATGAATCTCAGACTGAGGCAGTCACATCAGAGCTTGTTCTCATTAAAACAACTTTTGTTCCTCATTATTCGAAAACGTTTCCAATTCCACTCTAATTCCAATTCCATTTTAATAACGCACACACACACACATATATATATATATATATATATTGATATGTTTATGTATATTTTATTTTTTCTTTCTCTGTTCTGTAAACTGAGATGCAGCGTTGCCAGGGGAAACCATGACGACCAGTGACCGTCTCCTCTCCGTACCTAACAGTGATGGTGTTCCTGAAACTCGGCAGCAGCTTCTCCATGTTCAGGAAGCGTGTGATCTCCTCCAGGATGAGCCGGACGTCGGGATTTAAGTTGTCCACCGTTCGCACCTCGTTGTTGATGCTGATGGCTGGAGTGAGGGAGTTGGTCAGGGCCTTGATCAGATCGGCGCGGTAGTAGTTATCTGAAAACTGGAGGCAGGTTGGGAGGAAGAGAAAGAGATTCTCATGCTGTTCAGGAACTGCTTTGTTTTTCCTGGCTCTGGTGATGTATGGAAAATGGATGCTCACACTGGCTCAGGTATTGCTTTGAATAATCAGGCCACTATATGTGTTTAACATAAAGATCCTCCATTCTAGAACTACACGCCTGAAACTTCTGCTATATGAACATCATCTTATCTGTTAACTTAAAAACTTGGTAATGACTAGGAAATTGCAAAGTTATGCAACTGCTGGCACTTATTCACATTTTACAATAACAAGCGTCTATGTATTTTATGGCTAATTATAAAATGAAGAAAAATGTTTAAATATGTCTTCCACAAATTAACATGTGGCTGGTGTGGTGAGCATTTGCATCTGGCCAGTCACTTAAAGAGGAAGCATTTACTTTGTTTTTCCGGTTGTCGTTGTACTTGATGAGGTCGAGTATGAAGTTGAGGACGTCTTTGGGACAGAGGTTCTGCACATCTCTGAGTAGCGCCATGGCAACCGGCATCGTCTGACATGAATAATGTGACATACATAGCATGTTAATAAATGGAGAAACAGAAATCGATCAGATGCTGATAATCAGGCTCAGTGGAATAACGGAAACCTGAACATGAAGAAACACCGTGTTTAGCTCAGAACAGCGGTGCTGTATTATGGAGGACCAAAACTGACATAATAAGAAATTTTTGAAATAAGAAAATAAACAATTTGTTGCCTAAATTGCAAAAATAGTATTCCTTTAGTGATCGGATGATCATTTACAGCTACAAATACTTCTAGCATCAACATGTGGAAAGATCAGGCCTTTATGCTGGATATTGAATGGTGTTTAATAAGAAGCTTCTTTATTACCAAAATATTATCGAGATAAAGCTGATAAAACATATTTACACACAAAGGTTCTTTTTTCTACATCCTAAATGCAAAGTGTATGTATTTGTCTACAGTTTTGGCTGAATTACTGTTCTGAATCTGTTGTTGCCTTTTTTGAATCCGTATCCTCCAGTTGACCATTGATCGATTACTAAATTATTTGACGATTATGTCAACAATCAAACCAAACAGGCGGTTCAGTTTGTACCTTCTGCAGGAAGTAGCTCTGGAAGTTGATGAAGTTGTTGGTCCTGACGATGTTGGGGCAGCTCTTGCAGCAGAACATTCTGGTGAAGAGCGACTTCATGGCCGGCGGACCCTGCCAAGTGCTCATCATGGAGTTGGCGATCTGCACGGTTAGAGTGAGACCAGTCAGCTCGGTCAGCTGCTGCATTAAACCTGAACAGGAACTGGAAACAATGTTTTTGCAGACACAAACTTGAGCAGGGACGGACGAAGGCTGGAATCAGAAAACCCTTTGCTTTGTGTGCCACAGAAACCGAAGGTGAAAAATGTTGGGACTCTTGCAACAATGGGCTTTCTGTGGATTCTGGTCGCCGTGGTGAGAACTGGCCCACAAATTAAACGGCTCGTGAGGTTTGCGGCCCAGCAATTGCTTCAACAGGATATTAGGGAATTTATGTAAATGTGCTAATATGGGGCCGGGGTCACTGACACGGGATGTTGTTTTTAGTTGGAAAAATAAAGTGAGGCGGCAGCAGTGGTTTGATTTCAGATGTATTCACCGACACGGCCGATCACTGTTGGCCTTTTTCCTCTCTACATGTCAGCGTTTGGCTAATTGCTTATTCAGCTCCACATTTTCTGATCGTTACTCACGACTCAACTTGATCCGGGCCCATCAGAGAGCAGCCAAGTTCATGACAGTGCATCAGACTTCACTTTGTGGTGAGCCTGGGTCAACGTTAAGAGTGCAAGTGTGTTTATGTACATGACGGAGTGTGTTGAGCTCGCTGGTCGAGCCAGTGTGTGTGTCGCAAGAGCATTACGACGCATTCTGTCGGCGTTTAGCAAGACTGAACCTCCGCTCAGTTAGTTTATCGTGCTGTGAAAATATTTGTTCAGGTGGGAACCTGAAGGATGAAAATCCAAGGCCGAATCCAGAGAAAGGAGAATTTCCTGCAGCCACATGATAGGATTATTCAGAGCAGCAAGAGTTAAACTGATGGGTGGCCCTGCTGGGTTTTCTACTGTAACCTCTTTCACAATATTACTGGAACCAAACATTCACTCTCGGTAAAGGCCAAGAGATGGCCTTTACCGAGACATTCAGAAGTCAGAATGTGTAAAAAGTGTGTGAGTCCAGTCGGTCTGTGAAGCTACAAACTGAGCCTCTTTGTTCTCGTTTTTCAGCATTCTCTCGTTTCTTGAATGCAAGTTGGCCAGGCTTACCGCACAGTGAAGTATGGCACATGTTAATTCCCTGATGAACTTGGCAGAACCTCTGATTGGCTTGGATCACTTTCAGTTGAGAAGAAAAATGTGGAGAGCAACAAACGGTTAGCCAAAAGGCGACATATTGGAAAGAGAAAAACGACAGAAGGACGCGTGTTGGAAATGGCCAAGAAATTCATCCATGTTCAGGAATATATCTGAACACACAGGAAGACAAATACAGCGTCAGTCTTCATTGGTACTAACTCGGCCTGCACCGATTCCAATTTTTCCATCTACCAATATTTTGTTGTCTGAAAAGTTGCTAAAGTTGTCAACTATGTGCAGACATGACCTGGTGGGCGGCTCTGCCTGTTGGTGGCCCACGTTCAGACCTTTGTGACACCAGATCAGATCAGAATCAATTAGAGCTGAGTGACAAACCCAGTTTAACAATTTATCAACTTGTCTGTTTCTGAACATTTTATTCAAGGTGAATCTGGATTTTTCCCCATCAGTACAGTGCTGGGGTCTTCATACTTGATGATGTCACTCTGACATTCCCACCCAAGGTCCGCCATCTTGTTTTAATGAGTCTGTTCTACAGCTCACAGAAGGGATGACTGAAACAAAAGCCATGTTTTGAGAATATTTTCTGTCATTTGCCATTTCTTTTTAAGAAAAAAGGCGAGCAAAAAAATAGATTAAAATTGAATTTGGTACGATAATTTTCTTTTTGTACCTTTTTTTGAAGCCATAGTGCCCAGCACTAGTTTCACATGTAATTAAATAGGGATAGATTTCTCAGTTCTCAGTGCGTCTTCAGCATCATCTATTTGAAAGAGTCACAAAGACTCTTTCAAATGGACCAACTGTCTCCTGCCTCATTTGGACAAAACCCTGAGTTCATAGAATCAACATAAAAATGACTTGATTACATTCAAAATGTATTAAATGATGGAAGCTTTTCTCAAAAAAAGTTAAAAAAACATGCGCTCATCTCAGTGAACTTTGAATACAGCTGCTGTGACAACTAGAACTGATGTGACCAGGTCAGCAGAGCTTGCTGTTTATCTGGGAGCCATTTTCTAGATAGTAAAGCTTTACTGTGAGCGATTCCGCAGGACAACAGCAGGTCCGGCTGTTGCCTCCACAAAACAACAATCTTGCAGTTTTCCTGATCATGATGCAAGTGAACAGAGACCAACCTTGGCTAAGCAGAAGCAGGCCTGCATGCGGACTTTGTAGAAGCATTGCTCCTGCTCCAGGATGTCAGTCAGAGCCAATCTGGAGGCGGGAGTTGGGAATTTTTCCAGTGCTGTGATGGCTTCCTCCTGCAAAACAAAGAAAATGAGGTAGCCATCAAAATGAAAGCTTTTCACTTAAGGAACAAAGACGAGAGCTTGTTGGCAGACTGTTCGTATATTTGACAGCCTTCTGCAGGGAATGGAGTCATTTAAATCATTCAGTGTCATCCTGTTATAATTAGGTGGTTACCAGCAGAGAATCTGATTTACATTTGATAGAGAGGCGTGTGTTGTACCTGGGTTGCTATGGAAACTTATGTGGATGTAATTAGCCTACGGAGCACCATGCACTTGGCTGGATATGGATAAAGGTTTAGCGCACAGATTCCTAGCAGGATTAACCATTTGTCTGTCAATTGAAATTTGAGTTACTTCAAGGAATAACAGCTCAGCTATAAGCAGGGAAAAAAACATGTTTGTAAAACAGAGCACAAGAGATGCACTTTGTAACAGGCCTGTGACAATAAGAATTAGATCAATTGATCACATGAGAAATTCAAACAAACTCAATCATTTCAAATTTGATGATTTCTTCAGTTTGGTGTTTTGGTCTCAACTGGACTTTTTTGAAGGACAATTTAGTTTTCAGAGACTCTGGAACAATTTATTATCCAGTAAAATTTGTAATGGTGACAGTCCGACTTTCTAGTGAGGAACACTTTATCAAATGATTTTAACACCATTACTCAGCCCTCTGAAGAAGCTTTGTCTTGCTTAAAGAGTGAAGCCCAGGCTGACATCCGAAAATCTATCCGAGGCCTTCAACGAGGAAGCCTGGAGCCGTGTCCAAAATGTTCAGAAGGCTTTATGTTTCTCCAACTTTACAAGTCTGAACATTTATTTTAGAAACCTCCTGTCAACAAAAATCAGCAATCATCATCAAACCTGTTGCTAGGGGACGGAGCCTGATCAATTCCCAGCCTACCTGTGCCACCACATCCCTCTCGTAGCGCAGCTGATACTGCCACATGAAGTCGGCCTGCTCAAACTCCACTTTCCTCAGGATGGACATGTCTGGATCTATTCGGATCCACAGCAGCGGAGAGTCGGCGCTGCGGAGGAGTCCACGGAGAGGTGAAAATACACAACCAGGTGAATGTTTCATACAGGAAATTCTTTGAAAGGAGCTGGAGCTCTTACTCCATTGCCGACAGATCCATGTCAACTTCCTCTCCATTCATCAGAGGAATTTTCTTCTTCTTGTTCCTGGAAATGTCACCAAAAAAAGCTTTATACCACAAAAAGAAAATTTCCCAAAAAGAAATGGTAACCTACATTTTTGCCACAAAACAAGAAACAAAAAAACATTTAAATCTGTTGACATTTGGCAGGATAATAAATAGCAAATTTGTCTTTAAGCTAGTGCTGCAACTTTACTAATTTAAATGCTGACACAGCAAAAAGTGACGACAGCAGCTAAGTTTCCATTACTAATGTGTGCAAAACTTTGCTGATATTCTGCTAAACACAATTTTTAAATCAGTGTTTATGTTAAGAAATCCAGTTAAAATCACAAGAGAATAAGTTTGTTCACAAGACACTGTGATGTTTCCGTTCCATTAAGCAAATTAATTTTTATAATTCTGATTTAATGCAGTCATTTTGTGATTCTGATTTTTGTAAATCTGATTTGTGCGTCTGAGCGTTGCTCACCGTCTGCTCTTTGAGTGGCAGGGGATGTCATGTTTGAGGCTGTTCTCCTCTATCTGCAGGGTGTGGTTGAACGAGCCGTCCAGCTCCTGCACCGTCACCTTGATGGGTCCCTGCAGACAAACACACAGCGCCTGATATCTGAGCCTGATTCAGGCTTCAATCTCTTTAAAGAAACCAAGTCAATTTCACTAAGGTAAACCCATAGGAGAAGCCTCTGGGTCACTGTTACGTAAGCATAGTGGTGTGTAGAACATGTGTGTGTTTGTGTGTGTGTTCTGCAGGCTGAGCGGTCGTGTTGCTCACCACGTATTTCTGAGTTCCAGAGGACGTGTAGTCCTGGCGGATCTCCAGCTCCAGCACATTCCTCTTCCTGTTGAAAGCAAAGCTGCCAAAGAATTTCACAACCCCGCTCTGATCTCTGCACACCAAGAGTTAAGGCTCGACGTGTACACAGCCGCTAACTCCAAAAACCTGGGAAAGTTTTTCTAACGTGGAAAAAAAAATTACTTGGTTGTGATTCGAGAGGTGATGCAACAAGAGCATGTTTGCTTTGCATTTAACAAAGAAGCTTTGTTTTTTTTTAGCAGCAACACATCTTGATATTTTTCTTTGCTGTGACAAACAAGTGAGTTTGAATCCCAGGAAGGATACACCCACTGCTTGATCAGAGGCCCGATGTCTTTGCCAGAGACGTTGGAGATGGATTTGAGGAAGGCGTGTGTCGACAGGAGCATCTGGCTCCACATGTGGCTCTGGTACTTCTGAGACGAAGCTGTGCTGGCCAGGCTCAGGAGTTTGTTGAACACCTACAGGAGAACAACTCCGGCTTCAAAGGGGGGAAAATACAAGCCTGGAGTGCGATGTGTTGGCAGTGTCATACCTGTAACATGAACTCCATGCTGATTCGGTTTTCAATCAGCCTCATAACCAGGTGAGCCTTACACTGGAACATCTTGAAGTACTCCCAGGACAGGGTGTGGGGGTGCTTGATGGAGAAGTGAAGGTGGGGAGTGGGGCTGAAAACAGAAAAGCTGAGTCAGCTGGGATGCTATAGGTGGCTTCCTCTGTAAAAAACTGAAAATCACAGTTTTTTACAGAGTAAAGCCTTAATCACACTAATTAGTTTTACCTGGGGTTCACTAAGGATGTGTGATATAGCACAAAATTCATATCCCAATATATATTGTGATGGTGGCGGTAACCACATATTACTTGATATGTTTTTAGTATAAACTTTACAAAAAACATGCTAATAGAGCATGTGCTGTCATTCAATTAAAGAACTGAATGATGATCAGCATTGTCATTCATCAACATGCTTAACTTTGTAAAAACTGCATGTTGTCCTAGAAATATTAAACACACCCTGGCCCTTTGACGTGGCTTTTCTTTGTGTGGCTTTCAGGAGAAAGTCTAAATAAAAGTCACATTTTTACTAAATACCAAATATTCCACTCAGTTGGAGCTGGAGTTCAACCATAACCGCTTTTGTAACACGGCAGATTAGTTCTGTATTAGTCTGATTTCACAGTTTTAATCACATTGTGGATTCTACTGTTGCGGTGGGCAGAGATCTGCATCCTCAGACCATTGCTGCACTCTGGTCCCCCCTGAATCCTGAAGCATGATCTCCATAAACAATCACACTTTCAGATGCCCACATTGAGAATGTATAAAATAAAAACAAAACATCCCAGGTGGAAACGTCCAGCAGCAGACGAAACATGCTTTCAACAAATTAAGTCCCTACTTGTCTTTTTCTTTGCCTCCGCTAAAGGTGGGGTGCAACAGAACACCCCCCATCTTCAACTCATACTCCACAATCCGGTCCAGCTCCTGGCAAACACAGGAAAGTACATTTTGAAAAATATATTTGTCACAATTACATTTTTTTCAAAGTCCTACAGTATTTAAATGCTTTTAAGTCTGATAGAAAGAGCTAAATTTAACAAGGGCTTAATATTTGTTTAGCTCAGTTGTTCCCAAAGTCGGTCCTCAGCATCCTGCAGGTTCTAGTTCCCTCCCTGGTGGTAGTAAGAACCTTTTCATCTAGTCAATGTTCTTAGAACTTCTAATGAGCCTTCATTTGATTCAGGTGTGTTAAACCAGGGAGAGAACTAAAACATGCAGGATGCCGACCCACTTTGGGAACCGCCAGTTTAGAATATGCCAAGTCTTGTGAAAACTGTTTGTTATGATTTCCACATGCAACCTACGGCAAAAGCTAAAGAGGTCCTGAAGGTTCAAAAGTCAAACATTTTTAACACCAGTGTTTATTTTTTACACTGAAATACAATAAAACTTCAAGTCCAAGTCAAGTCTCAACTGTTTTGAGTTGATCTCAGACTCTGCAGGCCTCCGTTAACTTTTTAAGGAATATTTGAGCTGATTAAGGCAGCAGGACTTTGGCTGAACATGATGCAGCCTTTTCTAACCAAAGACTGATGGAAAAATGTCCGATGGAAAGATGAGACAAAAGCACGTAAGTTTAACCATGAAAAACGCTCTGAAATGATTCCCTTACATTCATACAGAAAACAAGTGGGTTACTGGAACTCCAACTGGTTATAAGCTTTTAAATTATTACAGGGAGATTTGATCTTTTTTTCCCAGTGATTCTGTGGCTCTTAATACAACACAGTAGGAGCAGCTGAAAGCAAATCAGCTGAAAGCAAAGCAGCTACCTCTTTAATCCAGTGCCGGTATTCATTGACTCCAAAGGTCTTCTTCAGGTAGAGGCCATAAATGTAGCCAGAGATGCCCTTCAACACCCACTCATCAGCCCTGTGGGAGAACATTGGTTAATAAGAGACAAAACGTACCTCTCCAAAATGTCACAGGCCTTCTTTCTAACAGCTGAATGTTTTCAATGTGCATTTCAATCAAACCATCTGGGAAATTTTAACAGATTTGTACTAATGAGTGGAGTTTTTCCTGACAACTTGAATGACTCTGGTTTTTACATCCTGAAGTAGGCACAGGTCATCCTGAACTTGTTAGAAAAATGGTACAGACTTGTTTTTCTGGAGAAAAGTCTGGAAGGTTACATTCAGCTTTGGTTTGCACTTAATTCACTTAGTTCAGGAAACTACAGTCCAATTAACACAAATGTAGTCTGTCTGATCTGTAGTCTGCGATTTACATGATTGAAGAATTTTTAGGCTACTGTGTCTAAACAGAATCAGGATTTCATCAAAGGGTGATTGTAGTGTTTTAATTCTGTTATATCCAAAATAATAAGCCATATAGAATTGTTTTATCAGTAAAAGTGCAGTGATTGCTAATGCCTGGCCCTTTTCCAAGGGAAAAAAAAGGCACAGTCATACACAGCAGTAGTCTGTGCTTTTGACAGTTCAAAAAAGTCAAAACTTATCTGCCCTGATGCGGGCAAAGATGACGGGAAAGAGGATGGTTTAAAGTGGCCAAGATTTCATTTAAATTCAAATTGGGACCATTTTAATTTAAACTTTTAATCATTTTTGCTTATTAATGACAAACGCATTGGAACGGACTCAGAAACTAATCACTGCGCTTCAATTTCTCCACATTCTCTTAAAGAATTATGGCCAGTTATATATAAAAAAAAAAAACACCAAAGCCTTTGATATGAAGTTCAAACTTTTTGTCAGGCATAATGAGAAATGAAGGGAGTAGTTCTTGGAGTTGTGAATTTAGTTCAGAATGTTTAACTATGAAAGTCAATGTGGACAATGAGCACGAAGTCATTCATTTGAACTGGAGCTGAAACGATTAATTGGTTTAATTGTGATTAATCCATTATAGAAGTAATCGTCAACTAATACAGTAATCAATTAATCATTAACTGGAGTATAAAGACTCCACAAAATGGCATTTGCTGAAAAAACAACATATTCAAAACCGGAACTAAATCAAAACTGTACAAAAACAGTTGGAGCATTTTGCATTTATTTTAAATGCAAAATGTTTTGCATTTAAAACAAAAACACTGTTATCTGTAAATAGGCTTTAGCCAAAACTCCTCAAGTGACTGAGTTTTAGCTTCAACCAGTTCATATTGCTATGTTATTAGATTTTAGGCAATAAAAATGTTCATCTTTATTTAAATAAAGTAATTGAATTATTTATTTTCACATTTGAATGTACTTCCAATTTTGTAAAACAAAAACATTCTAAGTGGATAAATGAAAAATATAGAATAATCAATAACTAAAATAATGTTTAGTTACTTGTTGCCCTAAATTGAATCTGGATAAACTGAATGTGCAACTTATTCCTCCTAAAGACCAGCAGGCACAACATTGATCCTAAATCATCACATGGCCACACAGTCAGTGGATCCACTGACGTGCCTGGAACACATTTGCTCATTTTTGGAAGTGAATCAGATTCCTTTATGGCTTAATAGCCACCAAGTGACCTCACACTGATAATCTATGTCTATGAGGTCATGTGCTTTAATGCAATGATGTGAAGTCAAGTTTCCAAAACACTTCGTTCGTCATTTCCATCTCCTTTCAGCCCACACAGCTTAGCCTCCCCATCCCAGGCAACTCCTCAGAATCAATGAAAGCCACACTTGAGCTGCCTCATCATTTCTGTAAGATGGTTTTGCCCTTTGGGTATTTTTGTGGCAGTCCTTGACACAACACCCACACTGCTCACATAATTTTATCGTCATGGATTTATTAGCTTGTTAAAAGGAGGCACAATAGGTTGATTCAACCTTGGTGGTTTCACCGCTTCATGCTGGGCTAAACCTTGGCTGCCTTTTATTAGCAGAAGTGATTTTATCTGCGCATTTACTCTGAGTAAATACAAGAAAGAGATTTTTCCTCCTTGGATGAGGATATAACTAGTAGGTCATGATTTCATTATTTTCAGATTTTCAGACTCAGATTTGGGAAGGTCAAAAATATGACTTTTTTTTTCTATAGTTTCTCATTAGGAGGTTGTTATTACTGGAAAATTAACTCTGCTGCAAAACAAAACAGTTCTCTAAGAGCATAACAGTCAACAGTTTCACAGTTGTGCTCAAAACAACAGTATTGTCAAGTCTAATTCTAGCTGGTTCATTTCTAGCCAAGACGGTTGTCTCTCCATTGGCAGTGTGTTCCTCACTATGTGAGCGAGAATATGGGCGGCAACGTAGGCGGGCTGCAAGCATGCAGGAACTGTGGTCGACGCCATGATGATGTCAATTTGGCCGTTCCCTTGGGCGGCCAGTTTCTGCTAAATCTCTCAATTTATCTGTTCATTGCTGGTCGCCCCATCCAGTTGGACAGTGGTGGATTTTTCAACCTTTGTTGAGGCAGATGAGATCAATGGCTAAGATCGGCTTCACATTTAAACATAGAGCAATTATCAATCTCTCAAAATTGAGGTAATTGACTGACCGATAAATTGGCACCCCCCCTGGTCTGCTGCCAATCAAATCAGTTGTGCACAAGCTTTGCCCAGCTTGTTCCTTAGGTAATACCTAAAATGTGGAGGAACTGCAAAAGAAGACGAATCTGGCCGAGGCTGATAGAGAAAGAACCAGAACACAGCTGTGCAGAATGGGCTACAGCGTACTGAACACCGAATCGCACCGAACCCCATTGAACCGCATCGAATCACACCGAACTGCACCGAATCACACCGACCTGCACCGAACCGCATCACAACGAAAAGCACGGAGCCGCACCGAACCCCATTGAACCGCATCAAAACGCACCACACCGAAACGCATTGAACCGCATCGAACCGCACCGAACCACACCGACCCGCAACACACTGAATCAAACCGAAACGCATCGAACCACACTGAACCGCATCGAATCACACCGACCCGCACCACACCAAATCACACCGAAACGCACCGTACCACTCAGTGGAAACAAGGCAAAAGATCTGTGGTTCATTGCAAACTTCCTCTGAGATATAAGAGTGATAATAATTCAATTGCAGACTGTAACCATTATCAATCTGTCGTTAAAGGTGTCTTTATATAGCCATTTGTAATCCAGGTCAAAGTAGATATTTTTCCTCTTCTTTTCCAGTGGAAGGAATCAACAAAGTTAAACTTTTAAAGTGAACTCTACCTAACATTTTTGAACAGCTGGAAGTTGCAGTCTGGAGGTTGTTATGGCTTTTAAACCATAATAACCAGGAAACAACCTGTGAATAGTTGCCTTATTAGTCTCATTTCACTGTTTCTAGTCTCCATTGGTGCGGTGGGAAGAGATCGGTGGTGCTAGACTTCAGAAGGATCCACTCAGTTCTCAGAAATATCAGGTCAGTTATCAGCAAAAACACATTTATAGACATATTTCAGTTTATACAGTCAGTGTTGAATGTTTTTTTATGCTGATGCTTCAATATATTGAACACTCAAATGTCATTTTTTTCCTTACCTTTGGACAGTGAGGAATAAGGACTTATAGTATTCCCAGTGAATCTGTGTATATGAACATAAACTTTCATTTTTTTCTCCCATTTTCAAAGACCGATCATCCATACTGTTCCATAACTAGAGCCTGTCAGGACTCTTTACATACATTAGTATGAGCTTCAGAATCTTGTAAATATTCTGACGTCAAGGAACTGCTGAATCATTCACAATGATGGATCATTTTTCTTTCAGAAACCCCAAAGAAACAAAAATCAACAGCTTCATTTTTTTTCTTTACAGTTCAGTTCCTCTATGAAGGCTTAATGAAAATTGTACGTCTCTAAGAGGAACACAGTGGTACAGCGGAGCCAAAAACAGCATGAGAGCAGCGCATGTGTGTGTGTGTCAGTGAGGATCAGGCAGCTTGTGTTCCTGGACACACAGAAGTGTGTGGAGACCTTCAAGCTAACAAAGATCTCCTCCGTTTGTCAGTTAACGCAGATGGGTGTGGTAAAGAGCTGTTTTGCTTTTCTTTGCGTCTGACGGGATAATGAGTCTGGCCTGTTTTTAGTTATGGGCCCCAGTGAGCCCCTGCTCTGAGAAATTGCTAACAGCAGTGCCACGCTCTGTTCAAAGTCATGACACCAGCCTGCTGAACATTAAACACCACATAGAGAGAAGGCCCCACCACATGTGATGTTTGTTTCAAGGTCAGACAAAAAGAGTGATGAAGAGGAGAGGAGAGGATGAATGAGGAGGCAAAGACAGCACTCCTGTAATATGTGGAAATATACAGAGTGAACCCCGCCTCTCGCCCGAAACGATAGCTGGAGATAAGCACCAGCAACCCTCCCGACCCCAGAAAGGGACAAGGGTGTAGGAAAATGGATGGATACATAGTGATATTCTATTTGTTAGGGTGTTTTCACACCTGATAGTCCAGTAGACTCTGTTCAATTGGGGAGCAAAGTGGCAGCATTTGTTCCAATTTCAGTTGCTGATGTTCTCTTTCGCAATGCACTGAATCAAGCCAACCAAACCTTTCAGCAACCTGTTCCCCTCCCTGCCTGTGGGCGGGTGCTGCATCAAGAACAATTGAACAAAACAACACAACTCCTGAAGAAGACATGAGCGCAACTTCCTTCTTCAAGAAATGTGAACAAAACTTTAGTGGTATCAAATTTCTTTAGGATGTCTCTCTTGTTTTTGCCATAAAACCAAGAGCCATTTCTCTTGCTACTGCTGGACTCATGAGTTTGTTTTGGTTCTATTTACCCAGAATGCCCTGAGCTGCCTTTTAGAGGGGTCTGAAGTGTCAGCCCCTGTTATAAGGCACTTGGTGTGTTCAGAGTCTGTAAATAAAACAGCTTCTTGCAGCGACCAATCTGGTACATAGTTGGGACAGATTCTGATTTCTCATACTGACAAAACATGAAAAGTTAAGTATTGTAGCAGATCTCTTATCAGCAGCCATTAAATGCTTTGAGGGTTAAATGGTAGCAGAGTTGAAAAAGAAGGCCAGCCTCTGCTGAGGATTGTTTACATGTTACTGCAAGACTCCTCCAAGAAATGCTGACAGTTCTTTTCCATTATACAGACATGTGGTGTAGAAGGTTTATATCAGAGTCCAACTACATCACGCTTTAAGCCTCCAGAGTCTCTGGAGCAACTATGCTCCAGAGATGACCACACTGGAGGGGCGGTCTGGTGCTGAGTCATGGTGGTAGACTTGGTGGGAAAAGCGGTGAAATGCAAACACTTGTTTAGTCTGAGGTTCTGTCCTCGCATCACGAAACAAGTTAGGCCTCACCAGGACATTCTGGAGATGAAACAGCCAAAGAACTGCTGGGCCAAGGCCTGGGCCAGACAGCGTCGGGTCTGTGGGGTCTGGTCTATGATCATAGGGCTGTGGAGCAGGTTGGTGCTGAAACACAAAGCAAACTGCGTGAATAACAACCTACAAGACATGGAACAATCTGCAGACGAGACCCTCTGTCTAAAAGCAAACCTGAAAATGCTCATCGACGCGTAGGACGACACTTGAACGTAGGCCTCGTCCACAAACACGGTCTTAAAACAGGAGTAAGGGTAGCGGCACGTCAGGATCTCCTCATAGAACTCAAAAATCTCGTGCAGGTAGGACATGGAGTGTTTGAGCAGAGGGAGCAGCTGTGGCAGGCAGAAATGGGTCACCTGCAGAGGACAGGAGCATGACAGAGGGATCGGTACTGGAACCCGGAGAGTTGTGTCTCAGATGCCTGACTTCAATCTGGGGTTTAAAGACATCTAGTGGCCATTAGGAGAAGTTACAGAGAGGCTCATTCAAATCTAGATTAATTTCACATATTTACAGGAAAAAACTTGAATATTCCTGGGTTCTGTTCACTTATCAGACATCTCCTGGGTCCAGACTCACCATGAGCGCCTCAAACCAGATCCAGAATACACACCTGAGATAGTGAGGAGGAAGTTGGCACATGGCTGGATCCAGTCTGGACCCGGATGTTTTTTTCCTCTATTACAGGATCCATGTCTGACACTCTGGAGAAAATCCAGCTCTCCATCCCTCACATTTCCATCTCAATTTTGGAAAACTTCTGCTACTTTTTGTCACAAATATCTGACTTTATAATCTTAGATAACCTCTGAGTTTTCTCATAAAATTAAATGCTTTTTTCCCCTCGCAAATTTTTGACTTTGCAATGTCAGACAATATTCTAGTTTTAACATTGGAAATTGATGCCGGCAATATGGAAAACTGTCATTTTTACTTTTTGACAATGTACAACTTTTCCACAGAGAATATCAGTGTTTTTCCTTGTGGATGTGTTAAATTAACCTAAAAATATCAGTTTCTTTGGCAGAAATGTACTCCTTTGAAGATTTGTGTCTTTAATCTACAATGGTCCTAATACTTCACTATAAAGACATCTATGAATACATAGGCAAAAAGCAAATGCTGCTTCGTATCACAACCACTTATTTATTTTTGCATGGTTATGAGTTTTACTGGAGAATATGGATCTGACTGTAAGAAAATATTTAACTTTCCTTTTTTCAGGTAAAACAAGGCACAGAAAGATTGAAATGTAGGTAAAAAAAATCAAATAGTCATCAATATTTTTAGTCAGCATCAATTTTTTTTGCATAAGTAAGCAGATTTCAGCTTCAGTCATTGATTGACTCCATCCTGTGTGGTGGATCCAACAGCTGATTTAGAGGTGACTTAACTAGATAAAACTTGATCCAATTTTTTTATTCTGAGAAGGTTCTTCAGGTTAGGAGACAATAACCAGGGGGTTGCAGAGTTCATGGGTTTAACAAGGTTTTTCAGAGATGTGCAGCCCAATGCAGAACTGAACGTCTGGACATCTTTCAGTGACATCCAAATAGATCACAGAGTACGCACCTCATGCATGTAGGGGTCCACGAGGATTTCAAAGGGCCCCACAGCCAGCGAGATGTTCGGAGCCGCAGTGGGGATGGGGAGGACGTAGTGGAACGTCTTCTTCCTCATGTCATGGGTGTAGATGGTCTCCACCAAGTCCCCACAGGACACTGCCACCATGGACGCATCGACAGTGAACTCCAGCTTCCATGTACACAGCTCTGAGTAGGAGTCCACACAGGGGAACCAGAACCTGGGGAGAGAAGGGATTCAGAGGGGGCCGCGAAGATGGTCCACCCAGGCATTTTGCACAGCTGAATGGTTGCCACGGAAAATTAAAGGATTACTCAAACATGCATGAAAGAATCAAGGCAACATTCAAGGTATGTTTTTTAATGAGTGAATAACATCATAATATGATGTGAAGCTCAAAAAAGTCGATTTTACATAATACTGGTTACACTGAAGTGGCTTCAGATAATCCGGATGTTGCACTAATATCCAACCTTGTGGAGTTCTGGTATCCAAAGGAGAACACGTGGGCCCCCCTCTCTGCCATGCTGCCTTCCACATCAGGAACAACGAAGTGGAGACCCCCTTTGGGCTGGTCCAATGAAAACTCGATATAAACCTTTAACACCTTTAGATCTGGACCCAAACACAAACATGTGATAGGAGTCATTATCAAAACGATCTCTGTCAGAAGACAGTGTGATGAGAATGTGAAGATGTCGTCTCACCATCTCCTTGTTTCCAGAGCTCAGAGGGAACTTTGATCACCAGTTCACCATTCCCAGCGTCGGGGTCCACAGCACTGACAGCCGCTGTGTAGGCACTGGAGAAGTAGTTCAGGTTCCGTCTGTTCAGACACATAGGAAAGACATTGTTATCCAGCAGTTGCACTGTAATTGAAAAAGCTGTCAAAACATTTCCAGCTCAGATCAGCAGCTGGACATCAGCAGGAATGCGTCAGTAGAACACAAACTGTCTTTATACTGATGGTAGCAGAGGCTTGAACCCACCCACGGTCAAAATTATAAATACAATTTTGGAAAATTGGGAATAAAACTGTTTTTTTTCCCCTGCAACAAAATCCCACATTACTTAGTTACATAGTCACATTTTCTTACAGACAATGAGAAAATTGTGGGAAATAACTTTAAATCTGTGGTTGAAGATTAACATGCCCTGAAGTCAGATATAAAACATCTGCAGGATTCCTCAACACAGTAGGTGTTTCTGCAGAGGGTAGGCTTTAAATAAGGGAGTAAGTTAGTAAGAATGGAAAAAAACAAGTAAAGAACACAAGAAGGGGAGGATTGTACAACCCAAAAGAGGAAAAAATGAATGAAGGAAGGACCTAAAGAAGAGAGTGAGAGAGGAAAGGAACCTGAGAGGAAAATAAAGAAAACAGGAAAAGGTAGGAAGTTAGATGTGGAACACAATCAGGGGAAACCTTTCTCCATACTTTTACTTTACGTTTTCAGACCAGGAAACATGAAGTTTCCTTCATGCCAACATGATAAATCAAAATTACAAAACAATAAAATGGCCAAAAGATGAAACAACAACATTCAGTCATACAGAACTCATCAACTCCACGACCTAAAGCTTAAACTAGTTTGCTGGTTCCCTTTCTGTGACAGCTCTGGTTCTACTTACTGCTTGGACTCGTTGTGGCACACCTCAAGTGTGGGGTCATTGTAAATGAAAGGGGCTTCCAGATCGTTGACTCTGACCCTGTAGATTCTGCATTGTTTACTATTCAACTTGATCCTGTTCAGGTTGACCACTGTGGGGAAAATGGTCAGCTCCACATAACCCTGCAGCACAGTGAGGAGGCAGAGGTCAGTCACTGCTATCACTAGAAAAATACAAATGATCTGAGGTTCATTTATCTGGTTAGAAAGAAATGTTTAAAAGGTATTTAAACAAATGATCACTGAAGCTTAGAAAGACACTCAAAATTGTTTCTGCTGCGCCATCTGCATTTCGAACTGAAAATAAGGATTAAGATTTGCTATTTTAATATGCAACTAGTAATTTTCCTTTGCATAACGTAATTATCATGATGTGTGTTGCTGACCTCTTAGCCAATTCACCATTGTGAAAAAGTATATTTAAACCTCAATGGGTATGTATCTAATTACATAAATACAGTAGCCCAGAAGGGTTATAGTTATGCTACAACGGGAGTTATGAAAGCATGTTTATCAAAACCTATGTTGAATGACTTCTGTTGTGGCTTTTGCATTTTCTTGACCCTTCTAGGCCACCATAGGTGTACCTTTTTTTAGCATAACTTCCATTGTGACCTTTTGTTGTTGTGTTATAGCTTTTGTGTTATGCGCTAGATTAAAGTGGGAGTTATGCCAGCTAGTGTGTCATAACTCTCATGTTAGCATGAATCATCTTCTGGCTTTTGCTGTTGTGTTGAAGCTTTTGCATTTTGATGAACCTTCTGGGCCACCGTAAGTCTGAATTTATGGATAATATTCCTTCAGTGGAAAGGTTTTAAGTAATTAACCTGAAAAACCAGACCGCAAGAAAGCGAATGGACAAAAGTGTGAGACAAAATAAAGGCGATACTGGATACTGCTGCTTCTTTTCTGGTCTTCTTTAAGACCTGGAATGTAAACATCTGAGAACTGTACTCACAATGACAGACTTCCTTTGGAAATTGATGTTGTTGATGCACACCACCTGATGGGTCGTAAACCAACCAAATAATGTTAACACGTAAGTAATGTGACAAACACTAGTAAATATGAGCAAAATGCAACACGGTGACTAATCTGAACACAACTAGAAATCAAATTTCTTTCATTCTGATTTCGTGCAACGCAGAGCAGAATACTTATAATTTAAAAGGTCGTGGACTCTCGAATCCTTTATCCTTCTTCTTGTTCATCTTTGATCAGAGTTTGAATAAGTCATGCATCCGTGATGGTGCTCTTCACTTGGAGCTGCTGAAGACTATCAGAGAAAACTCTTATCACACAGCAGACAGATCTGCAGCTCCAAGTCGCTGTGCTCTGGGCTCCCGAAGGGCTGTGCTCCCGGAGACCCTCGTAAAAACT
The DNA here is from genome assembly GCA_902982915.1 of Phalloptychus januarius. NCBI lineage: Eukaryota > Metazoa > Chordata > Actinopteri > Cyprinodontiformes > Poeciliidae > Phalloptychus > Phalloptychus januarius. The sequence goes on from CADWAE010000481.1 coordinate 18,388,081, forward strand.
CCGCAGAAGTATTTCCACATAAAAGAACCAAGAGAAGCGATTAGCTCCGAAGAGGGCTTAAACGACATGGAACCGTTACTTCATTGATACAGAAAGGAGACTCTCTAACATCAAAATAGACGATCACAGCGATGTAGCTGCAGTGCTTTGGTGCTCCGCCATTTTGTTTGTAGCCTTTGACCTGCCGCGTAAAAACAAACAAAACAAAACATGGAAAAAAATACATTTATAAAATGTACACTTATAAAAACGACATAATTTGAATAATAAGTATTAAATTATTATTATTACTCAGATAAACCTGAATAAAAAATAGGAACACCATAACTACTCCATGTGGGCGGAGCCTGCCTAGGAAGAGAAAATAGTAGCATTGCCTCCCATTGACTTATGGGAGGCAGGAAATACGGCCGCCATCTTGGAGCGGTCGTCCTACCTACTTGGCTAAATAATAAACATAACAAGATGCCTCAGCACTGTGCGGCTAATTTTTGCTCAAATCGAGGGACTGTTGACGTTAGGATTCGAGGGGTAACTTTTCACAAGTAAGATAAACGTGGTTGATTGAAAACCGAATACATAAAAAAATTCTGAGTGCCTTATAAATCTGCTATTACTGGTACAATATCGCATTAAGTATATCAAATACACTGTTGCGTTTTACAATGACGTGAAATGTTAAAGTGGGATAATTAAAGTTTGGTTAAAAAAACAACAGCAAAACACTTAAAACCATTGAGGTATGTGAATGTAGATATTCAGTGCACGAGATACACAATAAAACTTAATGTTGTACTATATAATGAATGTATTGTACAGTTTGTTTGTTTAGAGCATCTTGATGCGTACAGCTCTTGTCAGCGCTGATATATTGTAAACGGTACAATTTCAAGTTTTGAAAAAGAATCAAGTGACCAATCAACCAAATGACACGAGCGCGCAGGACTAAGTCCACAAGCGAGCAGGTAGATAGATGCACTGAAAGGTTTTTGTCTTGAATTTGACCCCTCATCATTAAACCTTTACACAGGTGTGTCACAGATAATTCACATTTAATTCTTTCACCGTATCAACATTAAGCAGAATTAGGCAGAGTACCCAAAAATTGCACTCAAGTAAAATTATCACTAATTTAACATATTTTTATTCAAGTAAAAGTAAAAAGTAGCCATCCAAGAACCTACTCAAATAAGAGTAAAAATGTATTTGGTTAAAAAGTCTTCTCAACTACTCATCAAATTGTCAATCATTCAATATTTAAACATCATCAGACAGACCAAAATATAAAGTTAAGGGGAAATTTAGGTATATTAAGGACCAAAATGACAGTAATTCAATATAAAATATGTGAAACTTTTAACAAAAACTGTGGGTGTATGTACACATCTACCAGATGACTGTCTGGTGAATTTTTGGTTAAAGCATATCTGTTTTTCATCCAGTGGGTAGAGAATCCAGACATTTTATTCAATAAGAGTAGTGATAGTAAAATTACTCAAGTAAATGTAAAAACTACAGTGTAGTAAAAAATACTCCTACAATAATAATAATAAAAAAGTTACTCAAGTGAATGTAATTGAAACAATATTGCTATTTAGCAATAGCAATATAAGATACCCATAGATCATGTCCACCATTCATACAGCAGAACATCTGACTGTACAGTTTTCAAACAAGCTTACTCACATTTTCATTAGTTTTGGTTCATCATTAACAGATGTGCATCAAAATAGGAGTTTAATTGAAATAAAGTTATAAGAAATTGAAAATTAAAAGTAGTAAAAGAGGGAGAACATTATAAACTAATCTACTTTGAACAATGTTTTTGTGTAGGCACTCGCAAATCTCCCATTTTCGTTTTGAAGGTTTCCCAAAGACAAAAACGTGAGGAAGAAGTGGGAAGCGACTTTGCACAGAGAGGGATTCACTTCAAGTGATGCATCCGTGCTGTGCAGTGAGCATTTTAAACGGGAGGATTTCGACAGAACCGGTCAGATTGTCCGACTGAGAGATGGTGCTGTTCCATCAGTCTTCAGCTTCCCTGCTGGCCTCCGAAGAGTAAGTGATTAATCTTAAGTCTCTTACCATCCATAGATGTATTATCACTCACAGGACAGGGTGAGATACTCATTCCTTCTCTTGTTCATGTGTACAGATAGCTATATTCTGTAAGGTTCATATTCATTATGCTTCTTCATTTTAGCCAGAAAATTGCAGGACTACAGTAACCTCCATAAAAGTTGAACCTGGCCTGCCTGTGGCCTCCCAGGATGCCGTGAAAATGTGTACCTCACAGCCGCAACCTCAGTCTAATGATGTGAGTATTTATATTTTAAACATGATATCGTAATGGCTACGGCCATATTAAACACACTCACAATCGAAGGCAGTCATTTAGATCACATGGTGTGATCTTCATCTCTCTGTCTATTAGGATCATAACTATGCCTTGCCGGCTTCTCTCACCGCAGTTACGGCTAAACTGAAGGAAGCCTTGGCAAGAGTGGAATGTCTAGAGCGGGAAAAGAAAAATGCCATGGCCAGAGAAAAGAGGGCAAAGACTACAGTTCAGTCTCTCTTGGGGGATTTGAGTGACAAGAAACTAATTAATAAGAAGCTCAGAGAGAGGCTTGAATTATACTCAGGTAAGATGAAATTACCTGAAACTCATATTCAAGACTCATTCAGTAAATGATTGAAAAGTTATTTTAGGAACTTTAACACTAAGTGAAACACTTTATACAGATTGACTAAACATAGATTGAAAAGCCTTGATTGCTGTTAGTTATGATTTCCTGACATTTTAAATTAGACACATTGCATCAGACCAATAAAAAATAATTTTTAATACAGAGATGTAGCCTTAATGAAAAGTATGTCTTATACCTGCTTTCAGGTTGTCGTCTATTTATTGTGGGAGCTTTTATTTTTATTGAGAATCAGAGTTACGATGGCAACATAAAAATCGAAAAACAAGCGAAATTTCCAACTGCCGAAACGCAGAATGTAACAGAGTGTAACCGACATCAACTGTCGCTCCGTTAGAGTGAGAAACAGAGTGGATTTTTGACCCCAAAATAATTTTTTAATCGCCCTCATGCCTACAAATATCGCTCGATTGGTCTGAAAGTTGGTCAGGACATCAAGCTGAATGTCTGCTCCCGGAAAATGTTTTTGAAATTTCTCTAAGGCTGACGGTTTTCTGTCAAGGTGTTTTAGAGCAAAAACATGTGACAGGGTAACCCCAGGCTCACAGCCATTCATTTTCAGACTTTTCTGAAAAATTTCAGAGCTCAGCCCACACCATCTCTCTCTAGTCGCTGTAATTACTGTGAGTGAGGTACAGATATGAATCGCGGTAGTATCGTAGACGAGAAATCGTCCTCTCATACGCTTCAAACGGTTTTCGGATCGGCCTTATGGATTCTGAATGGGAAGCAGCTGTTCGGACTGCTTTTTTCATGAAAACTGACTGAGTGTTTCACAAAGATAGAATTTTCTCCAGCTTTCTGTCTCACACACACATGGCAGTTGGCAGAGGATTAATAACCATAGCAACGGAACACAGAGGAAGGCAGAGCTGCTGGTTTGGACTACAAAAACGCCATCATTGTAGTTCTAACCATGGCAGAGTGCTTTGTTAATACAGAGGGCAGAGAAGAATGTCAGAACTGTCTCACTACGGATTAGAGCTGAGCAGAATGTTACAACTACTGACATGGCATGATATAACTGGTTTAACCCAAACACGGGTACTCATAGGATTAGTGAAGCCATTTATAACAAAAAGGTTACTGAAAATATCAAAATCAAGGCCTGGATATTCCTCTCAGGCCTTTATTATCTTTTCTCAAAAAATTGAGCCTCTCAACGAGAAAATTGAATCTGTCACCTAACCTGGTCTCACAAGCAAAACAGCTACCTGGAAAGTCAGCAAATCCCCAAATTACAAAGCGAGGTAGGGAACCGGACTTCCCACAGGACTCAGTTGCTGTCTGAGGTCAAAAGTTACATAAACAAAGTAAAAGAGCTTCAAACCTCTTTAAAAAACCTCAAGAGGGACTCAAAACTGCAAGTTAAGAAGATTTTGACAGAGAAAAGGCAAGCCTTGACTCAAATCCTGGCATACCAGCAAAACATTGACAAGCAACAAACTGAGATGAAGAAACTTGAAATTGATTGATAAAATTGGCATAAAGAACATCGAGATATTAAGAGAAAAAGAAAAGTCCAAACTTCTTGAAGGGCAGGTAAGTGTTCTGGAGCTATGTGTGAAAGAGGCAGAGAAGGAAATTAAATTTTTTGAGAAAACATTTTCTAAATCTCTAATGGAAAAAGCCATAGAAAAAACAAAGCACGCTTTTGAAGCGAAGATAGATTTCACTGCAGGCCCGTTAGCAAGAGAAAAAGAGTGAAACAGGACTGGAAAAACGACAGGCGATAAAAGAGCGCGAGGTGAGTAAACTCACGGAGCAGGTGGAGAGCTACGCCAAGCCTCACAACCACAGCCACAAAGACAGGCTGTTGGGGTAAAAAAGGACTTGATCACACAGCTCTGATAGGAAAGACCTTAAGAAAGAAAATAAATCCCTGAATTCTGATAAAAAGCCTCTACCACCCCTTAAACACACAACCCTCCAGCCACCCAAAAAATCTCCCATTTGTAATAGAAGGATTTTGTTTCTGTGTGAAGGCAAGTCAGGGCCAGAGATTTGAGATGAGAACGGAAAGCAGTGTACCCCAAAGTCCCCAACCAAAACGAAGCCTGAAACGCCGCCTTTAAGACCAACATCCAGGAAGATTTCTCAGAGGGAGACTGACCAGAGAAAAGACACCGGGCAACCTGGCAGTAGATGAGAAGAGTAAAATTCCCTCATCAGGGGCTAAAGGAACCAGCCTAGCTTGAGGTACATTTGTAGCCCCTTTGATCCGAAGCGAATGGAGAGGCGGAAGAAGATGGAAGGATGGATGGAAAGTTCCAATCATTAACTAATATCGTCCGGTAAGACTTTCTTTTATTGTTGCAGTAAAAGAACAATAAATCATATTTTAAAATCAAAGTTGATTTGATTTTAATCTAATCAACTTTAAATTGAATAATTCATTAATAATTTGAATTCCTATTTATGCAGAACATTAAGGAAGTGATTAGGCTAATTGGTCTCGTTTAAATTTACCTTCGTCTCTCGCTCACTAACTGTTGGAATCACTCTTTAAATGGAGACACTGTTTAAAGTAAATGCTCCGGGTGCGCCGGTTTTTTCTAACATTCGGGGCAAACAAATGACTAGGCTAATAAATAAATTCACCTCTTGTGTCTCACTCACAGCCTGTTTAAGATACAAAGAATATGAACGTAACTAGTTCAGATTCTTAATGTGTTTCTTTCTAGAACACTCCTTAAATGGCCTCATACAATGTATTCCAGCCCGAGTGTTTCTGTATTTTCTGTTGTCTTAGTCGTCTTAATTTTTAACAGATCAAAGAGTATAACCATTGTCTCTAAGCTGGAGTGTCTTCCTGTTAAAAGATGGTCCTCTCCACTTGACTGCTCAGGATGAGGGACTGTAACGTCAACGACTCAATTGAATGGCTGGATGGATGAATGGATGAATGAAAGGATGGAGGAAAGGATGGATGGTGGAAAGGATGATGAGAGGGGTGCTAAGTTTTTCCGGGCGCTCCGTTTTTTTTCGACTATTTGAGAAAAGAAGTGTTTAGGCTGATTGGTCTCTTAAATTTACCTCTGTCTCTCACTCACTAACTGTTGGACATACAAAAAATCTAAACTGAACAAAACTGTTTCTTTCTAGCACACGCTCATTAAACCTCCTCATACAATACCCTCCATTTCTATTTGAAATAGGCTTCCTCAGTATGCCATTAACTAAACGAAAAAAATGTGATTTATATGAGTATGCTGCACACAGCATTTATTGGTGCTCTCGTGGAAAATACAATGGTGGAAATAGAAAAACAATGTACAACAGTATTATCAGTTTTGTGGTGGGTGGGTGGGTTTACCATTAATGACTGAATATTATTGAGACAGAAATAATTCAAAATTCTTGATGAATTATTCACATAAATGATAAACAATATGATAAAGGTCCACCCCTAGGTGAAATTATGACACATTTTTGTTTGAGCTGCATCTTTAAAATGATGTTCAAAATAGCAGGCATACAAAATAAAATGCACATAAAAAAATACAAAACAATCTATGTGTTTCTAACAGGTAGTTAGCTACAGCTAATTAGCAATTATTCACAATTAGCACTTAGATATTGCTAAGGCTAATGCTCTGCTTTGCTTCCTATGCATTGCTATGGTAAGTAGTACTTGAAAAGAGCACAACAAATCTTATGCTTTTTGAACAATAACAATATTTATTGTTAATCAGTTGCGTGTTTTCTTGTAGCAAAGTGCTTCGCACAAAGTAAACATCTGATTTTTACTTTTGCAAGATTTACCAACTGTACATTTCTTGTGTCTAAGCAGAAAATAAGTATTTCAAAAGAGCTCATCTTTTCACATTTCATTTCATTCACATTCACGTTTTTACTTGATAAATGTTTTTTGATATTTTGTAAAGTAAATTAAAAGACGGTCATCTCTTAGCAACAGATAAACAACAAATATTGTTATTGTTCAAAAAACATTTCTTCTGCTCTTTTGAAATGCTACTATTGTACTTAGCAAGAACTGTGCAGATGGTGAATTTTTCAGAAAAGTAAAAATGTGAATGTGAATGAAATGAAATGTGAAAAGATGAGCTCTTTTGAAATACTTCTCTTTATCTGAAAAATAATTAGCATTTTGGCTAATTTTAGCTTATACACTAATTTTCAGATATTGAATAGAGTAAGTCCATTTTACTCAACATGCTTGTGACTCTCCCCATGCTACTGAGTACATTGTAGCTTACTTTAGGATTAATGCTAAGTTTTGGCATCAACTCCGATTAAATTTCTTCAGAAATTTTCTAGATGGGGCCTGCCCATAGCAATGCATAGGGAGAGCATTGCTCTCCAAATGCTCCCCCTATGCATTGGGAAGCCCACATGCTGCTCTGTAATTTTTAAGCTAAGCTTAGCATTGATGCTTATTTTTAGCATCAGAACGCTGGGTCCAAACCGACGGGCACACTTCGACAGGCCCCAGTTAAATTTCTTCAGAAATTTTCTAGGTTTTTTTTTTAACATCCTCAGCTATTTATCTGAAGGAGAGGTTTCTAATTTTTGCTTTTAAAATTTCAGATCTTCAGCTGGACTTCTTGGAAAAGCAGGGCCATGAGTACACAAAGGAGCACAGAGAGTTTGCCCTCACACTCCATCTGCACAGTCCAAAGGCATACAAGTACCTCCGGGATACTGGAAAATTGCCCCTCCCACATCCACATACATTACAAAGGTAGCCTTAATGTTGACCAGTTTATTTATTGTTTTAAATATACTTAATGAATGTCTTTGTAGGTTGTGTCTTGTAAGTAATTCCTGTATGATGTGCCTGTTTTCTAATCTAGGTGGCTGGAATAACAGTCCATCTGCATGCCAGTTCCAGGACATCTGATGGTTCGATGTGATGGCTCACCTATTGGGAGAGGCAATGCGGCTGCCCAACATGACACTGTGTCCCTGACACCTTTAGATGTCCTCTGCTCGAATTGCTGAAGAGCAACAATCTCCATTTTAGCTGTTGTTTGGGACCATGGCTGTCTTCCAACTAAGTTTGGTGGTCTGGTGGAAAATGCTGTGGTCTATACATCACGATTTGTAGCGGATTTTACGAAAACTGTTGTGTCATGTGAGCTGGTCAGAAATGCTGTGTCATCATCATTTGATGAAAACTACCAGCTCCTAACCCTGAACAACTATGGCTGCCCTTGTGAGGCACAGTGAAGCTGCTGAGAGCTGTGATACCTGGAGCTTCAACAACGTGTCAACCACTGCTCACATTGTTCGCAAAGAGACTGGAGAAGATTAGATAGAATTTGACACCCGGGGTTTCCCCCAGTGGATCGCAAGCCTGGCGGGCCGGCAGGCTTTACTCGTGTGCGTTTAATCTCGACATGCTGACTCTGTGTCTGCGCTGGTAAAGTCTGAATTCCTGGTTAGCCGGTGCGCTAGTGAGCCAGTGGTTCTGTCTATGGAGGAGCTTTCACACTCACGGGTTTATTCTGACTTGTTCTCACTGGTTGTGTCTTTATTTAAGCTAAAAATGCGCCACACTGTCAAAGTCACTTTCTTGGTTTACAGAAAGGCAGCAGTTGTGTTTCTGGGACTTTAGCTCATGTAAAACTTTTATGAGCAACTCTGTAATATGGTTGTGTCGTCACAGATAACTGATTATTTGTGTGTGTATTTATATTGTTTATCCATGTGCATATAATTATAACTAATTCAATCATATTGCGTTTTAATAAAAATATATTTGTACGATTGTCTGTATGTATATATAGATATACAAATGTATAGATAAAATATTAATAAAAAAATCTAGAAAAATATCAATGGCTGTGTGCTTTGCAAAATGCTTTTCGTACATAATTTTAGAATATTTCATTACCGTTAACCCAACCAAGAATATTTACTACACTGAACCATGTGTCTATATATGTGACTGTAAGTTTCAGGGAAAAAAAATGTGCAAAATATCACTCATATTTCTGTCACACAATATGCATGGCATTAAGAGGAGTACTGGCACTTATTGTGTGCCCTGGCTCTAAGCACTTCTGTCGACTACAATTTTTCTCAAGTAGTTCAAAGTTTAAGCTGGTATTTTTTGCGCATGGTTAGCAAGCAACATATGAGAAAATGGTACAGAATAAGAGAAAAATGTTCCAAGGGTTCAATTGAATACCTACATTATGGCATCCCTCCTTCTCCATCACACAACTTGAGTTCTTTTTATTTTTTTAAGATTTGAGATGATAATTACAGAAAGAAAATATTTATCATATCAGCAGTAATAATAATATTAATATTCAGTGCAAGCCATAATTTTTTTTTATGAAGGCTAACTGCCATGAAAGTTAACCCAGGGATCTGGGTTAGGATTGAGAACCACTGGCCTCAACCTTTTCATCCACTGGAATCTGAAGATAAAAAGATTTCAATCTGAAACTGAAACAAACCAACTGACATTTTCAGAATATGAAAAAGCGTAATAAAGAGAATGAATAAAAAAAAATATTCAAGCTATAAGAAACTTGAGTTTCTTTACATTACAGATGCATTTCTGGAGGGGAAAGTTCAGGTGTCCAGATCCAAATTTTACATTTGCTTGAATTTTTCTCTTGTCTAGTGAGTTAATCAGGGCTCATTTTTATTAATATATAGACTTTCTGTTCTAGATATAAACCATGCATGCTATTAAACATACGGTACAAATCTGTTCTGGTCCACCCTGCTGATGTCAGTTTTTCAGATTTCCGGGATAATAAAGAGTCCATTCTGGAACCTAGTCAGCACAGCAGCTCCTCTCTTCTGTCCTTTAACTCCTGCAACACAACATGACAACTCTGTTGGGGTATGTATGCATTTGTGAGTGCGAATGGGCGAATGTGACTCTAATGTAAAATGCTATGAGTGGTCAGTATGATTGGAACAGTTCGGTCCATTTGTCATTTCCCATGAATTCACGCTGCTCTATGAGAAACTGCTATTCCTGCGAGGTTCAGTTCAGGGGGGGGTCTGTTGTGCAACTTGTTATGTGTGTGGGGAAGCACAGTAATTGGGAGTTTCACATGATGTTTTGTCCTTCTGAGTACAGCTCCCATCTTCCCCACATACACACACACGCAAACCCCCCACCGTCGATCCAAGCACATTCTTGGAGCAAGATCAATTGATCTCAGCGGAGTTTTGTCCCTCTCAGCAAGAAAAAAGTCATTTGTCTGCTGTCTTGGCAAGATGTCAGGAAACATTTGACAGTGTGACCCCAGGGCCCGGTAAGAGTGCAGCATGAGGGAATGTGTATAAATGTCCCACCAGCAACATGGGGCCACAGCTGCTGGGCCTGATAAGACTGTTCCCACTGGATCTAAGAGAAGGTAAGGAAATATATTCATATAGTGAAACTATTATATGTTCATTAATATAGAAATGAGATTTAATCTGTAGCGAGATTAAGCTGAAAAGTTATTAACGGTTTAGAGGGATCAGGCAGAAGTTGTAAAGGTTCTGTTGAAAAGCTGCTTAGAGAGATGGAGCAACTCAGCAGAGCGGCTGGCTGTAGAGGGTCTAACATGTTTCCACATCCATGTTAAAATGCGACTGTAGATTTTATAGGTTTCAAAACATGACACCATAAATTATTTCTAAATGTTCTCTACCTTTAAACTGACATATGATCTGTACAATTTCAGATGAAACTGAATACATTAAATAGATTTTTAAAAATACCTGGATGCAGACTTGAAGTGTTGAAACATCTTGTAATACCATTTCAGGATTCAGTCAGAATGTCACATCTTAATCACAGAATCCCCACTCTGCCTTGCAAATGTTCTGCAGATGGAAACAAATTCCTTTATCCACCGTTTACCAATCAGATTTCCTGCCGTATTCAGTTCTGGACTCTGGTTGCATCGCTCCATCAAATCTGGAATGATTTGGAGTCTAATGTAAAATATAATCTCTCTATCTGCAACTTTCCAGCAAAGGTGTGCAGAACTGTTCTCTGTGAATGAGATGTTTTGGAACTGTGGCCCAAAGGTTCTCACTTTGCATGAAAATGTGTTTGCGTATTCTGTGGAAAAATGTTTCTGTCTTTCAAACTTGGAAAACAACATACAGAGGAAACAGGTTGTTCCATGTAGGACACAAGTAGTGCTTTAATTCCTGGAGCTCCTCAAGTCCTGCTGTTGGTTTCATGGCAACCCCCTTGACCAGTTTCTGGTTTTCCTCATTGTTGTCTCATGTTGCATCTTTCTGCTGACGACCTGCTAAGCGAGGCGTTAGAAGTGCTCTGGGTGATCCACCAGCAGCCTGCGTGTTTCTGTGTCAAAAGTGAAATATGAGCAGGTAATCCTGTGTTATTGGGACACTTTATTGACAATATTTAAACACCAACTGCAGAGTCTTAAAAAAGGCCAACATAAAAAATAAAATAAAATTTGAATACAAATCAATTTTTTGCACTTCAGTTAAATCCTAATGAAGTAATCAGATAGTTGATCTTCAAACAAGCTGTGTAATGATGGTCCCATTTAAAACAAAAACAAAATGAATATTACCAACTAAGTATATTTGTATGCTTATATTAAATATTCTTAGGGCACAGAATGTGTTGACTTAAGTTTTCTTATGTTTTCCTGAATCCACCAGTTTTATTTGGTCAGTTTTTGTTAGTTTAATAAGGGTATGAACACCTTTGAGAGCCGCTGTACAGATAATTTCTCAAAGTAGCTGTTTGCTTGATTTTTAAATTAGAACTTCTTCAATATTCAATTAGATTATGAAGTAATGATTATTAATTCATGATTATTTGTGCTAACGTCTTTTTCCAACAAGCTACTCCCAGCATCAATTGATTTTTCATTTTTCTATAGATGAATCTTCAAACCGTCTCCTTCATCCTGCTGGTCATTTCCTGTGGCCAGGCTTTCCAGTACACCGAGCTGGCCCAGTACGTTGACGACCATCAGGAAGAACACGTTGAGGTGACAAACCTGGAACACTGATGGTGCTACTTCTCTGTCTCACTGCTCATCTTTTGACATGTTGCTTGCCTTGTCGCTCCCCAAAGCTGATTGCTCTCACTTCATGTTGATCAACCACACTCATTGGTCCAGTGAAAGCGACCCGTTTGCACCTATTAGCAATAAGCTGCAATAAAAGTGGGAGCAGGTTTTCTGTTGCAGGCTCTCCTGCTGACCCTCAGCCTAACGTGGTTAGGCCGTGGTTGTGTCTCCAACATAATACACAACGACAGCAGGTCGTCCGTAGAGATTTCATTTGTTTGAGTTCGGTTTCATAAAAGCATTCCATAGTTCATGTCCACAAGTATGTGAGGTCAGATTAGAGGGAAGAAAATTAGGATTTATTGAAGATGTGGGTGTTAGTTGCTTGCAGGTGGACTCACCTGGAGCCACTTTCTGTTATACCAACAGAAACTTTCTTTGGATTGATTAAACGCTACAGCTCATTCACAATGAGCCTTTGATTTGTGTGCCAGGCTCTGAGGGAGTGGGTTGCCATTGAAAGTGACTCGAGCAACATTCTGAGAAGACCAGATCTGCACCGCATGATGGAGCTGGTGGCTGAGAAGCTGAGACCGATGGGAGGGGCGGTACAGCTGGTCGACATCGGGGAGCAAGAGGTCAGTGACGAAACCCCCAGGTCTCTGCTAGTGACCCCTTTTTTAACTTCAGTTTGAGAATTTGGAGTTTGTTGTCTTCACTTTGGTAGGCTAATAAAAATTCTGCAGGGGTTTCTCCATTGGACAGGCATATGTCTTCATTAATATACCTGAGATGACAAAACCGCAGCTTGATTTACCAGAAGAGCCAAGCACAAACCTTCTGAAGGCCAGGAGCTAACGGTTAACAGCAGCTTCAGAAACATTTTCAAAAGTTGACCCAATTTACAGCATCATTTCTGGATAAAACCATCCTATATTCAAACTGCACCTAAACATGCAGCCTTTCAATGTGCCCTGCTCACCAATTACCTTTCACCACCCAGTGGCAGCCACTTTATAAAAAAACAACTAATGGTTTATTCAGCAACGAGAATAATAAAGTGTAAAGTAGAATTAATGGGATACTTTGAACTACTTTGAACAAAAAGGAGGCAATGACCAAGAGATTAAGCTCACCTGAAACACCAATTACAATAAAAGTTGATGTGCAAATACCTGGAGTCCCAGCCTTGAGTAATTATCACTTGTAAAAGGAAATGTTGTGTAACAAGTAAATTATTTAGCACTTAAATTTCTTTAGATTGTTCCACTGACTGGATACAAGCATCTGAAAATACCTCCCATGAGAGTTAAACTTAAGAGGTCTCATTCTGATTGGAGAAAAACATCAATATCAAAAACGTGTCACTATTTGTAAAGACTTCTTCACAAATATCAAAGGTATTGTTATAACTTGTGATTATATAACAAGATCAAACCTCATTTGCATCCTGGGAGAAGAAGTGTGAGTGGCTGAGGAATATAAATACCTCAGTGTTAATCTGGACAGCAGACTGGACTGGAGACACAACAATGGAGTCATCTATAAGAGAAAACAGAGAAGACTGGACTTCTTGAGGAAATTAAGATCCCTCAAGGTTTGCAGTAAGATGCTGCAGATCTTCTATAAATCTGTTGTTGAGCGCGTCATTTCTTCATCCGTCATCAGTTGGGGCAGCAGCGTCAGAAGCAGGTTAAACAGCCTGATAAAAGAAGGCTGGTTCTGTTCTGGTTCTATTCTGGGGAGGTTTGTGGAACTTCTGGAGATGATGATGCAAAGAAGGATTCTTCATAAAATCAAGAAGTTTACGGACAACCCTGACCATCCTCTTTATGGGTCTGTCTTTAGTAAGAAGCTTCTTCAGATTCTTTGTAACACACACTGCTACAGGAGATTTTTCCTGCCAACAGCCATCACTATCTACATTAACTCTGAATAATTTGAATTAATGGATTGCAACATTTAATTTCCCTTTGGGATCAATAAAGTTTTGAATTTTAATTAGCTGTTGTTTTAACTGTACTGTTATATCCTCATTTGTAAGTTCTTTTGGACAGAAACTTCTACCAAATGCGTAAACATAATCTACACCCCTTGGTACTGGTTCACATTGTGCCATATTATTTCCTAATTGGGGGGCTAATGTATCATTTTGTAGAAATGTGGGAATACCAACCATGTCTTTGTACATGCAGCTTCCAAGTGGACAGACAATAGCACTGCCAAAGGTAGTGACTGCTCAGTTTGGGAGTGACCCCAGCAAACACACAGTGTGTGTCTACGGTCATGTGGACGTTCAGCCAGCGAAGCTGGAGGACGGCTGGGCCACCAATCCCTACAACCTGACAGATATCAACGGTAGTCACCTTTATGTTCTTTATGCAGCTTTTTCTCTGATTTTTCACTGATTAAATTATGATTTCTTCACCCAGGAAAAATTAAACCATCAGTCCGAAAACACCTATCATGCCTGTTTGAAATATCTCAAAAATTACATAATTTGTGATCTGCATTTGAATTTTCCTGACCTGCAGCAAATTCTAGCTATAGGTTGATAAATAAATGTGTTATGGCACCGTGCCTTCAGGTAATCTGTATGGAAGAGGAACATCAGACAACAAGGCTCCGGTTCTGGCCTGGATCCACGCCGTCCAGGCTTACCAAGCCCTCAGCATGGTGAGAGAAAACACATCGACCCCTATAGAGACAACATAATCTGTTATGTAGACATAGTTTTAACTTCAAATGGCTATATTTCTGTATGGCAAACAACTACTGCCTTTGTTCTTAAACTCTACTTCTGGCAACCGCCAGGACCTGCCAGTGAATGTGAAGTTTCTCATTGAGGGCATGGAGGAGACCGGCTCTAACGGCCTGGATGCAATGATCCTGGCGCAGAGAGACACCTTCTTCTCCGATGTGGACTACATCGTCATTTCAGACTGTGGCTGGCTGAGCAGACGGCCAGCCCTAACCTATGGCACCAGAGGGAACTGCTACTTCTTTGCTGAGGTGCTAGAATTCTTTCTTGAGACCTTTCTCTCTGTGTATCTGATTCTTACTGTGTTGTGTTTGTAGGTTGAAGGCCCTAAACAAGACTTACATTCTGGTGTCTATGGAGGCACTGTGATCGAACCAATGACTGACCTCATTGGCATTCTTGGTGGGTCTAAAGGCCGTCTTCCTTTGATCCTCACACTTTGCCCTGTTCATTTGCTTTTCTGTTCCCGTTGGTAGTTTACGCAGCTGTTTTCTTTTAAGAATTAAGATTTCTCATAGAAAGAGTCCCCAGTGAACCAGCTGAAGGGCTAACGGAGCAGAACCATTTGATCTCTAAAGAAAACATCCCTTAAAATACTTGAGTGTTTAGAAATGGCTATTTAAGTTAGGAAACTTAGAACTGAATCGGTTTATAATGTGGCATTTATATGCTTTGCACTAGTTTGTGCTCTGTACATAAAAAAAAAAACAAAAAAAAACATTTTTGTGAGATTTAAAACTAAAATCAAGAGCCTCTTGACAAATCTCAGTAAGAAATCATCATTTTGAAAAAAAGTTCAAACCTACAGTATATATTAGTGCAGTAAATTATCTGGTGAATTTAGTTACCCTTTTTTTTTTAACTCAAACTCACCCTATGATAAAGTCATTGCAACCCCTTTTTGTTAAATCAGGAATTAATTGATATGTTAAAAACATGCTATTTAACACTGCTTAAACAGTGAGTTTAATTTGAGTGAGCACACCCAGATCTGATTAATTCCAGACCTGTAGAGTAACATCACTTAAACAGAACCCTGCTGTCAATATGAAATGTGCTAAAATATTTCACAAAGCAACCCATCACATCTAAAGCTTATTAAGAAGGTGAAGAACAGATGAGAAACAAAGTTCCTGAGATCTACTGGCCTAAAAAGAAAACCATTTTTGTGAGTCCAGAGAACCACAAGAGAGAACCATTTTCCACAAATGGAGAAAACATGGACAAGTAGTGGAAAAATGAAACTTCCAGGGCAAAAACAGCTTCTGACCAAAACAGCTGCTTCATCTTTACAAAACCAAAACACCTGACAGTCTTCAAGACCTTTGGGAAAATATTCTGTAGACTGTTGAGACAAAAGCAGAACTTTTTTGGAAGCTGTGTGTCCCATTACATTTGCTTTGAGTCTAACTCTGCATTTCAGAAAAAGAATATCACACTAATAGTCAAATGTAGTGTTGATACCGTGATGGTCTGAAATCAAAATCCAAAGTGACTGAATTAAAACAATTCTGCAAACATGAGTGGGTCAAACTTTCTCTACAAAGATGTAAAATAGAACTTGTCAGTTATCATGAGTCATGGTTTAATATTCATAATTGAATGCTTTCCTCAGCTAATGTTTTGTATTGGGGAAAATCGATAAAAAAATCCTGAGTTGTTTTCTGGTCACTTTTCTCTCAGACACCCTGATCAGCCCGAGTGGAAAGATTCTGATTCCAGGGATCCGGGAAGCAGTGGCTCCTCTGTCGGATGAAGAATGGAAAATGTATCAGGATATTGAGTTTGATGTGGACAATTACAAGAACAAGACTGGCGTCAGCCACCTCATGTACAACAACAAGGTAGTAAAAAGTCAAGCTGGAAAAAAAAACAAGATTTTCCTCCCGACTCAACAAGGGGTTGTCTCTGTATTACTCTTCCAAAGGTGGACTTGTTGGCCCATAGGTGGCGCTATCCCACTGTTTCCATCCATGGTATAGAGGGGGCTTTCTCTGACTCCGGCTCAAAGACGGTCATCCCTGCTAAGGTTACTGCCAAGTTCTCAATAAGACAAGTCCCTGACATGGACCCAGCAGCGGTCAAGAAACAGGTAGAACACATGAGAGCTTTGGAGTGTTGATTTATGTGGTGCTTTGTTTACTAAAGTCTCCTTTTTGTGCTTTAGGTGACAGACTACCTTCACTCTGTGTTTGCTAAGAGAAAGAGTCCTAACAGGCTCAAAGTTACCATGGTGATCGGGGCCAAGCCCTGGCTGGCTGACACTAAGCACCCTCTGTATGAGGCTGGAAAGGCAGCGATCAAGAGAGGTAAGGAAGCTACTGCAGCTCTCCAGGGACCGGATCCTAAAATGGCCTTTTAGAGCCATTATAGATATATAAAAAAAGATCTATTCTGCACACAGCTACATGTTTTACTTCAGTTCTCTTCTCCCTGAACCTAACGGGAGATGTTGTGCTTATTTGTGAAATTGTAAAAGTATTTAGGGCTTTTAAAAATACTTTTGTTTTTTGTAGTTTTGTTTTCCCCAACACTAAAGAACATACAAGAGACAAAGAGTTTTTGCATTTGAGTTATACACACGATACATATTGGCTCTCTTTCAGTTTTCAATGTGGATCCTGATCTAATCCGTGAAGGCGGGACCATCCCCATTGCCAGAACCTTCCAGGATGTGACGGGGAAAAGCATCATCATGATGCCCATTGGAGGCTTTGATGATGGGATGCACTCCCAGAATGAGAAAATGAGCAGGTTTCATGCCTTAATTTCCTTTCTTTCTCAAAGGATAAGCTGGATTCTTTTCAGTTTTGGTCTCTTTTGTCCAAGGACACTGTTGGAAGCTGTGGGCATAATGTTAGCTGTGTGTCCTCATGTGACTCCACAGATTTTCTTTCAGATTCATTTCAGCCGCTTGATCAGTTGGTTCTAAAAGTTTAGTTTTCCTCCGTTGAAGTCATTCTTATGTGGATGCATGTGGAGACTCACTGAAGTCTTTCATTAATCTTTCTATTTAATGAAAGATTAAATATTTATTGTTTTTATTTTGCAGGTACAACTACATTGAAGGAACCAAGTTATTCATCGCCTACCTGAATGAAGTCGCCCAGATCAACAAGACCAGTGTTTGATCAATAAAGGAAGATTGATCGATCAATCACTCCATCTATCTACCTATCTATCTATCTATCTATCTATCTATCTATCTATCTATCTATCTATCTATCTATCTATCTATCTATCTATCTATCTATCTATCTATCTATCTATCTATCTATCTATCTGTCCTGGTTATTTTCATCTTTCCTTGTGTATAATTATTGTTAGTCATGTTCTAGATCATGCAGTACTGTAATACACTGCATTTGTTTCATTTAATAAAAAAGTACAAAAAATACAAAGCTATGTATACATTTTAATTGAAAAAGACTGTCATGTTGAATTAAAAGTGGTAATAAGGAGTCAAAAATTGAGTCACTTATTAAAATAGAAGTGGAAGGTTTATTTTCCTTATCAGATATTTAAAAGAAAATCATTTAAAAATGTAAACATTTCAACATAATACATGCATAAGTGGTCACACCTTTTACAAGACTCAGAACTGAGGTCAGGTTCATCTGATCGTCCTTTAGACTTTTATGCAACTTGACTGGAGTCCGGCTGGTAAAGCCAGATGACCGAGGACCTTGGTCAGAACACTGATCAATACCCAGTGGTCACATGTTCAATTTAGTTTAATGGACATGTGACCATCTCAAGACACTTTACAAAAAAACATCAATTTAATTCAATCATACAGACAGATTCCAAGTCGATTACATCCACTCCAAGTTTATCATAGTAATCAAACAGTAGATGTTTTTCTAATACTAATGTGCATAAAACTTTATCAGTATTACACTAATGTAAAAAAAAAAACAATTCTGCAATTGCAGAGTTTCTATTAAGTAAAAACACAATTAAAATCACACATACATAAGTCGGTTCTCGTGATATTTAAACATGTCATCATCCTCCACTTCCTGTCTTCTTCTTCTTTTTGATCAGATGTGATCAGATGTGATCAGCAACATCTGGCTGCTGATCACATCATGATGCAAAAACGTGTTTCCATTGCAGTTTTGTAAAATACACTAACTTAAGTACATCTAACACAAAATCTTTTAATTAAAAAATGTGTGTGTTTTTTTTAATTGGCAAATTTATTTTCGTAGTTACAATTTTTGCAGTTATATGGTCAGTGGAAATGCAGCTAATGAAGTCAAATTCAGTTCATAATTCCTATTGGTTAAATAGTTTCCAATAACATCAACATTCCAACAAAATTCAAAACAAACTCGTGGCTGTTGTGTCGATTTGCAGCAGACTGAAAAATGTGTTTTATTCCAACTGTGGAAATGACTCCAGGGTTTATTTCAGCCCAGCTCTCTTGAGGATCACTGATGTATTCCAGCATGAAATGGCTGGGAGGAACCCTGGTGTTGTGAAGAAGCCGTCCCTGACACCACAGCGGCCTGATTCACAACACCAGCTGACCCTCCCCACCCATCCACCCACACCAGCCTTCACCACGGTGCCGTGAGACGATGCAGAGGCGGTGTGACGAGAAGTTCTCTCCACGGACAGAGACATAACACACACACACACACACCCCACCTTCTGAACCAGTAAAGATTCTGTAACATTTGAACCCATCTCCCCTCTGCAGTACAGTTCTACCTTCATACACACAGCTGCAGCAGTACCCAGATTGAAGCCTCAACAAATACTGGGACCAGTTTCCATGTCATTCACAGTCTTTCCACTGGGGGGCAGTTTACACACACAGGAGTTCTGCTTTCACGTTTTACAGGCTGATGGTCTGACGTGAAGCAGGTCACACACACACACACACACACACACGCACCCCCTCCCCACACCCTCCCTACACACCCACACACACACCTACACACCACGATTCAACCTAAAGAAAAGACAAAAAAGCCAAATCAATTAAATCAACAATTAAATGTTGGAAATATGTCATTTAGAATCTCAACCTCAGTGCTGTCGCAGTTCATGTTTTACAAAATTCCCAATTAAAAAAAAATCTCACAGAGTTGCTTTATGAAACAAAAGGCCCAGTCCATAAATGTAGCAGCGCTCTATTTGCTCATCTATTTATAAAGTTTTGGAATTGAGGACAGGGTTATGATGAAGCTGAGAATAACTTTGGTCTCACAGCAGCGAGCCCTAATCCACCTTGAAGCAGCCCCGCTGAGTGGGAACACTCCAATCATGTCAGAAAAACTAGGTTTGCAGCAAGAGGAGATTTAGTAAAACTGTAACCCCTTATCCCTGGGAGGCCTAAGATCTGGTTTCTACCCATCAGAATGTGGCATGATCTGTCTGATTTTACACTCAGGAAAACATGATTTCAGATGGTCCCACAATAAATGATGTTCAAGGTAAAGAAGTAAACAGCTGCTGGTTTAATGAATGGTACTGACAAATATAGAGTCTGGTTTCATTAGTTATTCGTAGGAGTGGTGGTAACTCGTGTGTTTATTTTACTTTTATGACAATAATAATAATAATTTTATTTATTTCAAATCATTAATAATAAACATTCCCCAAGGATACTCTGAACCTTCCCACAGAACTGTGGTAGGACGCCATCTGTGCAACAAATCCTGTTGTGAAATTTCTTCACTCCTAAATATTCCACAGTCAACTGTCAGCTCTATTATGAGACAATGGAAGGAAGCATTTGGGAAAGACAGAAACTCAGGCACAAAGTGGGAAGGAAGGCCATGTAAAATGATGGAGCGGGGTCAGCTGATGCTGAAGCACATAGTATGAAGAGGTCGCCAGGTTCTACAGAGTCAGTCATTACAGACATTCAAACTTCATCTGGCCTTCAGATTGGGATGCCATTTAGGTTTATATGTGAGCCAAGGCAGGTGAGCAAATAGTTCTGGCAATAATATATATATGGCATATAACGGACTACTATAATCACTATCACCAACAAACCGGGACACTTGTGGAAACAAAGACATTTTCCTGGCCTCTTGTGTAGCTCACACATAATTCACAACCTGGACAAATGTCATAAATTTGCATCAAAGCAGCTGAAGTTCTGTAAAATAGAGAGAAACATGGCCAGGCATCAAAAACAGCGTGATCTCCAGCTTCAGTTACAGTTTCATGAAGAATCACTATATGCACCTTTATGATTCTACGCCTCCAGCACTGCGACCCATCTGCAGCTCTGTTGGTTAAACCTTCACATCGGTCCAGCTCATATCATGAAGTTGCCTCTAACTGTGTCAGAGTGCTGATTAGCAGCAGCGAGCACAATGTTCTGCTAGTGAAGCTGGGCTTTAAGCTTTGCCTTTTCTCACTCCATTAGACATCAGTTTGTCCTTTTCCCTGACCGGTGGTGGACAGGTCAAGCCTTTACTAATTCTTCTGAAAGCTGCCGTGGCACACTTCACATAATATCCAGGCAACACATTCCTGCTAATCCCCTTTCATCAGGTTCACTGGCCTTTCTGGTCTATCTAATTGCAACAAAGCCCACATGAGGGCTTTTGTGCCAACAGAAAGTTCTTTTATGGTTTCAATTAAACGCCTGGACTGGCTCAGCGGAGACTCCTGGCTGAACGCCAATGTCCTTCAGACAAAGAATGTCATGCACATAATGAATGGAAACACTTGAGTGAAGGAGAGGTGGAAGAGGTGCAGAAAGTGATGGGGGGGAATAGCCCACCCAACCACTCTGCACACAGTGTAGCTGATTTCACAAGCACTTTTAGAGAGCTAGAAGATTTGAAGTAACAATCAAAAGTAGCCTGAGGGATTATCAGCTGGAGGAGGCAGAGGGAGCGGCTGCATGTCGGGGTAACAGGGATGCAGACTGGCTCAGTTAGAGGCAAAACGGTGCACCAGTTGAAAAGGTGGAAGTGGTGTGAATCTTCTCAACAATGTCTTATTTAAAGGCAGTCGGGAAGTTTCCTTTGACCTTCTCGTCTAAACATGACAGAGTTTGTGTTTCATTGTTTTCAGCTACTGTTCCAGCTGCCACAGTCTGTCTCTACTGTTAATCTGTCCTTCATTACTCCTGTAGCCGTCTTTCTCCAGAACGTCCAAACATTAGACTTGGGTGAAACACATTCACATACAGTTGCTGCATTTTTCCATTGCAGATGTGCACAAGTCTACATTCTGCAGATATTGAAAAAAAAACTCCATTTCACTATTTTGCAGAATTTCTATTAAATAAGAAATGAAATAAAAATTGCACGTGGATAAGCGTGGATGACCATGGCAGTGACAGATGTAAACAGCTACATAAGATTATAATCCAGGCTTGGTGCTAGGTCTCATTATCTATCAGCCAATCAGAGGAGACGTCGGTGTCTTGTTCAGGCTTTGGAACAACAAGCCCTTTAAACGTGGGAGCGGCTCTATTTCACTCTATTTTGGGGTTTTGGGGAAACTGTAGTCAGTGATTTTACAGAAGAGCTATGGATTCAACACGTTGGAATGACACAGCTTTTTATGAACTGTATGATGCAGTGAGCGTTCTGCTGGAGCCGGATCCACATAAAACAAACAGAAACAAACTAATATCCTTCTACTTCCTGTCATCTTCTTCAGGGTTTCATTAGTAACATCCAGCTGTTGATCATGTGATTCGTTAGTCGCATGATCGGAAAAAGTGTTTCCGTTACAGTTTTGCGAAATTCATCTATTTTGGTACAGCTGAAAACCCCCTTCAGCCCAGTGGAATGACTTTTTCTCATAAGTCATGAGTTTTTAAGGAATTGGCATATATTTATTAAACAAAATTATTTTTGTCATTTCAGCTTTTCCTGTTCTTTGGTTAATGGGAATCCAGGGACTGATGGGCAAAGGACTGATTCCAGTCAGGGTAAAAAGCTCAACACACCCCAGGCTTTAAATGGAACTCAACATAACTTCAGTCTGAGGTTTGTGGTTGTTCATTATTCTCGTCATCAGAACATCTCAATTCTAACTGGTGGACTTTGGACCTTTGCGGCATGTTGTTCATTTTCTTTTTTGATTATGCTGATGAAGATTAGCTGCTGTGTCGGGGATCACTGACCTGATGATGACCTCAAAGCTTCATCTGTCAGGCAGATTGGCTTCATATTAGACACCAGAATGTTTGTGGTGAACAGAAGTCAACTTAATAACTCTAACACAGTCCAGTGGGCCGTGCTCGACTCGTTTTTAAAACATGGCCTTTTATTTTTGCTGTCTGGTGGTTTAACTCAGATCCAAAGTTTTCTCCTTTAACACTTTAAGCCGAGGCATACTGGATGCTCTTCTCCTCACTCTTCTATTATGAACTTGACATGTTTAACATGCTAAGTGAGAACTCTCAGAAAGAGCTCTTAGGTTTTTTTTTTTCCTTTTTTGCAATTCCTTTAAACTTTCAATCTGACCTTGCAGCCCTTTTGCTGAGGCGAGCGTTCCTTGAAAGATTGGCAGCCGACTAGATGCTTTCCACAGGGGAATAATCTTTCTCTGTAGGATGAGGGACTATTAATAGCTCCAGAGGATGTAGAGGCTTTACATCCTTTCTAAGCAGCAAGTGCAGCGTTTATGATGTGGGCACATCCACTGGTCACAGCCATCCTGGTCATCATTATGAGTAAATTATATAAGAGAAATCCAGGTAAAGTTGTTTTAAATCTTCAGAGAAATGAGGAGGAAGGGTTGAGAAGGTGAAGCGACATAAAAGTGCTCCCGACCGTATGGAGGTCAAAGGTGACCAGAGACATGAGGAAGTGGATGGAGGGGAAGAGATGGAAGAGGAGGAGCATCACACCAATGTGAGGGGAAAGAGAGTCTGCAGCTTTCCCTCCATCTGAGCGGTCACGCCGTGTTTCAGTTATCACTGGACATTATGTTACATTTGGATTCAGCACAAAAATGACCTGCAAATGATCTGAGAGTCACTGCTCAGCTTTACACATTGAAATATTTTCAATAACTACAAAAATTATATTTTTGAAAATTTCCTTTATTTTCCCTTGGCTGATGTTTTACAAAGCAAACAGTGTTTACACCTGATCATGTTTATCATCTGTAAATTAATGGCACTACCTTCAAAATCTGCTTGACAGTTTATATATATAACAAATTAAACTGTCTGTTTTTTCCATAAGTTAATGAAGTTCAGATTCACACTGTGATTGGGTTCAGCCTAACTGATGGGGCCTTCAGGCGTCTAACTGGAAATAAAAGCAGACAAACAGACCACAGAGGGTCACCGCAGAGCATGCATCTTTATTTAGGAGCTCTCCAGTTTAATATCTCTGTGCCCGACTTTGATTACATAAACACATATATATTTCCCATATGCGGCCATCTCACAATACCTCAAGCAATAACATCTTGTTGTCAAGAGATTTTTACGATCCTGGTCTGTTCCACTGTGAACAAAGTTCTGCAGCAAAGCCAGCTGCTGTCTGTCTGATTCTTTCCTCCTGATTAGACCCCCCCCCCCCCCCAATCCTCACCTCCTCCACCCTCCAATAATATTTTGCTTAGCAGACACCTCAGGCATGATGAGAAAAACGTGTTCTCACTAAGAGGATTACAATTATCTCCTATATGAAAATCTAGGACACAGTAAATAAATAGTTTTGTTGTAATAAAACTTGCTCATTGTTTTGTCTATAATTTGAGCTCAGTTATATTTCTGTTTTCTTTTTGTTCTCTGAATCCTAAAGCTGTATGGATTTATTTAAGTTCACAGTGTAATTCTGGTGACTGCATGCTGACCAATATACTGTGACCACTGCCCTTTGTGCAGAGGGTCATCTTATTTGAGAGGCGCCTCCAAGGAGTTAGCATGTTCTCCCTGTGTATGTGAGTTCTCTCCGGGTACTCCGGCTTCCTCCCACAGTCCAAAAACATGACTGTCAGGTTAATTGGCCTCTCTAAATTGTCTCTAGGTGTGAGTGTGTCTGTGCGTGGTTGTGTGTCCTGTGTGTCTCTGTGTTGCCCTGCAACAGACTGGCGACCTGTCCAGGGTGACCCCGCCTCTCGCCCGGAACGTTAGCTGGAGATAGGCACCAGCAACCCTCCCGACCCCAGTAAGGGACAAGGGTGCAGGAAAATGGATGGATGGATGTAGTAATATGAATTATTTCCCTCGTCTCTACAGGCTGTGATGATTCTGTGCAGTTAGAACTGAGGCTCTGCATGATACACCTTTATTCTGAAACGATGTCATTTAAAGCCATTTGAAACGTCGTACCTCCTCCTCTATGTGTCGTTAGAAAGTTACACACTCTCCTCTCATCTCTGTTGAAGGCGTCCGTCTTTAAAGCTTCTTCCAACATGCCGCCGTTTCTCCGCTCTGCAGAGAGACAGAAAAAGATGAGAGCCCAAAGCCGGCTGAGCATTTTCTAATGGAGGTCCTGCTCGTTTTATTCAGATCAGACGCCGGCTTCAGAGACTTATCATTCTTCTCACAGCATGAAGGCGATGAGGAAGGAGGCTGTCACTGCATCCAGTCACTGCATCCAGTCACTCATTGGCTTTTCCAGAATATTTGCTCTGTGTAATGACTGCCTGCTAAATCAAGTTTCGTTCATCATATTCAACTAGCTCAAAATATTTGCTCCCCCTGGTTTGAGGGTCTTCTTGGTTTTTTCCACTGATTATTCTGCTGAAGCCAATAAAATGAAATGAAGATGGTAAACATTGTGGAGGTCTTGACTGACAGGAATATGTGCTGCAGTTTATGCGGAGACAGACAGAAACGCTGAGCAATCGGCAGATGGCCAGATTGAATCCAGCACTTTCGGGCCCAGAATGAATGGCAGTCTTATCACAGGAAGTGCAGCTGGCTGGCGAGCGATGATGCCGTACAGCAGCCTGCCTGCCAATCTTATGCCTGTCTGGATTTCCAAAGCGAGCTGAGCTGAGAGGCAGCACAACGGAGGAGATGCTACATTTTCATATGGAAATGTTCAAGACAGCCCGACTGATGCGGCATGGTTGCTTTTGCAGCGACAGACTCTGATTGGATGGTTTAAACCCAGTTATATCTTCATTAAACCAATCAAGATACTGAAGGTGAAAATCACAAATGATCCTTTTACCATAAATTTTCAATAAACTTAAGAATGAATTACTTGGGGTGCTGTGTTTGCTCGCGGGTTAAACACAACCCACCACATATGGAGGCTTTAGCCCTCGACGCGGCCGTCACAGGTTCGATTCCTGGCCTGGTGACCTTTGCTGTGTGTCTTCCCTCTCTCTCATTACGAAACTTTCCTGCCAGCTCTTTCAAATAACTATCCCAAATACCATTCCTTCAAGACAGCTTCTGTTTTTATTTCATCAAAAATAAGCCAGACAAATTTCAAGTACAAAGCTGTCTTTTTATCACCAATAGGGAAAAAGTCAAATCCACAAGAATCATAACAAATTTGTTCCTGCTACATCTTAATCAACCACTTATATAAACTTCAATTCATTATTTAAATTCAAATTTAACTAAAAAATAGTTTTTTAAAACAGTTTTAATGGTTGAAAAAAGTGACAGAAGGCACAGATATTGGAAGTATGGAAACCCCCACTGTATCAAATTGATATAGGAATAACAGAGAGTTGGCCACTCTGAGGTTCAGCATGGCTGACTCTGTGAATAAAAACTCGACTATGTTATAAAATGACAGAATATACATGTGCAGGCCCCCCAATGCCTGCACATGCCGCCGGGTTTGGAGGAGACACAGCAAACATGTGAAAGAAAATGTAACAGTAATAACTGAAAGGAAACTAGCACTGCACATCACCCGAAATATGCAGTTATATTAATTAAAGCATCATGA
Source organism: Phalloptychus januarius (assembly GCA_902982915.1). Taxonomy (NCBI): domain Eukaryota; kingdom Metazoa; phylum Chordata; class Actinopteri; order Cyprinodontiformes; family Poeciliidae; genus Phalloptychus; species Phalloptychus januarius. Next base: position 18,414,395 of record CADWAE010000481.1, read on the forward strand.
GTTGATGGAAGATGGATGGAGAAAACTCCAGGTCCTGGTGCTGAAAAAAAAAACCTTCACGGTCCATACACAGCCAGAGCTGCACGGGTAAGGGTTAGATCAAAGCTCATTCAAGTGTTGGAAAGTTCAGTCCTAAGTCTAAATAATAAATTTAAATAAGACTTATAAATCAATGTTGGCATGAAATCTGACTGATCTGAGAGGCAGAGCAAAGAGACTCACCCAAAAGGGAGTGAACATTTCTGGAAAACATGAATGATCTTCCTTGCACTTCACAGTCATGGTCTGCTATATGTTTATCTGTCGTGTCAAATAGTAGAATGCACTGAGGCATTGGTCTGCAAAGTGACAATAATATTAAAAAGTTCACTGGCTGTGAATGCTTTCATAGGGACCAGCAGAAAGCAATAAGTATCGCTTCTATAGCTGAAGGTTGTGCGACTCAAGTCAAATAGAACAGAGTTTGAAGAAGAAGGGGGGAAAAAAAGCTATTAAGTTTTTCCTCCAGGATTTTCTTTGAGATGAGAATTGCCTTGACTTTAGTGCAGAAGAGGAGACTTTGGAGTTTAATTAGTTTGTAAAGTGTTGCAGGGCGTGCCAGCCCTGAAGCGGGGTCCCCATGGCAGGCCAACAACAGCCTGCTCATTAGGAGGAGGCACTGGGCTGGATCTGCAGCTCTGCATGGGCTGCTAGCCGAGTCTCTGCGGCATAGAGGGACACACAAGTGAAAACTGGAGCAGCATGAGCAGAACACACACGCCCACACACACACGAGAAGAAATCCATCAACCCCAGGAAATTTGTGACAGCAAGGAGTGGATCCAGCAGATGCATACAGTGATGTCCCTCACTGTCCAAAGCCTTATCTGTCCAAAACTCGCTGCCCTGAAGGACCGCCATGAAACTGTTAATGCTGCTACCTGTCTGTCATGGTGTAGAGGTGGTGTACAGCCTGGACCGATCGCCTGTCCATCCACGGTCCATCACAGGCCAACGCAAGAACAAGTTTTAACCCACTCAGCTGGACCGTGGGAGGAAATCATAGAGAAATATTGCATGAACATCAACGAAAGACTCTGGACTAGATCTGGACAAGAAGGTAAATGGGAGAAAAAATGACAGTGAGGGGCCTCCACTTACAGCCCTCCAGAGCTACTGCCCTGCTAGTTTTAGACAGCAGGACACACATCCAAATCTTCCACCGCAGTCTCACCCCACAAAAAATCTGATTTTGCCACTTCTGTATGTGGAACTAAATCAGATACAGCTCTGTTTGTTTTCCCAGTGCCTGTGGTCTGATTGGTCACATCGCGTTTCATCCGACTTTTATGTCACTCAGACAACGACAATGATTTTGCACCAGAAGGATTCAGACATGGTAAATCTGGATGTAAACAACGGCTGAAAGTTATAATTATGAAATTATGAAAGAAGTGTGTGTCAGTGGTGAGCATCGCATCACAGTCCCACCACTTTGGGCTCCGACTACACACACAAACAGATCATAAACCATCCACACAGGAATCTGAAATTAGTCGCATTTATGAATGGCCATGCAAAACAAAACAAAATTTCACATGGATGTCTGAATGGCTGCAATGGTAGTTTGACTCACATTTTTGATTTGTTTTCCCGATGACATCACAGGAATAACTTGCTGAATTTGTCTTGCTCTGAGAGACGATGTGTTGTGAATCGAACTAATTTTTTTTACCCTTTGCTCATTTGAGTCTCCGGCCGGTGTTTTAACAGCTACTTGTTTAGCTGCTGTCATTCACAATCTTCCTCTTGTTCCTTCCTCCTCTCAGGATTTGTTTGGGAGCAAAGCCCTGACAGAGCGCTACAGCGTTCCAGCCGGCGCTGCCTGGACCTCCCAGGCACCGTGTGGCCAAACGGCCTGTCAGACAGCAGCAGGGCGAGGCTTCCATCCATAATGCTGGATGTTATGTTGCAGCTGCAGAGAGAGGCAACAAAAACACGAGGACTGTGCAATAGAAGTTTGACAGGCCTGGTGTGCCACAGCTGCCCCTACAGCAGGGAGGACAGAGGGAGCCACGCAGGGAGGCAGGCGGAGACGCAGGGAGCAAGACGGAGGAGAGAGGGTTGAAGAGGTGAAGGAAGAATGAAGCAAAGAAAGAGAAAATAAAAGAAAGACGCAGATGTTTTGTGCACACAAATACACAAACATGTCATGTCCTGCTCTGCAGGCTTCCATCGTCCTCGCTTCCTCTCCCACCATCTTCCTCTGTTTGCACCAGCAGCACATTGAGCTGTCATCCACAGAGCCAGAGCTGCCAAATGACCGGCTCCTGTTAGATTGTTGCTTCACCCAATTACCTCCAGAGGAAACACACAAGATGCTTCACCGTCATAAAAACTCATTCAATCTGGTGACTACCTCAACCAGAACCTCTGTAATAAGGAAAGCACAGAGAAAGTCCTCCATGTGAATCCTACTTTAGCAGTCCTAGAAAAATGAAATCAGATTGTGATCACTTCATTAAAGGAGCCGTATTATGTAGGATCATCTTTTTGGAGCTTTGCATCAAATTCTAATGTTATTTCATCATCACAAGTAGGACTGTTGCCTTGATTATTTCATGCATGTTCGAGAAATCCTATAATCTCCATGGCAACCATTGAGATGTGCTAAACATCTGGGTGGACCAAGCCCCACCTCCGAGACACACTCCACTCTGCTGCAGTTTCCAAGCTTCTAAGCTTCCGCCTCACAGGCCAGCTCCTCCACTTAACTCCTTCAGACTAGCCAGCAGCATTTAGCAAACACATCAGCTGAGCTCATTATAGGAGCCACTTCTCACTGAAACGCTGGTAAAAACATTAACAGAGGAGCCATGTTGTGATGAGTCCTATAGGTGGAGTTTCAGAAAGAGCAGGAAGCCAATTTAAAGGCATTAAAATATCAAATTGAATTTATTTTAACTTATTTGACATGGAAAGCATGTTTATAACAACTGGAGTTACCACAAAAACTTGATTATGTTATAAAATGACAGAATGTGCCTGGAAAATACATAATCTGCCCCTTTAAGAGGATGAGGATCTGAATGTGTTATTTTGCCACAACTAAAATGAGACAAAGGCATTTATGCAGCGAAACATTTCAGATTGAATGCAAACCGAAGCCAGAGAGTCTCAGCTGCACCTGAGTGGAGGCAGGATTATCAGGTTGAACCCAAACTCACAACTAATTAAACGTTCTCAGACAAAGAGCCTCGCCTCACCACTTTCATCGACAGGTTGGTTGTACAGTTTGATTATTTTTTTTTTACAAAGTGAAAAATATTCAGGGCTAAGAGGGGAAATGTAGGATTGCTTGTAAGGAAATGGAGGTTGCTTCACAGAGCTGTACAGTGCGGCTGACAGCTTCCTCAGTGTGTGTGACGCCTGCCAGGCTCCCATGGGAGACGCCAGTGTGCAGGCGTGTGCAGGGGAAAGAAGAAGAAAGGAGAAAAGGAAAGCAATCCTGAGCAATCTGCTAAACAGCGAGAGTGACAGCCCAGGACTGCCTGTGAGCAGCTGATGCTGCAGCAGGTCGTCCTTCCGTCACATCGACTTTATTTAACCAAGCCTTATTATTAAAAGCCCGTCCTTCTTTACGGCTGATTCTCATGACAGAATGTGGAAAACTTACTTTGACTTGTAGCAGATAATGTTCCCATTTCCCAATCTGAAGCTTTATAATTGGACCATGACTTTGTTTTGCAAAGTCTTTTCAAGAAGTGCGAATAACAACAACATAAAAAAGAGAGGGGTACATAAAATAAAATAAAATAAAATAAAATAAAATAAAATAAAATAAAATAAAACAAGTGCGTGGTTCTGAAAAAAAAAACTTAATACTGGAAGGTTTTAATAAGGCTTGTTTCATTTACAATATGTGCCATCAGAATATTGCAGATATCTGACAATGTGTCTATATGGAGATTAAATTGCATCTGAACCAATCAACATCAAGCTGGGCAATCGGCCAACAAAGAGATGTATGTGATAAATTAGTAAAGAAAACAATAACATACAACACATTTAGTTGAAATGCATCCCATTTTTGCAATTAAAAAAACCTTTGAATATTTTTGGAGAGACTTTTGCCGCCCAGTTATGAACCAACTTGGAAAATTTAAAAGGTCCCAGATGATGATCATGTTTTTCTATGTAAAACAAAAAAAAATCTTAAAAACCAATCATATCTAAATATTGCTTATTTGAACAACTCTAAATGTATTTAACTTAGGCTCTGTCCACACTGCCTCAGATATTTACCAAACAAAATTGTAATCAGGTATTCAATGCTATTATTTTATACCATTTTGAAACTTTTTTTTCCATATTTAGTAGTCACTTTTATCTGGAAAGGCTCTGTTATTTTGGATTTCAGATTGACGCTTGGTTGCTTCAGGTGTAAATGATAAGGTGGGTTAGTACAGGAGGAAATGACTTTGTGTTAGAGACATGCAATATTTGAATAAACTGACAGTGATGGTTTGCAAAGTTACACTAAAATACAGCTGGATTCCTTAAATCTAGCATTTCTGAATTTCTCTAGCCAAAACATCCAAGATAGAACAAAGACTCAATTATCTTCAATAGGTTGGGGTTTAAACGTACAGTTGTGTATTTTTGTTATTTGTTTTTTAATAACTTACTAATTATTTTAACCACTACTACACTGGACCAACTAAAATAGTTTCTCTATAACTGACTGTCTGGCTCCATCTTGTGGATGGGAGGCAGAACCCTGATGGTTTGCTACGTCAATATTTTTTCATAACTGTAATAACTATGAAAACCTTAATAAACAGTCAAAGGATTCTTAATATTGTAACTTGGAAATAAAACCTTTGAAAGGTCTTTGAAAGGTTAGGATTTCCTGTTCTCGGGAATTCACTCAATGTACTTTATTATTGTATTGTATTATTTTTGCTTTAAAGACAAATTTCTGAACAACAACAAATATGGAAGGCAGCTGAGTTATAAGACCAACCAGAGCAAGTCCTCTCACGACCTTCTCCAGTCTATTCTTCTGAATAAACCAATCTACTGGCCTATTTCAAGTCCTGTTCATTCACTTTGTAACTGCTTCCATCCTGCTTTGTTCCAACTTTGGGGGAGGAGATGATTACTCAGTTCAAAGGAAGTAAATCATTCAGTTTTTACAGTTATTTGCTCATCACCTTCAGCTAATTTAAAGGATTATACTGTAATAATGTATTCAGTGGCTTAAAGGAAAGTTGAAAACTGATAAACATGACTGATAAACTGGCTCAACAGCTTGTGTTAATGTGCAAACTGTGAACACCATTATATTTGCTCATACTTTGTGTTTTTCTGTATTTTAACTGTACTTTGTTGTTCATTTCATGTTACTTTCACCAGAGATCAACTCCCAGGCACCAGGCCAGGCAGTCCCAGGCAGTGGTCCAGAAAGGGCAGTGGACCACAGCTACAGAGTCTACAGACTGAACTGGAGCATTGGATCCAGTTGTTTCAAACTTCAACACAGTCTTCAACACAGTCCAGAGGCGAGGCTGCCATTCAACGGCGCCACCAGGCCGTCTGACCACCGGGCCGCCTGACCACCAGCAGGTGACAAAGGGGTTCTGGTGTCTTATCTAAAGACTGGGGTTGAAACAGAAACATCCGACTTTCCAAGTCAGAATTCAGAAAGGGTTGCAGTTGGCTTTGATTCAACCTGAAATAAAGGCCAACTGAGATTCTGAGACTTCTGAGTCTGAGGCTTCTGGGATTGAAGCCTGTTTCAATCTCAGAATTTCAACTTCTGAGATTGAAACAGACAATCATACCAGTTCATGTATGGTTGCAGTGGTATTAACTGTATTAAACCACAGTCGGATGGTGTGTTTCAGTAGGCAGGAAGCAGGAAGAGCAGTTTTCTTACCTCTCAGCCGACTTCAGTCCGGTAACCTGATGGCTGACAGCTGACCTGTGGGAACAAAGCAGATGTCAAAGTCATTCATTTCATTTTATTTTTTATTTATTTAAACAAATGAAGTTAAAAAGTAACACGCACATATATTGACAGAGAAAAAAAATGTTGTGAGTGTTTCAAAGGGAATAGAATGAAGTAAAATATATTATATTCCTATGCATAATACACTAAAAATGACTAAACACCACTTACTGAATTACATCTGCTGTATTAACATGTGTATAACATTCTACTGCATATTTTTTAAGTATACGAGATCTTACTATCTGAAAATAATAATTTCCTATTACTCATTCATTCTACAGTGGACTGCCATTTATATATCGAGAGTTGTTGAGAAATACGACAGATTTATATACTGTAATAATGTATGACATGTATGCTTAATATCTGTGAGTGCTGTCTGTCTCGTTTCTGTCTCTCTCTGAGGCGCTGATGAGGTCCGCTCTGCGCTAATAATAAGCTCATTAATCATGCTTCTATGATGATCAGCATTGATTAGCTCAGGGACGAAGCAGCCGCGGCTCCGAATCAGAGATAGCAAAGACATGGAGGGCTCAGCAGCCGAATGCCGGAGGGGGCCAGATGAAATCAGCCTGTTTTTCTTGGGAGGGGAGACAGTTATCAGGAGGACATGCGTCCATACAGGAAAAACTCACATGTTGTTGTTGTTTAAAGATGCAGGGATGATGCTAATCAGTTCAGAACTGAAACCGTATTTTAAATTCAGCAGCTCATTGAAAGACTGACAGAAAGCTGAGATTTATTTCTTTCATGCCAACCATCAGTAACCCGACCATTCTCCAGCCTGTCGGAGCAGATCGTCTCCCTCCCTGCCTCTAGTTCGGCTAAAAAGAAAAAGAAAACAACAAATTTCTCCCACTCGTTACCAATTTGCCTCTTTTCTCCTGCTGAATAAGCTGCATAACTTGGTTGTGTTTCCATTGAAATGCATTAAGTTGGACCTAAATGAAACTTTTTTGCAGATATCTTCATAAAATTAAATCTCCATAAAAGTTCATGGAAAAGTCTGATCATAATTTACAGCCTCTTCACTTTTCCTGTTGTGAGTTTTAACAGATCATTTTCAGTTGAGTTGTGTCTGTTTGTTCCCAGTGATGGATGGAAGTCACACAGCGATCATGTGACCTGTCACACATTAGCAGGCCGGAGCTGCTCCTCGTGGCACAATGAGAACAGTTCACTCACTATATGGGCTTAAACTGATTTGTGTGTTAATATTAGTGCTGCACAATATCAGGGAAAAACTACGTTTGTAATATTGAAAATATTACAGTAACAATGTGTCAATAAATCATAAAAAATCCTAAACAGTCCAATGTAAACATATACAGCTAATAATGTTTTCATCTAATTGACGTGGTTTTATTGAATCAATCTCAAGCTGAATGTAAATTCATGGTAGTGTTTCATAGTTTTAAAAATGACACAATATTCCTATGCCACCTGAGCAAAAGCATTTAAAGTGCCATCCATCAGTGTGATGTGTAACGAGGTGTATTATGTTCACATGGATGTGTGCCGGCTTCATGGTGAGCGCTGCGCTTTGCCTTATGACAGCCTCGCCTCCTTCAGGAGAAACGAGGATAAAAAATGAGGGCAGGCCCAAATAAGAATGGAGGCTCCTGGGGTCTGCTCACAAATCCCTCAGCGGTGAAGGAAGCATGTCCTCACCGCTCTGCTGGAACTATCTGACTGAGGCGGATCGGGCCACACTGATACAACTTCACGTTTCTGTTCTTATTAGAAAGACGGGATGACTTCCGTTCATGTATGTGGCTTAATTCAAAACTCCAGCCTTATCTTTGCCTTTATTTTCTCTGGTGTAAGAAGACACTCAGCAGTAAGAAAATGTTACAGCAATGCATCTTAACCTAGTTAATAATGTAGTACAGGCATTAGCAGCCATTACAATGTCAAGAGCCATTTCTGTTCTTAAACATACTAAACAGATTTTATGTCAGACAGAAACAAAAAATAAATCTGATCATATATTTTAAATTCCTGCCACTTAAAATGTCACCTTATTAGTTTAAAACAATCAGAAAAAACCCAACAGAGTGAGAATGTAAAAATAGTCTTGAATTATTAATAGAAAATGAATAAAGCAGTAGCCTGTTGATAGTAGCCTGCAGCCTAAGCAAAGACATCACCTTTATATCTTTACTGTCATTCTGTTCTATGTATCCCTTTGTTAAAACCCATTAAACAGCCGTAACCAGCCTGATTATGATGTTCATGTGTTAAACCTCTGCTCAGTTTGGCATGGTTTCTGGAGCCTAAAGAGCCTCAGGTGGTTCCAATATGTCATCTGATCTCCAACAAGTCCAGGTCCAAATGAGTTTTTGGTCTAAATTCCAATGAACAAACGTAGCAACGTATGAGCCATTGCTACAACACAACCTAACAGAGCAGTATGCAAACTCTATCTTCACACTTTCCAGCTGATTTTTTCCGACTGTGAAGTTAGAATTTCCCAAGTTCCAACTGCAAATGGAACGCAGCATAAGTAGAGATCCCATCGCACCTGTTCAAGTAAACGTTCGGAGCCAAATGGATGATTTGGAGTCATTTCTGGTAGCAACAGAAACAGTGAAGCAGCATCATGTAACCTCAGACATAGGACACTGTAGTAACTCTGTCAGCCAGTATAATCAACATGACATGACTGTATCATGTGACTTCAGTTCATTTTTGATTTTGGCCTAAAATAGCCTGAAACGAGTAGAATCATGATTCCTTTGTTCAATGTTAAAATCTCAATATTTGAAAACAACTGAGTTTTGAAAGATGAAATTATTTATTACTATTAGAGAACACTGAGTTGGCTTGAGAATGAAATTTTCTCTGATGCCTTACTTGCTAAGTCACTCATGAAAGCCATGCGGTGGTGCAGAGGTAAAGCGTGTGGCTGAGACCTCCTCCTCAATGTGGATGTCACAGGTTGGAGTCCCAGTCCTTTGACCTTTGACCTTTGTTGCATGGCTTCCCTCTCTCTGACAACCCTCCTATCTGTCTGACCACTGTCAAATAAAGGCCACAAGAGACCCCAAAAAACCTAAATGAAAAAAAAAATCAGCAAATAGGCAAGTTTTCCATAAATAGTTTAGAGTTACATTCCACAGAAAAGTGTGGGTGGGGGTCCACTGTACCCAGATATTAAAAACTTCAACCAGTTTAAACTTGTAAAATAAATAAAATAGCATTTTAAATTATAAACAGCTACTGAAATATTACACAAAATCGCATTAAAATTTTGTCAAAATATACATTAAGTAAATTTCTTTGTCTTGACTGTTTGCACAGATCAGTTGTGTTGCCATGCCAACTTAACTCATATAATCATAAGAAAGTGGTTCATAAATGAAACAATATGTAACATAGCGGAATGATAGAGGGAAAAATGTAGCGAAAACATCAAGGAAAGGAATCCAGGAGGGTAAAGAAATGAAATTTGTGATTTTTTTTTTCTTCGCCCCGTTTTTAGAAGGCAAGTTCTGCTGATATTCTCAGTGGAAGCTGCACCTGGTTCACTGCTGCTCTCCTCTCAGCTCCACCAAACAAAGCCAGCAGAGAAAGACAGAAAACAATGGAGGGGAAGACGGAATGCCAAGACCAAATGCACAGGCACACACACACACACACACTTTTTTTATCACAACCCCACAAGCACATAAACACACACATCCTCTGATAAAAGCCACTTCCAAAGTCTGTCACTCAGCTAATGTTGCGTTTTATCAGGTTTTAACACACCTGCCATCCTCAGCTGGAATTAAAGCCTCACCTCTCCCTCTCCCTCGCCTCCAGACTCACACTTCCTCCTATCTCTAAGTAGCTTAGCGCAGTGTGCTGGATTAGGCTCTGTGGTAATAACTTGCATAGTGAAAAATGCAAGACTGGGGCTTCCTTATGTGCGCAGTATAACATGCTCTCTATAGCTCAGGAATGAAGCGTTGTCTGTCCTTATTAGGTTAATTTGCATAACCACCAAACCTGCGAGCCCTACATCTGTGTGGTATTTTGTCAGCTCAGTGCCATGAACTGTTTTAAACATCGTTCCTCTCAGAGTGCCTTGGTCCTGCTTTCTGTGGCAGATTGGAAAATGATGACATTTCAGAGTCAGTCATGCCTCTTTTTGCCCAGCACTGCCCTAAACTCCTTGCTATGTAACGTAAAGTGTGCAAATTTGTCAATCACAGATTCAGAAACTTTGTAATCGGAATTAAAAGAAATAAAAAAAAATCCATCTGAAATACAGCACTGTGAGAAACATGTTTCAGTTCAGATAATCTTAGCTGGAACATAAAACAGCGAAACATGGTGGTGGTGGCCGCCTAACTGTATTTGAGAGAAAAATTTGAAGGGGAATTTTCCCACTATTGGTTTGTCACCCTAAGCTCAACCTCACTTGGGCTCTGCAACAGGGCAAATATCCAGATCTGTGAAGCAGCAAAACTCCTCCAGCGTGGTGGAAAAGACCCATCAGCAGTTATCACTATAACAATAAAGAAGAGAGAAAGGGTGAAGCTGTGGTCAGCTTTCTGACTCTGTCTTGTGTTGATGGTGTGAAACACAGGAATTACAGAATATTAACTTGTGATGCAAATGTTATTTTTCCTTTGGATTAAAGAGGTCCAGGGTTGGCTGTTGAAAACAGCTCCTGGAATCTCTTGCATTTTTAACATTCTTAGTCCGGCAGCAGTAGCTGCGTTCCCATTAACCATACAATTGCATAATTTGGGAATACAGAAATAAATTTGCTTTATGGGAAAAATGCAATTTAAAAAAAAACAACTTTTTCAATAAAACAGTTTCAGCTGTGGAGGAACAGATGGATTTTGAAAAACTACAATGGAATCGTTATTTTTTGAATCACGTCAGTTTGAATAGAGAAGCAACTCGCTTATTTGTGGGTTCTTTAAATGTCAAATTTGTCATTTGAACATTTTGAATCCATTACAATTCTGTAAATCGGAAACTATTCCTCAAAATGCCGCCTACAGCCGCCTAAGTAGGCGGGGCTAGTCGCTCCTACACATGAATAAGACGCTGATGTTTCCTCTGACATCAGCAGAAATTTTTTAAAATTTTGCACATATTTGTAATGGGAATGCAGCCGGTGTGGCGAGTCTGGAGTCTGTCTGAGTGCCAAGAGCGGAACATTACAGCATTCGATATGATGCCCCACTTGAAATATATCTAAACCCGGTCAAGATGGAGTCATAGAAAATGCAATGGAGAGAGAAAAGGAGAGAGGTGGAGAAAAAACTTTAAAGTGAAAGAAGGAAAAAGAGTAGTGGAGAGAACACAAGTCCGCCTCTAAGCCTGCAGAAAGAGAGAATAAACTCAAGAAAAAATGGCAAACCACAGAAACAAATAACATTTTATGCATAAATATATTAGTAACTACAAAGTCACAGAGTATGTGATACAAGTTAATATAAGATCAATTTAGTGGCAACTGCAGCCCAACATAGAATATAACACAGGAAACAAGATTCTAACATAGAGGAAACTGAAGAAACAGAGATTCATGTTTCCTGGAATTGGAGACACGTTCCGTTCTGTCAGGAGCACAAATATTTAAAGTTGATCCTTTTGTTATTTCAGCAAAAGATGCAACTGTCACTCTCCCTCATGCTCACACTGTACCTTGTATTTAAACTCAGTCAGAAACACTCAGTACTGTCTGTAGTCGGCTCCTGCACTAAGCAGAGCTCTGCATAGGTTCAAAAATTCAAGAATTCATATGCGGCAAACCTTTCTTTTCCCACCCACGGCGTTCCCTTCAGGTCGAATTTCAGAGCACAACACTGGAACAAAATAAAAATCTCTGCTGTTACGTGTGTGCGCGCGCTCAGCCTAATGAATCACGCCGCGTCTGGGAAAATATTCCAGCAACAATCGAGTCACACTGCCTCAGGATGAGCAATCTCAAAGTGAGCCGCTGTGCTTTCTAGAGTCAACATGTTCCCTTTTGTCTGAGCAGGAAGAAAGGTCTCCCACAGCTGCTGCTGAACGCTGCTTCATCTTATCTGCTCCTAACATGCAGGACCAAAGACTTTCCCTCCTCTGGGCACACACGCAGGGAAAGATGCAATTTAACCAAAAGGCTTTGTTTTACTGTGCTGGAGCACTGCTCTGAAGCACAGGCATGAAGTGGAGCTGCAGCCAATCACAAGTGGTCCTGATGAGAGGCAGCGTGTGTGGATGTGTGTGTATTTGCCCTAGTAAAGTGTGGATGCCTTTGTGTGCAGCTATGTGTCAAACAAAGGCCCGCTACGCCTGCCTGTCCACACAGCCAGGGTGGGGATGGGGGTGTCGGTGGGGGTAAGGGGTAGTGTTGTGGGGGGACAACCAGCCGTGTGAAAATATTCCACAGCGACTGTCTCTCCTCCTCCTGACACTCTGTTCCTTTCTGGTCTTTTTCAGACATGTTCACCTCTTTTCCATGAGTCTGTCCCTGACAGTCCCCCTCCCCTCAAGCACCTTTCCATTTCAGTCCATCTGACAGCCCCCAGCTCTCACCCAGGACCAGATGTTAGCCTGCATCGCATTCTAATAGAAAGTTTACCTCCCAGTATTGCTGGGGTGTGCGTGTGTGTGTGGGGGGGTGTGTGTGCGCGTGTGAGAGAGAGAAAAAGAGACAAGCGTGGGAAGACAATGAAAAATGGAAGGTGTATCCTCGGGGAGCAGTTTGACAAATCGGGACCGAGGATACATCATCTCAGAGGGGCTTGTTGCAGCCCACAGCAGATGTACACACTCATCACAGCGACACATGACAAACAGTAGGTGTGGATGATGGAGTTACGACCAACCCTTCATCATTTAAATGTACTTAATCCCGCTCAGCCATCCTGACAGCGAAAGTGCTCAAAGTGGATGAAAGATTAGCGGACAAAGAAGAACGAGCGCAGACCCCAGCGTCCAAACATCCGGCTGATCAAAACTGCTATCTGTTCCATAAAGCATCTGAGTAAAGGAATCTGGAGACAAAGACAAGGAAAAGGGGCTTACCTTTCACTTCCTCTGCTACATGTGACAGTCTCCTGCTCTTTAAACACACACACACACACACCCCAACACGTGATGTCTTACACATACCGAGCACGAGGAGGGAGAGACGAGAACTCATCATTGTTCTCGTAACTCCTCCCACATGGAAACATAGCTCTGTCTGGATGGGAATATGTAGGAGTAGTGCTCCCCCCCCCGCCCCTCCACACACACACACCCCCCCACCCCCACACACCCCTACTCTCCCTTTTCTCCAGGAATTCCATCACATACACACTCTTCTCCCGCTCCTATAGATGTTGAGTGCACAGTCACACTGACAGAGAGGGATCATGTGAAGCGCATGATGCACAATGTGTGTGTGTGTGTGTGTGTGTGTGTGTGTGTGTGTGAGAGAGAGAGGGAGGTGGTGCTGCTCTGCTGTCTGCTCTTCATCAACCAGTTAATGTGAAGCATGCCTGCACATGGGACGCACTGCTTTATGTCAGACCAGAGGTGCTGGAAACACAGAAATATCTAATAATTTCACTTATCTTCCACAAATTTTGCAAGGCCTGCCATCGCAACTTTTCTGCAAATCTGACCAATCACTGCAACTTAGCTGAACTTTGACCAATCGCCTTCTAAATTTAACTTCCTGTTACGATGTCCCTTGAAAGCCAAAGCTGCAAAACGAAAGCCTGTGGAAGCAGTGATATTTTTGGCAAAAAACATTTAGAGATATTCCATAGGATTTGTTTATACTATGTAAACAGTTCATGTTAACATGAATGACTGATACGAAATTCTTCTTTTGCACTTTGACAACTCCTCAGGTCATGATTTGATTTGAAGTATTATTTGAAGAAGGAAGCTGCTAATGTCAAAATCAAGACTTTTTCTGGAAGACAATGTGCAGCAATTTTAATTATTTTATTAATTGTTGTCATGGGAAAAATAAATCTTGAAAAACTTAGAGTTTTCAGTGGTCAGTATGAAGACACTATTTACAATCATAATCATTTATTAAGTGTTTTTTTCTTAATTTTAAATTAAGCTCTTAATTTAAAAAAATGACTTAAAATGCTGTACTTTATTCAACATTACTATTAAATATATATTTTAATATCTGATTTATCTCCATATGTTTTTTAAGTCTCACCTTTGGTCTTGTTATTAAGTTTAAAACGTTTCATAATATAAAGGAAAAATATTCTTAAGCATAAGGACAAGAAAAAGTCCCTCAGAATTACTGTACAGTAAATTGAACTGGGCAGTAATTCTGTAGCGTCTGTAGAAGAAATGCTCTTAATCTTGACATAATCTTAAACTGCCTAACGATGAGCTGCTGCTGTTTCTTCTTACAAATCGAGAAATTAGTTTGGGAAAGAAAAAGTATCTATTAGCTGCATTCCAGGCAGCAGGATGTTGGCGTTCACATCCACTGTTTGGACCCTTCAATAGAAACAACTGTCTCTGGATTCCTCCTGCAGCTGAGCTCACCTTTTAAACATCATCATCATGTTCCTTTGAAAAGTCAACACAGCTCCAATGTGCTTCATTTACTCTTCTTAACATTTGAACAAGTCTTAATTAGATGATGCTTAAATAAAGAAAAACACAAAGAAAGTCACTCTTACAAGTAAAACCCTGGAGTAAAACCTAGGTCTCCATGTTAACCTATTCGTCAAAAGCTTTTGCTCACCCATCCAAATGATCAGAATTGGGTGTTCCAGTTACTTCCATGGCCACAGGTGTATAAAATTAAACACCTAATCATGCAGATTGTTTATACAAACGAGTATGAAAGAATGACTCACTTTTAGGAGCTCAGTGAATTCCAACGTGGAATTGTGGTGGGACACCACCTGTGCAACAAATCCAGTTGTGAAATTTCCTCGCTTCTAAACAGTCCACAGTCAACTTTCAGCTGTGTTATAAGAAAATGGAAGTGTTTGGGAACGACAACAACTCAGGCACAACATGGCAGGCGATGCAAACTGGCGGAGCAGGGTCAGCTGATGCTGAAGTGCATAGTGGAGAGGTTGCCAGGTTTTGCAGAGTCAATTAATAAAGACTGCCAAACTTCATGTGGGCTTCATATTAACTCAAGAACGGTGCACACAGAGCTTCATGGAATGGGTTTCCATGGTGACCAGCTGCATCCAAGCCAAATATTACCAAGTGCAATGCAAAGCACAGGATGCAGTGGTGAAAAGCTGCCACCATTGGACTCTAGAGCAGTGAAGGTTCATTCTCTGGAGTGACGAATTGTGCTTCATCCAAACCTGGTTTGGTGGTTGCCAGGACAACGGTACTTGTCTGACTGCATTGTGCCAAGTGTAAAGTTTGGTGGAGGGAGCATTATGGAGAGAGGTTGTTTTTCAGGAGCTGGGCTTGGTCACTTAGTTCCAGTGAAAGGAACTCTGAATGCTTCAACATACCAAGACATTTTAGACAATCCCAAGATTGCAACTTTGTGGGAACAGTTTGGAGCTGGCCCCGTCCTCTTCCAACATGACTGTGCACCAGAGCACAAAGCAAGGTCCATAAAGACATGGATGAGTTTGGTATGGACGAACGTGACTGGCCTGCACACAGTCCTGACCTCAACCCGATAGAAAACCTTTGGGATGAATTAGAGCAGAGACTGAGAGACAGGAGTTCTCATCCAACATGAGCTGTGGTGGCGCAGGGGCAAAGCACAACCCACATATGGAGGCCTCAGTCCTCATGCCAGTGGTCGCAGGTTCGATTCCCGGCCTAGTGACATTTGCTGAATGTCTTCCCCCTCTCTCGTTTCCCCATTTCCTGTCTATCTACTTTCAAATAAAGGCCACTAGAGCCAAAAAAATCCTTTAAAAAAGAAAAATCCACATAAACACACCGAAACCTTGTGGGCAGTCTTCATGGAAGAGTTGAAGCTGTTCTTCCTGCAAAGGGTGGAACAACGTCAAATTAAATCGCATGGATTAGGAGTCGGATGTCACTTAAGCTCATAAGGCAGGCGAGCCAATACTTTTGGCAATATAATATATGTTTTGTTTGATTTAATTAAAGAGTCACACAGTCTATTGCTTTAAAATCTCTCTAAATGTCTTGACTGTTGCTTAGAACGATAACAGATTGCCGGGTCCTCTCTGTGATCAGCAGAGGTTTAAAAACACGTGTTTGATGGAGTGAACATGTTCCCATGTGGGTCTCAGATTTCTGCTGAATAGGAGCAGCCATCAGCTCTGTGGTGCGACTGGCTCTGCATGTTCCACCGGAAATGCTTTTATTAGCACGATGTTATTTCGAACTGCTTATTAACTTTTGGAGACAAATGTCGCATCTGTCTTTACAGGCCAGACTCACAGCTCGGCCTGTGAGTCTGGCTCTGCGTCTTTCAGACCAAAAATGTTCTTTTATTTTTTCTGATCATTTTTCTGTCTGCATTTTGCAATAAAACAAAATACCTACAATTGTTACATTACAATGAAAATCATCACTGTAGAGACACATTATTTTGTTTGCCTCAATATTTTCTTTTTGCACAAGTTTAAAAAGTTGAATATACAAAATGTCCTAATCCAAGTCAGATTATGTTTTCCTTTGAAGAAAGTCAAACATTTTTTCTCAAAGACAGATCTGTTTTCAGATGTAAAATAAATAAAACCATTTAATACATTTTTTTTATCACCTGAAATTGGATTGTCACTAGAATAAAGAAAAGATATAAATTAATTATTTTTAATCGCTCCTTACAAGTGGTACCATGATTAGGAGTAAAATAAATAAATATATTAAAACATTTTTTTCTTACTTTGTGACAGAGCTTTCTTTAAAATGCTTTAACATGCAGGGGGACACCTGCGTGATATTCTTTCTTTTTCTTATTTTCCAAGGGTTAAGGATTAAACTCAGCAAATACGTTTAAAATAATTAAAGAAAAGCACTTATATATGTAGTTTTACTTTTAGACATGACTGTCAGCATGGGTAGAATAGATAAATAAATAGACAATCTTAATTCATTTTTAAATGATAAAAATAAATAATAAATTAGATCTTATGAGTAGAATCTGATGCAAGAAATGTGACTGGATAAGATCTTAAATATACTTATGTAGTCAAGTAGAATTTATTTATCGTTCTAAAAAAAATAGGAACCTGTACAAAACCGTTTGTCCTGAAATGAAAATGTCAGGCGGGGCTTAGCACTGTCAGTCATGGCCGTGGTAAGTTGTTTCTCCACTATTAACACTTTCTGGGATGGGCGGGTGTGTCGCACACATGACCATGATTGACAGTGTTAAGCCCCGCCTCCTCGCTCCGATTGGCTGTTTCTAGTTAGCACTGAGAGAAGGCAGAGGAGCTTGATCTGTTCACAGATGATCTTTCTCATATCAGACTGATACGACATAGTGAAAGTTTAAACAAATATGTAAAATATTTTTTTTCTTTACAAAAGTTACATGACAGAAAAAAAATTAAATAGAAAATGAAAGTTACATACTACAGCTTTAATATAAAGAAAAATATTATCAGATAGGTTTGAATCGAAGACAAAAACATGCAAAGCGATATATTTATGCAGTTATTATCAGAAAGTGTGGTGGACGGTAAGCGTAAAGTCAAAGCCTCTGTACATCTGTGTGACTTGCTGCAACGCCTCAGTGATCACACTAAATGAGTCTAGGGATCTGGAAAAAGCAACAAAGCTGGAGAATAACAAAACGACTCAAATTAAATACATTTTCTCTGTTGCAATTCCAGTTTAAATGCACCTGATTTGGCAGAACTGTGTTTCCTGAGCCTAACGCCACACCCAGCGGCCTTTACAGGCCCCAGCGCTACAGACACACGTTGTCTGATTCTGTTTTAAGGGCAGATAGACGAGCAGTGAGAGTCATGGTATGAAACATGCAGCAGCTCCCAGCCTGCAGAGAGAACGCAGAACAGATATCTGCGTTTTCTCTGCAGATACAGGCGGCCTCATGCGGGTGACGCCTCTCCGCCTCGTGGATACATGAGACGGATGAGCAAGCATTCTGACCACCACATTGAATTTCTGCTGTTCAAACAGAACTAATTCAATCAGAGGCAATCCTTGTCCTCCATTTCCATCACGGCTCATCCTCAAATCATTCTGGGGTTTTCTTGCTGCTGACAGCCTCTCATGTTCCCAGAATCCAGGTGAACCACCGAACCGCTTTTAATGGCCGAAATGCAGAGTGAGGGTGGGGAGTCCATTACTCAGCAGCTTGCAGTTACAGCTTTGTGCTTTTCAAATGATCTTCTGCTTGCCAGCACATGTGAGAGCGCAGAGGCTTCATGCCACAAAAGTATACAAACTGGAGAAGGGCTGCAATCGGCGCCGGGGGCCATTATTCACTCAGATAAAAATGCTGCTGGATTGGGACGGGGGAGCAGGAGGCCTACAGTGATCTGACTATGATAAAGGCTGAACAATAGATGAAAAATTATATTTATGTTCATGTGGGTAAAGTGATGCATTTGGGGGGATTGGCTTTCTCATGAGTTACACAGCGCAGTGCCAGACTCTCCAGTCAAATCCAAGGCAAATAAGAAGTTTGTGAAAAGGAAGCTAGTTAAATAAATGGTGAAGTTTCAGGATTTGCACCATCTGCCTGCTCCCTCATTCATACCCCACTTCCCCACCCCTATAGGTCCACCATCAGATACTCAAACAAAGACTATTGTTAAATTGTCTGTCAGAGGTTTCTGCTAAAGTTGATGAAACTGCTTCGATCCATGTTCATCTAACTTCTATTCCTCTTTAACAAAGTCGCTCTTTTCCTCCAAAATCTCCTGACTCACATCATACACCGGCCTTGTGCCACCTGCTGGAGGAGCTAAGTACTACAGTTGGGCAGTGCCAGTTTTATCCGGATATGTTCACATCGTCTAAGAAACACGGTTATCATGGAGTGATTACACAAAGCAAAATAAATGATTTTTTTTTCATTAGTATTTAATAGAGAAATTAGAAATAGAATCACATGTGTTTGATGAAAATGTGTATATAAATTGTACATTTTAATTAAGATTTAACTAATAGATTTAGAAGATTTTTT
The DNA here is from genome assembly GCA_902982915.1 of Phalloptychus januarius. Taxonomy (NCBI): domain Eukaryota; kingdom Metazoa; phylum Chordata; class Actinopteri; order Cyprinodontiformes; family Poeciliidae; genus Phalloptychus; species Phalloptychus januarius. The sequence goes on from CADWAE010000481.1 coordinate 18,433,468, forward strand.
TATTTCAGTTGGGCTTTAAATACTGAAACAAAACATGAAACATATTTCCAAATTTAATGTGAAAGAAATATATTTAACTAGAATCTCATTTTTTTCTGTTGCAAATTGTTAATATTGTCACCTTCTTAAAATAATGACTTAAGCCATTATTTTTGTTGTCAAAATTATTTTAGGAAAATTATTCACACTTCATTCAAGCAGGAAGGTAAAGACATAATGTTCATAAAATAGTGCAAAAATATTTTTTTGAGATTTTCTCAAAAAAAAAACAAAACAAGAGTTTAGCTTTAAATGTGTGGACATTTTTGACTGATTTCAGTTTTTTCTAGTGTCGATCTTCATTAACCAGTCAGTGTGAGCTGTGAACACCGGGGTCAGACAGAAGCAGATCACTGACTCACAGATCAACCCGACCCCGCCTTATTCACCCTGTCACCACCAGCATCTGGACTCCACCAGGTGAGCCCCTTCTACAGTGGTCCCCACCCACATCCACAGTCTCCATGACAACTACTTACCATGACGACCCACTGCCACCCCCTTCACCATGACGACCTCTGGGCACCCAGCCGTCCTCCGGAGGCCTGTAATGGAGCTAACTCGGCTGCAGCGGAGCCAGGCGGCTGAACCCCCCCCCTACCCCTCACTGCTGGAGGTTAATGCAGAGGCCCACTTCACCCTCCACACGTGAACCCTCACCTCCAGAAACAAGAACCGATTGGGTCCACACACCCACCGAACGGAGATTCTGTCCTGCTGCAGGCTGAAGGGAAAAACTCAGGTCCGGGTAGAAAAATAGTTTGAATTGCAGCGTTAACCCAGTATAGGACCCAGTGGCTTCGCCTGTTTCAGAGCTGAGTGGAGTGTGTGCATTGAAGAGAAGGGCTGATTGTGCGCTGCAGGAATGCGTGTGCAGATGCAGCGGCTCGTCACACATGCATGCCGTTTCTTAAAGCTTGTCTTTGTGTCTGCAGGTTGCATAATGATTTCCTGACAGCCTGTCAGACATTTGAAATTGATTCCAGGAAGCAGGACTTCCTTCTCTGTTCTCCATTCTATCATCTGCATCCCCTGATGACTCTGCTCCTGAGCTGTCTCTTTCGCTCACTTTACCTTTTCAGGATACGGCCGTCCTGGGTGGAAGGGACAGGAAAAGAAAATACTGTAGCAGCCCAAGTAGACGGGTGATTCTGAGTTTTTGACCTGCAGCTTTAAGACTGTCTCTAATTTCAGGCTGCATGTGAAAGTTTTCCTTCTGGCCTCCCAGGACGGGACAGAGACGCAGAGAACGGCAGGCAGCTGTGAGTGTTGCATGTTTAGCTGAGTGGTGTGTGACTTACCCCCCGGCTGTCCCTGCAGGCTCAACATGCTCTCACAGCGCTGGCTGATGCTGCTCAGTGCTCCGCTCCTCCCAAAGCTTTCATCAGCCATCGCTCCAATCTCCTTTCTTCCATCCCTCCTCTCTCTCTCTCCCTCTCCTCCCTTTCTTCCTCACATCTTTTGTCTCCCCCCCCCCCCACTTTCTTCGTTCTGCTTCTCTCACTCTTTGCTTCACTTTCTCCATCTTTCTTCTCTCCTCCCCTCCCTCCCTCCCCTCAGCCTCAGCAGCGCTCCGGGAGCATGGTATCGCTTGTCTCTCGGCTGGCACAGAGAACAGGCAGACACATGGGAGGGCTGTTTTGTAATCCAGCAGTTCATACCACCCTGGCACAGTGAACGGGGGGCAGGAGGATGCAGAGCATGAGGAGAGGGGGAGGGAGGATGGAACAGGCCTATACTGCTACCTACTAACCTATACCTTCGCTTCATCCCTCTGTCTGCGCCTTGATGGTCTCTCCCTTTTTTCCCACCGCCGACAAGAGGTCTCGCCTCTCTATATCCTCTCTTTTAGGTTGGGGGGGGGGACAAATGAGGATGGATAGAGGCGGAATGGAAGAAGGAGGAAGTGTGGGAATAAGACGAAGAATGAAGAAAAGGAAGATGTAAGGGATGAACAGAGGATGGGATGTCTGTGAGGGTGGAGGATGGAAGCAGTGAAGAATCTGAGCTCCTGAAATATTTCAGCAAGAGGTATAAAATGTTTGACAAACAGGAACAGGAGGACTATTTGTGCCCGATAGCCAACTGCATTGAAGCGCAGGTTTAAAACGGACAGGAAGCATTGAGAGGTTGATTCCCAGGGCGACTGGGCGGCTGCCTCATCTCAGCAGATGTCCATTTAGCCTCAGTCGGCTCCAAACTTACAAAACCATCAGCAGACATGCGATTCAAAGAATCACTGAAATTGAGGACTGATCATGTTCAGGATCATGATGTTCTCTTTAAATGTTCCCACAAAATTCCCTTCCTTTACATTTCCTTTACATATATGTCTTTATTAGCCTCCCGTCAGACATAGCAAGACAGAAATGATGATCTTATTATTATCTATGTCCCGAAGCCTGCCTTGGCAGTGGATCCAATTCCTTACCTTGAAATATCGATGGAAATGACAAAAGTCAAAATAACTTTTTTCCATTTTGCAATTTTGAGATGGTTTTTGGTATTTCCGCAAAAGAGTTTGAAGGTGAACAGATGACAGGTTTACCTGTGTGTCTTTGACGTAACATAGCAGGTCTGATATAGTCATTACAAAATTGATTGGTGACCTTTGGCTCAATGGGATCTGGTACCAAGTACACTTATGAAGCATACACCAGAGGTGGGGGTAGAAGTGACTTGGCCAGTTTTTATAGCAATACCTTCCTTCCATGCTTCCATCTATGTTTTTCTATATAGATTTTGAAGTATCGATGAAAACAACATGATTCAAAATAATTTTTTTCAATTGTGCACTTTTGAGATGGTTTTTGGTATTTCCATAAAAAGTGTTAATGTGCTAAAGGGGAGATGGAAACACATTTACTGAATAAGTTCTGACGTAGCAAACATTTACTTCTCAACTGACCAGCTGTGTCCATTATCGGCGTCTATCAGAAAGGGATTTCTTTCTCAACATCTCAGGACAGCATGTAACATTGCCAGTATTAGTTAATATAACAGAAAAGCTACAACACATTCCTGAAAACCTAGATCGTAATCTCTGCTTCCTGTTTCTTACAGCCATGCTTCAACATCTGACAAAATCACGCTTTGCTTGGCCTGATTGATTCGCTCCAACCCAGCAGATGGAAACATATCTAATTGGCTTTTTTTCCCCCAACATTTTAAAAGTTTGCTCAAAATCCACATGACAATTGGATGGAAACATAGTTAATGACGGTACAATCTAGGAAAAATGATATATGACATATTCAATTCAAAAGACAAGAACAAAACAACAAAAGTCAGACAAGTCTGAGTCCAAGAAGTTCTCTTAGACACTAATATCATTCAACTGACCATGTCTCTTTGAGGTCAGTTTAATTGAATATAACCATTATATTTGAATACAAAATGTGAACATAACGATGCGTTACATTACCCATTCAAACCATTAGATAGAGTTTCAATGTCATACAGTCATTGGTGTTTCCTAGGACCCAGCCTGCTTTCTTAATGATCTCTGTCTTTATGTGAATATAATGTATAAATCATTATCCACTTTTCAAACTATCCTCCATCTTTCTTTTATACTTCTCTAAAAGGGCCATATGGTTGCTATTATTTCTTTCCAGTGCTTACACAAAGCTGTGATTTTAATACGTGCAAGACCATTCTGCTCTGGTTCATAAACTGAACTTTACCTGCACCATATGCCTCTGCATATCGGAGGCTGCTCCGATATGCGGCTGCAGTAAGATTTTCTAATGCGCAAAGGTTTGCAAGTCTTTTTGAAAAAGTGAAGGTGGTGAGATTGAATGAATACTCATTGAGTCGTGAGAGGAGGAGACATGGGACATGTGTGTGTTGTGTGTGTATGTGTGTTTTATAATTTCTCACATAATATCCATTTTCCAACAAAAATCTATGTAGTGAAGACTGACTGTTCTGGTGCTGCTTTTAGGTGGATTAGGTTTAGGACTACTATGTGAATTGAGTTTAGGTCAAGTTTAGGGTTAGACATCCTTAGGATTAAGGTTTAAGATAAGGTTGAGCTACAGAAATGAATGAAACATGATTAGAAGTTAATATTAAGTTCCTGTGAAGACAGACATATGAACCTGATGAGAAGTGTGCCTAATACCTGCTTAAAGATTATTTTCAAAAGGTACTTTTATTCTTGTAAATGCAACTATTTGGGATGTACATTCTAATTTATTGGAAATAAATTGCAATTTGTCTGACTGCACATGGGTGCACTATGTTACCTAATCTGCTTGTAGTAGAGAAATCTTTCATTTCTGCCTTAATATATCACTGAAAAGGTTGGATGTGGGTGGATCAGTGGGTAGATGATGCTGTCTTCAACATGGTTGTTGTGGGTTTAATTCCCAATCTCAGCCGATTTGTTGCATGTCGACCTCCTGTCTCTCCAGCCTGTTTCCTCACAGCTTACTGTTGGATAAAAGTTAAATAAAGACCACTAAATGCCTAGAAATATCAATGATTTTTTTTTTCTATTTTGGCCCATTTCATTCAAATGAGCCTTTCAAACTGCACACTGGTAAATACAATAAAGTCCAGATAAGCAATGTTCTAACACACCTGCTTCTCTTTAAAAGCTACATGTGGCTGACAAACAGCTCATCAGTCAGGTCATCACTGTGCACTGAATTTCTCTGTTTATTCTTGGTATGCTTTCTATCCCATTAGCCTTGTAGAAGAGAATAAAGTGTGGCTTGCTTATGTATTCATAACAGAGATGGAATCCACTAATGGCCTCATCAATGCAAATCTGTGTGACAATAATAATAGCAAAAATGGGCACATGAACTAGACATGAACTAGACAAAAAACAAACACAGTGAAACATCCTAAACACTGTCTTCATGTCTTCATTGGTTGCTCTGATTTAGTTTTGAGATGTTGAAGTGACTCATTAGGAGACAGTTTAGGGCTTCACATTTATTTTTTTTACCATAAATTAATTTGTTCAGTGCCCATTAATTTTACATGTACAAACTATAAATATTTGAAACTGACAAATCCAGGATTTTGTACATTTCCTGAACATCCTGTTTTCTGCAGCACTGCAGCAGAAAACAGGATGTGTCTGAGAGTTGTCAGTCCAAATAAAAATTCATTATGACAGTCAATGTGAAAGCCCACTATTGAAGCAGGCTGTAAAATCTAAAGGGAAAGCAGTAATGTATACTAATTATATACAGTCTCTTTGTGCATTTAGATGTAAAAATTATTTTACAATTAAATGCACATTTTACAAAAAATGATAATTTTACTGTGCTGCGTGTGGGAGGGGGGTGTGGGCGTGTGTGGGGGTGTGTGTGTGTGTGTGTGCACCCACACTTGTATAACTGTGATTGAGAGGACTTTTGCCATGTTCACATAATGTAAAACATACAGTGTGGGATATGGATTAGGTTTTGGGTTTAAAATTAAAAGCTACATGTACATGTGGCTGACAAATGGCTCATCAGTCAGGTCATGGTTAGGTAATGGTTAGGGGAGGGGTAAGAGTCAAGGCTGGGCTGTAGAAATGGATGGAAGTCAATTGTAAGTCTCTGCAAAGTCAGAGAAACATAATGTGTTTGTGTACTTTTATTTGATGTAGTGTAAGGGCCATTTGTCCAAGAAACATTATGTGGTGAGTGTGTAGCTGCACCTTATTGGGCCCAAGGCTGGAGCCTCATAAGAAGAGATGTTGTTTTGGGTTATTGTTTAGGTTTAGAACCAATGTGTGAATCGGGCTTAGGTTAGGGTTAGGCTACAGAAATTAATGGCAGCTATATTATTTAAGGAACCAGACAAATATCCTCTATTAAATCTAGAAGTTGGCAGAGCATGTGCTTGCTCTCACATTCATGTCACTTTGTTGTACAGAGCATTCACACCTGGATGGATACATGAACATATGGCCATGCATCATGCAGAATAAAACATGTCAAGTCTACAGTAGGCTGTCCAGAGGCTGCTATGTGGAAAGAATCAGGGAGTAGCTCACCCTCTGAGAAACAAAGGCAGGAAGCAGAGACTCGCTGTACAGCCAGGCACAGGTATACATAGACTACAGTGAGCACATTCACATACCTGACATAATGCACAGCCGCTCACTTGCTGCCCACAGAACAAAGAGCTGAATGTGGCTCTTCAGGGAGCTCTTCACATTTTAGAGAGCTTTTGTAGCCATTCGTCGACCCTGCAGCTCATAAAACCAAAACAAGTTAATGACACAGTTCGTTAAACAGAATAAAAGCAGCAGCATATCATTATGAAAAATGGCTTACATTTTTGACTGCAGTTTCTTTTTGTTCATCTTTCGATCATAGTAATCACTTCCCTCACCTTTGGATTCCAGAAATTTACAGCAAGCTATTCGTAACTAATGTACTCTATATACATGCCATTACATGTAGAATTCCTTGTCATAGTGTCACTGTATAGAAGTGGACTTTATATGCTTCCTCTTCAATTCACTTCAGTTTTGCTTCTATAGGGAAAAACACTGATAACCCCCCTCTGCCACCCCCCATAAAATTAACAACTGACACAACAGCAAATAATGCAAATTAGAGAGCAGTAGAAGAAAAACTTAGCATATAAGTGGTCAGTTTGTCCTCCAGGATCCTTCACCTATAACACCTCTAACCCCCTCAGTTCTGGACTAACATCTGTGACCAGTGTCGCAAAGCAGAGAGTGAAAAATCAGCTAAAGTGAACATTTTCCAGTGCTTATCACAAGTCAGTACCGTGGGCAGAATCTGCACTTTTATCCTGAGATCACACGATGTAAAAGTGACATGACTTGTATGCGGCAGTGAGTTTGCAAACTTCTCTGCTCAGATTGCCAGTGGAACTTTGGCATTACCATGACAGATGCCAGCCTCCTGCTGTCCACTTGCCATCTGGTTTCTCTCCTTACCTGCTGGTGAGTCAGTCTCCTCTCTTGATTTAGAGCTTCCCGTTTTTCTCTCTGAGTGTCCAAGTACACTAATTTTGTAATCATGTGTGCCATGGAGCAGCATAAGTCAACGCAACTTACTGCACACTACATTTAAATAGACATATCTTGTCAAACTGTCACAATGTGCAGCAATTCCCTGCAGATTTGTGGAATTGCACCTTTACTTATTTTTCTAAACATTTTTCTACCTCCTTGCAGTTTGCATACTGGTAATTAGAATTTGTCCGACTTGTTTTACTGCACATATTAATGGTTTGGCTGTGTGGGATAGAAAACTTAAAAATCAACTGTTTTATTTTACTTTACTGAAGATGGAAAGTGCAAAGTTCACTTCAGATTTCTTTGTTTGACTCTGGAATTATATATAATATTTGACATTATTAATTTTATTGAGTAGAGTTGTAGTGTTCTTTTTTATAGTGTGAGCTGTTTCACCTTGTTTTACACCACACGGGATAATATCATGATGCATTCAAGTACACTAGTAATTCTGAAAGAAATCTAAAAGGATATGATTAAATCTATAACTCATCACCTCTTTTGTGATAAAACCCTTCAACATTTTCAAGTAGTTTTGCTGCAATAAAATTATATTAATATTAAAATAAAAAAAAACTCCAATCACTGGTCACATTTTAAAAAGCTATAAAAATAATTGAATCGTTTTGTTAATGGCTAATAAAGAATTTGTGGTTTCATTGTAAGCCTGTTGTATTACAGCATCTTTTAATAATTATTTATTGATTATTTATTAAATAATATTCTTGTAATTAGATCAAGCCATCTGTCAAGAACCATGGAAAGCAGAAAGAGAGCTCTGATCCCTCTTTCCTAGCCTGGGGCTGGCCGTTTCTGGACCCGGACCTTCTGCTCTGTTGTTCCTGATTAAATGTGGAATCTGCTGACTCATGAGTCTTTAATCACAAACCAGATTGCAAAGTTTAAAATTTTTAACACATCAATTTAGGGTGATTTCTGTCTAAATGATGTGAGGTGGTTGTGTTTTCTGGGGACTGATGGAGCACGTAACCCCATTTTTGGGCCGACATTTTCCTCATGCACTGTGCAATCTTCAGGTGAATGTTACTGAGTTATACAAAATATAATCAGCTCTCCGTTAAAAATATATGCTAACTCATTGCCTCAAAAATTTAATTAAAAGTGAATTGAGCAACATTAATTTATGAATTTTTAATGAGTTTAACGAGTTTAGGTGAAAGAAATCTTAAACAATTTAAAAACTATATTGGAAACACTTTATTTGATGGGTGTGAATAAGACTGTCATGACACCGTCATAAACGTGACATAACACCTGTCATAAACATGAATATTTATGACTGTTGTCATAAAGTCATTCGGTAAATCATGACACTTTTTATACAAAGTTGACATTATTCAAAATGTCTTTGTTATGACTTTTAATACAAAGTTGTCTTAAGTAATGCCATCTTTGTATTAAAGGTTTCAAGATTTACAAGACTTACTCATGTTCATGACAGGTGTTATGTCATGTTTATGACAGTGTCATGACAGTCTTATTCACACCCCATCAAATAAGGTGTTACCACTATTCTTTATTCATTCTTTATTCACTTACTTCAGTGAAAGAAGCATACACAACACCATGCCCTCAGCCAGAACAGAGTGGTCATGAAAATGAACGTACGACTCATGGTGCCATATCTACAATATCAAAAGTTGTGGCTATTAAACTGGAAAATACATAAATAGAATGACTGTGATTTCTGTGCGGAACCAACATCCACTTAAAGCATTTAAGGAAAGCAAAACATCATGCCGAAAAATGACTAGCAAGCTCAGTGGTGCTACTGCTCACCTCACCTCTTCATCTCAAACATCAAAAACATTTTTGTGACAAACTAAGTTATTTCTTGCTGCTGTTGGTGGCACAATGCATTGTGGGATTCTTTGCTGAGGTAAATCCCCACTGTTACGTCAAATCAGCCAAATTAATATTTGGCTAATTATTAGCCAAATAATAATTAGAAATGTTAATTGTAACAACCTGAAAAGTAAGTTACATCCATTTAATTTACTAGAGTAAAGCCAACATTGAAACCTCACTGTACCCAAAAGTTCACTAGACTTTTAATTGTTAGCAAAACTTTAACCAAATTCAAGTCAAGTTGTATCTTTTGCAGGTAAATACAAAGTTAAGACGTACATGGTGGACCACTCCCGTTTGTTTCAGCACTACCAGCTGCTGGTTCTGAAAGTTAACACATGGACTCAAGATCTCACTGGATCATTGAGGAACTATGATGTGAATGGGCTCAGACAGTCAGAGGAAGTTAATTATATAAATCTCCTTGGATTGAGGTCAGTTTTCTTGGACACGGGGGCAATGTGAATTTAAAATAAAAATACTTATTCCACTTAGTTGTGTGAAGTATTTGCTCCGCATGCTATTCATTTGATCGACAGATCCATGTGCTAAAAGGGCTACTCATGAATTATTCTAGATCCACTTCCTTCATTTGCCTATATAATTAATACAATCAGATGTCTGATTAGTAATGACAGGTTTTTTGCTATTATCTCATGATATCTCATGATTGAACTCTGAAGTCCTCCGAATGTCAGCCATGTGCTATCATGACAAAGTGAGTCCTTGTCAACACCAGCGGTATAATGGTTGCAGCAGAAATTCTAAGTATTTAGCATTCTGCTGTTTTATGCCTGAAAGTGCATTGAGAAACACCATGGAAACAATCAATCAAGGCTGGCATCATGCAGGGCTGCAAATTATCCCACTGTGAAGGACTATGTGCACTGAATGAAAAATCTGGAAATTCCTCAAGGAAAAAGTAAAAATGTAAAGAAATCAGTAAGACAGCTCCTGTTATTTATATTTAATATAAGTGCTGCATTATATTGTTTGGAAAGCATACTGCACAGCCGCTGTATTCCGCTGGGAATTACTTTCGTTTGTTTTGTTCTGTTCTATATATCATATTAAAGCAGCCATGCACATAGAGTTATGGAGGTATTTCCCCAGGTGTTGGGTTTCATCTGTCTGTAACTGCGAGGATTCAGACTCATTATAGATGTTGGATTAGTTGGAATCTGACTGCTCTGCTGTGTGAAGCAGGAAGCAACGCCTGAACCGACCCACATCTGGGTAAACTTAACACAGCATGCAGAGCTACACGTCCAATCTCAAAGATGTGCTAACGTGCCTAACATTAAGGCTAGGTTGAAAATAAACGATGATGTGGATGACTGAAAATAATGTTTAGATTAGAAATAAAGATATTTTCTCCCTAAGTGTCTTTTCTGGGTCATAAGAGGAGTGATAGAAGTGCCCATCTCCAGCAGTCAATGGACATAGCTACCAGAAGGCATACTGGACAAAACAACCATGCACATGTTTTTTTGTTTTTTTTTAGACTCTTCAATGAGACATATTAATCAAACTAATCAAACAAACAAAATATGTAAGAAAAACAAGTAAATGGTTTTAATTCACTACTTATTCCAGTCAAGGCTCTTAAAGTCAAACTCTTCTGAGTTGATCTGAGTTGCTCAGATCAAAGTGATGTCCAGGGCTTCGGCAAAATTGATGAATGAAAGAACTTGTCAATCAACCTTGTGTACATGCTGCTCAATATGCTAATAATGGAGAAACAACTTACCATTACAGATAATCTGATGTCATTGGTAACTATGCTAACTAGCATTAGCTCTCACAAGAGGCTTTTCTGACAGGAAGAAACCATAGGGTTGCAGAGAGCAAGGGGCAGGTGTGAACAGTGAGTACACTAGGTGATTCACAGCACTAAGATCTTCTCCTGGTTGTGATTGGTTATTTCTGCAGCTTGAATTGGGAGAAGGCAGACTAGTTCAATTCTCTTCACAGATTATCTACCAGGTATTTTACTGTAACAGTTTCTTAACAGTTTTGGCAGATATGTGAAAACAAAATGTGCATATCCCAGGTTTAGGTAACCACAGCAACAAACATAATCCAGTTGGATCATTTTTCCATCAAACATTTGCAATTTTTTCTCTGTATTGACAAAAACATTCAAACGTGTGAATGGGAGCAGCTGTTCTGTGAAGTCATCCGTTATGAAATCCAGTTTATTAAAACAGGAGAGAATTAAATGGATGTCAGCCAATGATACAATCCATACGCTAAATGGTGAGTCATGTTATGACTTGCAATAAATTATTTTTAAACTTTATTTCAGTTAAAATGTGTTAAATGAAGTAAAACAGGCTGATGTTGGAGCATGGAACTTGCTCAGGAATGTGTAGGTGAAGAATTAATTGATTAAACTTTTCTGATCTAGAAGGCATACTAGTTAGTTCTAGTTAAGGATGAACTAGACATGAGAGACTGCAGTCATCATAGTCATATCTGGAGAAGGCTTGGAAGAGTAAAGAGAGGCCAGCAAGGCAAACTGATGCAAACCACAAGACTTGCTTTGAAACCAGGCTGCACATTAGAATTTTTGTTGAGTGCCGACGTTCCTAAGTCTCCATTTATGTGTTCCATCCATCCATCCATCCTCTAATGCCATGACCTGTCAGTATATCAGGTTTATGTTGAATAATGAGCCTCAGAGCATCACTTCCTGCCCTCCAGAAAGCAGCAGAGCTACTGCCAACATATTGGACTGCTGCTGGTCCATGTTATGGTCTCTGTAACAGCTCTTAATGTGATCTCAGTGCTGTTAAGACGGAATAATCATTCCTATGAGAGCAGACAAAACTTGGCACTTCAAGGCTCACAACCAGATGTCTAAAGCCAGCGACTGTCCTGTTGCTTTTAGATGCATCTCTTTTCCGAAACACCTCAACTTAATGAATGACTCATTAACAGGCCCCTACAGAGCTGGAACAGTAACTAAACCCCATATTAACTTTTTTTTCTTCTAAAGTCAATACACTGGCTCCCTGGAGCTCAGATAATAAACTTTAGAATCCTGTTAGTTTACAAACCACTGAACGGTTTAGCACCACAATACATTAAAGATCTGCTAGTGTTGAATCAACCTTCCAGACCTCTCACATCTTCTGGTTCTGGTTCTGCTCTGCATCAGAACCAGAACCAAACATGGAGAAGCAGCATTCAGCTTCTATTCACCACAAATCTGGAACAAACTTCCAAAAAACTGCAAAACAGCTGAAACACAGATCTCCTTTAAATGAAGTGATGGTTTACCCCTGTATAGAGCCGCCTTTGAGCCTTAATAAATGGAACATTGATCAACATATGATGTGTATTGATGATTTCGATGGTGACCAAGTGTAATGTTTGTCACTAGTTTCGCAATTGATAGCTGATGTTTTTATGACTTTTTAAAATGTTTCTATGATGCAAAACATTTTTAACTGCCTTCTTATGGAATATGCCATACAAATAGACTTGATACACCTGCCCACACTAATAAGTGTCTCCTGACACCACCCACTTTGGTGGAGTTTTTCATCAGTTATCTGTTGTTGTACATTTAGTTCCACTTGAATAACTGCTGACGAGGGAGTGCAAGTTTGTGGTAGCCAGGAAGCATGCTGCAGGATAAACTGATACGCTCTTTTCTTACTCTGCCTTCATTTTAATGCACAAAGTGCTCTGCTCAACTTGAAGAGCTGTGAGACTCCAGTGTGAGTGGAGGAAATGTTTCCATGTTGCTGCTTCCCCCCAGAAGACATCTGTTTGGACCTCAAACAAAGCCCTAACAGCGCAGGGCTTGCTTCTAAGCCAACTGGTAAAAAAATGCCTCATCACCTCCACTGTCTGTATAACTGCTGTGGAAAAAGAGCTGCATTCCTCCCTTTTTTTTCCCGGTGCTTCCACACAAATCTTTGCCGTTTCTCACTAATCCTATTCAGTTTGCATAAAGCAATCTGGAGGGAGATAAATGTAACATTTGGCTCCCTGTCAAAGTGGAGGGGCGGAGCAAGCCCAGGCAGTTATGTTGCCACGGCTGTGTTCATGATTTGTCGCCATTTCACAGCAGCCAGGGCAGCTATTTGGGTAAAATTATGAGGCTATTGATTGCAGCTGCTGTTTCACTGAGAGCAGCAGAGCAGGACCAGATGCTGGCTGGAAGAGCAGAGTACTCCTACTTTATTAGCTAATAGTGTGTAACCTGCACCATCTCCTCCTCATCTGCTGGAGCATATGTCCTCCTTCCTCGACTGCTAACTCATTTTTCTTTTGTGGTTTTACTTGCTTGGGGACATGAGCAATGTCTGCCTTCTTTCTGTCTTTGATTACACTTGCATTTAAACTTTGGTCATTTGCCAAACCAAAAGAAAACACAGAAAACTCAGCAAACTTGTAATGAGAAGCATGATTACCAGAGTACTTTAGTTAATGACAAGAAAACATCAATGCCTATAAATGTACAACTCACACCTGTGGGAATTATTATAATTTATATATTCACAGGTTTTTACTTTCTTAACACAGCAGTTGAGCCTCTGAAACTGAACTCATCTCGTTTTTTTAAGATTTATGACACAGCTTCCTTTACCTCGGAGTTATTTGATCAAATTTTGAACATGTGAAAGCATATTGTTTTGAGCATTACAAATACTTACCAACCCCTTCATATGTTTCAGTAAATATGTTAACATTTCTAAATTTGTTGCATATTTTAAAACAAGAAAAATATCTTATATTTTCTGTCATTTCTCCATCATACACTCATCACACAGAGTGAAATAGTTCAAGCCTTTTTTTTTCGTCATTTTGCAGAACACATCTGTGTTGAGGCTCTGCTTCAGACTGGCAGCATTGTTGCTTTCACTGTTTTAAATGAATGAGCTCAAATGTGCACCAATGAATCCAAAATCAGTAATTGTCATTCTCTCAGGCGGGCATAACTGCTGTCTGTCCTCTGAATAAAAGTGCATAAAGTCAGGGTCTTGTCAGGTCTGTCGTCTTTGTACATCTTGTCTTTGAATTTCCCGGTGGTTCTTGAAGGGAACACTTGGAGCTGCTTTCACTGATTTGCTAGGAGGTGCTGATGCTAGTTGAGCCACAAGATTCTTTTCCAGAATCATTTCTGTGAAGCCAAATATGAAAATTGTGACCAAATACAAATTGACCAATAATAAAAAAAAGACTACACGCATCTTTAGATGAGAACAGCCTTTGTTTTTCTAGTGTTTGTAGAGATTTCAGTCAAAACTGTTCTCATGTCTCACTTCATTTTCCACATATCCTCCCTTTTTTGTTGTTGTTTTTGCTTGAAACTTTAAATATCTGCCAGTATAGCTAGCTCTCAAATTCTGCTTGCTTTTTTGTCCAAAAGCAAAGAGTTTGGTCTATAGAGGCTGAAATTGCATGCAGAGACAAACGGCTGATTTCATTGCTCAGAAAGACCTTCAACCCGGTCTCGTTTCAGCACTGGACGGGGTGACTGCTTAGACCAGCAGGGAGGCAGACAGGCAGCCACGCTCCATCAGTGTCAGATGCTGAAACCTAATTGTCTGAATCCTCCCACATATTGCATAACATGCAGTAACAGAGCTGCAGCAGCTGCAGTAATTAGCCTGTTAACCCTGATGTGTCTTTCCTTCTTAAATAGGAAATTGCTCAAGGAAAAACACAGGAAGACAGCCCTTTAATGACCATGCTTAAAAATGAGACTTCATATTCTTTCCCCAGTGCATTAGGAGGCTTTCTCTCATCCCGTACTGTTTCTGTGCTCTTAGATCTCTGTTCTGTTTTCAGATGTGAGGCCGAGACCCAAAGCTTCAACAACCCGATCCCTGCAGCGTTCCTGCAAACCTTCCCTCAGAACATCACTGGGAGGATAATGGGAATGACTCAAAGTAGATTACAGTGAATGGCTGTGTTTCTACTAAATGCAACAGCAGGGGTTCATTCTGTGGTTTTATTTGCTTTAAAGATTATATACAAGTTAAAACGAAATGACAGCAACCAAAATGACATAGACTGACGAACCAATGTCAAAAATACACAATTTTTGTGTATTTTAATGTGTTTTCTTTAAAAAAGAAAATAAAAATTACATGTGAATAAGTTTGTTCGCTCAATAAGTCAAGAAAAAACATGGTTGTCCAACTACATGCTGAAACAGTTCGGGGCGCCCTATTAGCTCATCAAACTTGTTCCACACTGACAGGAAGTTCAGGAAATGTTGGAATTTGTCAGGAGAAATCCAGGGAGTTTGTTTGTTTGAAATGGAAATCTCAAAAGACAGCAAATGGCACAGAGTCCATGCAGCTTTGTAACAGGCGTGCAGTACGCCTGCCTCTGTGGGATCCTACTTCCTAACCTCTCACACAACCAACAACTAACAGTTTGAAAACATAACCTGGAATAAATGGGGCTTGGAGGCATTTCTTGTTTGCTTTAGCGCTAAATTGTTAGCTAACTTGTTGGAGTGTGGGAGGCTGACTCTGAATCATGACAAACTGGATTCAGTTTAACATTCTGAAATAAACCAATTTTCATGTGACCAAAAAATTCACAACATTTTTTTTTTCAAAATTATCATGTTTCCATTAAATGAATATATTTCCAAAATGTCTAATTGTGCAATTAAATAGTCAGTAAAAATGCAGCTAACGATCCCTTATCTTTCTGTTTGTGCAGTTTAGAATGAGCAGCTTACATGACAGTAGCTGTGTTTGCACTGATTGTAAAACTGCAAATTGGAATTATGAAAATAACTTAACTTAATGGAAACATGTTCATTTTGAAAATGAAAAGTTTTTGCTGTAGGGAGATGTAATTTTTTTTTTAGCCATATTGGCGTATTTTGTAAAAATACGTTGGAAACACTTTCCCTTTGCATCACACTAGACACACTAGTTTGTATACAGCAGTAACACTGCTAAGCTGGCTCCACCAGAGCTCTCACAACATCACACAGTACATAGAAAGTTTTGAGTCATTCCAACATGTTGAATCCATAGCTCTTCTGTAAAATCATCAACTACACTTTCCTGAAAACGCAGCATACATCGCCACTCCCACATATAAAGGCCCTGTTGCTCCAACATCTGAATCAGATGCAGACGTTTCCTCTGATTGGTCGATGATGAGCGCTAGCTGAACTATGGCTAAATTATAAATACATCTAATGTAAATGTTTATATCTGTCTCCTCAATGATTTTGAATGACTTATTGAATAAACAAAGTTATTCACATGATTTAAATTGCATTTCTTGCGAAATGGAAACGCAGCAATTGTTAAATTGTATTTTGTCAACATCAGCAGAATACCGAAAAGGTTTTGAATGCATTTCCAATGGAAACGCAGCTGTTTATGTTCTTGGATCATGAGAAGAAGTTGGAGTACCCAGAGAAAACCCACACATGTTCAGAGAGACAACACCAACTCTACAGAGTAAGGGCCATGGCCAAGTTTGAATCCAGACCCTTCCTGCCTCTTCCGAGGAAAGCTTTAAGCTAAAGCTAAAGTGAAGCCACAGAGACGAGACAGATGATCTTTGGCTTGGCATAAGTGCTGTACTACATCTGATGGAGCTATTACACCCAATAAATTCTATTAGCTTTGAATTGCATATTGATTGGCACATCGACAGTGATGGTAGGTGCTTTTACTCTAGCAGAAAAAAGATGGTAGTAAAACCTATTTTCCAATAAGTATTATTACACTATAAGCCCCTGAACCCGTCTAAGATTACACCCGCGCACACACCCCCCCCCTCTAGTAATGCATCTATTTCCTCTCATCCCAGTGCTGTTCTATTATTTGGGGTGTGTCCTTCCATCTTATTGTCTAGCAGGGCTCTTGAAGAGTGGGGGTGGGGTGTGGGGGGTTCCCATCCCACTCAACAGAGAAGCTGTCCAGCCAGCACTCTCCCTCATTACCCTCATGCTTCTTCTTCCTGAAAATGCACTTTTAAAGCACCTTAATTGCATTGGGAGATAACCCTGTGGGCGTGAGACAGGAAGCCTTGGCCATATAGAACTTTAAGAGGCGGGATGGGTGGAGAGTGTGTGTTTCTGCGTGTGCGTTTGTCTGCTGCTCTTTGTGTCAAATCAATGGCCCATCCAGAGGCTAATGCAGCTCTGGGCAACTCCTCAGGAAGCATTAAGACTATTAGTGCAGGCCTGGTAGGAATACTCATTCACATACACACACTGTTTTTCTCTCTCTCTGTAATGCATGCACACTGACGAATTACCATTATATGAAGATGCAGCAGGTTGGAAGCTGGTTCTGTGTTAGAGTTCAGCCTCATCTGCTCATGCACGCTCTTCTGAAGTGTATGTTTAGCTCTGTTTATGGAGCCTATCAAAGTGCAGCCAGGGCAATGAAGCCAAAGCTCAGCAAGGCAACAAGACCTGTATCTGCAAGGACCACAACCCCTGCAGGGAGGAGGCCAAGATGCCATCTATCACAGCAATTCTGTTTCAGAATAGTTCGACTTATTTGGGTCTTTTTTTTCTGCATGGAGACACAGGTATTCTGAAAACTGCATAAAATGTTTGCCAATTGCAAAAGATGCTTCACACGGTGAACAATGATCAGTTCATTAATGCAGAGAGCTGCTGCTTACCTTGATGAATCGCTCACAGCAACTGAGGCAGTTTGTCCAGTTGTTCCTTCTCTTTTCTGCTGATGGTGTGTTTGCTAATAACAAAACAGACTGACAACAAACACCAGCTTTGCTGCTTTGTACCAACGGCTGTTAGACAGCTTTTAGAGTGCTGCCCATATACGAAACTGTGGCAAACAAAAAACATAAAACTGACATTAACAAATTACAACAGGTAAAGCATAATTCATGTTTGATGCTTCTTCGAGGTCCACATGGCGCCGTGCAGTCAAAGTACGTCATTTCAGCTTCATGACCTCATCATTATATTACAGAGATAAAATTATTTGAAACGGTACCTCATTCAGTGAGTCCAACACTGGTTTTATTTTGGTCCCTGCTGACCTGCTCTTCCTCTGAAATATCTCCAGGAGTTTGGTTTTGTGCCTGGACTAAAAGATTTGTTTGAGATAGACTGTGGTTATCTGGTTAAACTCCTCTTTATTCTGAAATTAGAGCTACAAACATTAAATCATGAATCTTCCACGTCCATCTCATGTGGTGGCACCTGTCATTGTCTCTCAATTAGTTTCCACCTTTGGGGAATTACGTTTTCATGGAACATTTGTTTTACAGAAAGACGACGACCCAAAGCATCCAGCTGAAAGTACACAGAACTGGTTTGAAGCCAATGATGGATATTGTGGAGTGGCCCAGTCAAAGTAAAGATCTCTATCTAATAGAGAATTTGACTTTGGAAAGCTGATTCCCTGACAGAGCTGGAAAAGTTTAGCAGGACACTATGCAATGTGTGACTTTTGAAATGAACACATTATTAGTGTGTGATAGTTGTATAACATTAAACATCTACAATCCAATTAACTAAGCGTAACAAAGAGTTATAACTGGTTTTGTTTCATAATGAGACTTGAAAAACCATGTGGACCCAAAACACAGTGTGCTGCCAAATATAAATTCATAGCCATGTGATTTATTATGAAGCTTTCATTAAGACAACAGTCTAAAATGACATCAAATCTAAAGGTTGGCTCCTCAAACCACTCATTCTTAAACTCTTTATGACTATAAAGAGTTTAAGAATGAGCAAAAAATGAAGAAAAAATGTTCTTTAAATGTAATATTTTGCTTAAACCACAGATTGCTATTTTCTTTTACTGTCCAAGCTAAGAAGTGAAACTTGCTAAATACTTTGAAAAGCTTTGCTTGCTTCACATTTTTAACTTAAAATTATTTTGCTTCAAACCACAGATTAGCTTTCAGCATTTACTGTCCAGCTAAGAAGGTGAAACTGAATGGAGCTGCAATTACATTTGAAAATATTCTCTCGAGAATACATTCAATCATTTCTATACTGTCCCACAGCTAAGAAGGCTGAAAACTGAATGTGGAGCTGCAAATTCACATTTTGACAAAATAAAGACTCGC